>JASXTE010000007.1:26532500-27177500 GCA_030280995.1 Hemileia vastatrix | reverse complement strand
TTGTTGGATCTACACTACAGTATTCATATAGGACCATATAACTCTTCTAGACAAAGACTTTTCAAGCTGGTTCACATCCTTTAAGTTGATCTTAGCCTGACATAATTCCTGATCCTATACACATGACATCCATGATTCTTTTGCAAGAAAGTCACATGACATACAATTGTGGATGCCATCATTAAGTGTCCCTTCACTCTGTCCTACTTAATTTTGATGGTGAACACTTAAAATTTTTTCTATCTACACACCCCACCTGCTCATTTGGTGGTGAATATGAGATTTGGTTTCTCATTTGCTTCACTTCATCAACTCAACATAAAATTGCATAGTTTCTGCAATTGAATAATATTTCACTCTTTTTTTTTTTTAATTGATGCCTCATATTCATTTCCTCCTCACCTTGAATATCCTTTAAATTTTTTCAATTCACTTTTTTTCTTATCTCATCTCTCCACGTAAGTATTTTTATGTCCTTTTTTTTATACTTGCTAATATGAGTTTTTTTGTTTTTTTTTGCATTTTGTTTGTTCTTTTTTTTGTCCTGTCACCACACAATATTTGGGGGGACTTACTAGCAAGTCCTAAACTTAAAGTCAGATGGAACTAAAAGTAAACTCAGGCTGAACTTTGATGGAACTCTCACTGAACTGTGCTTGAAAACCATTTCAAACTATTGTACAAACCTAGCTGAATCTTTTTTGGCATCATAATGAAATTGAAATGAACTTATCTTAAATTTTAAATGAAAAGAGTTTCAGTAATCATTCCAAACACTGTACACCTTATGCACATAATTTTGACTTAGTATTTTTAATTATAGTTCAAGATGGAGCTGAAAACTCATTTAATACATTCAATATTTTAATTAATATTTTTACTATAATTTACTACTTATTTAAAATAGATTGAAACATATTTAAAATCATATTTGAATATTTAATATTGTTTAAAAAAAATTACCAGAATTTTTAAAGCTACACATTTCAGAGAACTATTATAAATTGAATTTTTTTATTGACTTTTTGATAATTTTAAGTCATGTAACATTATTTTGAGTCAGGAAAAGTGAAATTTAATATTCACTTGCTGAGTGGTATTCAGTATGTAAATGTAAATTGATAATTCATATATATATAGAAAATAATTTTGAATATTCAACCAAAAAAATATGCATAAAAAGTTTATATTGAATATGCATATCAAAATTCATATTGAATTTTTATATACAATGAAATTATGAACATGCATACAAAAAATTAAATTGAATATGAATATTAAAATTTATATTGAATAAAATATTTAATAAAAAAATCAGTATTAATTGATTTTATGTTAGATTATGCAATTTTTTGAATTGATTTTGTTTTATTTTATTTTATGATATTTTAATAAAATCATTTTATTTAATTGATTTCATCAAATTAAATTAAATTGTATTGTATTTTATTGTATTTTATTTTATTATATTGAGTTGTGTTTGGTTATGTATTATATTATTTTTTTATTTTATTGCACTTTATAACATACCATTTTAAAATATATAATAATGATTTATTTTTTTATCTCATTTTATACCATTTGTATTTATCTTTTTTTATTTCTAGCTATCATACTCATTTATCTGTCTTTTTTATATTCAATTTCATTATAATAAGTCTTAATGTCATTTAATTCATTATATTAGATTTGATGGATGCTGTTGCATAGCCATGTAGAAGCATTAAGTTAATTAAAATTGTCTGGTAAACTCTGATGTATTGCCATAGATCAGACTTCACATGCATAAAAATGGCTGGTGAACTCTGATGTACAGTCATATATTAGAGTTCACATGCATTGAGTTGGATATGGTACTCTGATGTAAAGACATAGGTCAGGGTACACATGCATTTTTATGCATCTGGTACTCTGATGTACAGCCATAGATCAGGGTACACATGCATTTTTATGCATGTGGTACTCTGATGTACAGCCTTAGATCAGAGTAAACATGCATAAAAATGGTTGGTGAACTCTGATGTAAAGCTGTAGATCAGAGGTCACATGCATAAGATTGGGTTGACAACTCTGATCTCTTGGTTTCCATCAGAATTCACCAGCTCATTTTAAGAATTCAAAGACTGTTATTTTCACATGTAATATCAGCTTTTAAAATAAGATTTGATAATAAAATTAAGATTAAGATTAAGATTTAATGGAATAAAGTATTTTTAAATAAATCAAAACAAAATTAAATTAAATAGAATATTAGTAAGTGAAATGAAATATAATATAATATAATATAATATAATACAAACATTATCAAAAAAATTAACTTTTTCATGAGCTAGGTTTTTTCAATGTAGTTGAAAGAATATAGATATATCAATGCATTGGAATATAAACTATGGACAAACCTTGAAGCCTGATAAGCTGTTTATCAATATATATCACTGCAAAAAATCAAGTAGCACCTGCTAGCAGGTGCCTATCCCTATATTCAGTTCTGATTTAAGAGTAAATTTGATTTGACATTGCATGAGCTAGTTTGCTCATTTTTCAGTGTGCAGTCTTTCCAGAAGAATTACAGCTGAGATGAAATTGAGTTAATTCATAGATAGGGATTGGAACCTGCTATCAGGTGCCCATGTTTTTATTTCTGGTGTATAGGGGTAAATAAAATGATTCTTCATGAATAGGGCTCTTACAGATCTCATTAAAAAAATTGAATACAAATGAGTTTGATAGGTCTCTTTATTCCCAAATACTTATGTACTTAAATTAAAAACTTTTCATTCACACCATATAACAGTTTATTCATTGTTAAAACTTTTTTTAAAAAAATTCAAAGACATTTAATATGTTTAATTTTAAATTTAATTTGAAGAATTCTCAGGATAAGATTTGCATGGGGAGTTCAATCAGAGATCCATCAAGAATTAAATTAACCTTGTGATAAGATATTAAAAAATGTATAAAGATATGATTCTATTAAATAAATGTTTTTGAAAAAAAATTACTTAGGCAATGGAAGTATGAGCATTAAAACAATATATTTAAAGAATGTATTTGAATTTATTGAAAATAAATTGAGTTAATTTTTTGTAGATGGTTATATAAATATTAAAATTTGACACTCAAATTTAAAACATTTAAAAAGGTCTTGGATGAAATCTCAATTTGAATTGTATGGAAATTGGGAACCAAATTTGTAACTGAAAATCAGCACATTAAAGGAGATTTAAATTCAATTACTTCATTCCAAAACTCATTTTTGAATATGTGGAATAATATTTAATTATAGATTTTATTTAATATAAATGCCTTCTCCTAATTGTTACTAAATATCTTTGAGATTTTTGAGTTATATTGTAGGTTTTTTTATCAAAATATTTTATAGATAATAAAATTTGACTGATTTTTAAAAGATATGTATAATTGTTATCCTCATAAAATGAAATTATTGGAAAGAAGGAATGTATTGCTATCTATTGATTGATTTAAATATTTCATTACTTTTGATTCTTTCAATTTTATTCTTGATATAAGTAGTAAAAACTTATGTATCTTAAATTACTGAAGATCTATACAAAGCCTTAAAATAGAATTTAATTTCAATTAAATTTAAAATGGAGGTCTTCACTTTAGAATAACAGTGTGAAGAATTTAAGGCCTTAACTCAGTATTCATATGATTGAAATAAAGCTTACCCTGTAGTAAGAAATATAAGATGAACATGAATTTTGATGTTTGGTAATACAATATCATCCACTCTCTTATTTTTAAAAACTCTTATTTCAATTTTTTTAACCACTTTTTCTAATTTTCTCACTCTTAGTAGCACCTTTATATGTGATCATATTTTCTCAACAAATGTTTTTCTACCTTCCTTTTACCTTTCACTTTTCTCTCCTCCTTTTTCTTTCACTCCCTATCTCACAAATCTCAACCTGTTTCTCATCCCATAAAATTTCTCCCCACTCCTTCCAATATCCTTCTATCAACAATCAAACCCATTCTGATCCCTTTTTCTCTCATCTATTATATTGATGGTTACTTTAAACCCATTTTACTTCCCTCTCTACCCCTTTTTTTCAACCCATATCTCCTAGTTTTATCATCACCCTTTACCTTTTTCTATACTTACCCTCTCATGGATCCCTTTTTGTTTTCTTCTCAAAAATATTCTTGTGTTTTCTATGAGCTATAGCAAGCATAAAGGTCTGGGGAGGTGATAAATAGGGATGGGAGCAAGTGGAAAGGGGTAGGTATGCTTTTAAAGGGTCAGAGAGCATTAGATATCAGAAGAAAGGGTTTAAAATCATGGAAATAATTGTGTTGAGAGAAAAGAAAAAAAATTCTAACAGGTAAATAATATTGAAGATAATTATTCATGTAAGACAGAAGGTAGGAATGGAAAGGTAAGTAATAGTGTTCTAAAAAATAAAATAATAATAAAACATAAGAAATTTTTTATATAGCATGGAAACAGGAATGGAATCAACTCAAAAAAACCATTTTTACACAATTTATTCTAATAAAATTTCATTATATGTCTTTCCTTTTTCATATTTTGAAGATAAAGGGTTAATATATTGTAAACAATACTATTATAAGCATATCTTTTTTATTTATTGAATAGAAAACAGAATAGATATTTATATTAGGGCTTAATTTTATTACCAAAGTATTATTCCCTTCATTTTTATAAGTGTTTTAAATCTTTCAGATATTTTAAATATTAAAAATGGTTAATAAGATCTTTTTGGATAATTAGAATTCAATTTTTTTTTCTAAATCTTACTTGGGAAATTTAATGGAAGATATTATTTCCCAAAATATTTTTCTTGAATGATTTACTATAGTACCTTATAACTTCACCATATAATAATAATTTAGTAAAAATATTTGAACATTTAATATCACTTTTCTTTCAATTTAAACTGGGGTATGTCAAGTTTTACATGCAACAAATTATAAAATTATTTTAAAAATATATTAGCTTTCCGGACTGGCTTAGCTGTGGGGAGGGCTGATTTCAACATACCATTACGAAATTGTGTTTTTAATGCTTCAAAATTGTTTCAAAAAGTGCTCACATGTACTTCAATAAATAATAAAGCTAGCTTCATCAGAGTTTCAATGTATCTTCACACTTTATTCCTTATTGTTTCATCACCACCTCAATGTGTGCTCAATTAGATATGAATTTAGGTTCAAGGTTGCAGACTTGCTAGCGAGTCCACCCCCCATATTGGGTGGTGTGTAAGTGCTTTCTTTTTTTTCTTCAAGTTTTTACTAATTTTTTTTCTCTTTTCTTTTTCTTTCTTTTTTTTCTCTCCATTATCCCCCCTTCTTGGTGCCCTCAAATGGTTTTTTAGACCCCTCAACTCTCCCCCACCTCCCTCGCCTGGCTGGGGTATTTTAGCCCCATCTCCCATGAGAGAACACAGAGATTAAAAAAATAAAAATTGTGACCCAAAAAAATCATGAGATTTATAACAGTATTAAAAAGAAAAGTGAAGTGCAACCAAGGTGACAGACTATTTAAACACTACAGAAATTTTGATGTATATGACTTGGGAAGGGATTGGTAAACTTTTTCGAAGATGTGTAAGCCATTGTTTATCTGCATTTTCTTTGATGTGTCTTCCCCCAGTCAGGTTCTTTTGCCTCATGGCAATATTGTCAGCCAGGCTGCTAGACTCACCCAGTAAAATAATTAATTATTTCCTAGGATGAAGCCACACCTTTTTTATTTTCTATTTATTAATTACTTTATTTTATTTTATTTACTTTAACTTTACTTGTCAAAAATTAAATAATTAAAAATTAGTAAAATTAGTAAATAATTAAAAATTAATATAATTTGTCCCTCATATTTTATTTCCTAACACCGTGCTCAATGACAGGTTGAGAGAAATAAGTATTAGTATTAAAATAAAATTTAATATTTAAATTAAAATAATTATATACTAGAAATCAAGTTGCCTATTGAAAAATGAGACTTACAGTAATTTTTAAATAAACCAATTTATTTCTGATTTATACAGTAAATACATATTTTTAACCCCTTTCTAAAACAACCTTATTATTTTAAAATACTTTTCTGGAATATTATTCTTCTTCTCTCATACTCCTGTATATAGGATATTTTTCCTCCATGCTTTGTCTCCCTCTTGCCTATTTAAGGCCTCCCTTTTCTGGTCGTTTTGATCCATTCCTTACTTACTTACTTATTTTATTAAATTATTTAAATCAAAATATTTATTAATATTATTTATTATTTCAGTAATTACAATATAGTGGTTCTAAATTATAAGTCATAATAATAATTATAATAATTCTACCTCTTTGAATTTGAGTAAACAAAATAAAAGAAACATATGTACCTTTGACTTTGAAAACCCCAAAATCCACCTATCTCTAGCGTTGGACCTCCATTAAAAATCTTCTAGACCATCAGGACGCATCAAAACTTGAGGCACTTTCAGAATCGTGGATGGTGCATTGATATCTTGAAGCGGGCAACAAAGGGACCATCAATGATGAGGTACCAGTAGGACAAGTAGAAAAATAAAACAACAAATGTCATTGACCACATGACTTTTTTTTTTTGCAGCGGGGAATTGAAAAACGCTCCAAAATTTAGGTTCTTATATTGACAATTGTCATATATAATTGTGATAATTATATTGATTAATAGTTGTGGGTCAGTTTGCACATTTCATTGTCCACATATATCTTTTTTACTCAGCACTCTGTAAGTGACACAAACTTGCTCATTTTACAGGGGGAGGTACCTGGTAAATAAAATAAAAAAATTTTCCTAGTTGACTAAGATAGAACTATATTATTCTTAGTCCTAGAAATAATATTAAAATATATATTAATTTTTTTATATTGATTTTTTTAATTATTTCAGTTTACCTCTGTCCTGATAATTAAAATTTTATTATTGGCTCAGTTGACAAATTTTCCTGACAGTAAATTATTAATATTTAAAATTAATTGAATTAATAATATTAAAATTATCTCAGTTGAAAATAAGTCCTGATAATTAAATTATTTTCAGTTGACATTAAGTCCTGGTAATTAAAATTATTTTCAGTTGACATTAAGTCCTGGTAATTAAATTCTTCAGTTGACTTCTAGTCCTGAAAACTATCAAAATATTACTAATTATTAAATTATTTTATTATTTCAGTTGATTTATTTTAAATCCTGGTTATAAAATTATCTTAAAATTAATTAATAAAATTGTGATTATTATTTCAGTTGATTTTTTGTCCTGATAAACATTATATTTTAATTATTTCAGTTGATTACCAAGTCCTGATAATTACTTATATAAAATTTTTTTTCTTATTTATCTTTAAATAAAGTAAAAATAATAACTGATTAAATTTTAATATTTCTTTCTCTCAGTTCAGGTTAATTACAACTATGACTGATCAAGGTGCTTCTGCTGGCTTTGATGAGGAACTGGATTTAATTGACTATGATGAAGCTTCTTCTGTAAGTTCTCCTTTGACTACAGAAGTGGCTCAAATTAATCAATTACTGGACCAATCAGGATGTATAAATGCAGGAGATGGAAATATGAGTGGAGAAAACTGCTCATGATCAAAAGTCTTCTATCAACCCCCTAGAAGAGCTTCCAAAAGGCTTCAAAATAAAAAAGATACCCTTGAATCAGCAAGTCGAAAATCTCTCCACTCACATCAAGGAGTTGAGGTCAGAAAACCTCAAGCTGAGGTCAAAAACAGACTCTCTAGAAGACAAGGTAAGAAATATAGAGTCCTTCCTTCAAGAAAAGAAGAAAACTCCTCCTCCAAAAGCCCTTCTACAATTTGCCTCCCAGTAACAAGAAAATTGGAAGTCTCAAAATGGAAGTGGGATTGGCTGAACACCCAGTGGGATTATCTGTCCCAACAACAACAGCAACAAGTACCTCAGGCAGGTCCTTCAAGAACCAATCAGTTCAGCCCCACACCTCCTTACCCCTATCAAGGAGGAAGAAAGATAAAAAACCATCACATTAAATTCTTGCTCAAGCCGTGGTAAGCTCCTCTATTGAATCTCAAGTACCATTTCTTGTTACTGATTCAGTTCCTTCAGGTAATTCTGGAAGAGGAGATGAGACTTTGAGACCAGTAGAGGCTGAGAATAGTAGAAAAATAGCTCAGAATTCTAATGTATCTAATCCTTTGGTTTTAATTGCTACTTCAATGATAAATCCTGATATAGCTATTATTGATGAGACACTTGATCCTGAGTTTTATGAGAATCTGGAAATTTATTCTGTTTCCTTTTTGAGAAATACTCCAGATGTAGCTATCATTAATGATGAATATTTGAGGGATATTATTGCTAAACAAAATTATATAATGAACAAAATGCAATTGACTCAGAAATATAATAGTTTTTTAACTGGACAGGGTTATCAAGCATTGAGGAGTGAGTTACAGAGAGTTTCTGATGATTTGTTTCATTACAAAGTAACTCATGAAAATAAAGTTTCTTTATGGCAAAATATCAAGAATGATTTTTCTAAATTAAAACATGATGTGTCCATCTGTTGCCAGGAGCTAGAAGGACATAAGATGAACTTAGAAATATTGAGTAACCATTATTCATCTTTACAAAATAAGAACCAGTTATCTTTTGCAACCATCAATGAGAATTTATCTAGTATTCCAAGAGTAAAAACAAGGTTAACAACCATTGAGGAGAAATTAAATTCATTGTTATATAATCAAAAGTTTTCTGACATTTCTTTGAAAGAACTTGTTGAGCAGGATACCCCAATTGTACCTGTTCCTATTTCATCCAAAGTGAAATTAGTGCCAGAAATGCATGTTGATACCACTGAGTTTCCATCATAAATTGATTATGTACCTGGATCATTTACAGAAGGATTAAACAATGAGATTAATTCCCAATTGGAGACGTTACAGCTCCTTCTCACTCAAAAACAAAATTGTAATAAGGAGGCTAATTCAAATCAAAAGAATTGGCCAAAAATTGAACAGTATCCAACATTTGATGGTGACTCTTCCTCTGATTGGCAACAGTTTATTTGCAGGATTGATAATCTAAAAGATTCTTACAAACTCCCAGATGAGAAAATTGTGTCAAAATTAATTTCTTTATTTACCAATATAGCCCTAATGTGGTATGAATCTGTTCTATTGGATAAAAATGACTACTCATGGGGAGATTGGAAAAAATTAATTAAAGCACAATTTGGTGGTTCCAAGTTTAGGTTAGCTCAACAAAGGCAATATGAAGAAACCAGATATAGCTCTTCTACAGAACAATCTATTGAGTTCCTGATGAAACTTGTGAAAATCTTGAGGGAAATGGACCCAGATATGGAGTTTGAGTTATGGAAGGACAGGATCCTCTATAAATTACCTATGTCTCTGAGAGACTTAATAGTTTCTAGGACTGAGTTCTCAAGGGAACCTTCTTCTTTCATTAATACTTGTAATGAGATCCTTCTAAAAAACAAGTATGATTCTAGAAGATTCATTCCTAGAAATTCATTGGAGAAAACCTCCAATTACCAACAAAAACCTCTGGAAAAGGTTGGTAAACCTTCTGCCTCAGTTGTACCCAAAAAATATGCAACAAACACTTGCTTCAAGTGCAAAAAGCCTTGGCAGAAAGGCCATGTTTGTGACAAGAAGATTAATCTTTCTGAACAGACAGAGGAACATGCTCATGACACAATAGCACTGGATGATACTTCAAGTGATTGTGCCAGCAATATTTCATATTAATCTCACCAAGAAATTATAATTCTGGAAGAGGATATTCATTCTTTAAACAAAATTGATATTGAGAATAATTATTTATCTACAGTGGAAGATTCTGAGATCATAAAAAATCTTGAGGATAGCTCAATTATCATTGCCCCTATCAAGGCACCTTTCTTGATCAATGGAAACAACATTGAGGTTGTCTTAGATTCTGGAGCTGGAGGAAGTGTAGGATGTAAAAAAGTACTTGCTTCAGTGGAACAATATTATAAATCAAAACTTAAGCCTATCATCTCTGATAATTGGAGAGATTATGGCTCTGTTTTGTCCCCCATTGGTAAATACAAAGCCATAGTATTTTTCAAATATAACCATGGTTTTGTAAGAGCTATATGTGATTTTGTTGTCATAAAAAATTATAATTTGAGTAGTTGGTTCATTGTGGGAAATGAAATTTTAACCAAATATGGCATAAAATTAGATCCTTCAAACCAATGCTTCACAATGGGGATGAATGGGAAGAGAAAGTTTAAAATTTCCTCCCCCAAGAAATTATTAACACCAGGATTGAACACATGTCATTCTGTAGTTCAATATAAAGGAAGATCTACAAAATAAATGCCTGCCCTTGTTTCTGAAATTGACAATGCTTCTTTTGGAGAACAAATTTATGGTTAGGATAAAGATTCCATCATTAAATTGATAAAATCTTTTCCTATGGCCTTTGCTCATGGGTCAAATGAATTAGGATTGGTAAAAGAAGAAATGAAGCTTTCATTATCTTGCCCATTAACTGAAATACCTCCTAGTTTAAAGAAGAAGCCTTATCCTGCTTCTCCCACAAAGAGAAAATATATTGAAGACAATATCTCTACCCTTTTACAAATGAATATTATTGAAAAGGTAGTTGAAAAACCTAAACATTTTGTTATCTCACCTGTCATAATCTCTTATGAGAAAGATAAATACAGGTTATGTGGTGATTATAGAGCATTGAACACTTATACTGTTGATGATATCTATCCTTTACCCAGAATTAGCTCTATACATGCTATCCTACAAGGTGCTAAATATATCAGCTGTTTGGATGGTAACAAGGAATATCATCAGGTACCTGTTGAGAATAATTCCCAGAACTTTCTGATGATTGCTACTCAAATGGGTATTTATAAGTATATTAGGATGCCATTTGGCCCTAAAAATGCCCCTTCAGTTTTTCAAAAAGTTATGGATAACACATTCCATAAAGAAATAATTGAAGGATGGCTGATGGTTTATATTGATGATATCATCATATTCTCAAAAACATTTGAGGACCATCTTAAACATCTGTGTAAAGTGTTCCATAAGATGGATGAGAAAAATATGACACTTTCTTTGAAGAAATGCAAATTTGGTTTTTATTCCTTAAAAGTTCTTGGTCATGTTGTTTCAGGCTTACAGATATGTGTTGACCAGAAAAAAGTGGCAGCCATACAACAGGTGAAAGCTCCTACAACAGTAAGAGAGCTCCAAAGTTTTTTGGGAATGTGTGGATACTATAGACAGTATATTAAAAATTACCAAGTCATAGCATTACCCCTTACCCAACTGACTAGGAAAGATGTTGCTTTTGTCTGGAATAGTGAAAGACAAAGAGCCTTTGACACTATGAAACATTGTTTAATGTCAGAACCTATTCTTGCTTTACCTTACTTTAATCAACCATTTGTTTTATACACTGATTCCAGTTTTATTGGTCTTGGTGCTTCCCTCCATCAGAAACAAGTGATGAAAGATAAATCATCAGAAGTAGTAATTTGTTATATTTTAAGAACCTTTAGAAATAGTGAATTGAAATATGGTTCCACTCCACTAGAATGTTTAGCAGTAGTGTGGGCTCTATAGAAGCTACATTATTACCTGGATGACCAGAAATTTGAACTTGTCACTGACTGCAGTGCAGTTAAATCCTTATTAAACTTGAAAAAACCTAACAGACATATGATCAGATGGCAGTGAGCTGTTCAAGAATACAGAGGGAGAATGACAATTATTCATAGGGCTGGTATTGTTCACTCAAATGTGGATATGTTATCAACGTTACCTTTACCAAATGATGACTCTAATCCTGCTTATGATCCTGAGGATGAAATTATTCATATTCATGGGATATATGTGGTTGATATGGATGAAGAGCTATAACAGCTTATTCTGGATTCATATGATAAGGACACTGACTTAAAAAAGTTGTGCACTATATTAAATGATCCAAAGAATGCTTCATTACAAGCATTAATTAAAAACCTTCCACCAAAGTACCAAAAAGCTTTGTAAAAAGGTAAATTTTCTATAGATGAAGGTTATCTATATTATAGAAGAAAGTTGAGTAATATTATTGTTATTCCTCCTTCTATGTAAGAAATCATCTTGAAAATTTGTCATGATGACATACTAGCTGGACATTTTGATCTTGACAAAACAATGATCATAATTAAAAACACTGCTTGGTGGGTTGATATGTCTGATGACACCAAACTATATGTTGAATCCTGTGATTCTTGCCAAAAATCAAAAACATTGACTGGTAAAAGAGCTGGATTAGTGCAACATATTGAAGCTCCTGATGCACTATGGCAGATAATAAACATGGACTTTGTAACAGGATTACCCATTGCTGGGAAAGACAGTTATAACTCTTGTTGGGTTATTGTGGACAGATTCACAAAAATGTGTAAATTTATCCCCACACACAAGGATGTTTCCACCAAATAATTAGCCTTCTTGTGGTGTTCTTGTATGTTTAATAATGCTAGTTTTCCTAAGGCCATAATCTCTGAAAGGGACCCTAAATTTCCTTCTAAATTATGGATGTCTCTGATGGATGTTTGTGGTTGTGATCTGAAACTTTCTACTGCCCATCACCCCCAAAATTATGGATTAGCTGAAAGGATTATTCAGACCTTAGAGGACATGATAGGAAGGTATTGTGCCTTTGGTCTTGAGTACAAAGACAATGACAGGTTTACTCATGATTGGGTCACCTTACTTCCTGGTTTGGAATTTGCTTATAATAGCACTGTTCATTCTGTTACTCAAAGAAGTCCTTTTGAGCTCTAGCTTGGATATGTTCCAAATACTGCTGCCCAAATTCTCAATAATAAAATAAGTAAATTGGATTTACATCCTGGTGTAAAATCTTTTCTTCAAATTCCACAACTTTGCAGAAGTCATGCTCAAAAATGTATTGAAAAATCCTTTGAATATGAGAAGAAGAGATGGGACAAATCCCATAAAGAATACACTTTTAAGAAGGGTGATGAAGTACTGATTTCTACAGTCCACTTCAATTTACAAGGTAATAAAAAATTAAAAGACCCATTTGTAGGTCCATTTGTTATCAGAAGAATGGTTGGTGGTAATGCAGTTGAAGCTATATTGTATTCACCATATGACAGAAAACATCCTGTTTTTCCAATATCTCTTTTGAAACCTTACACATCCAATAGTGATTTATTTCCCAATAGGAGGAGAAGGCCAAAAAAGACCCCTAATGAGATCACTGAGACAGCAGAAATTGATAAGATTCTAAATGATAAAATAGTTACTTCTGAAAAAGGTACAGAATACTTATTGAGATTCAAGAATAAATCTTCTGAATATGATTCTTGGATACCTGGGAAAGAGATATCTAATCTTCCTACTCTGCTAAAGAGATATAAATAGAAAAAATCATATCATTTTTTTTATTATTTTTTTAGAGTGAGGGAGTGTCAGCCAGGCTTCTAGATTCACCCAATAAAATAATTAATTATTTCCTGGGATGAAGCCACGCCTTTTTTATTTTCTATTTATTATTTATTTTATTTTATTTTATTTACTTTAAATTTACTTTTCATAAATTAACTAATTACAAAAAAGTAAAATTAGTAAATAATTAAAAATTTATATTATTTGTCCCTCATATTTTATTTCCTAACACCATGCTCAATGACAGGTTGAGAGAAATAAATATTAGTATTAAAATAAAATTTAATATTTAAATTTAAATAATTACATACTAGAAATTTAAATTACCTATTTAAAAATGACACTTACATTAATTTTTAAATAAACCAATTTAATTCTGACATATACAGTAAATACACATTTTTAACACCTTCTTTCTAGAACAACCTTATTATTTGAAAATTCTTTTCTGGAATATTCTTCTTCTTCTCTCATACTCCTGTATATAGGATATTTTTCCTCCATGCTTTGTCTCTCTCTTGCCTATATAAGGCCTCCCTTTTCTGGTTGTTTTGATCCATTCCTTACTTACTTACTTATTTTATTAAATTATTTAAATCAAAATATTTATTAATATTATTTATTATTTCAGTAATTACAATATAGTGGTTCTAAATTATAAGTCATAATAATAATTATAATAATTCTACCTCTTTAAATTTGAGTAAACAAAATAAAAGAAACATATGTACCTTTTACTTTGAAAGCCCCCAAATCCACCTATCTCCACTTTTGGACCTCAGTTAAAAATCTTATAGACCATCAGGACCCATTGACAAATATCATCTGGTTTTTAACAATCCTTGTCTTGATTTACCTCTCATAGCCAAGTTCATCAAATTCAAAACATGCAACAATTTGTTTCCAAGAGTGAAGGCTTGCCTATAAAGAAGGAAAAGTTAATAAATTTGATAAAACTTAAGGTAGATCAAAAAAGTATGGGGATCTTTACAGTCATCAAATATTTATTCTTCTTTTATAAATTTTTAATAAATAAATCTGATATTTCAATTTACTAAACTAAAGTAATGGTCCAACAACCTTTGTGTTGTATAAAGGGTAGTCATGATAAAATTAATTTGTTTCATGGGGTTACTCTAGCTTACACCTCTGAAAAGTCCCAAACTTAGTTTCTAGACTTGATCTGAATTTTGGCATGAGGAATGATCATTACTTTAAAACTAGTAAACTTGACTTATCTCACAACACAATATGGGGGGGGCGGACTTGATAGCAAGTCTGCAACCTTGGACTCAAATCCACCACAGATTAAACACACATTGAGCTATTGAAAAAGGAACCATAAAATAAGGGATGAACACCACTCAGCATAACAGTTTTAGGTGGGTGTTCAAGTAGAGTTCAGTATGAGTTCAGTATGAGTTCAGTCTGATTTCCATCTGAGTTTTGTCTGAGTTCAGGTTAGGGACTTGCTAGCAAGTTCACCCCCTATATTGCATAGTGTCTTATTTATTTACTGATTAGTTTATGTAATTACATTAAATTTAGTTGACTTTCACCCCTTACTTCAATAAAATGCAGGGTAAATTATTGCCAAATTTTAAAATCTGACATGCAAAATTGATGACTTGAAACTTGTTTGGTGATACCCACCCCTTTCTTCAATAAAATGTGAGGGGTGTGAGGGGTGTTGCCACATTCTTAAAACAGATATAGAATTTTGTTGACTTAGCTGTATTTAGAAAATTAAAATTATTGACTTGAATGTAGTGTTGAAAAATTTGAGTTGAAAACACAAAACAAAGTTAAAAATAGTGTGTCCATTTTTGCCATTAGGACCCTTTCAAATGAATTCATTACATTTCTTGATATATACTACTCAGCTGGTGACAGATAGTGTACAAAAAAAAAAAAAAAAAAAAATACAATAAGTCATGAAATATGTTCATGCCAAAAAAATTATATAAAAAAAAAGTGGGAAAGAAAAATATAAAAACCTAGTAATCAATCAAACATTTTCATTACATGTTCAATTTTTTCAATAGATTTATTAGCTCTAACACATTCTATCATGAAATCATTCTTTTTGAAATCATCTTCAAGTTGATACTTGAGTTTCATCTGATCCAATATGAAATTTTAATTGAGAGCTATCTCCTCTTTCTTTGATTTTTTAATACTTAGAGTTAGCTCAAATTTCTTCTCCTCCAGGTCTTGTTCCCTATCATACCTCTATGAAGAGAGCTCATATTTCCACTCCTCCAAGTATTTTGCCCTATCATCGCTTTGTAAAGAGAGCTCCTATTTCCTTTCCTCCAAGTCTTGTGCCCTATCATTTCTCCATAAAGAGTGTTCATATTGTTGCCTTTGAAATTTAAGACTCTCTTATGCAAACTTGACTTTACCTAAAGTTTTATGAAATATAAACAAAAATTCAAAAAAAAAAAAAAACCAAAAGAAGACTTATCTCTTGATAGGTATTCTTTCACTTACCAGCATCACATTTCTGTAAAAAAATCTTTTCAATAGAAGAAATAAGGGTTTGAGAAGTACTATCTCAATTTTTGTTTTTTTTTGACTGTTGAAATTTATAGTAGTTGAAGGTCTTTGCTTTTGTTTTTTTGGAGGAATTGGGTATATTGTTACCATCATCATCATTGTTGCTAGCTTCAGAGTTGCTTACTTGTGGCTCCTGGTTTTTTTTTCATTGGCCTTTTAAGAAATAAGAAAAAGAGAAGTAAATAAATAAAAAATTGACTCGATACAAGAAAATAACTCACTGGAGTTAGATTGGGTTGGTTTATATCACCATAAAGATCTATAGAAAATATATCTTGATTTGTTGAATTAAAAAGAGGGGAGGTTTGAATGAAAAAGAAGAGGTTTTAAAAAGATTTTTGTTGATATCATGTTTAGAGATAGCATCTTCTCCATCCAACCTGTTTTCAGGATTAGCATCCATCTCTTTAAAGTAAGGACATAAAGATTCAAGTTTATCATCTTTAGATTTGATGCCTTTGCTGATATCAAGGTCTGTAATATCAGAACCAGTGGAAGATGAAAGAGTCTTAGCCTTCTTATATTTGGCTCAATAATGCTTGAAACGTTCAGACATCTGTTTAGGTAAAAGACCTATCCATCTCTTGGTCTTATTCCATAATTCATTGGCCATTAGTAGATAACCATTAACTTTTGATGCAGGGGGAGGGGGGTATCCCACTTTAGTTGCATTATCAATACTAAAACAGGAATCATAATTAGTTTTTATTTTTCAGCCAGTTGATAAGTATGAGATGATCATCTTTTTTTTTTTTTTTTTAATTGACCAGTCTTTGATTTCTCAGCTAAGTGGGGGGGGAAAGAGGGAGTAATAGGATTTGAAGAACAAATGGGGGAAGGTTGCCATTGAGAAGATCTATGATGATGAGGTATGTTAAGATATTTAATGATAATGAAGAAAAGGAGCAGGAATGAGCAGATGAGATGGGGAGGAATCTGAATGGATGGGAGAAATAGACAAGATGTGAATGCACAGCAAGGTAAGGGAGGCTGGCACATCTAGAGTGTTGTTGTCCAAGATGTGGTTATGAAAAATTGAGTAGAAAAATGTTGGATAAGAGGTAAACATTGACACATAAGATGTCTAATAACCCAATTATTGTCAAAAATAATTGCAGAAAATAATTAGGGTATAAAGATTTTTATCCACAATTAATTTAATTGTGGATCAGTTAACATTGAAACCCCCTAATGTTAAAAATAATTGTGGAATATAATTGGCATATAAGGATTTTTATCTGCAGATTGGTTAGCATTGATACCCCTTATTATACATATATTTCCTTCTTATTCTCTCTCTTTTTTTTCATTATATATTTTCTTGCATAGTCAATACATCAAAACTCTTACAAGTATATATAAAGATACAATGGAGCCAAGTTTATATACATTTCCATTTCATCAGAAAAATAAAAAAGGATAGAAAGTTGAAAAAAAAAAAAAAGTAGAGAGTGATTATCTAACAACAAAAACCAACCATGTAGCTCCTCATCCTCTCACCCAAAAAAAAAAAAAATTAAAAAAATAATAGCAAAATAAAAATAAAAAGGAAAGAAAGATAATGCTATATAACAGAATAACCACCTCCAGACCTCCGAGAAGGTCCAACCCGACTAGATCTGCTACACAACAAGTCAACGATCAAACGTGGTAATTCCATCCAAAAGTCCTTATGTGGTATTGCATCCCAACCTTTGGCACCAAAATTTGAGTAATTATACCTTGCAATCCAAAAATAAAGGAATAATTATGTTAGACTAAATGATTATCCAAATTAGTTGCAGAAAAGGATGGAAAGAAGCAAAACAACCAACCAAATTCCAATAACAAAGTATAGTAATAAAAATAGCATAGTCCTAAGGTTTTTGATAGTATATCATTGTGGTAGTGGATGTTTCAAGAGTAGAACATAAATCCGGAAGAAGAAAAATGAAAAGTGGAAGAGAAAAAAAACATACCATTTGATAAGATAATTAAACCAACTTGAGGCAAGATTACCAGCAGGATCTCTTGAAGGTAGCTGATGTTCATTTTCGGATAAACAGGCAATGTGAGAGTGCCAAACCAAGCTCAACGAGCCACGTAAGGGATCGTACGAAAAGTTGTTAGGTGGCTGAGTGGAGTGAGGATGACATTTGAATAAGATCTGAGTTGATTGTTGAATGTTTGCATAAGAGGTGCCATTGATGGAGACATTGAAAGCAGAAGAAGACAAAGAAGTGATGAGGATGGAAGTGAGAGAGAGAGCAGTAGGGATGATGGATAGAATGCGAGAGAGGTTATGTTGTTGAGGAAGAGAGTTAGAGATAGTGAGACAAGCAGAAGAAGAGGGATGAGAGGGATAGCAGGGAGAGGAATTTGAAGGCAGAGGATGACAAAGCGAAAAGAGGAAAGAAAGAGACGTGATCGTTGGCGGAGTGTCGAGCGAGAGATTGAGATTGAGGGGAGCAGAAGCGGAAGAAATGAGCTGGAGCGGGAAGAAAGGACCAAGGTCAGCAATCCCACCAGCGGCTCATCGGCATCGAGCAGACTGACCGGCGACAAATCGACACGGGACGACTGATCGGCGGTCACTGCAAGACACGCGCCAGAAAGCGAGACCACCGGAAGCAGCAGGTCGAGCAGAAGAACGAGAACGATCATCAGCCACCGAAGATTGTCGACGACGACCACGAAATGTCTTCGGCGTTCCCTGCAAAGTTCCTGCCCCCCATCATCCACACTCTCACTGTCGCTCTCTCCACCTTCACTGGTCTCACTTGGCTTCACACTTATCTGGCTGCCAGCAGAGATCTCGATCAGCTCACTCACCGAAGAGATCTCCTTCTCCAGCAATTCTATCACCTTCAACAAATCAATTCTTCTTCACCATCACCATCTTCCTCTTGACAATCGCTTTCTTTCTTCATCTTTCCTGTGTGAGCACACTCCCTTTCATCTCCCTTCTCATCATCTTGGCCCTCATAAATATCTCTTCACCGTTGTATTAGAATCTCCTCCATCGTTCCCCCAATGCAACAATCTTTACAAAGTGTCAAAACAGCACCAGTCCACAAATATCCCCCCCCCCCCCCCTCTCTTGCTCCTAAACTATACATTCATTCCTTACAAATGACTTGCTATTGTGACATCCATATAAACAATCAATAATAATAGTTGAAAACATCACTTGAAAAATAGATAATATAGTATAACCCTAATCTATATCTATATATCTATCTATAAAATTGAAAATTAAAAATTACAACTAACCAACTTTGCAAAATTGGTATCTCTCGCCCAAACCCTAATTTCTCTCGTCACTCGCGCTGTATGAAATGTAATCTCTGTGTAGTATGACTTTAATCTATTGATTCCTCTCATATTTCAACCATCATTTTTTTGATCATGTGTTACTAGATCAGTTAAATCTATATTTAAATTGGGTAGAAGGTTTCTCAAAACAACTTAACAAAGAAACAGAATTTAAAACTGGAATGAAACTATTGGTATCTGTAAAAACTTTTAACATTTGGGTGATAGAAAGAGAGGTTGAATACAAGGATGGGTAGTTAAGGAATAAAAAAACAGTAGGCATGAAAATGAAGCATCCAAAAGAAATACAATCAGCTTCTTGGTTGAAGTATTAAAACATAAACAATAGCAGGGCATCATCTTTTAGGTTTCATAGTACAAGGTTTAAAATTTCATTCTCACTTATTCAAACTGATCTCTATTATCATCAAACTTGCTAAAAACACCTTAATACTTCAAAATCTCTATCCATTCTTTATAATGCCCTGAATAGGTGACGTTTTATTGGAGAACCAATCGATCTCTACTACTCTCTACTCAGTCTTTATATATTCTACCCACAACTATGTACACGTGTATATGTATATATGCTAGTAGATTTTGTAATATTCTAGTAGGTTCTTTACTATTCCTTTACAGGTTTACCATATTAAAGGTTGAACATTTCTGTGGCCTTTCTTTCCTTTCCATAATTCATCTTTTGAAAAATAATATGTACTCCATCTAAATGGGTGAACTTTTTTTTAGGAAGCTTGGATAATTCCAATAATTTTACATTGAAATGTAAGTTTCGAATGTGCTTCTGTTCTGAAAGAATGTATCTCTTGAGTTGAAACGGAAACAAATATGAAAACTTCAAGCCCGCACTTTGTAAATCATGAAAATTAATATTTAATGGCACTTTCTTCTTTCTCTTACTTCGAATGTTTTTAAAAATCATTTTCACATCTCTTTGAAAGAATTTTTCCGTTAAAATCCCTTTAGACAGCTTAATTAGAAGAGTCACCAAAAAGATTTTTCGATGCCGAGCTGCAGCAGGTTTAATATAACCTGGATAAGTGCGAGGTGTAAGTGAGAGCGGCTCAAAACGCTGTATTTCTGTGAGCTCTTGCTTCTTTGTTTTAGAAAGCCAATCCCCCATAAGAATCATAAGTTTGTCAAAGATGTACAGTTTGTCTTGAAGTATGAGGTTTTCATCTTCCAAACATTTTAGAAAAGTGTGAACAAACTCAGCGCAGCGGATTGCAAGAGAACTATGAAGACCTTCTTCCATCAGATGCAGAGTTTCAGCGTAAACCTTCCAGTAAAAAAAAATTTCTTCAGGAGCTGCTGGATGAGGAGGTTTAAAAGTTTGAAGAACGTCTGTAATTTTTTGAATATCTTGAAAGATTAATAATTGGGCAACCTGGACTTGATCAACAGAGAATGTGTGTTTAGAAGAAAGAGTTTCATAGAATGACTCCAGTCCATCATAAAAAACTTTATAGATTTCAAAAGGTCCTTTTTCTCTATATGGCATCATTTTTGAAGGTGGAGCTGTAAGCAGCCTGTTAGACAATTGAAAAATCCCTTTGACGCATCTCTGTGCCTTCTTAATTTCAGAGTCATATGACTCCCCAATGACTGTTTCCCATGGACTTGGAAGTTTTGACAAAGTAGTCTGAAGTCGACTCAATGATGATGGCCTAGATTTTCCAATACACAGAAATGATGAATAACCGGAGGGTACATATCGGCGATATGCACTATCTAGAACACTCAAATCACTATTCGTATGAGCTGTTTTGTCCTGTACTTGGAGTAGATTCAAATGTAACTGAGGATCATTGCTACTTTCTATCTCTGTCCCTTCTTTAGAATGTTTCTTACGTTTTTTACTAGTATGTTGATAAGATGGTACATTCATATTTTGGTTTTGAGGTGGACTTTCATTAGGATAATGATCAAGGGGAAGGGTGCTTTCCAAGGGTTGCGGTGGATCATTGATACGTTCCACCTCTCTTTCATTAGGATAATCATCAAGGGAAGAGGCGCTTTCCAAGCGCTGCGGATGATCATTGATTCGTTCCAGCTCTGTGTGTTCCCTAGTACGTTTTTTACCGGTATTTTGATTAGACAGTACGTTCATATTTTGGCTTTGAGATGGACTCGCATGGGGGTAATTAAGATGATAAAAACCACTATCCAAGTACGGTAAATAATGATTGATATTTTCCTTCTCTGTATTTTGATTAGATGGCAAATTCATGTCTTGGGGTAGAGGTGGGTTTTTATTAGGGTAATAATTCGAAACAATGGTACTTTCCAGGTGGTTTGTAGAATCATTAATACCTTCAAGCTCTGTGTTTTTCCTAAACTTCTCAGTATCACGTTTGTCACCGGTATTTTGATATGATGCTAAACTTAAGTATTGATTTTGAGATGGATTTTCATAGAGGTGATTATGATAATCAAAATTCTTTTCCAAGTGCTGTGAGACAGCATGAAGGCTTTCCTGTTCTGTGTTTTTCGAATACTGTTCCCCAGTATGTGTTTTACCGGTATTTTGATCAGATGGTACGTACATGTTATCTGCTTGGTATGAAATACCCTGAGGTTGAGAACCTTGTGGGTAAGATCTGCTTGAGAGTTCCTGAATGATTCGTTTAATATTGTTTCAAACTTTAGAATAAAATTAAAAAAATGACGAACCAATTGAAGGTGTGCATCATCAATAGACATTGGTTCAGAAGACGACTGTATTGTATTCTTTGAATGATCCAATGAAGGCCAAAATAGCGAACCCGATGAACCTTTGTGAGTGTAACTCATTCCGTTTCCATAAGTATGGAGTAAGCCCCACTAAAAGACAGAAAAGAAAAGAAAAACATACATGAGTGGCTTATATACTGGTTATACTTCCCCCCACCCCCCACCCCCTCCCAAAAAAAAAAAAAAAAAAAAAAAAAAAAAAAATTGTCACATTACTCACTGGATTCCATGTTGAAAGATGACTTTGATGACTGATTTCTGGTTGTTTGTTGGAATATTGATCAATAAACTGATAACTCAAGGGCTCTCCTTGGTTTAAATTTGACAATTCATGTGATGTGGCTTCCAAATAATGGTCTGGTGGAAGCAGTGTCAATTCCAGATTTACATTTCCGGCGGATGGAAATATGTTTTTCCCGTCTAGTGGTTTGGTATTAAGATGATGAATGTGCAGTAGCTGAACAAGTAGAATAAAATGAGCTATCCTATTCATAATATCGTTTATATGCGGCGTTTGTAAGGTATTGGTCATTATTTTCTTTTTATTTGATAAATGCATGAAAAATCGGTTTTGAGGGCAGAGTGCAAATGTGAAATGAGCCCATGATCATTCGAGTATCTTTAGTCCTGACATATCACCTAACCAGGATGATGATACTCCTCCACGATCTAGATTAGTTAGCCTATTCTGAATTTTTCTACTCAGTTTATAAATCACACCTGTGTTTTCATTATGAAACATGAAGCTATAGATGAGGTCAAACAACTCCTCCAATTATTTGTAAAATGGTAACGGTGGGGAGATGTTAAGCTCAAATCAGAGAATTGGGGCAAACTTTCACTACCATATGATTTTTATGTTTTGAAAGGCCGGTGGCCCTAGCTATATGAGGCTAGACACTACTCAACAGATTGAATGAGACAAGAAGATGACCACGATTGAAATTAAGTCACTAAGTTCCAAAAAATAAAAAAATAAAAAAAAATAAAAAAAAAGAGTCATGTTTTGGTATACATGAGTTCAAATCAGGACTATGAAGTACATAAATTTACTTGACAGCTAAATAGTGTATTTCCCCCCCCCCCCCTCCCCCTCCAAAAAAAAATAAAAAAAAATAAAAAATGATGGTGAGGGGAACATCGTTTTAGGTTTCATATATTCAATAGTACAAATAATTATAGATAGTCTGACTTATTTTAGTTATTTGAATACAGTAATATAAATAAATAGGTTCAAAAAAAAAAAATAAAAATAAAAAATAAATAAATAAATAAATAAAAGTCTACCAATAAGTTCATCATGCTTTATGAATTCACAATATTTACCTTCTCTGTCTCCAAGTTTTGCTTACCTTTGAACAACAGATTTTCGCATCGAAAAATTCAATTCTACTTCTTCAAACTGATCTCTGACATGATTAAAGCTATTAGAAATACATCAACACCTGCTTCAGAATCAAAATATATTTCTTTTTACTTTCTTGAATCAATCTTGGATGCACAATCTTAATCGTTCACCATGCGTTGATCCTTATTTCCCTTCCATAATTCATCTCTCTATGATTGAGAAGTAAGCCATCCAAATGAGTGAACTTTTTTTTCGGTAGCTCAGATAACTTTAACAATTTCACTCTTATACGATCATTCGGAAGGGCCACATGTTCTGAAAGAATGTACCTCTTGATTTGAAATGGAAACAAATTTAAAAAAGTCAAGCCGGTACTTTTCTCATCCAGATGATTGATATTTGATAATCTTTCCTGGTAACTCTTTTTCAAGATATTTTTATAAAACGACTTTACTTCATTAGAAAAAAATTTCTGAGCCCTCTGGCAGATATGAAACTTATTTAAAATGCTAATCAGGAATATTCTTCGATGACGTGTTTCAGGATCTGTGATATTTCCTGGAGACGTACGACGTCTTAGTGAGAATTTAGGTCCTTGGTTTTTTATGTCTTGGAGCTCTATTTTCTGGCTATTTTGCAGCCAGTCTCTCATCAGCAGAGCGAGCTTTTCATATATTTGTCGCTTTGTCTGATGTGTGAGGTTCTCGCCCTCCAAACATTTAAGAAAAGAGTGAGCATATTCAGCACAACGAAGTGCAATGGAGCAATGAAGACCTTCTTCCATCAGATTCATAGTTTCAGCATAGACCCTCCAGTAAAAAATATCATCTGCAAGATGTTGGGGATATGGAGATTTAAAGATTTCAAGAACGTCTGTTATTTTCTGAACATCTTGAAAGATCAAAAATTGAGCAACAATGAAACGATCAACAGAGAACTTGTGTTGAGTGAAAAGTTGTTTATAGAATGATTCCAGTCCATTGTAAAAAGCCTCATATACTTTGAAAGGCCCTTTTTCTCGAGGGGGTGTTTTTCTCGAGGGTGCGGATGTAAGCAGCTTGCTAGACAATTGATAAATGACCTTGACACATCTCTGTGCTCTCTTAATGTCGGGATTAAATGACTCTCTTGGCAGTTTTTTCCACTCATTTGGGAGCTGTAGCAGCAAATTCGAGAATCTAATCCATATTTTTCCTTGTGGGTTGCTGATACCCAAATATGATGAAAACCCATTAGGCACGTGTCGTCTACGTGTAGTATTTAGAGGCCTCGATCCACTCCCCTCAGAATCTGCTTGGTTATGATCTTGGGGTACATTTTGATCAGGGGAATCATGAGAATCAAAGCTGCTTTCCGCAAGTGGATGTGAATCATTAATACTTTCCGGCTCTTTACCTTTCTTAGAATGATTCGTAAACCATTTTTTTCTAGCTTTTTGATGAGATTGTTCAATCATGCCTTGGTCTTGGACGAGATTGTCAGTTGAGTAAGTATGAGAGTGACCGCTGTTTTCCAAATGTCGTGAAGGATCAATCCCATTTTTCAACTCTGAAATTTTCTTATAACGCTGCTTAACACGTTTTTTACTAGTGCTTTTATAAAATGGTACATTCATGTATTGGTCTTGGAGTGAATGTTCACCAGTGTGATCCTGAAGATCAAAACTGTTTTCCAAGTGCGGTGAAGGATCATCGACACTTATGATTTCTGTGACTTCTTTATAACCCTTCCTCTTACGTTTTTTACCAGTCTTTCTATATATATCTTCTGCTTGGTTTGAGATGTCCTGGGATTTCGAAGCTGACTCGTACTGCCTACTTTGAATTTGCTGAATAATTTTTTAAATGACCTTCAAAATTGAAAAAAAAAAAAAAAAAATAATGAAATAAAAATAGACGCAACAAACCAATAGAGTGTGTGAATCACTAGTATCCATTGGTTCTGAATGGAACTGTACATTTTCGGAATGATCAGATGGGCGCCAAGGTGGTAAATTTGATGAACTTTGGTGATTGTAGTCCATTTCTTCTCCATTAGTGCGATATGAGGCCCACTGAACATTAGAAAAGTCATATATGAGTGGCTAACCTGGTCTTTTTTGAAAAAAAAAATAAAAAAAATAAAAAGATGACTCACTGGATCCCATGTTGATACATGACTTTGATGGCTTAATACTGGTTGCTTGTCGGGATTTTTCTCAACAAAATGATTTAACTGAGGCTCTTCTTGGTTTAAATTTGGAATTTCATGTGAGGTGGCTTCCAAATAATGGTTAGGGGGAAGTAGGGATAATTCCAGATTTAGATTTCCGACAGATGGGAATATGTTTTCTCCGCTCGGTGGTTTAGAATGAAGATGATGAACTTGCAGAAGCAGCGTAAAGAAAAAAATGGTTGACACCCTCAAGATAATATGATCTATAGACAGTTTCTGGGCTTTCATTATTTTTATTTTTACTTTATTGGATAAGTACTTGATAAACAAGTTTTGAAAGCAGACGACAAAAGTCAAATAAACCAAAGAGCATTCAATAGTATATCATTCAGTCTATATAACTGTAATTTACTATTACAGCCTATGCTTTCTCTTTATCATGTACTTAGAGTGATCTACCTTTCTCATAGATATAGTTTCATGCCTATAAGACGAGTGATCCTAAGAAATGGAAATAAAAAAAAACAACTGTGATTTACTAAGCAACTAGGATAATAATGCTCCTCCGTGGTCTAGGTTAGATTTACCTTTTCTAAATCGTCATATGTAGCTTAAAAAATTGCCTTTCTATTTTTTCTATTATGAAACATGAAGATATGAATGGAGTCAAATAGTTCCGCCGACGATCTGTAGGATACTGTGTCAAGTCTGTAGCGCAATATTAGCCGATTGGACTCCGGTAAGAACCGTGGATTAATGACTCACCTGTAGCGCGGTATGTACAACCAAACCAAAAAAGGCTTAGGGCATCTACCTCCGTTTCGGTAAAGTCATTCGGTATGCATACTTTACCGACTTTTGAACGAGTATTCATCCTCCGTGTCTTTAAAGCCCCTCATTAGCAATTGATTTCATTACATATTGGATGCAAACACATATTTTTACTGAAAGATATCATACCAAAAACTTAATTTACTACTCACCTCTTCTTAGCTTTTTTCATTTTCATATAACATCACAAATCTCATTACACGTCACTACTACACATCATAAACTACCATTTATATATCCTTGCTGCCTATAGCCACTAATATCAGCTTAAAGTACGTCAAGTGACTCTAGGAAAAGGCAATTGCCAAACTGGACTCTCCAGAAGGAAGAACAGCTCACAATTTCATGGATTAGCATAAATGAGTTGGTGTTAAAGCAGTCTTTCATGAGTTGATTATGACCTTCACTACAATCCCAATTGATGAGTTCTTTCTTCAGTTTACACTTAGCCTTGTTGGGTGAGTCAATCAAGTAAGAAATGAACACAAAAGCTTGCAGTCACAAGCTTTTGCGACTTGACTGTAAATAGCATGTTGAAAAAAAAGTGGGATTTACAGTTGAGTTTTTTGTTACCAAACACAAAATTTCAAGGTATGAATATTATGTTTAAATGATAAATTGCAAAAGATACTACATATGAGGGATGAATGAGGCATTTCATTAGTAATTGGCCCAAGTAAAATGCAAATAAATGCTGAGTATTTATTGGAACAGGGGTAGATGCTCTTAGTATTGGCTAATGGTTGTAAGAGATTTAACTTCTTTTCTTTATTGCATGTAGTATACAGTTCTAAGAGCATCTACTCCCATTGTCTCAAATATTCCACAACTAAAGGCATACACCAGAGGTAAAAAAGCATGCGTCAATTGCAAAACACTTGCTGTCAAGTGGGGTTTCAAGTCTAGAAGGTTTTCCAGGGAGGTCCAAGGACAGCAACAATGGGTTTCAGAGGATTCAAACTTGGTACATATCTTATTATCTTTTAAAGATTATTTACTCAAATAACAAGAGGTAAAGAGGTAGATTACTATTATATTTAAAGGTTTAGAATTATGGTTTTAATGTAAATACTAAAACAATAATTGATAATAATAAATAGTTTTTTTGTATGTAATTATAATAAAGTAAGTAAGTAAGGAATGTTTTGAAAAGTACAAAAAGTGAGGGCCTTTTATAGGCAAAAATGAGGGAAATAAAGACACGGAATTTACACCATCTACTGCAAGGATGTGAGAAAGAAGCTGACTAAGAAGGAGTGTATATATGACATAAGAAAAAATAAATTAATTGGTACATCAACAAGGGCATCATTTTCATTGGTAATAAAGTATGAGTTCCCTTGGACTGTCACAATTAATACAACACATTTGAGTTAATTATATTGATTTCACGGAAATCCAGATCTCTCAATGAAGTAATATAATATTTTTAAGGTTTTTTATTATAATTTTATTATTAATTTTTATTCCCAATCAACTGTATTATTGAGCACAGTGTTAGGGAGTAAAAATGTATGGGACACTTACTTAAATTAATTATTTACACTATTTAATATAATTAGCTTAGTTAGTTGTAAGTAATACATAAGTAAATATTAAATAATTAATTATTAATAAGAATTTTAAAAAAGGTGTGGCTTCACCTCAGTAAAATAATTAATTATTTTACCAGGTAAGTCTAGTAGCCTCGCTGACACTACCTCACTCTAAAAAAACAATAAAAAAAATGCTATGATTTTTTCTTTTTATACTTTTTTAGTAGAGTAGGAAGATTAGATATCTCCTTCCCAGGTATCCAAGAATCATATTCAGATGATTTATTCTTGAATCTCAATAAGTATTCTGTACCTTTTTCAGCAGTGACTATTCTGTCATTCAGAATTTTTTCAATTTCTTCTGTTTCAGTGATTTCATTTGGGGTTTTCTTTGATCTTCCCCCCCTTTTTGGAAATAAATCACTATTGGATGTGTAAGGTTTCAGAAGAGATATTGGAAAAACAGGATGTTTTCTGTCATCCTCAACTGCATTATCTCCAATCATTCTTCTGACAACAAATGGACCAACAAATGGGTCTTTTAATTTGTTATTTCCTTGTAAATTGAAGTGGACTGTAGAAATTAACACTTAATAACCCTTTTTAAAAGTGTATTCTTTATGGGATTTCTCCCATCTCTTCTTCTCATATTCAAATGATTTTTCAATACATTTTTGAGCATGATTTCTGCAAAGTTGTTGCATTTGAAGAAAAGATTTTACACCAGGATGTATATCCAATTTAGGTATTTTGCTATTGAGAATTTGTGCAGGAGTATCTGGAACATATCCAAGCCAGAGCTCAAAAGGCTTTCTTTGAGTAACAGAATGAACAGTGCTATTATAAGCAAATTCCAAACTAGGAAGTAAGGTAACCCAATCATGAGTGAATCTGTCATTATCTTTATACTCAAGGCCAAAGACACAGTACCTTCTTATCATTTCCTCTAGAGTCTGAATCATTCTTTCAGCTAATCCATCAGTCTGAGGGTGATGGGCAGTAGATAGTTTCAGATCACAACCACAAACATCCATCAGAGACATCCAAAATTGAGAAGTAAATTTAGGGTCTCTGTCAGAGATTATGGCTTTAGGAAAACCAGAAGTATTAAACATATGAGACCACCATAAGAAAGCTAATTATTTAGTGGAAACATTCTTGTGTGTGGGGATAAATTTACACATTTTTGTGAATCTGTCCGCAATAACCCAGCAAGAGCTATAACTGTCTTTTCCAGCAATAGGCAATACTGTTACAAAATCCATGTTTATTATCTGCCATAGTGCATCAGGAGGTTCAATATGTTGCATTAATCCAGCTCTTTTACCAGTCAATCTTTTTGATTTCTGGCAAGAATCACAAGATTCAACATATAATTTTGTGTCTTCAGACATAGTAACCCACCAAGCAGTGTTCTTAATTCTGATCATTGTTTTTTCAAGATCAAAATGTCCAGCTAGTATGTCATCATGACAAATTTTCAAGATGATTTCTTTCATAGAAGGAGGAATAAAAATAATATTACTCAACTTTCTTCTATAGTATAGATAACCTTCATCTATAGAAAATTTACCTTTTTTCAAAGCTTTTTGGTACTTTTGTGGAAGGTTTTTAATTAATGCTTGTAATGAAGCATTCTTTGGATCATTTAATATGGTGCACAACTTTTTTAAGTCAGTGTCCTTATCATATGAATCCAGAATAAGCTGTTATAGCTCTTCATCCATATCAACCACATATATCCCATGAATATGAATAATTTCATCCTCAGGATCATAAGCAGGATTAGAGTCATCATTTGGTAAAGGTAACCTTGATAAAATATCCACATTTGAGTGAACAATACCAGCCCTATGAATAATTGTCATTCTCCCTCTGTATTCTTTAACAGCTAACTGCCATCTGAACATATGCCTGTTAGCTGTTTTCAAGTTTAAAAGGGATTTAACTGCACTGCAGTCAGTGACAAGTTCAAATTTCTGGTCATCCAGGTAATAATGTAGCTTTTCTAGAGCCCACACTACAGCTAAACATTCCAATTGAGTAGCACCATATTTCAACTCACTATTTCTCAAGGTTCTTGAAATATAACAAATTACTACTTCTGATACTTTGTCATTTATCACTTTTTTTTGATGGATGGCAGCACCAAGACCAATAAAGCTGGCATCAGTATATAAAACAAATGGTTGATTAAAGTCAGGTAAAGCAAGAATAGGTGCTGACATCAAATAGTGTTTCATAGTGTCAAAGGCTCTTTGTCTTTCACTATTCCAGACAAAAGCAGCATCCTTTCTAGTTAATTGGGTAAGGGGTAAAGCTATGATTTAGTAATTTTTAATATACTGTCTATAGTATCCACACATTCCCAAAAAACTCTGTAGCTCTCTAACTGTAGTAGGGGCCTTCACCCACTGTATGGCTGCCACTTTGTTTTGGTCAACACATATCTGTAAGCCTGAAACAACATGACCAAGAACTTTTAAAGAATGGAAACCAAATTTACATTTCTTCAAAGCAAGTGTCATATTTATCTCATCCAATTTTTGGAACACTTTACACAGGTGGTTGAGATGGTCCTCAAATGTTTTTGAGAATATAATGATATCATCAATATAAACCATCAGCCATCCTTCAATTATCTCCTGATGGAATGTGTTATCCATGACTTTTTGAAAAACTGAAGGGGAATTTTTAGGGCCAAATGGCATCCTAAAATACTTATAAATACCCATATGAGTAGCAATCATCAGAAAATTCTGAGAATATTTTTCAACAGGTACCTGGTGATATCCCTTATTACCATCCAAACAGCTGATATATTTAGCACCCTGTAAGGTAGCATGTATAGTGCTAATTCTATGTAAAGGATAGATATCATCAACAGTATAAGTATTTAGTGCTCTATAATCACCACATAACCTGGCTTTATCTTTCTCATAAGAAATTAGGACAGGTGAGATAACACAATATTTAGGTGTTTCAACTACCTTTTCAATAATATTCATTTTTAAAAGGGTAGAGATATTGTCTTCAATATCTTTTCTCTTTGTGGGAGAAGCAGGATAAGGCTTCTTCTTTAAACTAGGTGGTATATCAGTTAATGGACAAGACAATGAAAGTTTCATTTCTTCTTTAACTAATCCCAGTTCATGTGACCCATGAGAAAAGGCCATAGGAAAAGACTTTATCAAGTTAATGATGGAATCTTTATCCTCACCAGAAAGTTGTTCTCCAAAAGAGGCATTGTCAATTTCAGTCACAAGGGAATGCATTTCTCTTGTAGATCTTCCTTTATATTGAACCACAGAATTACATGTGTTCAATTCTGGTTTTACTAATCTTTTAGGGGAGGAAATCTTGAATTTTCTCTTCCCATTTATCCCCATTGTGAAACATTGGTTTGAGGGATCCAATTTTATGCCATACTTGGTTAAAATATCATTCCCCACAATAAACCAATTGCTTAAGTTATCATTTTTCATGACAATAAAATCACAAATAGCTCTTACAAAACCATGGTTATATTTAAAAAACATTGTGGCTTTGTATTTACCAACGGGGGACTAAACAGAGCCATAACCTCTCCAGTTTTCAGAAATGATAGGCATAAGTTTTGATCTATAGTCTTGATCTACTGAAGCAAGTGCTCTTTCAGAGACCACACTTCCTCCAGCTCCAGAATCCAGAACAACTTCAATGCTGGTTCCATTAATCAAGACTGGTGCCTTGAGAGGGGCAATAACAATTGATCTATCCTCAATGTTTTTTATGATCTCAGAATCCTCAACTGTAGCTAAATCATTATTATCAATATCAATATTATTTAAATAATGAATATCCTCTTCCAGCATCAAGATTTCTTGTTGAGATTCATATGAAATATTGCTGGCACAATCACTTGAAGTATCATCCAGTGCTACTGTGTCATCAGCATGCTCATCTGTTTGTTCCACAAGATTTATCTTCTTGTCAAAAACATGGCCCTTCTTCCAAGGCTTGTTGCACTTGTAACAAGTGTTTGTTGCATACTTTTTAGGTGCAACAGGGGCAGAAGGCTTACCAACCTTTTCCAGAGGTTTCTGTTGGTAATTGGAGGGTTTCTCCCAAGTGGTTCTAGGAATGAATTTTCTGGCATCATACTTGTTGTTTAGAAGAATATCATTGCAAGTATTTATGAAAGAAGAAGGTTCTCTGGTGAACTCAGTCCTAGCCACAATCAAGTCTCTCAAAGACATTGGTAATTTATAAAGGATCCTGTCCTTCCATAATTCAAACTCCATTTTTGGGTCCATAGCTCTTAAGACTTTTACAAGTTTCATTAAAACTCAATATGTTTATCAGTAGAAGAACTGTATTTAGTGTCCTCATACTGCCTTTGTTGAGCCATCCTAAACTTGGAGCCCCCAAATTGTGCTTTAACTAATTTTTTCCAATCTTCCCATGAGTAATCATTCTCATCTAAGAGGACAGATTCATACCACATAAGGGCTACATTGGTAAATAAAGAAATTAATTTAGACACAATTTCCTCATTTGGGAGTTTGTAAGAGTTTTTCAAGTTATCAATTCTGCAAATGAATTGTTTCCAATCAGAAGAAGAATCACCATCAAATGTTGGGTATTGGTCAAGTTTTGGCCAATTCTTTTGATTTGAAGGAGTCTTCTTAGTACCAGCTTGTTTCTGAGTAAGGAGCAGCTGTAACTTCTCTAATTGTGAAGTAATATCATTGTTTTATTTCTCTGTTGAAGATCCTGGTGCATCATCAATTTTTGATGGAAACTCGGTGGTATCAACTGGTATTTCTGGAACTAATTTTCTTTAGATGAACTAGCCACAGGTAACTTTGGAGAATCCTGTACTATATGTTCCTTTAAAGAAATTTCAGAATATTTTTGATCATTAAACAATGAGTTCAATTTCTACTCAATGGTTGTTAGTCTGGTTTTCACTCTTGGAAGACTAGATAAACTCTCATTGATTGTTGCAAAAGATAACTGATTTTTATTTTGAAAAGATAAATAATGGTCATTCAATCTTTTAATATTAATCTTATCTATCTCCAGCTCCTGGAAACAGGCAGATACAGTATCTTGCAGTTTAGACAAATCATTTTTGATATTTTGCCATAAAGCAACTTTCTTTTCATGGGTTGCCTTGTAATGAAACAAATCATCAGAAACTCTCTGTAACTCACTCCTCAATGCTTGATAACCCTTTTCAGTTAACAAACTATTATATTTCTGAGTCAATTGTATGTTGTTCATTATATGATTTTGTTTAGAAATAATATCCCCTAAATATTCATCATTAATGTTAACTACATCTGGAGTATTTCTCAATAAGGAAACAGAGTAACTTTCCAGATTCTCATAAAACTCAGGCTCAAGTGTTTCATCAATAATATCCATATCAGAATTTATCATTGAAGTAGCAATTAGAACTAAAGGATTAGATACATTTGAAATTTGAGCAATTTGTCTACTGTTCTCAGCCTCTACAGGTCTCACAGTCTCATCTCCTCTTCCATAATTACCTAAAGGAACTGAATCAGTTACAAGAAATGGTACTTGAGAATCAATAGAGGGGCTTACCAAGGTTTTCTGGGCAAGATTGTATTGTTTTTTCTTTTTATTCCTCCTTGATAGGGGTGAGGAGGTGTGGGGTTGACTTGGCCGGGTCTTCATGGACCTGCTTGGGGCAATTGAGTCTGTTTATTTTGAGACAGGTAATCCCACTGAGTGTTCAGCCAATCCCAATGCTACTTGGATACTTCCACTTTCTCTGGCTGCTGGGGAGCCAATTGTTGAAGATCCCTGGGGGTGGGGAGGTCTCCTCTTCTCTTGAAGAAAAGCATCTATCTTTCTTACCTTTTCCTCTAGAGCATCTACTCTTGACCTCAATCTCAAGTTTTCTGTCCTTAATTCTTTTATGTGTGTTGAAAGGTTCTTTACTTGTTGAGGTAGTGGCACCTTTTTTTTTGAAGCCTTTTGAAAGTTCTTCTGGGGGGTTTATTACAGGTTTCTGTTCCTGAGTTGTTTCTACCAGAATTTCTACTTCCTCAATCTCCACATCCTGATTGGGGCAATGATTGATTAATTTGAGATAATTTTCTAGTTAAATGAGAACTCACAGAAGTAGCCTCATCATAATCAATTAAATCCAATTCCTCTTCACATGCAGCAGAAACACCTTGATCAGTCATTTTTTAAATTTAACTTCAATGAGGGAGGGAGACGATAAGATGAATTAGTTTGTGTTTTTACTTTTATTTAAAAGAAAAATAATAATAAAAATAAAATTCTTCAGGATAAAATCAACTAAAATAATAATCAATTTATTAATTCAAAACAATTTAAAACCAGGATTATAAAATAATCAACTGAAGAATTAAATTTAAATTTTTTATTAACAATTTTATGATAATTATTATCAGGATTTTAAATCAACTGAAAAATAAATAATTACCAGTACTTAATGTCTACTGAAATATTAAATATGAATTTAAAAATTTTATTGTTAGGACAATTTGTCAACTGGAACAAATAAAATTTAAATTTATCAGGACAAAAGTCAACTGAAAATTATAATGAATAATTTTTAAAATATAATTTAATACTTCTAGGACTAAGAACAAAATTTCTCTATCTTTGTCAACTAGGAAAAATAAAATAAATAATAAAAAATTTAATTCCAATTTACTAGACACCTCCCCCTGTAAAATGGGCAAATTAATGCCACTTACAGAGTGCTGAGTAAAAGGAAATACGTAGAGAATGAAGAGTGCAAAGTGACCCACAAATAGTAGCTTCAATAATTACCACGAAATATAAGACGTTTAGTCAATATATGAACCTAAGTTTTGGAGTGCGGTCCAAATCCATTTCACAGCAAAATTTTAGTCATGTGATATATGACGTTTGTCATTTTCGTTGTTCACTTGTCCTTATAGGTACCTCAAATGGAAATGGTCCCCATGGTCTCCGGCCTCAAGTAACAATGTGCCGCCGACAATTCAGAAAGGCCCCCAACTGTCAAGTGGGGTTTCAAGTCTAGAAGGTTTTCCAGGGAGGTCCAAGGATGGCAACAATGGGTTTCAGAGGATTCAAACTTGGTACATATCTTATTATCTTTTAAAGATTATTTACTCAAATAACAAGAGGTAAAGAGGTAGATTACTATTATATTTAAAGGTTTAGAATCATGGTTTTAATGTAAATACTAAAACAATAATTGATAATAATAAATATTTTTTTTGTATGTAATTATAATAAAGTAAGTAAGTAAGGAATGTTTTGAAAAGTACAAAAAGTGAGAACCTTTTATAGGCAAACATGAGGGAAATAAAGACACGGAATTTACACCATCTACTGCAAGGATGTGAGAAAGAAGCTGACTAAGAAGGAGTGTATATATGACATAAGAAAAAATAAATTAATTGGTACATCAACAAGGGCATCATTTTCATTTTTAATAAAGTATGAGTTCCCTTTGACTGTCACAATTAATACAACACATTTGAGTTAATTATATTGATTTCACGGAAATCCAGATCTCTCAATGAAGTAATATAATATTTTTAAGGTTTTTTATTATAATTTTATTATTAATTTTTATTCCCAATCAACTGCATTATTGAGCATGGTGTTAGGGAGTAAAAATGTATGGGACACTTACTTAAATTAATTATTTACACTACTTAATATAATTACCTTAGTTAGTTGTAAGTAATATATAAGTAAATATTAAATAATTAATTATTAATAAGAATTTTACAAAAGGTGTGGCTTCACCTCAGTAAAATAATTAATTATTTTACCAGGTAAGTCTAGTAGCCTAGCTGACACTTGCACACACATTCCTCAGTAACCCCCCAATTTGTGTATTCAATTTGACAGAAAACACCTTATGAGAAAGCTGACAATATTTCCTTTCACCCCATAAAGTCAAATGTTGCACTCCTGACATTATGACACCCTATGTCAGACTTTCTTTTATTCTCACCATGGCAAATCCTCATCTTTTTCAAATTTCAAATCACAATCCTCAACTATCCCACCCTCACACAGCTTCCAATACTCCTCCATGATACCCAGTCCCCAAACCATCCAAATACATCCATACCCCTCCCACCTAAACCATCAGTCATCTAACTACTGCTCAAAATTTTGGTAAGTCATTTCATTTTCATCACTCTACTTCTCACTAATCATTCTTACGTTTAAAAAATCTCTACTGACTATTTGTTTTTTTGTTTTATTTTCCTTCCTGGACCACTATTTAATCAACCATCTTAACCTAGTCTTTCATTATCTCTCTCTGAACTATTACTGTAACTATTCATTTACTTCTGTAAATCTTTTTTTGAAAAATTAGTCTCATACCTTCATCATAGTGCAAATCACCATCTCAGCCTTATCTAGCAACCCCATCAACTCATCATACAAAAGAGGAGCACCACACTCTGGACTCAAAATATTAAACAAAGACAGGATTCCCTCTGTTTCTCTGACTCTGAACCAGATATTAAAGGCAGTTCCAAATCAACTATTGCCTCTGTACATACTGAGGCCCAAATAAAGTTGGAATTCACTTGTTTTTATTAAGAACAAAAATAAAACAGCTAAGTCACCAAGTCCCCAGAAGCATAAAAGTCTTTCAAAATAAACTACTTCAAAATCTGAAAGATTCACCTCTGACCCAGAATCACTGAGTTTTGCTTGGGAACTCAAAAACAATTATCTGGAAGAATTTAAAAAACAAGCATTCATGACAATTAATGTGGGAGAAAATGCTAACTTGGCTTTGTTTTCTGAAAAGAAGGAGAAGTTTGGAAAAATCAGCTGGATTATTAAAGTAAATCATGGACAAGTTTTCTCTGCCCGACAGAAACAAAAATTGGATTATGATGCTACCTTGAAGGAATTAAATGACTACCAGTATATATGTCCTCCAAACAGTAATGTAGTTTGTTGTTTAATCAAAATGGATGCCAAATCTGCTGCCTATGTAAATGTTTCATTAATACATATTTTTTCACAAACTAATCTGCTTACATTTTTTTCTATTTCAGAAAAATATCGTATACAGCCAGCTTGAAAATGAGTTTAATTAAGCCTCAGAAAATGATGGCAGAAATGATAAATTATACAGCCCTACTTCAAGTGTTATTTAAACCAAGAAACTCTATAAAATTTTGAGCAGTATTATGACAACACATGGGCCTTTTAAAGATTTGAGAAAGCTTGCAAAAGCCCCTGTTTTTGTGAACCCCAAAAATCCTACTGAATATTTTGTAATCACTATGTCTAAGGCTGATGTTTGAGCAAAAGCAATTGTAAGTAGCTCTTCTTTCCTATTTCCAAAAACTCATACTGACCACCAATTTTTTTGTTTAATTATAAGCCTGAAAATCTAAGTATGTATTCAGTAATTTTGTCTACCTACTTGCCCTTAATTCAAGTACAGAAAAAAGAAAGATAGAAGTTCTGAAAATACTTTTCCCTCAGTGATGTTTCCAACTCAGATTTTTAATTGTGAAGCAATAAATGGGTCATTAAGCTTGCCAGGCATACCTATATGGAACTTCTGATTCCCAAAACATTTTCTATCAAACTGAGGGGCTCCTGGATTTCCAGGTAAGAATCCTTTTCACAACTTGAGAAATCTGACACCACCACCTCCTCAGAGTAGTTCTTCTTCCCCTGTTAGTTCAAGAAATTATTCTGAGGAAAACAACATCTCAGTTGAAGACTTTTTACACTATGAAAAAATTGAAGTTGCCAATCAGAGTATTATGAAACCTTTAAATGAGCTAGGCATGAAGCATTTGATCTACTTCAAGGAGTTCCCAGTTGAAGAGCTAATTGAAGCTGGCATTCCTCATGGACCAGCCAGAATCATTGTATGTTAAATCAGGAATTTATGTCATTATTTGAGCATAAATAGTAGAGAATAGGCTTGGTTTTTAACTAAATTTAACTATTAATTTCTTAATTGTGTAAAAAAAATTAGAAGCTGAAGGATACAACACTTTACTAAAGGAAAAAAATAGCTGGTAACTAAACTGTTTTGTATAAAAGAAAAAAAATTAGTGTAAAAAACAAAAGAATCAATTCTAAAAATTGTATAAAATTCTTGTCCTATTGCAAATAAAATACTCTACTGTTGGTAGCTATATAAAAAATAGGTTAATGAAATAAATACATGCAGTATTTTTGGTAAATGTACTTCTGAAGTTTTTTCTCCTCAATAAGTAGTTGACAGGTTGAGTTAGGATTAAGTGGGAAAAAAAAAACCCATGAAGACTTTCTAAAGGAACATTAATTTGGATCTTTGAATCATTTTTTTCATTAATTAAGTTTTTAAAAAATTGAAATTATGTTATATTAAACTCTATGATTGAGTGTCTATTTCATTTCAACAGAAAATTTAGGCATACAGGATATAGTTTTCAGGAAATCTTTATGGGAAAATTATGAAAAAATAGAAGTTGTGTCTAATCAACATATTCACTACCATGAAATAGCTTACTTATCATATAGGATGTAATGACCATTTTAAAAAATGATTCAATTATCTTACCATCTTTCATCATCACCCTGTAAATGGCCATATCTATGCAATTTATATTTTAAAGCACTGAAAACCTTTCTATGGGATTCATATAAGAGGAATATGGAGGAAAATATACTTCCCTGCACCCCCTACTTTCTAATATTTCCAAAAAATTCCCATTATGGTGTATAGGACCATTTTCTAATACAAGAACACTTGAGAGTCCAGAAAAAGGTCTCATCATTGGAGACTAAGCTTTGAAGAGTATTGTTAGTTGAATAAGGATAACCAGGAAATATAACCGTACTCACCAAGACTTTCTTCAAGAAATATTTGAAATCTTTGTGAGTGATTGTTTCAGGATGTACTAAAACAGAAAGCATTCCAGACAAATATATTGCTAGTATGAAATTGTAGTGTTGGGTCACTCAGGCTTTAGAAACATGAAAAGTACACTTTCTAACTACTTCCCAGCCATTTGTATGTCTTACACCATCAAGAGATATACCACATTCATCTAGTTCTCCCCAATTATAGATTAATAAGTTTTTAAAAAAGATAATATCAGAGAAAAAATGTACCTTTAAAGACTAACCATTCAGGATTGAAATACCCCATTAATGATATATTCCTGATACATTGATTCTGGTCTCCTTTTCAGTGTACTTTACGTAAATTCTTCCATGACATGTTGAGATGAAGTTTCAATTTATTTGCTATTGTTTTGATACCAATATGTAAGATGCATTAATGTATCAACTCCCTATGGAGCTCTGTAAGATACATGGTAGGGTTGTTGAGAATCATGGCTTTCAGGAGCTCACAGGCTTCCTCCTCCAACTCCAACAGTTGTCCACATATTAAATATCTAGCAGGATCTGCTACTAATGCTTGAGTATTTTTATAAAGATTCTTCCAGCATAGAGGTGATTCAGGGCTCGCTTCTGAGCAATGTGTTGATTTTATTTGGATGAAATTCTTCCCATACATAGATTCTATTACTACTTGGAGATTTAAAACAGATCTATATTTTTGAAAAACCATGTGAATGGAGGTACTAGAAAAACTAAGTGGAAAGAATTAAATGTGGTCAGTATTTAGATTTGAGAGCTGGGGCTTACCAAGTGTTGAGTATGAAGTATAAAAATGAGAAGAAAAGGATTATTTAAATAAGGACAAAAGAATAAATGAAATAAAAAAAGAAAAAAGACAGTAAGTAGAGATTTTTTAAACATAAGAATAATTTTCAAGAAATAGAGGAATGAAGATGAAATGAGTTACCAAATTTTTGAGCAGCAGATGGATGGCTGAAAGTCCAGATGGGGGGGTTTGAATTTATTTGGATGGTTTGGGGACTGGGTATCATGGAGGAGGATTGGAAAATATGTGAGGGTGAGATAGTTTAGGATTGTGATTTGAAATTTGAAAATTTGATGGTGGTGAAAATAAAAGAAAGTCTGACATAGGGTTTCAGAATGTCAGGAGTGTAACATTTGACTTGAAAGGGTGAAAGGGAATATTTACAGCATTCTTTTAGGGGGTTGTCTGTCAAATTGAATGCACAAATTGGGGGGTGACTGGTGTAGAAAGAAAGTTCTATAATACTAATCTATAGACACAATCCAAGATGGGTTGGTTCTCCTTTCTAAAACCACTTTAAAAAGAAGTACCTGCCACTCTAAAAAATAAAGTGAAATCATGTATTGTAAGTGTAGTTATAAATATAGAGAAGGAAATAGTAGAATGGTTTAAAGATCTTTTTAAAGAAAGTGGTAAATATATTTATAAAACAATTAATCTATCCGTTGGATAGATCTATTCTCAGTAAGCACTAGTATTTTCAGTCACTCCCTCTCTGAAGTGCTCTATCTAATACTATCCTTACTGTAGCAATAAAATAACTCTACAATGCTACTTCTGGTATGTACACCTGCTATGCACAGAATATTAAATATATCTATGTATCTTTTATCTCTAATACATATTTCTATATACACATGCTCTGTTCTACACTCTATAATTTTATTCTATAATAATGATGTAATACAAAGTAATTAATTAATTAATCAATTAATATGACAATTATTAATTCTTTCTCTATATATCTAGAATATAAAATATCTATATATATATATCCTATCTCTTTGTTTTAAGAGTGACTTCTCTTTTACATTCACTGTATGTCTAGAGATCTTCTCCTATGCTTCCTTTCCCTAATGGTTCACCTACACAATTTCAGAACTACTACAAGAATATCAAACAGTAACTAAGTATCTCAATAATATAAGTACATTTGTTAGCATATACCTGGTTTTAATAGTGCTCAAAACAATAATTCAAGACTACTATTAGTGCCTGGAACTTTAACTATCTTTACATACCTTATACGTCTTGAGATTCTTAACTACATGATAGGTACTGTACCACCTTCCATACTTATTATAACAACCCACACTTGCAATGTGAGTATCCACTAATTGTGAAGCCCTCTGTGCTAAGTAAGTACCCCTCCCTTTCTTGAGTCCTACTTTTCTTTTCCTGTTATCAAAAAATGCATACAAACCTACTCAATAATTTCTTGTTCTTATAGTGCTGCCCTTTCCTACTGGTTCTATCAGCAACGAGTGTATGTAGCCTACATTTAAGAGCCATCACATCTATCTAAGTGTGAAACTCCTACCCTTGCTTAACAATGGTCCCTAATACATACTATTTTTCTAGAGCTAGTCATTTCTTCCTCAAGTACATATCATACTCTTGCCTTATAGTCCAGTATGCACTTTTCTTTCTCTTTTACTTGTTGCAGCTCGTATATACATACTGCCCCTAAAAAATTGTGCACAGAGAGTCTAATTTTCCTGATATTTTGAAGTCCCCTTAGTTGCACTTCTGTAACCATTCTTTATAGTAACCCCATTGTTCTACTTTATTTGAGCTGAGAGATTCACTGTATTACTGCGAGATGTGTACCACAGTCTTCCTCTACTTGCAACTGGCCCCAGGTGCTATAAAACCAGGTAAATATTTTGCACTTCTTCCTCAATCCTTCATCTTCTTTTCACTTACTTCCTCTCTTACTAGTTTCCATTCAGATATTCTGTTACTAGTTTCTTTCACTTTCTTCCCTACTCCCATCAACATGAACACCAATAATAAAATTGTCAATGCTGTCCATCAGTTTGTCAACACACAAAAAACTATTGTTGCTACTGCTCCTGCCGTAAAAACTCTTCTTACCAGAGTTGAGAATTGTCAGCACTTCATGTAAAACGGCATGAAACCATGCCACTTTTCAAAAGCCTGCTGTGGTAAAAGATTCTTTACTTTGAGTCCTTTGGTGCTTTTTCTTCCTTCTTAAAAATTTGGCGCTAATCCTTTTCTTTTTTTAATCATGCAATTTCTGCAAATCTTGAAAAAAGAAGTGCAACCACAATGGCCCCCCTTTGATTGGTAGTACCTCTGTTGATCCTAAAGCTTTGATGTGGAACTTAATGAGACAGCTGGCCATCAAGTACCCTGCTCCAAAGATAGCAAAGAAAATCCAATCACTCACCAAATCCAAGCACCTCTTCAAGTACCACTCTTCACTCCATCTTTTCTGAGGATTCTATTCATACTGTAAGTTTTTTTCCTTTACTAATTTTGTTCTTTTTTTTGTTAATTTCTAACAACTTTTCTTCTTTTTTTCTTAGGACACCCCTAATACCCCTTATACTCCAAAGCCTCCAACTCAACATGTCAAAATTATCATCCCGGGTCTGGAAGAATATCTGTTCTGGGCCCTTCCTCCTGGTGCTACCTTCTCTCCTGCCATCAAAAATGATACTACCTGGCCTGAACAAGAGGCCACCCCTCAGCCTACAACCTTAGATTATTGGCTTACTACTCCTCCAACCTCCATTAAAAAATTCAAGGAAGAGGCTCCTTGCATCCATCTCCCTTTCCCTCAAGATTGGAAAGTCTTAAACTGGGTTGTTTCCGCTCCCTATTACCAGGCAATCAACTGTTTTAATACTGAATTTGATAGATTATTATCCTATCTTGATAATACTCCTTCCCTCAATTAACAAGACATGAAACATCTAGTGGACTTGATCAAAACACTTCATTTGACCTATAACAACATCCATAATGACTGGGAGTACATCTTTCTCAATAGGCACTAAAGTAAGTCCCATAATTTTCCTTATCTTCTGCCATAATGCTGACTTCTTTTTCTAATTTCTTTCTTTCTAGCTCTCTTTTATTTTTATTTTTATTAATTCCTATTTGTATCTCTGTGTAAAAAATATCTTTTAAATAGTATATTAACTATGTAATATTATAACAACCCTTCCCAAAAAAATTCACATTTCCAAAATTGTCCTTCTATTTTCTTTGTGGGAGTAAGACAAACTTTAAAAATTCTTCAAAAAAGTTTAAACTTTTTTATTTATTTATTCTTCTTCTTAAAAACTCATGTTGACTTCACCTGAAATAATCCTGAGATATTAAATAAAAAAATAACAAGTTTTCCCTTAATTTGTTAGTGCATTATCTTATTCATACATTGTATTCATGTAGTAAGTTCAGATCTTCCCAAGATATGCACTCCTAAGCAATAACCTCCTTTTCCATCCTTACTTCAATACACTTAATTCTTCTGCTCATTAGCATCCCACTTGAATACTTTTTAGCACTAACCCTTCCTTTGCTTCTTTACAGAGCTTAGTTTATTATATATAGGCCTTGTAATACACTCTCCTTCCTTATCCAAATCCATTGCACTCACAAATCTAATTAAACATGACCCAATACCATAATTTATCTAGAGATTAATCTTGTGCCTTTTTCCATCATTTCAATTTTAACTGTAATTTCTCTAAGCCTCATGGATATTCTACTTTTAGGCCTGCTTGCAAAAAATGCTTTTGTTTGCATAAAACCTGCACCTTTTCCTATGAATATCCTTCATTTCCTAATGGTTATATCCAATTTCCTTTTGGAGATAAGTCTAGCTCTCCTACTATTTTAGCTAGTCCCAGTAGCGCTACTCACCCTTCTGTTGAACCCTTACCCACTGATAGCACATCTCTCCCCATTTACTCTTGGAAAGAAATTTCAATCCAACCTAAGACAGAATCTCCTATGCCTTCTGAACAAGACGTCAGGATTCAATCATCTTCTACATATACACCCAAAAACGTAAGAGTGCTCTCTCCTTCTGCACAGCCTTTGAATCTACTAGCCAGTAAGTACATCAAATTAACTTTTGCATAATCATTCCTAACTCTACTTTCTTTGAAGGCTTTAACAAATATATTTGCTTAGGATGGGTTTCTCAACCTCTTCCATTTGTGAATTTGATAAAAATCATTTTGCACATTTGACTTATTTATGACACCATGTCATCCTCATAAGATTGTGCCCCTTCCCTCTCTGAAAATGAATTAAACACCCACTGTCATCATATTAAAATGATTGGTCAGCTAATGAACAAAATCAGCTCCTCATCAATCCCTGGTTTGTTCATGGATCATAATAACTTCATCATGCCTGAAGAAGGGAAAGGATTCCCCACCAGTTTTAATGGTGATTCTGATTAATCATTATCTTCCTTCATTTCCTTCTGATCAGCATTTTAACTCAAACACTTGTACATAGTTCCCTTTTTAACTAGGTTTATCCTCTGTAATTATCATAAAGACAATTCATAATTTTTCATAAACCATGAGCAAAGCATGTAGTTCTTGAAATGCACTTGCCTCTTTTCCATATATACCTCCTTTAGAGAGCGCTTACCTATGCTCCCTCTAATTTCTTTAAATAACTTTAAACCCATTAATTAACATTTATTGTAAGAGATTTTTCAAGAACCCAGATGCCTAAATTGGGAACTCCATCTGCCAACCTTCTTCAGCTAAAATTTTCTGCCTTCTGCTAAGTCCCCAGTAGCCTTCTGATTCTCCCAGAAATCTGTTCTTATACCTAGTTCATCCACTTCTTCATGTCACCTCATACAACATTAATTCTTCAACCCATACAATCTACTCTAAGCGCTAATGCCAACTTCTTGTTCAGCCATAACTGCTTTGCCATTGCTAGTGCCCTATCCGTCACAGCTTTTATGTAGCCTTCTATGAGTCCCCTAAAAAACTTAACATCCTAATGATAGTTTAAGCTCTTCTCAGAGTAAACGTTGTGGTCTTCCAACATTGGTGGAGCCCTTTTTTGGTCTATTTGGCATTGTTTTGATATGTCTTAAATGACATTGTTTAATAATTGGGTGTTTCTCTGGATTTATTCAGTGAATAATGAGACTGAGGGATGTGGGTACTACCATTGGATAGCCCCGGCTTTTCTCTATACTTTATGTCTTGATGACATTTTTCAGATTCTAAGTATTAAAGGGATTATTTCTCATTTCTTATTTAAAAAGATAGCTGTTTAATTTTGTTTTTTGTGTTTTACGGGCTAGCCTTAAGTCTTAGGATTAAGTGCTTAGTACCATTAGAATGAGCTAAATTTTCTCAACATTTTATGTTACAATGTTGTTATAGCCTAATTATGTGTTTTAAAGGTTTTAGTAGTTGTAGTACATTTTTCTAAGTATTTTGGGTATTTTTAGAGGTTTTTGGTGGTTTTCTGGCTTCAGGGTGGTCCTGTTGCCTCAGGCGGCCCGCCCACCTTGGTGCTAGAAGGCTGGGAAGCATTTCTTGAGGGGGTTTATGTAATTTGGCACTCAAGAACACCAAATTTGTTGGTGTGCATGGGCTTTTAGATGGTGGTCTGTGTGCACATACTGAATAAGAGAGTTTGGGGCAACTTTAATTATTATACAACCATCCAGAGGTGATATCATTGTTCTCACTCGGTTTTCACATTTTTTTGGCCACAATTGGCTGTGTTTGTTGCAGGTTTAGTTCTTCATTTAACTCAACTTTGGCAACTGGTTTCTCTGGTGTAGCTTTACAACCTGCACCAAGTATTACTGCTGTTTCCTGTGCAACAAGTGCACAGTGTTTGTTTTTCTGGTGTGGATCCTTCTGCCTTTCAGGCTTCTGGTTCTTTGGTTCTCAGTGGTCTGCTATTGGCTACTGTCTTGACTTGTTAAGCAGTCAAGAAGTGTGTTTGAAGGGGTATAGTAACAGTCTCTAATTTGATGTAGCAAATAAATCTCACCTGGTATTTATCAAAGGGACAGGGGTTTTTCTCTCCAATTTTACTCCAACTCCCTTGGTCAAGGCCTATAGCTAGTACTATAGGATTATCTCCATTTCTGGCGCCCAACGTGGGGTGAGGATTTGTTAGCTTTTTGGATTTTCTGTTACTTTTGGACTCTCTTCTGTGGTTGGAAATTGGTTTTCTGGAATCTATTGGACCATGGCTTCTGGACCCTCTTTCTCTAGTGGTGGTAGTGACACTGTTGGTGCTTCTGAGGATGGTAATCCTCCTGTTTCTTTTAGGCCTTCTTTCAGGATCAAGTTATTGAAGTGGCCTATTTTTATGGGGGAGGATGTGAAGTTGTTTCTGGAGCTTTTTGAGGCTGCTGGGAATGTAGATGGGGCTTCTCACGTAGACATGGTGAAGCAAGTCAACTTTTACATTGGTGACAGGGCTTTGGTGAAGGAAGTTGCTGCAGTAGAGGTTTATAGAAGGAAGGATTGGAAGAATTTGTGTCTGCAGATGACTGACAGGTGGGGGTCCAGGTACTCTATGGTGGATCTCAATATGATTGCTAGTGAATGGAAATCTTATGGAGGTGTGGATAACCTCCACACTTATAGGAAGTTTCTGGCTAATTTGGAGCCAGTGGTGAAATATTTGGTGGAAATGCAGGAGTTGGAGAGTACTGACTCTGAAAGGGATATTTTCTGGTCTGCTCTGGCCAGGAATGTCAGGATTGATGTTTTGAAGGAGTTGGCTAGGAAGGACAAGATGAAGGTTCTTCCTAATGGCAATCAGAAATTGCCTTCTCTTTCTGTGGTGAAGGAGTTTGTAGAGGGACATCTGAAACTTTTGGCAGTGGATTTTTTCCAGGAAGCTAGCACTAAATATTTTAGCAAGGTCAGTGAAGCATTGGCTGAGGATGTGGAGGAGTCCAGAAAGAATTAAGTGCTGAACAAGGGGAAGGCACCTGAGAAGCCTAAGGAGGTGGACCCTGTGGTGGTTCAGTTGGCTGATTTAACCAAATAGCTGCATATTTTTGTTCAGGAGGCTCAGAAGGCCAATAAGGCTCCTTCTCAGCCTAGAGATTTTGATAGGAGGGTTGGTAGGAGTGATCCTTGGGTCTGCTCTTATTGCAGCAGGAAGGGCCACAAGTCCAATGATTGTTGGGCACTGAATAGGGATGTGTCTGAAGGGAAGATGGAATTTGATGGGAAAGTTTTCAAGTTCCCTGATGGTTCTTTTCTGAAGCATAATGATGGTCAGGCTCCAGTGGACTTGGTGAGGAGGAGACATAATTTCAACCCAAGGAGGCCAACATTTGAGGAGTTGCCTAATGAGGCTTCTTCTTCTAGTAAAGGTGGAGATTATGGCAAGGGCAAGGGAAAGGAGGCTAATATAGTCTCATTTACATCTTCCTTTGGTGGTTTGGAGTTGTATTCTTGTGTTGGAAAATTAAGTGGGGAATTATTGGCTGGTGTTTATGATGTAGAAGAAGGAAAGGTGGGAAGGCCGAAGAGAAGTTCTCAGGCCCAACCAAAGCCTAAGGTTTAAAAGGTGGATCCTAAGCAGAGTGCATCTAGGAAGAAGTACAGCAAAGAGGAGCTGTATAAAATGCAGAAGGGTATGGCAGATATGGGCCTGCCTAGTTTTGGAGCATTGGACATGAATGGCAAGCCAATGACTTTGGATGTTGATTCTGACTCTGAGGAGGATGTCTCTTTGGCTTCATTTCCAAAGCCTGCTGGAGTGAGAGGTGCCGGTGAGGGATATGGTTTGATTCCTGTTGATGGTAAATCTGTTGGTGGTTCTGGTCCTCAGGAGATTTCTAGGACCAAGGTAGTGAAGCAGAAGGCTCACTTTGAGAGGCCAGCAGCTTCTGGCCAATATAATGTTATGGACTCTGTCCTGGAAAGGATGAATCAGGGTCAGGTTTCCATTACTTATGGGGAAATGTATGCTATCAGTTCTAGGTTGGCTGATAGAAAAAAAAGATGTTGACCAGGAGAAGGGTTTCTTCTGGGGAGGTGGAATACATTTGTGATTCTACTGAAAAGTTTGGTGAGGGGCTGGAAACTCTATTTTTCGCACCTCTGGGTTATATCAATGTCACTCTGAATGGCAGGGAGGCTAGGGCATTGGTGGATGCAGGTTCTCAGATTAACCTGATTTCTTTGTTAGAGGCTACTCATATGGGCCTCCCCATCAAGACAGGAATTGGTGGAAATTTAAGAGTTATTGGTTGCCATTTCACTGAATTGATTGGAACAGCTGAATTTGTGAAGCTGGATGTTGGTGGAGCCTCAGGGAAGGTTCATTTTTATATTTCCAAAGACACTGTAAAAGCTGTTTTGGGTGGGCCATTCTTGATGGAATTTCAAGCAAGAATTGGTTATCAGTTTAATGTGTGAATCAGTTTGGAGTTGACTGGTGAAGATGAAAGGAGGCTTCACATGAGTTTATCATCTCCTGGAGAAGATGGCTGGGAGACCAGGCTTGGTTTGTCTTCAATGTGCAAGTTCATGGATTGTTGTAGGAGGAGAAGAGAAGTTGGTGCCGCCTCTGGTTTCTTTGAGTGTGGCTCAGGCTCTAGTGAGAGTCTGTATTTTTTTGAATGATGAGGGCTGATCACCCTAGTGCTACAACCTCTCCCCGAGATGAGGAAATCCCAGGTTGTAGTAGGTCAGCTCCCTTGGAGATATACCAAGTGGATTTTCAACTTTCTCTTTTTAATGTATCTCTTCTCTGCAAGTATTCTTCAAGTTTTTTATCAAGTATCTGTTTTTTTTTCAAAATTCTCAATTATTTTTAATTCAAGTTCAAAAAAGAAGATTGGTTATATATCTTTATTGAAAGATATGTGGAAAAGCTTTGAAGTGGTGAGATTGGGGTCTAAAATTAAGTCCTCCCAATTGTGCACTGCTAGGGTTTCTTCTACACCTTTCAAAAACATTACCTTGGCCACGTCTGTAAGCATTGGGGAAATCCCTGGTTATTTTTGTAGGATAGAAGAAAACTCAAGAAAATAAAATTAAAATTTCAAGATAACTGAAGAAAATCAAGAAAAAAATCTGAAGATTATCAAGAAAGAAGAAAAGAATTATTTTTGTGAAGATCAGCAATATCAAATTTTGGGCCTCCAGCATGAGTTAAAACTGCACAGAATTTTGAAGAAATAAGATCAGCAAGATCAATTTTTGGGCCTCCAGAATGAGATTAAACTGCACAAAATTTTTGAGAAAGAAGATCAGAAAGATCAATTTTTGGGCCTCCAGCATGAGGATAAACTGCACAATGTTAGAAGATGTGATTCAGAAGATGAATCAAGATTTGAAGATTTAGAAGATGGAAGTGAGGATGAAGATTTGGAATTGCGGAAAAGTTTTGGAGTGGTGAGATTGGGGTCTAAAAGTAAATCCTCCCATTTGTGCACCGCTAGGGTTTCTTCTACACCTTTCAAAAACATCACTTTGGCCACACATGTGAGCAATGGCGAAACCCTTGGTTTTTGTTTCAGGTATGGTTGTGAAGATTTCCTGAAGATCCCTCAAGTTGAAGGTGGAGCAGAAAAGTACACGAAGGTAGCGCAGAAGATTAGGCCTTTTAATGAGCCTATGCCTGTAGGTTTGAATCCTCCTTTGAAGAGACCTCCTTTTTCAAGAGATCCGTACTGTACCTTTCTGGTGAAAAATTGTCAGTGTATCTAGTATTTAAGTATGATTTAATAGTATTTATTAATGGCCCTACTACTTTTTTATAAATGATTTACTGATTAAACCTCAGGGGAAGACTAATAAAATAGTTATACTCAAATAAAACTCACAATACTTGGATTTAAATGCATGCTAGTGGTGGAAAATAGATGAATATAATATAGTCATAGCTTATATAAAGATAATATCAATTTATAAAGGCTTTATAATATATTTCTATATGATAATAATTGTGTTATAATGTTTATTTGAATTTTAGTAATTGAATGATGTCTAATAACTGTCAAAATCCTCCCTTATTCATTCCAAAATCCACTGGAGTGCACAGACCTTCAATCCAGATGATGTCACTGCTATCCCTGGCAATTACAGCACTGTGAGAGCCCATCACCTCCCCATGGCGTCCACTTCAAGAAGATTCAATACCCAGACCTCCAGTAAGGACCCTCCATCACAATTAATGATAACACAGACCCATACCATAAATAGAAAATCCAGATAAAAGCGGATACCATAAAGAAACAGGTAAAATAACTCATCCAAAGAGAATATAATGAAACCCAAAGCATATAAAGGAAACAAATGAAATTTCCAAGCCCCCAATAACATCCCCAAGCATCCATATTAACCCAGCAATGACCTCCCAAACCATAAATCTGTGAATATCCATCCAAGGAAGCAGATTAAGTTGTCCAAACTGAGTGTATGCTCCTGAAATAGATGTTTATGCTTCTGTAGGCATTGAGAGTCTACTGGATATGTCCATACGGCCTATAATAAGCAGAAAAACAAAGTTTATAGGCTATTAAGAGGCTAAAACCCACTTATAGACCTAAATATACATAATATACTGCATATTTCACTGAATATGGGATTTATGTATACATATAAGCTTATGTATGTCAATAATTACTTAATATCACTTAAGATACATATATTATGACTGTATTAACACCTTAATAAGTATTATTAGGCTATGGATAAGCTATTTAAACTACTATAATTTATATAATAGAGTAATAATTATATATATATGTAATATAATCATATATATTATTGTTTTAAACTTATTTTTAAGATATAAGCTTAATGTACTTAAGGTTATCTTATTTTAAGTATAAGAAATACTCATTCCTAAGGATATCTAGGCTGACAAGAATCCTCCTGATTTTGTGGAAACTGCTTGGGTGACTGTAGAAAGGTTGAAAGTTGTTAATTTTGGTCCTGATGGGTGGTTTTCTGATGAGGAAAAGAAGTTGTTGTTGCACATTATTGTGCTGAGGGATAAAGAGGTGGCATTTGTTGAAAAGGAAAGGGGTGTGTTGAAACACTCTTATGGGGAACCTTACTTGATTCCTGTGGTTTGTCACAAACCTTGGCAAATCAAACCTATTCCAATTCCGGCTGCTATTATGGATGATTTTGTAGAGATTTTTAGGGAAAGATTCAGGACTGGTTTATACCAGCAGTCAACATCTAGTTACTCAAGTCCAGTTTTCTGTGTAAAGAAGAGTAATGGGAAACTGAGGGTGGTGCATGATCTTAGAGCCCTGAAAAGAGTCACTATCAAGGATGCGGGGATGCTTCCAAGTGCAGAGGAATTTGTGGAAGCTTTTTCTAGAAGGGTGTGTTATGGATTGGGTGATATTATGGGTGGTTATGATGAAAGGGAACTTCACACTGATTCACGGCCACTTAAATAGTTTGAGACTCCTCTGGGAAGATTTCAGCTCACTAGGTTGCCTCAAGGAGCAACTAATTCAGTAGTGGTATATCAAAAACAAATGGCTTGTATTTTACAGGATGAGTTTCCTACTCATGCTAATATTTTTATTGATGATGGTGAAATCAAAGGACCATCCACTGATTATAGAAATGAGGTGCTGAAGGAGAATCCACTGATTATGGTAATGAGGTGTTATCGGAGAACCCTGGAATAAGGAGATTTTTTTGGGAATATGCAATTACTCTAGAGAGAGTATTGTTTAGGATTGAAGAAGCTGGTTTGACCATTTCTGGGTCAAATTTTTGCTGTTGTGTTCCTGCTCTTGAAATTCTGGGTCATGTTGTATTTAAGGAGGGAAAGATTATGGCAAAGAAGAAGGTCAATAAAATTAAGTCTTGGCCAAGGCCCAAAAATACTACTGAAGTCAGGGGATTTTTGGGGGTTTGTGTGTACGTCAGGATTTTTTTCAAAGATTTTTCTTTGTTGGATTCATCTTTGAGAAGGTTGACCAGGAAAGATGTGGAGTGGGAATGGTCTGAAGAGTGTGAAGAGGCTTTTCAGAAGTTGAATAAGGTGGTAGGTGAAGATATTATTCTTCATAAGTTAAATTATGGAGTGAGAGCTGGAAAAATTTATCTGGAAGTGGACTCAAGTTATATTGCTGCTGGTGCTGTGTTGTCTCTGGAGGATAATACTGGAAGGGTCAGGCCAGTAAGGTATTTGTCCGTGGTGTTTAATGAGGTTGAATCCAGATATTCTCAACACAAGTTGGAATTGTGTGGTGTAGCAAAAATTTTGAAGAAGCTGCAAACTGTTTTGTGGGGGCAGAATTTTGAGCTGCAGGTGGATGCGAAATCTCTACTTCAAACTATCTATACACCTAGTTATTTAAATGCTCCAATGACTAGGTGGGTGGCATTTATTTAGCATTTTTCTTTTGACCTGGTACACAAACCTGGAAAAACTTTTACGATTCCAGATGGATTATCAAGGAGACCACCCACAGATGAAGATTCAGACTCTGAAGAATTTGATGAAGATGTTCCAGTGGTTAGGGCCAGCACAAAGGGTGCTGAAGATTTTTCTCTCCTCCTCCATGAGTCTAAACTGGATGATTGTTCTCTCCTCTACCAAGAGGTTAAACTGGCTGGTTCTGATCTTGATTCTGGTGATCAGGATGTTTTTGTTGATGAAGATGAGGCTATGTTTTGGGATGGCTCAAAATTAGATAATGGTGTTTTTGTTAGTGAACTGGATTCTCTTAAGATTCAGTTGAAGGAAAGGGATGTACCAAAGTTTAGGGATTGGTGTCCTGGATAGGCTGGTTGTGTTTCTCATGTTTACACTGGAGATTTTGATGACAGGGTTGTACCCTTGGATGTTGTTTTGTTGGATTTTGAAGATGAGACCTGGGGTCAGACTGGGTTCTATTTTATTATGGTTGAATATCTGTTAACCTTGGAGAGGCCAGATATTTGTGATAATGATACTTAGGTGGCAATCAAGAAGAAGAGTCCTGGTTTCTATGTTTCAGGAAGGAGGTTGATGAGGAGGAGGCATCAAAATCCTCAAGTAGTGGTGACTCAGAAGAAGGTTCAAGAGTTGGTATTGAAGTCTTTACATGAAGACCTTGGTCATAGAGGCTTTAGGGAGACTTATAGGAGAGTAGCTGATAGATTTTGGTGGCCAGGTATGAAGTTGTCTGTGCAGGGTTGGGTTCAATCTTGTGAAGAATGTCAAAGAAGAAGTCACTTGAAACCTAAAAAGGTTGGCCATTCTACTGGTGAAACAACTGTGTTTGGAAGAGTCAGTCTGGATGCTGTCCATATTAAAGAGGGCAGGTATAAATACTTGATTGTTTCGAGGGATGATTTGTCTTGTTGGGTTGAGGCAGTGCCTCTGGTGAATTTGACTGCCAAAAATGTGGCAGAATTTTTGAAGAAGGAATGGGTTTTTAGGTATGGGTTGATGAATTTGGTGACTGTGAATGGTGGTCCAGAGTTTGGAGCTGAATTTAAAGAAGCTGTGGCAAGTATTGGTTCTAAATTAAGAGTGGCTACACCTTATTATCCTGAAGCTGAGAACATGGTTGAAAGAGGCCATAAAGTTATCAAGAATGCTTTGCTGAAGATGTGTGGGGATAGTGCTGAAAATTGGAGGCATTATTTACCCTTGGTGTTATTTGCTGATAGGGTCACTGTGAAAAGGACAACTGGTTATTCCCCTTATGAATTTATTTTTGGACAGAAAGCTGTTCTACCAGTGGATTTGGAAGCTGTCTCTTATCTTGGAATTGATTGGGATGATGTGTTCCCAACAGAAGATTTGCTTGGTGCCAGGATGCAACAGTTGGAATGTGGAGAGGAATGTCAAGAGAAGGCATAGTCTATACTGATAAAGATAAGAAGTCAATAAGGCAAATACTGGGACAAGAAGTCGGCTCATAGACTCAGGAATTCCTTGAAACCTGGTTGTTTGGTTTTGGTTTATAACAGAAGTTTGGAGAGTCAGTGGGGAAAAATGTTTACTGACAGATGGAATGGACCTTACAGAGTAAGATCTCAGGTGTCTGGAGGTTCTTATGTTTTGAAGGAGCTAGATGGTGAAGTCTTAAAGAAGAGAGTGTCTGCTGATCTGGTGAAGAGATTTTACCCAAGAGGCACTAGAAGTGAAAAAGATTGACTCTGCAATGAGGATAAACTATGGACCATTCTTTAAAATTTTTGGATTTTGGTGATGCTGTGCATCTGGTTTGTTGGAAGCTTATGTGTTAGAAGTTACCATGTTTACCCCAGATTTTCTTTTTCCAACCCCTTCTCTTAATTTGCTTTAACCCTAGTATTGGTTTCCCTTCACAGGTTTTAGTCCTCTATGACTTTAAACTGGAAATTCTTTTGGTCTTCAAGTGCCGGACTCTTCACTCTTATTGGTTTTGGTTTATTGTGTTGGATGTTGTGTTTTTGTTAGAAGGTACCCAGGGGGGCTTCTAGATTTTATTTTGGCAAGTGTGGGGGTAACTGATGAGCTGGCTGCTCTGTAGAACAGTTAACCCAGAATGTCTGTTTCAAGTTTTTGTTTGTCCTAGTTGAATCCTAGTTCTGTTTTTTTGTTATTCAGGTTTCAAGTCCACTATGACTTTAAACTGGCTTACTGGCTTGGGACAGGCTTCTTTGATCTATTTTTATTGGTGGTGGATCACTGGTGGTCTCCCATCATTTTTACTTATTGGAGGGAGCCCACCCAGTGATCATTTCCTTGAACTGGACTTTCTATGGAGCCAGGGTTTCTCTTTTTATTTCTTTAATTTTTGTGTATATGGTTATGTTAGATAGAAGTTTTATATTATCTTCTTTTTTCTCTTTTTTACTTTTAATTTTTTTATGGGGGTTATTAGGATATAAAAGCAGAAAAATCACAAATTATATTATATGGTGTCACCACATCAGGGTCACCTGGATGTGGGCAAGCATTGGTGGGGAAAGGCTCATCAGTTGGTCAAGCAATGCTTTTTTCTTTTTTTATTTTTATCTCATTTTTTTATTATTATTTTCTTTGATTTATATTTATTTTATTTTTGCTTTATTGATATTGTTTTTCTCAATTTATTTTTGATCTCAATTCATTTAAAAATTATTTAAAGGTGTATCCACATCAAGGTACACTTGGATGTGGGTAAGGTATCAGGGGATCAGCTCATCAATTGGCTGGGGGATACCATTTGTAATTATTATTTATCTTAAATATTGTTATTATTTATTTCATTTTAATTTCTCAGCTCTCAATTTTTTTTGGGTAATTTTGTTTAATTATTTTCAAAATTTTTTTTAGTATGTTAGTAGTAAAAATAAAAATAAAAATAAAGTAAAATAAAATATAAAAACAAAAATAAAAGTAAACAAATTTTTTATATATATTTGCTAATTATTATTGGTCTTTCTAATTAGTGAATTATTGATTTATTTTTATTATTATTTTAATGTCTGGAAGAAGAAGACTATGGCGGTTGGTCGGGATTATGGTAGCATTTTTTCTATTTGTTAGGATTGGAGAGAGAACTGTGTTCTTTGTGGTGTAGGAGGCTGGAAAGAGTATATGGATTTTAATGGTCAGGTACTGGGTTAGAAGGTAATTTTTAAGAAGAAGTGGAATAAGCAGGGATAGAGTGTTGGAAGGTGTGCTTGATTATTCTAGACATCTTCCAGTGGTCATCAAGGAGAACTTTCCTCAAATTCTTTTCAAATTCATTCAATTGACCATGAAGAGAAAAGGCCTTAAGCATGTTAGAGCACATCATGCTTAGGTGTTGTTTCATGTTGGGGTAATCCAGTGTTAAGGTAGTTTCTAGAGGTTGGCCAATTCCAATTGCAGTTTTAGGAGGCAGGGTTCTAACTAGACAGTAGAATTGGATCAGTGATTGTTCTCTGTTAAAGGTATTGGATTGTTTAATTTGGTACTTACAGATTGGGAGCTCATCAAATTTGTAAGCAGCTGGAATTTGAGCTGCTGAAGAATTCTGAATGGATGTTGAAGGAGGATCAGCCAGATGGAGGTATTGATTCTCATGATCATGCTCTAAATGGTGCTGGGAAGATGGACTAGAAAAAGGAGGTTCCTGTGGCCTGGGTGGAGCAGCAGGTCTGCTGTTGTTGTGTTGTTGTGTATATTATTGCTTGGCACAGGTGGGTTAGATACTGGCGGAGGAGTGCCAGTTTGGTTGAAGGAAGGACCAGGAGAGGGTGACCTGGAAGCTGATTGTGATCTGCTAGATGAAAATATAGAAGAAAGGGAACTATCAGAGGAATAATTGGCGTCCAGAGGAGAGGTGCAGTTAGTTCTTCTTGGTGGAACAGGAGATTTTTGTTTGGGAGCAGTGTTGCGTGCTCTGGTGTTTTCAGGAGGTCCTCTGGCAGGCCTTCTAGAGATGTTAGAATTTTTGGTGTTATCTGATGAAGAATTTGTGTGTGTACGCATTTCTCTGGGAGCACTAGGAGGCTGTTGCGTAGAGTTGTTGGTGTTTAATGGTGGATTTCGGCTTTTATCCTGCTGAATTTGGGAGTTTTGAGCCTGATTTTTGCTTTCCTGAAAGGCGGGAGGGCCATCTGGATGTGGTCTAGCAACCTATGAGATTATTTTGAAGCTGTTTTGGCTGAATTTTCTGAGGTAAAAGCAGATTCTTAAGAAGACAAAGCAGGTCTTTTAGGGAGTGTTTTAGGAATAGAACAGTGTGATCTTCTGGAAGGAGCGGAAGATAAAGAAGAAGAAGCAGGTCCAAGTTCTGGTGACCTGGTAGGAGATCTGGAAATATATTTATGGGAAGGTGAAGGTGGAGGTATTGGATAGTTGGGGTCTCTGTCACATCTTTTCTTTTTAGAGTTGCAAGATTCACAGGCTCTGTTATAGAATTTGGCCTGAGGAGTAGGAAGAGTGAAAGTACAAGGCCTGCACATGTGGATGCACTGTTTACAAGCATAGTCTTTTGGAGCAGTGAAGCAAGGAAGTTCCAATGGGTAAAAGTCTGGGTATTTACCCATGATCTGTGAAGGAACAACAATAAAAAGAAAAGTGATGAAAGAAAATTTTATCAGTGAAGGTAGATGATGAATGGAGAATGGAAGTTCAGAAGGTGGGTTGTGGAGCATTGTGCATGGAGCTGGCTCCATCCTTTTATGCAAAATGTGTTTAAGTCCATCAAGACTTTAAACTAAACACTGTGGTAAGTCCATCCAGACTTTAAACTGAAAACGATGGTAATTCCATCAAGACTTTAAACTGAAAAATGGTATAGTCCCCCAAGACTATAAACTGAGGATGGTTTGATGGTTGAGTCCTTCAGGACTATAAACTGATAATGTGAAGTTGGTGTAATTCTGGCAGAGGGTATCCAAAGGAGGAGTCTCTGAATTTAGTTAAGGCAAGTGTGGGGGTAACTGATGAGCTGGCTGCTCTGTAGAACAGTTACCCCAGAATTTTAGTTTATTTTCATTGGTCTTAAATGGTTTGATCTCTGGTTCTGTATTTATGATTTAGGTTTTAAGTCCCCCAAGACTATAAACTGAGGGTTTTTGAGCCCCCCAAGACTTAAAACTGAGAATGAGTCTCTCAAGAATTTAAACTGAAATTTTTTTTTATTTTTTATTTCTAAATCAAGAATTTCAGGCAAGAATAAATTACAGAAGAGAATCAAGAGATGAAACAAAGTGTTAAGCATTAGTCTTGAACTGGTGGATGAGGTGTCTTCTTTTCTCAATTTCCCGTGGATCTTTATCAGGAGTGGATTGGAAGTAGTTAAGAATGAGATGTTTTTGTTGAGAAGAGAGTTATTGGAATTTGTCCCTGATGATGGGCAATTGATTGGGTGGTGGTGTTTCAATGTTTTCCACATTGTCATCATCACTGTCTGGATAGGAATGAACTGGAAATTCATCAGCTTAAATTTCAGTATGGAGAAATTTTGGTTTTACCATCAGAAGGACCAGGTATGGTAGAACTAGTGGCTGGAGTGGTGTGGGAACTATTTTTGGAAGGGTTTAATTTGTTTATAAATCTGGGTATCAAGATGGAAGGCCTAGATCTTTTGGTTTTGCTGGAAGAAGGACCAGGTTGAGGGGGAGGTGAATCTGTTGCAGATGATAATGGACCAGGTTTTGAGCAAGATTTCTTTCTGGAATAGCAGGCATCACAAGCAGTTCTGTATAGATGAGTTTGTGGTGATATAGTGCAGATGAGGTTATGGTCAATACAGTATTGAAAGGAACCCTTTTCAGAGGTTGATTTTGAAAAATGTGTGAACATGGTGGTTTTAGTTAAGGAGAATGTTGAAATTCACAATTGGAAAAATGATGTGGTCTTCCAAAATTGGAAGAGGCCTTTGTTGTTCTATTTGGCGTTGTTTTGATGTCTTAAATGACAATATTTAATAGTTGGGTGTTTTTCTGGATTTATTCAGCAAATATTGGGACTGCAGGGATGTGGGTACTACCATTGGATAGCCCTGGGTTTTCTCTATATTTTATGTCTTGATGACATTTTTCAGATTTTAAGTATTAAGGGAATGATTTCTCATTTTTCATTTAAAAAGATAGCTGTTTAATTTTGTTTTTTGTGTTTTGTGGGCTAACCTTAAGTCTTAGGGTTAAGTTCTTAGTACCATTAGAATGAGCTGAATTTTCTCTACATTTTATGTTACAATGTTGTCATAGCCTAATTATGTGTTTTAAAGGTTTTAGTAGTCATAGTAGATTTTTCTAAGTATTTTGGGTATTTTTGGAGGTTTTCAGTGGTTTTCTGGCTTCAGGGTGGTCCGGCCGCCTCAGGCGGGCCTCCCAACATTGGGTGGCCCACCTGCCTTGGTGCTAGAAAGCTGGGAAGTGTTTCTAGAGGGGTTTTATGCAATTTGGAACTCAAGAATGTCAAATTTGTTGGTGTGCATGGGCTTTTAGGCAGTGGTCTGTGTGCACATACTGAATAAGAGAGTTTGGGGCAACTTTAATTATCATACAACCATCCAGAGGTGATATCATTTTTCTCACTCAGTTTTCACAGTTTTTTGGCCACAATTGGCTGTGTTTTTTGCAAGGTTAGTTCTTCATTTAACTCAACTTTGGCAACTGGTTTCTCTGGTGTAGCTTTGCCACCTGCATCAAGTATTACTGCTGTTTCCTGTGCAACAAGTGCACAGTGTTTGTTTTTCTGGTGTGGATCTTTCTGCATTTCTGGTTTCTGGTTTTTTGGTTCTCAGTGGTCTGCTATTGGCTATTGTCTTGACTTGTTAAGCAGTCAAGAAGTGTGTTGGAAGGGGTATAGTAAAAGTCTATAATTTGCTGTAGCAAATAAATCTCACATGGTTTTTCTCAAAGGGACAGGGGTTTTTCTCTCCAGTTTTACTTAAACTCCCTTGGTCAAGGCCTATAGCTAGTACTATAGGATTGTCTACAATGTAAGTAATGTTGCTAGTTTATCCTCTTCCTGGAGGTAATTCTGGTAGTTTTACATCATTCAAGAGGTAATTCTTGAATTATAGGTTCTCCTCTTGGGTAGAATTTTTTGATCTGATCAGCCACTAAATTTCGCTTCCATTTAGTACCATCCAATTCCTCTAGTAAGTAAGACCCTCCAGTTATTTGTTTCCTGACCCTATAGGGTCCATTTATCTGTCTGAAAACATTTTTCCACATTGACTTTCAAGACTTCTGTTGTATACTAACACCAACTCTCCTGGTTTCAATTGTTCCCTTAATCTATTAACTAAGAACTCATTTCAATAATTAACAGATTTGTTCTGAATTTGCATAATTTTTTAAAATGCCTTCTCCACCAACTCATCTTTCCTTTCAAGATCTGCAACTCTTGCTAAAATTAAATCATCAGTTGAGTGCACTTGATCCAGATCACATCCTGGAAAAGATTAAGCTTCCAATTCAATAGGTAATATTTACATATGACCAAACATAAGTTCATAAGGTGAAAAAAGTTTTGTCCTTTTTACTGAAATCCAATCTGCAAATGATACTAATGGCAAATAATTTTTCTATTTTTCCACATTATTTAAACATTGCTTAACTAGTTCATATTTTATCACTTGATGCCCTCCTTCAGTAATTCCTTCTGCTTCTGGATAATATGTAATTGAAACTCAAATCTTGGTGCCTATACTTTTTACTACTTCTTGGAACTCCCCTGAAAATTTAGTTCCACCATCCACAGTTACCATTTTCATTAACCCATACCTACACACCCATTCCTTCTTTACAAATTCAGCTACACTACTTGCCTTAAGGTTTACTAAAAGCGCTGATTTGACCCATCCTGTAAGATCATCCCTGGATACTACCAAGTAATTAAAGAATTCTTCTTTAATATGAGCTGTGTCTAAGCTAATCCTGTCAAAAATAGTGTCTTCAACCATTGCTTTTCCTTTCTCTTTAGGCTTTCTGTAACTCCTGCGCCAACACTCTGGGAAAGATTGGACCCAATCCTTGACCTCTGCTCTAATATTAGGCCACCAGAATTTCTCCTTGACTCTCCCATTGTGGTAGCCTAAAGTTTAGTACGGCACCTAAATATGTAAATGGAGTTATTACGGCGTGCAAGATTGGCGTTATTATTTTTTATAAAAGGGTTTTATTTAATTTATTGGAGTTTAAAATATGAAGAAATTGGTCACGAGCGAATGCCTACACAAAAACAATTTATTTTACGGAGAAAGCTTATTTTTACGGTCTGAAAAATTTATAAGTATCAAGTCGAGTCACTCAAGAACCTTGGGAAATTTTCCCAGAATTTTTACTATTTTTCTTATATTTTTAAATGAATTTTAAAGTTTTATAGAAATATTTACGTTTTCAGAAATTACTTAACTTCGATAAATTTTCACGGGGTAATTAGAGCTGCGCAGACTACGAAAATTAGTTTCGTATGTAAAGGGGAAGTAGCTCTATTATGTGTAATTTTTCTAGATTTTTTATTATAGTTTTAAGGTTCTAATTGAGTCCGGAAGTCCAGACGGACTCCGTTTCGACTCCGTACGGACTCCGTTCGGACTCCGCTTCGGCTCCGTACGGACTCCGTACGGGCTCCGGATTGACTCTGGAAGAGCTCTGGAGGGGAAAACTTAGGCACGTGACGAGGAATACTTAAGCGCCTCTCAAACTCGAAATTGAGGGGGGGACACATCATACAGCTTAATCATTAACCACCACAGTCTTATTTTTTTATTACTCAACAAATTAAATAAATTTGTAATACCCTTATAACTTTATATTTTATATATAACATTTTAGAAATACTACTCAACAATTCAAATCACACTTCATACAGGGTATCTTTAGAAAGGTCTTCATCACTGGGACTTGATTATTGCTGTCTCATAAAAATTCAAATTATTATAAAAACATAAAAGTCAATCTTTTCAGATCTTTCACTGGTACACCTTAATTGTTGTTATCAGTATTTCTTTATCAACAGCCACTTTCTTTAAATCTCAATAAGCGTTAATTATTTTAGAGTTTCATTATTTTTATCAATCAGATTCAAGTAGATTGGTTAGCTTAGTGATTTAGAATTCCCATTTTGTTATTTTTATTGGAAGGACGGGGTTCTCAGCTAAATCCACATATCTCCTCCGGATTCTGCTTACAGCAAGGCGACTGTAAGAGTTTACCTTACCATAGTTGGCGCCCAACGTGGGGTTCAATTTCTCTAGCTTTCTTTAAAGACTTACTTGGATCAAGAACGTTATTAGCCTGCAAGAGGCTTATTTTCTGGAACTCTAATTGGATTTTTGTTATTGGCCTGCAAGAGGCTTGTTATTTTAACGGTTGTTAACGCTTTTCTTATGTTTTGGGATGTCTTCTACTAGTGGAACTGCTGTGTTGGCTGCTGGTGTACCTGTTAGGGAATCAGTAAGGATTGTATCTTGGGTTGGGCCCAAGTTTTCTGGAGATGATTTAGAAGGATTTTTAAATAGGTATGAAACTGCAGCTGCGATTGATGGTGCTTTACCTTTGGATATTTTGAAGCAGATTAGGTTCTTTATTTTGGACAGAGAGGTGGAAAAGGAGGTTATTTCTATGGATGGTTATAAAGATCAAGGTTGGAGAAAGCTCAAGATGGAAATGGAAAAAAGGTGGCCAAAAGTTTATTCATTGGAGGATCTAAAGGATATAGCTAGGAAATGGGAATCAAAAGGTGGTGTAACATCTCTGCATCAGTATCATCAGTTTATGGTTGAATTTCAGGTGGTTCTGGATTATTTGTTGGAGTATGAAATTTTATTTCATGATAATGCATCAAAGTATGTTTTTTGGGATGCTATGGGGGAAAAGGTTAAGAAAGATGTTTTGATGGTGCTTATTAAAGCAAATTTAATGAAGGATCTTCCAGATGGAGAAACTAGGATTCCTGGTATGGAGGTGCTAAAGAAGGTTATTTTGGAACATCTGGATACTCATAACTCTGTTGATTTGGACTCTGGAGAAGACACTGAGGTCGCTCAAGAGATAGAAGAGGATGGTGTAAAAGAACTAGTTACTGATGAAATTTTGGATTCAGCCATTCCTGAAGATTTTGTCCAGCCTGAAGATATTATTTTTGTTGACTCTTCTGTTTGGAAAGAAGAGGTTTCTGAAGATGAAGATATTATTGTCACTGATGAAGAAAATTTGGATGTTGGGGATAATTTTGTTTTGGATAATTTGGAATTTGATTTAGAGGAATATTTACCTCAGGTTTTTTCTTCAAAAGCGGAGACTGTCTGCAATTCAGATGTGGATATGGTTTATGAATCTGGTATATGTATGGTGGATTTTTTTCAATCTCAGGAAGAGATTTTTATGGAGGATATGGTTTTCCCTGCACTAATAAAGAGTGTAGTGGCATTTGATAATAGAGTGCATAAATCGGATGCACTCATATTTTGGAAAAGGGTTGTTTATTTTTTATGTCCAATGGTAGGACAAATTATGAGGGTTTATTTTTGGGTTTTATGGAATTGGTGGATAAGCCCTTGGGGCAAAATTATGGAGTATCTCCAGGGGATATCAAGAATTTAATTCCTCCGAAATGAGGATAAACTACCTAAACTCGGCTGAAATTTTTTTTTATTGTTATGTCTTCAATTTATTCAGGATTCAAATTATTATGGATGCCCTCATTTTTTTGGGGTAGCAGGGGCTGATCACTCTAATGTTGTAATCTCTCCTCAGGATGAGATCCCAGATTGCAATAGGTCAGCTCACTTGGAGATAATTCAAGTGGATTCTCAATTATTTTCTGTTAATATTACATTGGAGTGCAAATACGTTATGGACTTTTCTATATGTTTATTGGATTTCCCCTGTTTTTCTATAAAATTTAAAAATGGTGAAAAAGGCAAAATGGGCCAAATTAGGTTGGATAAAAATTGGAAGGGTATGTTTTCGGGCCTCCAGCAAGAGGTTAAACTGCAATTATCTCCTTCTATTTTGGACCTCCAGCAAGAGGTTAAACTGCAATTATCTCCTTCTATTTTGGGCCTGCCGCAAGAGGTTAAACTGCAATTATCTCCTTCTATTTTGGGCCTCCAGCAAGAGGTTAAACTGCAATTATCTCCTTCTATTTTGGACCTCCAGCAAGAGGGTAAACTGCAATTATCTCATCAAAACCCAATAAAAAATCTCAGTATAATTAAAACTCAAAAAAATAATTTTTGTGAAAATTCAATTCCGGTCCTCCAGCAAGAGGTTAAACTGCCGACTTTCTTTACAGGTGATTTAATGTTGGATAAGGGAAGCAAAGGTGTTGGAAAATCTGTTTATAAATTAGACGAGGGAAAGGAGAAAAGGGTAAAATTTAAAAATGAAATAAAATATTTTTCTAATTTTTCTTATTCCGATTCTGGCGATGAAGAAGATTCATTTGATGAAAGTTTTAATGGCGATACAAAAGAAAATGTTTTACCTCAAGTTAATTTAGATGTGGACGCAGCCAAATATAAGAAAGTAGCAAATAAAGTTCGACCTATTAATGAACCGCTACCTGCTGAATTAAATCCACCTTTGAGAAGACCAAGGATATCAAGAGATCCTTATGAAAGTCCCTTGGTAAAGAATCCGCCTGAATTTTCTGAGACGTCAAGAATCACTTTTGAGAGACTGGGTGTTGTTAATTTTGGACCTGATGGTTGGTTGTCTGGAGAAGAGAAGAAGTTGTTGTTGGATGTGATGGTCAAGCGAGAGAAGGCCATTGCTTTTGTAGAAGAGGAGAGGGGTGTGTTGAAGCATTCCTATGGGGAGCCTTACAAGATTCCTGTGGTATGTCATGAACCATGGCAGCAGAAACCGATTCCTATTCCGGCTGCATTGAAAGAAGCTTATATCGAAGTTGTCAGAGAACGGATACGCACTGGACTGTATGAGCAATCAACATCAAGTTATTCTAGTCCGGTATTTTGTATCAAGAAACCGAATGGCAAGCTTAGAGTTGTTAATGATCTTAGGGAATTAAATAGGGTTACAATAAAGGATGCAGGGATACCTCCTAGTGCTGAGGAGTTTGTAGAAGCGTTTGCAGGGAGAGTGTGTTATGGTTTGGGAGATATTATGGGTGGATATGATGAGAGAGAGTTACATCCAGACTCAAGGCCTCTCACTACATTTGATACGCCACTTGGACGTTTAAAGTTAACAAGATTACCTCAAGGAGCAACAAATTCAGTTGCAGTTTATCAAGCTCAGATGGCTTGGATCCTTCAAGATGAAATTCCACAATATGCTGGAATCTTTATAGATGATGGAGGAATTAAGGGACCAACAACCGACTATGATAACCAGGTGTTGGAAGAGAATCCCGGGATACGCAAATTCATTTGGGAGTTTGCAATTACTTTAGAAAGAATCTTGTTTCGAATTGAAGAGGCTGGTTTAACTATTTCAGGTTCAAAATTTTCATGTTATGTGCCAGCCTTAGAAATATTAGGCCATGTGGTATGTAGAGAGGGTAGGATTATGTCTAAGAAGAAAGTTAACAAAATTCAGTCCTGGCCAAGACCCAAGAATACGACCAAAGTTAGAGGGTTTTTAGGCGTTTGTGTATATGTTAGAATGTTTATCAAGGACTTTTCTTCATTGGCAGCTCCATTGAGATGGTTAACGAGAAAGGATGCAGACTGGGAGTGGGATGAAGAGTGTGAGAAGGCGTTTGTGAAGTTGAAGGAGGTTGTGGGGAAGGATTTAGTCCTGCACAAGTTGGATTATGGAAAAGAAGCTGGCAGAATTTATTTAGCAGTCGATTCAAGTCAGGTTGCAGCTGGGGCGGTTTTGTCTCAGATGGATAAAGCTGGTTACATCAGGCCAGTTAGGTATGAATCTGTAGTATTTACTGAGGTCGAATCAAGATATTCTCAACCAAAATTGGAATTATGTGGTGTGGCGAAAATACTGAAGAAACTTCAGCATATTTTGTGGGGGCAACATTTTGAGTTGCAAGTGGATGCGAAATCGTTAATCCAGATGATTAATTCCCCAAGTTTACCAAACGCACCCATGACGAGATGGGTAGCTTTTATTCAACATTTTTCGTTCGATTTAGTTCATAAGCCTGGCAAAACTTTTACTATGCCAGATGGTTTATCAAGGAGACCACCCACTGAAGAAGATTCAGACTCAGAAGAGTTCGATGAAGATATACCTATTATCAAAGCCAGCACTAAAGGAGCTGAAGACTTTCCATACCTCCCCCATGAGGTTAAACTGGCAGGACTATTATGTTTAGATTATGGTGATGATGACCTCCACCAAGAGGATAAACTGGAAAATAGTTTTTATGTTAATAAAGGTGTTGGAAAAGGTGTAGATAAATTCGGCAGAGAGGAGGTAGAAGAAGATGTGGTGTATGTAGAGGAAGATGGATTGGTAGTGTGGGATAGTAGTAATTTAAGGAATGGTGTATATGTTGGAGAATTAGAGAATTTAAATAAAAAGATGGATAAAGAGAAAGAGTTATTTTCAAATACGGTTTATGAAGGATCCAAAGGTTCAGATGAAAAGCGTCGACATAGCTCGATTAAAGATTTATTTAGGGGTCAACGATTATTGGCTCATTCATGTGCAGGTGATATTGGTGATAGAGAAGTCCCTATTGATGTTATATTAATCGATTTTCAAGATGAAGTCTGGGGTCAGACTGGTTTTTATTTTTTGTTAGTCAAATATTTGTTGACTTTAGAGAGGCCAGAAGAGTGTGAAGACGGTGAATGGGTGGCTATCAAGAGGAAGTCATCTACGTTTTACCTATCTGGTCGACGTTTAATGAAGAGGAGGTATCCAAATCCTCAAGTAGTTATAACTCAACAGAAGGGGCAAGAATTAGTTTTGAAATCACTGCATGAAGATCTCGGGCATAGAGGCGTTGGAGAAACGTTTAGAAGAATTTCTGATCGATTTTGGTGGCCTGGAATGAAGATGGCTGTTAAACAGTGGGTTCAGTCATGCGAAGAATGTCAAAGACGAAGTTATTTAAGGCCAAAAGAACCTGGACACGCAACCGGTGAATATACACTCTTTGGGAGAGTTAGTTTAGATGCCGTTCATATAAAAGAGGGACAGTATAAATATTTAATTGTGGCCAGAGATGATTTATCTGGTTGGGTAGAGGCAGCGCCTCTTATTAATTTAACTGCCAAAAATGTGGCAGAATTTTTTTTGAATAATTGGGTGTATCGATATGGAGTGATGAAATTGGTGACGGTAGATGGAGGTCCTGAATTTGGGACAGAGTTTAAAGAGGCCGTATTGAAAGTTGGATCAAAGGTTAGGGTAGCAACCCCATATTATCCTGAAGCTGAAGGCATGGTTGAAAGAGGGCATCAAGTTATTAAGGATGCTTTAGTTAAAATGTGTGGGACAAGTGCCGAAAAGTGGAGGCACTATTTACCTTTAGTTTTATTTGCTGATCGAATCACTGCCAAAAGGACGACCAGATTTTCACCTTATGAACTTGTTTTTGGACAGAAAGCAGTTTTACCGGTTGATTTAGAAGCTGAATCATATCTTGGAGTTGACTGGGACATGGTCAAAACTACTGAAGAATTATTGTGTGCAAGAATGATGCAGTTAGAAAAGAAAGAAGAATATTTAGAAAAGGCATATTCGCAGATGATGAAGATCCGAAATCAATCAGTCAGATATTGGGATGAGCGGTTGGAACATCGATTAAGGAAACCTTTGAACCCAGGTGATATGGTCCTGGTGTATAATAGGAGTTTGGAAAGTCAGTGGGGAAAGATGTTTGCAGATAGGTGGAATGGACCGTATAAAATCAAGGAGCAAGTTTCCGGCGGTTCATATGTGCTAGAAGAGTTGGATGGAGTAGTATTAAAGAAGAGGGTAGCAGCCGATCAAGTGAAACGGTTCTATCCTAGAGGCACCAGGAGTGCCGAAGTCTAACTCCGAAATGAGGATAAACTCCAATTTTAATGACATTTATCAAATTTTATGGATTACTCCGCAATGAGGATAAACTATGATGTTTATAAAAATCTTATCAACCTCCGCAACGAGGATAAACTATGATATCTACGAAATTTTATGGATTCCTCCGCAACGAGTATAAACTATCTTCTTATTTTTATCAAAAATACTTTACTATTGTTACACTGCATATGGGCGATGAAACTGTGATGAAACATAACGAAATGCGAGAAAACCTTCATTGAAAATTTTCAAAATTTAAAATTCTTAAAATATGGGTGAAGATAGTGTTGGAAAATTTTAAAAATTTATTGGAAGAAGTGTTCACAGGGGAACCTTCTTAATTTAATATTGGCAAGTGTGGGGGTAATTGATGGGCTGGCTGCTCTATACACAATTACCCCATAATGTTCGTTTCCAAAATTTTCCCTGTTTCTAGTTGAATCCTGGCTTTGTCTTTTAATTATAGGAAGTCCACTAAGACTATAAACTGGAACGAATCAAGAGACACCGCTCTCAAGGCCAGATTCAAGATTCTTTTTATTTTATTTTGTTTTTGATTTTTTTTATGATAGATTGTGATTTCTTTTCTTTAATATATATTATGAATTATTGTAAAGGTGATGCTCACTGGTGGTCTCTAATCATTTTTATCAATTGGAGGGAGCCCACCCAGTGATCATCATTATAAAAATTATCTTCTAAAAACTTTCATTTATTTTATTTTCTTTTCAATTTCTCAAAATTGTGTAACCACATCAAGTTGCACTTGGATGTGGGTATGATGTCGAGGGTACGGCTCATCAAATGGCCGGGGGGCATCTTTTAAAATTTTACTTTTAAAATTTTTTTTATTATTATTACTTTTTTTTTATCTTTCTTTTCACATTTGTTTATCTTTCTTTAAAAATTAAATTTTAACTTTTATTTCAAAAATATCTTTTCTAAAATCTTTTATTTTAAATTAAAAACAAAATTAAAAATTAAAAATAAAATAAAATAAAAATAAAATAATTATAAAAAAATAAAAATAAAAATAAAAATAAAAATAAAAATAAAAATAAAAATAAAAATAAAAATAAAAATAAAAATAAAAATAAAAATAAAAATAAAAATAAAAATAAAAATAAAAATAAAAATAAAAATAAAAATAAAAATAAAAATAAAAATAAAAATAAAAATAAAAATAAAAATAAAAATAAAAATAAAAATAAAAATAAAAATAAAAATAAAAATAAAAATAAAAATAAAAATAAAAATAAAAATAAAAATAAAAATAAAAATAAAAATAAAAATAAAAATAAAAATAAAAATAAAAATAAAAATAAAAATAAAAATAAAAATAAAAATAAAAATAAAAATAAAAATAAAAATAAAAATAAAAATAAAAATAAAAATAAAAATAAAAATAAAAATAAAAATAAAAATAAAAATAAAAATAAAAATAAAAATAAAAATAAAAATAAAAATAAAAATAAAAATAAAAATAAAAATAAAAATAAAAATAAAAATAAAAATAAAAATAAAAATAAAAATAAAAATAAAAATAAAAATAAAAATAAAAATAAAAATAAAAATAAAAATAAAAATAAAAATAAAAATAAAAATAAAATAAAATAAAATAAAAATAAAATAATAAAAATAAAATAAAATATTAAAATAAAAAAAAATAATTAGTTAAATCAAAATTATTATATTTCTCAGTTATATTTTTTTAGTTTTATTCATTTAGTTTAGACAGGAAACAGGGTCTAGGGGAACTCAATACCTATGGGATTTTACTTCAAGACATCTGTTAGTCCTCCAAGACTTTAAACTGGCTACTGTTCAAGACGTTCTTTAAGGTTTTTTTACACGTATTTTGGATCTGTTAGTCCTCCAAGACTTTAAACTGGCTACTGCTCAAGACTTTCCTTAAGGTTTTATACGAATTTTGGAGCTGTTAGTCCTCCAAGACTTTAAACTGGCTAATTTTCAAGACTTTCATTAAAGATTTTATATTGGAGCTGTTAGTCCTTCAAGACTTTAAACTGAATTTCAAGGATGATTAAGATTTTATGGATATTTTTGGAGACGGATTTTTTTTATATAAATCAAATGTTAGGTCCACCAAGACCTTAAACTGGAGTGTTATCAAATGTTAGGTCCACCAAGACCTTAGACTGGGCTGTTATCAAGCTGTTGGGTCCACCATGACCCTAAACTGGATTTCTTATCGATTAAATGTTTGGTCCACCATGACTTTAAACTGGCAGTTCATTCATTGTTTTAGTCCACTATGACTTTAAACTGGAAAATTAATATCTGCAGGATAATTCAACATTCATTGGACCACTATGGCCTTATACTGGATTACTTGTCGATCAAATGTTTGGTCCACTATGACATTAAACTGGATTATCAAATTTATTCAATCTTTGGTCAAGCCTAGGCCTTACTTAGGAATTTATCAAGTTATTTATGCACCTAAACGATCTTTGGTCCACCAAGACCATAAACTGGCAATCGATTATATGTTTGGTCCACCAAGACTTTAAACTGGAATGTCAATCTTGTTTGGATAACTCAATTCAATCTTTTAATTTATCACTGTCCACTAAGACTCTAAACTGGTTATTCAATTATTTCTGGAATTGGGTGCTGATAGCTTTAGGAGGTTAAAATTTTAGGTGGTGATGATGCTAAGGAAAGCATAATGGTTAATTAGGTGAAATTTGTGGCGCTTTAACATGGTCTAAAGTTAATATTATTATTGGAAGCCTGGCAAAAGTATTTTATGGGTTTGCTGTATAGCAAAGTTTGAAAATTGTGATGAAGGAATCAGAAGTTAGGATGGTAGTTGGATTTTAGGGAATGATTTTTTTTTAGTGCCTCATAGTTAGGCCATTTTTTTTGGTGTGAAGCTTGGAGGACCTTATGGCGAGATTGGAATCATAGAATTCGGCTCAGTGGGGGGCCCTATGAGGTTGGAATCAGGAGTATTCGGCTCATAGGAAGATCCACTCTCTCAATGCTGTGACAAGAAGGAAGACTGGTATATGGGAGTCTGAAGGGATTCAAACCTTGCTCTCAGTAGTGGAATCATCACAAGATTTATATTATTTTATTTTATGTTATATCAAGCCAGAGAAGAAGAAAGAACGTTTTTATTATAAAGAATTAAAAGAAGACTAGCTAAAACAAATTTATCAAATTAATTTATTGGAAAAGATAATTCTTTTGGAATTGCTCAACCACTTATGCAAAGTTATAAGAATGGGGACATTCTCGATTGGAGGGAGGATGTGGTAGCCTAAAGTTTAGTACGGCACCTAAATATGTAAATGGAGTTATTACGGCGTGCAAGATTGGCGTTATTATTTTTTATAAAAGGGTTTTATTTAATTTATTGGAGTTTAAAATATGAAGAAATTGGTCACGAGCGAATGCCTACACAAAAACAATTTATTTTACGGAGAAAGCTTATTTTTACGGTCTGAAAAATTTATAAGTATCAAGTCGAGTCACTCAAGAACCTTGGGAAATTTTCCCAGAATTTTTACTATTTTTCTTATATTTTTAAATGAATTTTAAAGTTTTATAGAAATATTTACGTTTTCAGAAATTACTTAACTTCGATAAATTTTCACGGGGTAATTAGAGCTGCGCAGACTACGAAAATTAGTTTCGTATGTAAAGGGGAAGTAGCTCTATTATGTGTAATTTTTCTAGATTTTTTATTATAGTTTTAAGGTTCTAATTGAGTCCGGAAGTCCGGACGGACTCCGTTCGGACTCCGCTTCGGCTCCGTACGGACTCCGTACGGGCTCCGGATTGACTCTGGAAGAGCTCTGGAGGGGAAAACTTAGGCACGTGACTAGGAATACTTAAGCGCCTCTCAAACTCAAAATTGAGGGGGGGGACACATCATACAGCTTAATCATTAACCACCACAGTCTTATTTTTTTATTACTCAACAAATTAAATAAATTTGTAATACCCTTATAACTTTATATTTTATATATAACATTTTAGAAATACTACTCAACAATTCAAATCACACTTCATACAGGGTATCTTTAGAAAGGTCTTCATCACTGGGACTTGATTATTGCTGTCTCATAAAAATTCAAATTATTATAAAAACATAAAAGTCAATCTTTTCAGATCTTTCACTGGTACACCTTAATTGTTGTTATCAGTATTTCTTTATCAACAGCCACTTTCTTTAAATCTCAATAAGCGTTAATTATTTTAGAGTTTCATTATTTTTATCAATCAGATTCAAGTAGATTGGTTAGCTTAGTGATTTAGAATTCCCATTTTGTTATTTTTATTGGAAGGACGGGGTTTTCAGCTAAATCCACATATCTCCTCCAGATTCTGCTTACAGCAAGGCGACTGTAAGAGTTTACCTTACCATACCATAAGTCTCATCTTAACCCCTATGTCCCAAATTTTATGTAATTCTCTAAGAATCTTTTCTTTACTTCTTATATCCACTATAACTAGTTTCTGCATAGAAGAGTGTTCTCTCAATACCCTTCCATCTTTAATAAAATGTTCTTTAGCGTGATTCTGTATCTTGTGCCATGAGTCTTCATCACAATTTTCTGGTCAACTCTCACCTTCCAGATACACTCTTAGCCAATCTGTTTTCTCAATTGGCTCCTCAATTAAATCATTTTCCTCTGACAGTGTATAACTTTCATGACTTTATATAGAGTCATTTTCCTCTTTGTCTGAATCCTGAACCACTATTCCTGACACACCTCTTGTTACTGCATTAGCTTCAACATCAAATCCTTGCACGTTCATCTCCTCATGATTCTCTCTGTCAATAATTTCTACCTTTAATTTTCTTAGTTTAATGTCTTTGAGGATTCCACCTAATAGTTTAGTGTCTTCCTGGATGCCAGTCATTAGTTTTACATCTTCACAGACAACCTTATTCCTTAACCTCTGATAACAATAATCTATTTCATTTATCCACTTTATCTCTTCTTCAAATTCCTCTGCCTCAGAATTTTTTCACATAATGGCCTCCTTGATAAAGAATTAGGCATCATGAAAGATTTTCCTGGCTTATGAACTAAATTAAAAGAAAATAAATTAATCTGAACCTCCCATTTAGTCATTGGCACATCTGGTAGACTTAGACTACTGATCATCTGCACTAGAGATAATGCATCAACCTGAAACTCAAACTTTTTCCCCCAAAGCATTGATTGCAACTTCCTCAGAATCTTTGCAACCCCACACAACTAAAATTTGGACTGTGAGTACCTAGACTCCACCTTTGTACATGTCTTTGACTCATAAAGGACAGGCCTATCATTACCTTCCCCATCCTCTTGCATTAAAACTGCGCCTACTGCAAACACACTTGAATCTACCACTAGATTAATCTTTCTGGTGCCTGGTCCATATTCCAATTTCTTTAAGAGAATATCTTTCCCTACATTTCTCTTTGACAGCTCAAATTACTCTTCATATTCCTCTTTCCATCACCATACATCATCTTTTATTCTCAAGTGCCTTAACAGAGAAGATAACAAGACAAAATCACAAATAAAAATTCTTACATACATACAAATACCTAGAAGCCCACTAACTTCCATAGTTTTTCTTGGTCTCGGACATTTAAGTACTTTTTTTTCTATTTTTCTGTAATAATTCTTCCCTTCCTACATATAACATGTCCAAAAATATTTAGTGCTGGCAAACAACAAGAAAATTTAACCCTGAGACTGTCAAACCAGCCTCCTCTATCCTAAAAATTTCCCTTTCAAGAGTAATTACATTCTCCCAAATAAAACTTCTAATATTTAGGCTCTCCTTAAGAACCTTGCCATCTTAATCAGTTTCTGGAACTTTTATACCACCGTCATCAATTAAAATTCCTACATATTCTAGAATTTTATCTTGAAGTATCCACATCATCTGTGCCTGATACACCTCCACTGAGTTTGTAGCGCCCTGTGGTAAACTTGTTAACCTAAAGCACCCCCATGAAGTTTCAAACGTAGTCATTGGTCTTGATGTTATGTCTAACTTGTGATAATTGTATCCTCCCATAATATCCCCTAGTCCATAACATGCTTGTCCTGAAATAAATTCCAAGAAATCCTCTGGTGTTGGTCGAAATCCTGTGTCTTTCACTGTAATTTTTTCATTTCCCTTAAATCATGAACAACACTTAACTTTCTATTGTGCTTGACAACACAAAACACTGGACTTGAGTAACTAGAAAATGATTTTTCATACAATTCAGACCTTAGTCTATTTCTAATTAATTCCATATATTCCTCTCTTATAGCTGCCAGGATAGGAAAGACTTTCTTTTTCCATGGTGAATGAGGTACTTCTGGAGAAATATAAGGCTTCCCATAAGTGTTATTTAACAACCCTATCTTTTCTGCTGAAAAGGCAATAGCCTTTTCCCTAAGAACCATAACATGTAGCAAAAAACTCTTCTCCTCCTGTGACAACCAATCATCTGGCCCACAATTAAACATCTGAATTATTTCTAAAGTTATCCTATCAGTAGGCTTAAATTCAGGTAGAAAATTTGTTAAAGGCATGCCATAAAATTTCTTGATAGCACCGGCCTCTGAAAAGGAGGGTTCAAATCCGACATTGGTACATTTTCTGGTTTAACTTTAACAGCTACTGGTTTATACTTTGATTCTAGACAGCACCAGCTTCTGCCTTCATCACTTAATATTATAATTTTTCTAATATAAATTTGAGTTGTACCTACACTGTATTTTTGCCTTTTTTATTTTGATATATCATAACAAAATTCATAATCAAAGAAATTAAGAAGTCTAGGCACAATACACTCTATAGTAGTATTACCAAGACACTTGTGAAGCCCCACTCTATGTATCCCTTCTGGGCCTGACTGATTACTATCCAGGTTCCTCTCATCTGGGGAGATAGTAATACCTAAGATGCCAGCCCCTAATGAAAAAATTGGTGCCTCCCTGGCAGTTTCCCGTTCTCTTCCTCCTCATAAAACTATCTCTCTTTCTCCAAACCCACAGACCCAACATACTTAGATTCCCAGCCACCATCCTTAGGTGCTACTAAGACTTCCCTCACTGGAATACCATTGTCACCCATAATTCTAATTCCTATAGTTTTATTCAAACAATAATCTATTTTTGCTTAAAAATCCATCAAACACAGTGTTCCTAAAACTGATTTTACTACTCCCATAGGAACATAAAAATGTAAGTCTCTTGATGCTCCTTAAACTCACATCTTAACATATTAAGCTACCCCTACAACTGGTAACCTACCACCTTCAATACAAGTGATGGTTCCTTCACCATTTTTAACTGGAAAACATAAATTCACCACATCTTCCACTGAAACCACATTAATCTGAGAGCCAGTATCTACTAGCACTTTGATCTGTTTTCCATTAATTGTAACCATTAAATACTCTAATGGTCTTGCATAATGTGGCACCCTCAGTAATCCCACAACTGGTTGAAATGAATGTTCTGCCATATCATATTCAATGCAATTAGAAAATCTTTTCTTCCTACATTTATCAACTATTCCATTTGCTAAATCTGGTTCTACCAGTTTTAGCACCCCTAATGGATCTGAAACTGTTTTTCTTAAAAATTTTGCAACCAATTATTCAGCTGCCTTAAAAATTTTAGTATGTACTAAATGCTGCATCCTCCATTTTGGTTGAGTTTCCTTTGCACCAGCTTTTTCCCTACCAGGTAGATTCTTTAGAGTATTGTTCCTGGCTCCTGGCATTCCTTCTTCCAGTCTTTCTATCTACTGAACTACTTCTGGATCCTCTAATGGCTGGTCTTTGACCCTCTGATCCATATCATAATCCATTTTATTCCTGTATTCTTCCTCCATCTCCACATCCACAAGTGATACTGGCATATTTTCCCTTGTAGTATACCCTACCTCTTCAATGTCTTCAGGATTCCCATACTTGGTGCCAGCTCTCCTTGGCCTGCTAGTAGTTGGAGGAGCCATCTTCTTGTGCTTTACCGCAAACATATCTAGCTGTGATGTAGTAAGTAGAGCTGAAACCTCTCCCTCTTTGACTATAATGTCCAACACTTCATAATTTACTGCAAAATTAACTGATTTTTCATTTTTACTTTTTACTTTAGGCTCCTTGCCCTTACTAGAATTGACTTGCATAGCTTTCTTGTTGATGTTACCAATGACTTTTTCTCACATTCTTAAATTCCTATCCACAAAAAGCTTTTTTCCATCCTCCGGAATTAGTGCTGCATCATCCTCAAAAACTACCCTATCTTCCTTATCCTTTTGAAGCGCATTATACCTCATCCTTGTATGAATTTCTGTATTAAAATAGTAGCATACCATAGACAAAAAGCGCTACAGTTGAGGAGTAAATCTTGGCTTAGCTTTAGCTGCTTTGCTCAATTTATTTTCAAACTCCTTGATTCTGGCCATTAATATGTTTGGATCCTGTGCTGTCATTTTTATTCTTGGAGATGCTGAAGAGGGTGATCCAGTACTTGTAAAAAATTCTATCACCTCTACATCCTCTAAGGAAACCCTAGCTGCTTGGTGCTCTAACCAATTCAACTTCATTTAAGCTTCCACCTCTGGTTACTTATAATCCCTGTTTTTCTTCCTGACCAAATTTCCTTCATTATCAAGGTGCCTCTTCTCCAAGTCTTCAACCTCATGTGCTAGCACCTCACAAAACCAAGGTAGTGACATGCTTGTGTCACTAAAATCCTCAATATTGACCAAATAATCTACTACTTGATCAAATTCCTGTCAAAATTTTTTAAAATATTTAGGATCTCTGATACCCCCTTTAGCTTTAAACTTTTTTACCAAGATATATAGGTCCTTAATCATATACCTTGTCTCCTTTATAAACTTAGGCCTTCTTTTCAGCATCTGCCCTTTTAGGGCCATCCAATCATGTTTCTTGTGACCATCCATTTCTTCTAGATTGTCCTTACATTCATTTGAAACAAAGAATAACACTTGACACACCATATCATAATCTGAGGCTCCATGAACCTCTTCTGCTTGTTCAAACCTCCTCAAAAACTTTTGAGTATTAATTCCAGTAAATAAAAAGCTTTTTTCCTTGAACCTAATAATTGTCAAAGCCCTAGGCTTTGTGGCAGTCTAAAGATTAGTATGGCACTTAATTTTTTTAAAAAATAAATGTGGGATGATTATATTAAATATTGGAAAGGCCAATCTAATTTTATATTTTTATTATAATAGAAAGGATGGTTTATTGCAATGATAATTATTTAAACAAGTCAAGGAAGAAACAATTATTTAATGGTCTGTAAATGTAGGTATAGTTCTAAAAGTGCATGGAAATGAAATCTAGGAGTCTCAAGAGCCTTTAGAAGTTTTCTTAGAATTTTTAATATTTTTCTTATATTTTTAATAATTTTATAAAATATTACTGATCATTTTTGATTTCTGACAAATTACTTAACTTTAATTATTATTAGTTCAGTGAATAGAGTTGCACAGGCCATAAAAATTTAATGGAAGGTTCCCCAGATGTAGCCCTATCATCTGTAGTTTTTGTAGATTTTTCATTGTTGTTTTAAGGTTCTAATTTAGTCTGGAAGTCCATAAAAGCTCTGGAATGCTCTGGAAAGCTCTGTACAACCTCCAGAATGCTTTGGACAAGCTCCATACAACCTCGAGTGATCTCTGGTCAAGCTCCGGAATGCTCCAGCTAGGAAAAATAGGGTGTGTGAAATACTATGCATATAAAGATTTTACACTCAAAATTAGAGCACAATTAGGGAACAATAATACAAATTAATCAACAACAACAACACATATTAACAACTACCATCATTATTTTACATAAAATTTTATAAAATTGTAATACCCTTATCAATATAACACTTTTTCACAACACATTATAAATTTTATATAAAAACTCATATATATATACTTATATGGTACCATTATAAAGGTCTCAACTTCAGGGACACAAATTTAACATCTTTTCACTTAAATAAAAAGCCTTACAAAAACATAATATTTAATCATTTATATAACTTTTCTAAGTACAGCTTCACTGTTGTATTTCTTTCCCTCATTATAAAGAACATCAATTCTTGATTTAAAAACCATTTAAATTAATTTTTCAACAAGTCATCTTGAAGTCAAGTAGACAATATAGTTTAGTTTATTTTGAACTCTTATATTACTTAAACATACAGTTTTTTCTTTGTTTTATCCAACTACCTTGGATTCTGCTTACAGAAAGGCAGCTGTAAGAGTCTTTCTACAGTGGTAACAACTCTGTGACATTAGGAAATTTTTCCCTTTCCTTATTAACTTTATAAGTAGTAGCTGTAGGTTCCATGCTATATTTTACTACTAAATGCACTTTAAAAACAAACAAGCACTAAAAAATCTTATACCAGCTATATTATTCCAATATATCCCTACACTATCCTCTGATAACAGCTCAATACACTCTTTGTAGACCCTACAACTCTTCCTCAAATCTTTGGCTTGATTACATCCTCTCAAAATAACCCTGAATAAAAAAAATAACCATACTTATAATTGGGATGCCACTGTTAGGACACCAATTGTAGAAGGAAAGCTCTATAATACTAAGCTATAGACACAATACAAGATGGGTCAGTTCTCCTTTCTAAAACTAATTTAAAAATAAGTGCCTTCCACTCTAAAAAAATACAGTGAAATAATGTATTGTAAGTGTGGTTATATATAGAGAGAATGAAAGAGTAGAATGGTTTAGAGATCTTTTTAAAGAAAGAGGTAAATATATTTATAAATATCTATCTGTTGGCTAGATATATTCTCAGTAACTCCCTCTCTGAAGTGTTCTTTCTAATACTTTCTTTACTGTAGAAATAAAATAACTCTACAATGCTACTTCTGGTATGTACACCTGCTATGCACAGTATGTTAAATATATCTATTTATCTTTTATCTCTAATACATATTTCTATTTACACATGCTCTGTTCTACACTCTATAATCTGATTCTCTAATAATGATGTAATACAAAGCAATTAATTAATTAGTCAATTAATGTGATAATTATTGATTCTCTCTCTATATATCTAAAATATAAAATATATATATATATATATATCCTATCTCTTTTTTTTAAGAGTGAGTTATCTTTTATATGCCCTGTATGTCTAGCGCCCTTCTCCTATGCTTCCTTTCCCTACTGGTTCTCCTACACAATTTCAGCACTACTACAAGAATATCAAAAGGTAACTAAGTATCTCAATAATCTAAGTACATTTGTTAGCATAAGCCTGGTTCTAATATTTCTTGAAACAATAATTCAAGACTACTATTAGCACCTGGCATTTTACCTATCTGTACATACATTATACTTCTTGAGATTTATAACTACATAATAAGTACTGTACCGCCTTCCATACTTATTATAACAACCTGTGCTTTCTGTGTGTGTATCCACTAATTGTGAAGCCCTCTGCACTAACTAATTACCCCTACATTTCTTGAGTCTTACTTTTCTTTTCCTTTTATCAAAAACTTCATACTAACCCACTCAATAATCACTTGTTCTTCTAGCACTGTCTTTTTTTTTATCAAAGGAGGTTTTGGTAAGGAAAGGATTGGAAGAGTATCACCTGGAAAGAGGAGCTCTGTATTGGAATGGAAGGATAGTGGTATCAAATAATGAGGAGCTCATGAGGCAGGTGGTCAAATCAAAGCATGATTCTCCAATGGCAAGACACCCAGGTCTGCGAAAGACTGTGGAGCTGGTGAATCATAATTTTTACTGGAAGTACATGAAATTATACATCCAGCCCTATGTAGAAGCATGCAACTCTTCCAGAGGATCAAGGCTAGTCCAACAACAGCACCACTGATGTCACTAAAAATTTCCAAACAGCCATGGAGGGAGATCTCCTACAATCTTATAGTGGAATCACTATAGTATAAAGGAAAGAATTCTATCCTCAAAGTAGTTGAATGCTGCACCAAGATGACACACTTCATTCCCACCACTACTAAGGTTACATCAGAGGGTATTGCATAATTAGTGATGGAAAATGTCTGGGAATTACATTGATTACCTGAAAGTATAGTATCAGATAGGGGAAGTACCTTTAACTCTAAGCTGCTGAAAGCAATGTATGAGCAACTGAACATTAAGTCCATCTTGTCAACAGCATGGAATCCACAAACTGATGGTAAATCTGAGATAGTGAATAATGCAATTGAAAAATATTTGTGCCATTTCATTAACTATCAGAAAGATGACTGGGTGCAGATGTTACCACTGGCTAAATTATCAAACAATAACTGGACACATGCTGCAACAGGCATGTCACCCTTTTACACCAACTATGGATATCAACCTACATTCTCAATTGTTACCCCATCCACATCACAAATCCCAGAAGTGAAAGAGTGGATCCAAAGAGTATTGAGTACACATCAAGAGCTAGAGGTAGCTCTCAAGTTATCTCAAAAATTAATGAAGCATCATCACAATTAAGGAAGGACCCAGCATTGTGCACTACAGGTAGGTGACAAGGATTGGTTAAGCTCGTGTTTCCTTACCGCATTGTTCCCCAGCACAAAAATGGATCACATGAAAGTGGGGCCATTCAAAGTTAAACGCAGGGTATCTGTCATCTAGAAGTTTTTTTGGTGGTTCAATGGCAATGAAAGGTGAAGGAAGACTCAAGATTTCAAGATAGGTACATATTTATTTATTTATATGTTATTACTCAATGAAAAAGTAAAAAGAATTTATTATTACTCTTTTCAAGTCTTAGAGATATGCAGATGTAAATACTAAGCTGGTAAATAGTAGTAATAGCGTTATATAGGCAAAAAAGAGAGAAAATATGGAACCACAAGTCTAAATACAAGAGTATCTCAGAGAGAACAATCCCACAAAATAAAAATTTCCAATATTAAAGTTTTTTCTATAAAGAATGCTCTCATATACATTATTTATCTGGATATGTCAAATTTAATTATAATTATTTGATTCATTTAGTTTTTCTGTATATGTCAATTTAAAATAAAATTATTTGATTTAAATATTAGGGGGTCTCATAAATTATCAAATATGCCACATAAACATACCATAAAAAAGATACCATACCTGCCATCAAAAAATGAAATACACCTGCCCTGGAAAGGTGTATTTCAACAGTGTATTTGTCCCCAAACAAATCTTATTTTGGGTCAAACAAGTTATCAAAACACTTCCCTTTATCATCATGATTATTCAGCACTAGGTACAAAGACACCAACACTAGGTACGAAAGCTCCAGAACCTAGATTTTTTTCACCTAATCCTTAAGGGCTTATTCATATGAGTGAGGTATATGACTTACCAGAACTTAATCAATCTCATAACTATACACTTACTCTTAATCTTTACCACAGTTCACTAAGATAACATGCCACTTTCAGTCTGCCATCAACTTGAGATCACTGCTGCAGATTCTCATTTTGAGGGCCTAGCTTAACTGATTTAAAATTTTGTTTTTTATGTAATAATTTATGCCAATGAAATTCTCAAGTTTCTCAGTTTCATTTGTTTTGGTTCAGCTCCCAGACTTTAAATCACATAACATTTGAAAACACATAACATTTCTAAGATTCTGTCTCACTAAGATACTTCATCTTCTCTTCATCTCTAACTTCCATCATTCATTGTTGGTTCTGATACTTCTCACTTCACAGCACTCAAAGTAAGTCACTTTCACATTTATTTAAATTTAATTGCTAATTGAAATGTCTTTTTTCTTGTCTCTTTTTTTATTTATTTTTTATCATCTTTTATGTTTTATTGTTGATTTATCTGTTCTTATCTCCTTTTCACTCCCCTTTTTTCCTTTTTTTCTGGTTCTCTATCAATTTTTATTCTTGATTTATTGACTTTTTGGTGTTTATTGGTCATTTTTAGGCATTTTCACTTTTTTGGCCTTTTTACTTGCTAAATCGCTTTGGAATCATTTGGAAATGATTCAGAAACATTTTCCCAGAATTTTCCACTTACTTTGAGGTGTTTTTTGGCCTGTTTTTGGTAATTTTTTTGTTAAAGCCTTCCAGAAACATTTTCCAAACATTTCTCAGTGAATTCTAGGTGTTGTTTTTAGCCATTTCAGGTCTATTTTTGCACTAAATCAATTCATAAATGCTCGGAATCATTCCAAAAGCATTTTAAAGTGTTTTTAAGTCATTTTGGCACTTTTTTGGCACTTTTTTCCATTTTTTTTGAAAAACTTTGGCACATTTCTGAAATTTTTTGGGGAGGTTTCAGGGTACTTTCAGGACAATTTTTTTAGAAACTTTTGGATCACTTTCTGGGAAATTTTGGTACACTATTTTTAGCAACATCTGGGGCTCTTTTGTTGAAATTTCGGGATTCTTTTTTGGAAATTTTTGGGACTATTTCTTTCAGGTAGTTTGAGGAGAGCTTTTTAGGTAAGTTTCATCCAATTTTATAACTACTAAAGCACCACCAGGATTAAAATACTGTGAATAAGCTACTCACTTTGGCTTTTCTTTTCAAATAAATAGGGAGCTGGTCAATAGGATTGATAAGGTATGAGAAAAAGTTGAGGTAAAACAAAAGACATTAAATAGAAAGAAAAAGTTTGGGGTGTAATATAGGTTTTCAACTTTTATTTTTTTTTTTCACAAATTAACATTTTAAAATTCATATATGATACTCTACTTACATAAATTAATGAGCCATTGGCTGTGTGTTATATAACAGTAATTATGAGGAAATTTGTTTTTCTCATGAGGTTCATGTATAAATTTGTGTTTGATTTCATTGACTTTGGTCACAGATGATTTCAACTAACATTTTTACTTGAATTTTCATTGATTTATGTTTTTAAATTATCTTATAAGACTTTTTTACATGCTAATTTATGCAATGAACATAAATTTTGGCAATCTATGCCCCTACTTCAATAAAACACAGGGGAGGGTATTGCCATTTTCTTGTCATAAATTTTTTTCTGACTTAGAAAAAAAATGGTGATCCCCACCCCCTGTTATGGCAAATAGCAGGGGAGTGTATTGCCAAAAAAATTTTTTTGACATAAATAATTTTTAATTCATTGGCTTGTAACTGAATTTTGGCGCTTTCCAATTGAAATTGATTATTTTTGAATTTTTCATCACTCTCTCTTTGAATCCTAACCTTCTCCCTCTCCAAATCTAAACAATCTTTCTCAATTTCTAGAAATTATTCTTTCTTTGATTGTAAATGAAACCACTTCTTTCTTCAAAAAGTAGCTGATGTTCTGCAGTTTTTTCATGACTCCAACTTCATGATTTCAATTTGTGCTTGTTATTTTTCTGAAACAAGTTTAACTTTTAAGAGTAAGAGAATTAAATTAAGAAAAATTCTTTAGTCAACACAAAAATAAAAAATACAACCTTGTTTGTGTTTATTAAAAATCTCCCCATAAGCAGAAAATACAGCCTTTGAGGGTTGAAATTGGGCCTTTGTCCAAAGAGTTCATCCATTCGAACATAAAGAGGACACATAGAGTTGAGTTATTCTGAAACAGATGTGATTCCATGCTTTTTATCATCTTTGGTAATTCCAAACCCAGTTGAAGAAGAAGCCATCTTTGCTTTCTTGTATTTTTATGATAGTTTTTGAATCTTTATAACATTTGCTTTGTTGTCAAATCTATCTTGTCTTTAGTTTTTTATTTAAACTCCACTTCCATTTGATTAAAGCCACTCAATTTTGATTTGGGTGGACAACCAACCTGAGTGGAATTTTCACAGCCAAAACAGGCATCAAAATCAGATTTAATTGAGCCAGTTTCATCCATTAATTTCAGCCAGTTAATTACAATCTGTTTGTCAGATGTTTTCATTTGAGTAAATTTTTGAGAAGTAGATTTTGGGTAAGGCATGATAAATTAACACTAAAAAAAGAAATTAGTGAAAAAAGAAAAAATTTTGAAGAAAAGGAGAAACTAAAATAGATTTTAAATATTTATTATGCCTTGTATAAAAATAAGAATTTGTGAGTATAGAAATTTGAGCAGGAAAAATTTTCTAAAAATCAGAATAAAATGTAATAGACTTACTGTGGTTTGAAAGAGAAAAATTTAATTTGGAAATGGACTGGGGGAGAAGAGTTGTGACATGGAGTATATGAGTGAGGATGGAAGGAAGGTGATGTGAAGCTGATTGGGAGGATGTGAATACTTGTGGGCTGAATTGTGATTAAGAAAATTGTACAAAATTAGGACATATTTTATCCCATGTTTGAAACCCCAAGTACCAAAGCAGCCATGTTTCAAAGCAGCCATGTTTCAAAGTGTATTTGTGTGGCATTATTCAAATGAAACACACTAGGTGTGTTTGGTAATGTTTGAGACCCCCTATTTGGTATTTTTATATTTTATTCTACCTTTCAGCTTTCATAAGGACACTGTCAAGGAATAAAACTTGAGGGAACATATTCATTATTTATTTACATAAATTTACTTGTTAATTAGTTAAAATATTATTAGCAATTTATAAAGTAAGTATAACTAATTAATTGAGAGGTAAAGGCGCATCTATACACTAGTACATCCAGTTTAAAACATTTTAATTCTCACAAAGCATAAAGAAGATACAATTCCAGGGTGTCCAGAGGAGCCACCAGCACCAATACAGGTGGAAAATGAAGAGGATTTTGAAGTGAAAAAGGTTATTTCTAAGAGGGTGTACAGGGGAAGGGTTCAGTATTTAGTGCATTGGAAAGGATATGGGGTTGGGGATAGGTCCTGGTAACTGGTTGAAAATTTGGCAAAAACTAAAGAAAAGTTGAAGGAGTTTAAGAAGGAGTGTAGGGGGCTGGAGGGGTAATAGAGGGGGTAATGTTAGGATTTGGTTAAGAGGTGAGGAGGAGGAGCGCTATGGGCGCTATGAATTGTGAGAGGTGGAAAAGGGGATATTGCATAAGGGGGCTATATGGGGCAAGCGGCATGGAGCACTCCTCATTGGACAACTAATATAGTAATCCAGTTACTTCTTAGTCTCACTTCTGTATCAGCATATTCAGTCCTGCCTTGCTGTTGGTAACCCCAAAATAGTCAGTCTAGCTAGTCTCACTTCTTAGTAGCATAGTCAGTCCCATCCCAGGCTAGTGTCAGCACTAGTATTAGTCTGCCTTCTGAGGTCTTAAAAGCTTTGACAGATCAAATTTCCTTATTGAGGACTATTGATTTGGCTACTTAAATTTATAAAAATAGATGTTTTTTATGCTAGAAAAGGCTTAAGTGTATTGGCCTTATGCTGCCTGAATTTATCCCACATTCCTAGTTTCATTATTAGAAAAGTTAGTAATTTAACTCTAAAATTACCCCTCATTGTATGCTCCATATGTGTAAACATGCTAAAATAGGTGAGAGGCACTTATTTAGTGTCCTAATTCCATTATTAGTGCATTGACCTCATTATATGCACTAATTTCATTAATAACCTCAAGATTGGCACTCAGATTTCACTAACACACTTAAAATAACCTATTTAGTCAAAGATTTACCTGTGAAAGCACCTTCCAAGAGTCCGCATTCAGTCACCCCACATTTCACATCTTTTTTTGGGTTTCTCAATGGTTTCTCAGGCTATATTGGTTATTTTTAGATAGGGATTTCATGTATAAATTTGAAATAATTAATACCTTAACTTCTAATTTCAATCCCCCTTAATTATAAATTATATTTAAATCCTTTATTTTAAGTATTTCAGGCATATACTCTCATTTAGGTTATTTCTTTATTTTGATGGATTAATGCCTGTTATATTTATATTTTGGCTATTGATATGATTATTCTTTTGTTATTGCTTGATCTTTGGGCTAATAGAAATGTGTAACTGCTAGATTGGGGTGTAATTGGCCATTCAAAGGATTGGTAATTTAAGGGACACATTGGGGAATTTATGGGTATGAAAGGAAGAGGTTTTGGGCTTATATTCTACATTCTTTTATATCACCTTTCAAATACATAACCAAAACATTACAATACATATTCATTAATAATTTAAAAGTGTTTAAAATATTATTTTAAATCATTAGTTCTATTTTTCAACCAACTGTAAGCTGTATAACATCTGTCATAAGTGAGATTAAATTACTGAGACCATTACACTGAATTATATTTTATTACTTAATTGGATTTGGACATCACTATTCATGTAGGTCCATTAAAATCTTCTAGACAACTGAATAATAAAGCTATTCATATCTCTGTACTTGAACTAAGCCTTACAAAAATAATTTAAATTCAAATATCACATTTTATCATTCACCAACTTTTTACTCATTTTGCTTATTATTTATCCATAATTATTTTACACACAAATATCACAATTTTACCATTCACTAACTTTTTTTTAGTCTAGTTTTTTACTTTCACATTCCCATTTTATCTATAAATGTCATGTTTAAAAATTTTTGTTAAATTAATTGACTAATGAATGCAGACAGAAATGATCCATAAACCATCCAAAGGAAAAACCATCATTAATATTTTCATTTTCATCTTCACTTTTATATTTATATTTATATTTATATTTATATTTATATTTATAAATATATTTACATTTACATTTACATTTATAATTATATTTATATTTATATTTATATTTATATTTATATTTATATTTATATTTATATTTATATTTATATTTATATTTATATTTATATTTATATTTATATTTATATTTATATTTATATTTATATTTATATTTATATTTATATTTATATTTATATTTATATTTAAATTTATATTTATATTTATATTTATATTTATATTTATATTTATATTTATATTTATATTTATATTTATATTTATATTTATATTTATATTTATATTTATATTTATATTTATATTTATACTTATATTTATATTTATATTTATATTTATATTTATATTTATATTTATATTTATATTCATATTCATATTTATATTTATATTTATATTTATATTTATATTTATATTTATATTTATATTTATATTTATATTTATATTTATATTTATATTTATATTTATATTTATATTTATATTTATATCTATATTTATATTTATATTTATATTTATATTTATATTTATATTTATATTTATATTTATATTTATATTTATATTTATATTTATATTTATATTTATATTTATATTTATATTTATATTTATATTTATATTTATATTTATATTTATATTTATATTTATATTTATTTTCATTTTCATCTTCATTTTTATTTTTATTTTTATTTTTATTTTTATTTTTATTTTTATTTTTATTTTTATTTTTATTTTTATTTTTATTTTTATTTTTATTTTTATTTTTATTTTTATTTTTATTTTTATTTTTATTTTTATTTTATTTTTTATTTTTTTTATATTTATATTTTTATTTTTGTTTTTTGAACCACATATCACCATTCACCTCTATAAACTATATTTTTCATTTCAATGCACAACAGATAAGCCATTTCACCCTCTTTTTTTGCCTTCCTCTGTAAAGAGACCTTAGAACATGTCCACCTGTTCTTCTTGGCTCATGCAAATAAGCTTGTGGATTTATTAAATGTGACTAAAAAATAGAGGGTATCAATGTTGATCGATCTTCAATTGAATTAATTGCAGATAAAAATCATTATACCCAAATTATCTTCCACCATTATTTTTGTTAACAATTGGGTTATTAGACATTTTACATGTCAATGTTCACCTCTATCTGACATTTTTATCTTCAATTTTTCATAACCACATCTTGGACAACTTTCTGGATGTGCCAGCCTCCCTACCTTGCTCTGCACTCTCATCCTGTCTATTCATTTTCATTCAAAACCCCTCCCAATCACATCTGTTTTTTCTTTTCCTCTTCATCTTCAAATATCTTAACATGCCTCATCATCATAGATCTTCTCTAAGGCAGGCTTCCCCCAGTTTTTCTTCAAATTGCACTACTCCCTCTTTCCATCACTCAGCTGAGATATCAAAGATCATTCAATTAAAAAAGGATGATCATCTCATTCTTATCAACTGGCTGAAAACTAAATCTAACTATGATTCTTGTATTGGTACCAAAAATGAAACTAAAGTAGGATGTCCCCCAGCATCAAAAGTTAATGGTTATCTTCTAATGGCCAACAAATTACAGAATAAGACCAAGGAAAGGATAGATCTTTTACCTAAACAGATGTCTGAGTGCTTCAAGCATTATTGAGCCAAATACAAGAAGGCAAAGACTCTTTCATTTTCTACTAGTTTTGGTATTACTGACATCAATATCAGTAAGGGCATAAAATCCATAGATGATAAACTTGAATCTCTAAGTCCATACTTTAAAGAGATGGATGGTATTTTTGGAGAGCAAGCTGATGTTAATCCTTCCAACATGTTGGATGGTGAAGATGCTATCTCTAAACATGATTTCAAAAAAAATCTTTTCCCATCCTCTTCATCCACTCAAGCCTCCCCTGTTCTAATTTTGACAAATCTAGATATCTTTCCAATATAGCCTTATGGTGATATAAACCAATGTGATCCCACTCCAGTAAGTGTTTATTTCTTTTATAGTTGTTTTATTTTTATATTTTTAAAAAGGCTAATGAACAAGCCCAGGACCCTCAAGCAAGTGAGCCTGAAGATAGCATCAATGATGAAAAGGAAAATGTTACCTCCAAAAAAAAGGGAAGACCATCAACTACTTTGAATTTCAACAGTCATAGAAAGCAAAACAGAGATTTTTTTCCCAAAACCCTTTTTCTTACATTGATTACTTTCTGGAGAAACATGAATCTGGTAAGTGATTGCATACCTCTTAATAATTAAGTAAGGTTTTTTTTTCTTTTGTTAATATTCCTTTCACTCTAGGTAAAGTTGAAGTTGAAAAAGATATTCTCAACTTTCAAAAGAAACAATATGAGCTCTCTTTAAAAAGGGACGATAGGGCACAAAACTTGGAGGAGAAGAAATTCAAGCTTTCTTTAAAAAGGAATGAGAGGGAACATGATTTGGAGGCGAATAAATTTGAGATAAAGAAAGAGAAGGCTCTTGAGTACAATTTCCTATTGGATCAAATGAAACTCAAGTATCAACTTGAAGATGGTACAAAAAAGAAAGATTTCTTGAGAGAATGTGTTAAAGCTAATAAATCTATTGAGAAAATTGAATGCTTAATGAAAATTTTTGATAACTAGTGTTTTTTTTTACAAATTTTTCTTGATAGAATGCATTAAAGCTGAAAATAAATCATTTAAACACACCTCACTGAAATTTGAAGCATTTTATTGCAACACTTTAGATTATTTTTTTGTTTTATAAATAAATTTTGTTTTATTTCTTTTGGTGATAATTTCATATGTGCTGACTTTTTAAAGGTCTTGATTCTAGATGGTTTTTTTTTGAAAAAATTTGAAAAAATAATACATTTTTTCTTCTTTACATTCACTACGCAATATAGGGGGTGGACTCACTAGCAAGTCCCTAACCTGAGCTCATATTAAACCCATACTGAAGTCTACTTGAAAACCCACCTAAAACTGTTCTGCTGAGTGGTGTTCATCCCTGATTGTATGGTTCCTTTGTCAATAGCTCAATGTGTGTTTGGTCTGTTGTGGGTTTAGATCCAAGGTTTCTGACTTGCTAGCAAGTCCACCCCCCATATTTTGTGGTGATTCAAATTGTGAAATTTACTTTTCTAAATTCAGCTAAGTCAACAAAACTCTATATCTGTTATAAAAATTGGCAATACCCTCCCCTAGGGGTGAAAATCACCAAAATTTAAGATAATTCAATAAATAAATAAATAAGATATCTCAAATTTAGTAGTTCTAAAGTAATGACAATTCCTCAAGCCAAAATTCAGATTAAATCTAGAAACTAAGTTTGGGACTTTCCAAAGGTATAGGCAAGATGAACCCCATGAAACAAATTAATGTTATCATGATTCCCATTTATACAACACATGGTTGTTGGCCAATTAATTTAGTTTATTAAATTGAAATATCAGATATATTTATTAAAAATTTATGGAAGAATAAAAAATATTTGATGACTTTACTAATCCCCATACTTTTTAGATCTACATAAAAATTTTTATATCTGTTAAATTTACCTTCTTTTTTTAACTTGTTTATTTGAATGATTAAGTTTTGACTGATTTGAAAAGAACATCTGAAATGTGTGAACTCTTGACAAGATTCCAAGCCAGCTGGAGCTTTGGTTGTTTGGTGATGATCCTGAGAAGAGTTACAAATAGTTTTGATGATTCCAGTTCCCAATCCAAAATTGATTATACAGTTTTGATCCAGAAAGTATAATCCATGACCTTTTATTTTATCTGGGGAATTAATAGTTTGTCCAGTAATAGGATAAATATAAGAGAAAATCCCCAAAGTAAGATAATTAGCATCATTCTTATTGGTATAGATCTTTTTATAAAAACCAGAATTTAATTTTTTGAATAAATTGGCAAATAAATAATTTAGTGATCCTAAGCTTTGGGAGACAAAGTTATAGACAATCATCAGACAAGAGTTTTAGAAGCCTTATTCTGTCAGCCTAAATATCCTTAGGACTGAGTATTTCTTATGCTTAAAATAAGATAACCTTAAGTATATTAAGCTTATATCTTAAAAATAAGGTTAAAATAATAATATATATTATTTTATTATATATATATATAATTATTATTCTATTATATAACTTATAATAGTTTAAATAGCTTATCCATGGCCTAATAATATTTATTAAGGTATTAATGGAGTCATAATATACTTATCTTAAGTGATATGAAGTAATTATTGACATACATAAGCTTATATGTATACATAAATCTCATATTCAGTGAAATATGCAGTATATTATGTATATTTAGGTATATAAGTGGGTTTTAGCCCCTTAATAGCCTATAACCTTTGTTTTTCTGCTTATTTTAGGTCATATGGACGAAATCAGTGGACTCACAACGCCTACAGAAGCATAGACACCTATATCAGGTGCATACACCCAGTTTGGACAACTAAAATTACTTCCTTGGATGGTTATTCACGGATTTATGGGTTGGAAGGATGTTTCTGGGTTAATGTGGATGCTTGGGGATGTTATTGGGGGCTTGGACATTTTATTTGTTTCCTTTATATGCTTTTAGTTTCATTAAATCTCTTTTTGATTGTTTATTTTACCTGTTTCTTTATGGTATCCGCTTTTATCTGGGTTTTCTATTTATGGGATGGATCAGTGTTATTATTAATAGTGATGGAGGGTCCTTACTGGAGGTCTGGGTGTTGAAACTGCTTGAAGTGGACGCCATGGGGAGGTGATGGGCCCTCACAGTGCTGTAATTGCCGGGGATAGCAGTGACATCATCTGGATTGAAGGTCTGTGCACTCCAGTGGATTTGGGTATAAGTAAAGAGGGATTTTGACGGTTATTTATCATCATTCAATTACTACAGCTCCAAAAAACACTACTATACAATTATTAACCTTTAGAAATATATTATAAAGCCACTATAAATTGATTTTATCTTTATATAAAGCTATAACTATATTTTATTTATCTATTTTCCACCACTAGCACGCACTTAAATCCAAGTATTGTGAGTTTGACTTGAGTATAACTATTTTATTAGTCTTCCCCTGAGGTTTAATCACTAAATCATTTATCAATAAGTAGTAGGACCATAAATAAACACTATTATATCATACTTATATACTTGACTATACTGACATATTCTCTAATTATGCAATATAAAAACACAAAATAAATTATGTGATATTTGGAAAAAAGGCTCAACTTTAACGGTCAATATCTCAGAAACCAATGAACCAAATTAAAATCTGTTTAGGGTAAATGAAAGATGGGCTTCAGAAGAATCTTCAGTTAAAGGACATGTGATTTAAATAAAAATAACCCTAATTTGTTACATAGAAACATGAAATAAAAAAATTTAAATTGGGAAAAAAAGGCTCAACTTTAGCAGTCAATATCTCAGCAGCCACTGAACTAAATTCAAATATGTTTGTGTGATATGTAAGGTAGCCTTCAGGAGAGTATTCAGTTAAAAGAAAAATAGATTTGAATAGACCGTACTCTAATTCTGAGTCTTAATTTCAAAATTTTACAAAAACTTGAAAAGTGGTAATGGAGATGAGAACAAGAGGAGTTTAATAAGTTCATTGGTATCCAGATAAGAGTTATACATATATTTAAGTATGAAATTTTCATAGAAGGAATGAGATGTCATATAGGCATGAAAAAAAGGAGATGAAACTTACCTTGATTGAAAAGTAGGAAAAATAGAGTGAGAAAGATTGATGTTGGAATTTGGGAGAAATTGAATATGTGGTTAGTTATATGCATAAAGAATGTGCAATGTATGTATTTAAATGACATGGAGCCAAAAAAAAGTGAAATAGGGGACAGGGGGGATAATGACCATTCCAAGGTGGGATGAAGAATAGGGTGATGGAGCTAAAAAAGAAAGTAAACAGGGAGAGAAAAAAAGGATAAATTTACCATTGAGATCAAAAATAACCACTTACAAGAAAATTTAGACACAAAAAATAAATAAAAAACAGAAAAAAACAAAAAAAAAATTATAAGTAGCAATCAAAAAATCAAAAAAAGAATAAAATGACTTACCTGGAGATATGAGATGGGAAAATAAATGAAACCAAATTGTTTGAGGGATATTGGAGGAGAAGAGGAAAAGGATATGAGGAATGAATGAAAAAAAGAAAAATTGAAAAATTGTGCAATTGCAGAAAGTATGCAATTTCATGTTGAGCTGGTGAATGAAAACAAATGAGACATCCGGAAAAGAGACATTCAGCATAAATTCAAAATAAAAATGAATATGAAAAAAACAAAAACACCAAACCAAGTGAATAAAGCACAGAAGTTGAACATTTGGAGAGTATGAAAAAAAAAATTTAAAGGGTTGTGTTTCAAAATGTTGGAGGGTGGTTGGCATAATGACAGAGCGTATGCTGGTGGAAAGAAAGTTTTGTGATTCAAGGAAGGGGAGAGCTAGTGCAGGTCTGGGATACTCTTCTTCATAAAGATCATTGAAAAGAAATATAAGCTAAAGTGTCTTCCAACCCAGATTCAGAGTCAGAGTCAGTGGCTAAAGCTAAAAGGATAGCATTCATAGCTGTGTGAAGTTTCTTTCTAGTAGAGAGGTGCTTCATTATTTTTGGTATAAAATGTTGTTTTTAGAAGGTTAAGGTGATGAGTGGGAAGTGGGAATTTTCCATTAAATGAGCAGATGGGGTGTGTAGATAGAAAAAAATGTTATGTTTTTTCCACAAAAATTAAGTATCATAGAGTGAAGAGACACATAAAGATGAGAAAAAATGTTATGTGTTTGCCACCAAAATTAAGTATCATAGAGTGATGAGATACATAAGGATGGCATCCGCAATTATAAGTCATGTGATTTTCTTACAAATTAATCATGTATGTGATAAGTTAGGGATCAGGAATTAGGAACAGATATTGGGGTGTAAGAGGCGGGATAATGCATTATTAGGGGGTATCAAAGTTAACTGGTCCACAATTAAATTAATTGCAGATAAAAATCCTTATACCCCAATTATCTTCCTCAATTATTTTTGCTAATAATTGGGTTATTAGACATTATAAGTGTCAAATTTGACCTCTTATCTGAAATTTTTCTACTCAATTTTTCATAACCACATCTTGGCCTACTTTCATTCATAACCACATCTTTGACTACTTTCTGGATATGCCTTCTACCTTGCTGCGCGCTCCCATTCTCATCTCATACTGTATATTCTCTCCATTCAGAGCACCTTTTCATCTCATCTACTTGTTTTTCCTCCTTTTCATCTTTAATTATCTTAACATTCCCCATCATGATAGATCTTCTCAAAGGAAGCCATCCCCCAATCGTTCTTCAAATTGCACTACTCCCTCTTTCCCCCGCTCAGCTGAAAAATCAAAGAACATTCAATTAAAAAAGGATGATCATCTCATTCTTATCAACTGGCTGAAAACTAAATCTAACTATGATTCTTGTATTGGTACCAAAAATGAAACTAAAGTAGGATTTCCCCCAGCATCAAAAGTTGATGGTTATCTTCTAATGGCCAACAAATTACAGAATAATACCAAGGGAAGGATAGATCTTTTACCTAAACAGATTTCTGAGCGCTTCAAGAATTCTTGAGCCAAATACAAGAAGGCAAAGACTCTTTCATCTTCTACTGGTTTTGGTATTACTGACCTCAATATCAGTAAGGTCATCAAATCCATAGAAAATAAACTTGATTCTTTATGTCCTTACTTAAAAGATATGGATGCTATTTTTGGAGAGTGAGCTGATGTTATTCCTGAAAACATGTTGGATGGCAAAGATGCTCTCTCCAAACATGGTGTCAAAAGAAAAAATTTTCCTTCTTCTTCTACTTGAGCCTGCCCTCATTTAACTTCTACAAATCAATATATCTTTTCAATAAATACTTATGGTGATATAAACCAGCCTGATCTACTTCAAGTATTTTTTTCTTCTTTTATCTTACCAATTCTCTTTTTATTTACATTTTCCTCTTCCTAAAAAGGCTGAAGAACAAACACAGGAGCCACAATCAACTGAGTCTGAAGCCAGTGACAATGATGAGGAGGAAAATGTGACTGTGAACAAAAAGTGAAGGGCTTCAAGTAGTCTAAATTTTCACTCTAAAAGTAGAAGAAAAAGTGATAATTCATCTCAAAACCCTTTTTCATCTATTGAAGAACTTTCAGAGTAACATGATGCTGGTAAGTGATACCAAACCTCTTAATACTTTACTCTTCTTTTCTTCTACTTTTTGTTTATATTTATTATCACTCTAGAACAAGTGGAAGTTGCTAAAGAGACTCTAAAGTTTGAAAAAAAAAATACAAGCTCTCTTTGAGGAGGGATGACAGGGTACATGATTTGGAAGAGAAGAAGTTTTAAATCTCTTTACGGAAGGATGATAGGACACAAGTCTTGGAGGATAGGAAGTACAAACTCTCTTTATGGAAGGATGATAGGGCACAAGACTTGGAGGAGAAGAAATTCGAGTTATCTCTAAGTATTGAAAAATCAAAGAAAGAGGAGAAAACACTCAAGCATCAAAACCTCATGGAACAGATGAAATATAAGCTTGATTGTGAAGAAAATTCCAAAAAGAAAGTTTTCTTGATAGAATGTGTCACCACACAATATGGGGGGCGGACTTGCTAGCAATTCCACAACTTTGGACCCAAACTCACCATAGATTGAACACACATTGAGCTATTGACAAAGGAACCATACAATCAGGGATGCACACCACTCAGCAGAACAGTTTTAGGTGGGTGTTCAAGTAGAGTTCAGTATGGGTTTAATATGAGTTCGGTCTGAGTTCCATCTGAGTTGAGGTTGGGGACTTGCTAGTGAGTCCACCCCCTATATTGCATAGTGTGTTAAACCTAATAAATCTGTTGAGTAAATTGAACGTTTAAAGAAATTTTTTGATGACTAGTTTGTTTTATTTCTCTTACACTTCAGCTGTTCATAATTAATTGTACATAAAATTTTATCTTAATTTCCTGTATTTCTTTACTCTATCAATCATTAGTTGAATTTTCATATTTTAATGTTATAAATTCTTTTTAAATAATATTTTCAAGAATTTTTAATGTTAAAAATTCTTTTTTAGTTAAAATTTTCAAGTTGCATTTGAAAATTTTCCAATCCCACCCCTGCATTTGATTGAACTAAGGGGTGGGTATCACCAATTTTCTTTCAAGTAAAGAATTTTTCAAGTCTTATATGAAATTTTGGCAATACTCCCCCTGCATTTTATTGAATTAAGGGATGAGTTCCACCAAAATTTCATTTCAATTTTTTTCTGCAAGTCTCATATAAAAATTTGACAATACCCCCCCCCCCTGTATTTTATTGAATTAAGGGAAGGGTATCACCAAATTTTCAAGTCAAATTTTTTTTTAAAGTCTGATATGAAAATTTGGCAATACCCCCCCCCCTGAAATTTATTGAATCAAAGAAATCAAATGAAAAAAAAAATTAAAAATGAAAATTTCTACAACCAATTATTACACCAGTCCCAACCAAGTTTTCCTATTTTATATAATAGCCAGTAGAATGACCTAAGGCCAGATGCACCATTATATAAAAACAGTAATCTATCTTGATGTAACTTTAAAAAATAATTGGAAGAGACAAATCCAAAATTAAATGAAAAAAAATTAAAAAGGAAAACTAAAATTTAAAAAAAGGAAAATAAAAAGGAAAATTTAAAAATTTAAAAAAGATAAAAAATAAAATAAATGAGAAAAATTTAATAAATGAGAAAAAAAAAGAAAAAAGATGGAAGAAAATATTTAATGATAGAAAAAGTTTTATTATATTTTAGTTACCATACTTGACAGATCTACTAAGAACAATTTTTTTATCTAAATTTTTTTTGATTATTAATATGATTAATAAGACCTTCATTTATTTGGAATGAACAGCCAAAATGGGTAAATTCTTGACAAGAAACTAAAGTTGGAGGTGCTTTAGTTGTTTGATGCTGATGTTGAGAAGAATTCCATATAGCTTCAACTATTCAATTGGCTATACTAAAATCAATAATACATTAATGGTCAGGAAAATAAAGGCCATGTCCCTCATCAGAGCAGGGTGATCGAATAGAAACACCAGTCTCTGGATTAATATAAGAGAAAATTCTAAATGTTAGAGAATTCTTATCATGTTTATCTAGATGAACATTATTGTAGAATCCTTTATAAGTGATGATAACATTAGAACAAAAAACATAAGCATTTATTGCTTCTTCCCATTCAGGATCAGACCAATTCGGTAAACCAGATTTTAAAGCAAGTTGATGGTTTTTTTGAAAATCTTGAATACATAATTTTTTAAATTAATTTGCCAAGAAAATGTTAAATGATCCTAAAGAATTCCATCATTTCAGATCTTCTTCCATTCTCTTCAGTTTCATATTTTTTTAATAAAGAATAAATTCCTGAAATATATCACTACGCAATATAGGGGGTGGACTTGCTAGCAAGTCCCCAATCTGAACTCAGACAGAACTCAGATGGAACTCAGACTGAACTCATAATATACTCATACTGAACTCTACTTGAAGACCCACCTAAAACTGTTCTGCTGAGTGGTGTTCATCCCTGATTGTATGGTTCCTTTATCAATAGCTCAATGTGTGTTCAATCTGTGGTGAATTCGAGTCCAAGGTTGCGGACTTGCTAACAAGTCCACCCCCCGTATTGTGCGGTGTATGAAAAAATTAAAAATTACTTATAATAAAAAAAATATTTTTACACCAAAAGAAACTCCTTGATCATATCCTGGTTGCCAACCAAAACCTTTCATGACACCAGAAATTATATTTTTATTTGATAAGGCTTGTCAAACAAAAGCCATTTGATAGAGAGTAGAAATTAAATCAGAAAGCTGGAAAAAAACTTCATCCTTTTTCCCATTAAATGAATGAACTTCTAAGATGAATTGAGGTTTGTATCCGTTATTGGCAACTGCAACAATGATATTTATGCCACCTTCTGTAAGGTTTTTGATGTTGTTGTAAAAAAAAAATTCTTAAGATTTGATATTGAAGTCTTATAAAATTTGAGATCATCCAAATTTCCAAAGAATTTTTACAAAATAGGGGGTGTCAGTTCTGGCAAATTTGCACTTAAATTTGACCAAATCCGCACTTATCTAAGTGCGGATTTCCAAAACACACTAGCCCAATACTGGTGGATTTCAAAAGTGAAAAAAGTCACTTATTTCACTCAAATCCGCACTTTCTCAACCAAAAGTGCTGATTTCACCATCAAGTCCCATTTCACTGATTTTTCAGCATCATCCCATTCATACGCAGCACTCCGCAGCATAACACTTCATAACTCAAAACATTTTACATCATTTAAATCTTCATATCATATCATATAAGAGTTATGCCTTCCTCACTTTCAAATTGTGATAAATTACATAAAGCAATGACTTTCATGGCTCTTGAACTGCTCTTGGACTCTGATTCCAATTCTGATTCTGATCTAGAAGAAGATTTTGTCTTTTTATCAAAAATGGCCACGAAAAGTTACCTTCTTCACAGAAAGCCTCAAGTACTTCATACCCCCAAGTACACCATCCAAACACTTCTTAACCTATCTACACCCAGTTTTAGACAGCTGTTCAGGACTTCTCAGGAATGTTTCCTTAAATTGCTTGAGCTTATTCAGGATCATCCCATATTTCAAAATAATTCTCAAAAAGAACAATGACATCCTTCAATTCAATTGGCCATCACACTATGTCGTTTGGGTTCAAATGGTAATGGAGCCGCTTTGAAACGTTTAGAAAATGTCTTTGATTTAGGGTATGGTTCAGTTAACACTTATACCAAACAATGTATCACTGCCATCAACTCCTTGGAATCTCAACTTCTCACCTGGCCAACAAAAGAAGAGCGACTTGAATCATCTCAGGTTATGCAAGCAGAGGGCTTCCCAGGATGTATTGGTTTTGTTGATGGTACTACTATTCCTTTGAGCCAGAAACCTGCTCAAGGTGGAAACAATTACTTTGACTGTAAAAAGAGGTAGATTATTTTTAACTCCTTTCATTCTCTTTGAAACTAACACAAACAAATATATCTTCTTTATAGATATTCAATTTCTGTTCAGCTTATATGTGACGTAAACAAAAAATTTACATCATTCTTCGCTGGCTATCCTGGCTCATGTCATTACTCCTACGTCTTCCAAAGAATGCAAATTTCAAATGAACCTGAAAAATTCTTTGATGAAGATCAGTATCTTCTTGCAGATTCTGCTTATGTGAAAGGAAAGTATGTACTTCCTGCTTTTTGGGGAGCAGCTTCAGAAGACAGTCAAAATTCCAAGTTCAACAATCATTTGGCAAAGTCAAGAGTCCGTATTGAACATTCTATTGGAATCTTGAAAGGCCGTTTTTCTAGTTTAAGGGAATTAAGAAGTCCTCTTAGAAATAAATCTGAAATGGAGGCGGTGATCAAATGGATTTTGTGTTGAACTATACTTCATAACCTACTTGCTGACCTCAAAGATCAATGGTTAGAGCTGTATGAAGATGAACAAGTTGATTCACCTCCGACTATATCCAACACTTTTATTTCTCAATCAACTAGTATAAGGGCAAAAATTCTTCCAATAACACTCCAAAATTTTTCAACACAATTTTAATTTTTTTTTCATTCTCTTCAAATGATCAATTTTCATGTTTTAATCACTGAGAATAGTAATTTTTTTTGGTATATTTATTTTGTTTTTGAATTCGCTGTTACACTATGTGAGAAAGTGGTGTTGCAGGCTGTCCTGCATCAGCCAATTGAAAGCCCAAAATTGGCCTTGAAAATTACAAAGGACCAATTAAGATATCTTGAGACAGCAATTACTGTCCCTGCACATCCCTTTCATTCTGCTTGACTCTTTTTTATCTCTATCTTTTTCTTTATCCTTATTCTTTCACGTACAACATAGCCTTTGATAAGGATTCATGTTAACACCAGGTTATTCAAACAAAATATTAAAAAATACAATTTTCTCATTGCAATGGAAATCTTTAGCTAAAGAAAAATCAATAAAAATCTCAGGAATATTTACAGAAAAAAAACTTAATCATCTGTTAACATAGTTTTATTTACTGTCACTTCAGCTCCCCCTTGATACTCATAATTTCTTTTTGATTGAAGGCGGTAATGGTAGTAAGTGGAGGAGGGGGAGGTGACAATTGGAGATTGTGATGGAGGTGGAGGTGGAGATGGAGACGGTGGTGGCGAAAGGGGTGGAGATAGAGATGGATGTGGAGAGAGGAGGTGGTGGTGGTGGTGGCAAGAGGAGGTAGAGGTGGAAGCAAGAGGAGGTGATGGCGGTGGAGATGGAGATGGTGGTGGCAAGAGGAGGAGGTGGTGGTGGTGGTGGTGGCAAGAGGAGGTGGTGGTGGTGTTGAGAGGAGGTGGAGATGGAGGTGAGAGGAAGTGGAGGTGGAGGTGGAGATGGAGATGGAGATGGTGGTGGCAAGAGGTGGAGGTGGAGATGGAGATGGTGGTGGCAAGAGGAGGTGGAGGTGGTGATGTTGGTGGCGAGAGGAGGAGGTGGTGGAGATGGAGATGGTGGTGGTGGCGAGAGGTGGTAGTGTTGGCGAGAGGAGGTGGTGGAGATGGAGATGGTGGTGGTGGCAAGAGGTGGAGGTGGAGATGGAGATGGTGGTGGTGAGAGGAGGTGGTGGTGGTGGCAAGGAGGTGGTGGAAAGAGAAGGGGGAGGTAGAGGTGGAGATAGAGATGGTGGTCGCGAGAGGTGGAGGTGGAGATGGAGATGGTGATGGTGGCGAGAGGTGGAGGTAGAGATGGAGATGGTGGTGGTGGTGGTGGCAAGAGGAGGGGGAGGTGGAGGTGGTGGTGGTGGTGGTGGGGAGAGGTGGAGGTGGAGATGGAGATGGTTGTGGCGAGAGGTGGAGGTGGAGATGGAGATGGTGGCAAGAGGAGGCCCCCACCTCCACCTCCTCTCGCCACCACCATCTCCATCTCCACCTCTACCTCCCCCTCCTCTTGCCACCACCACCAGCACCACCACCTCCTCTCGCTACCACCATCTCCATCTCCACCTCCACCACTCGCCACCACCACCATCTCCATCTCCACCACCTCCTCCTCTTGCCACCACCATCTCCATCTCCACCTCCAACTCTCGCCACCACCATCTCCATCTCCACCTCCACCTCTCGCCACCACCACCATCTCCATCTCCACCACCTCCTCCTCTTGCCTCCACCATTACCACCTCCACCTCCTCTTGCCACCACCATCTCTATCTCCACCTCCACCTCTCTCCACCACCAACTCCATCTCCATCTCCACCTCCACCTCCACTTCCTCTTGCCTCCATCTCCACCTCCTCTTGCCACCACCACCATCTCCATCTCTACCACCTCCTCCTCTCACCACCTCTACCTCCACCACCACCTCCTCTCACCACCACCCTCTCCATCTCCACCTCCACCTCTCGCCACCACCATCTCCATCTCCATCTCCACCTCCACCTCCACCTCCACCACCACCACCACCACCTCCTCTTGCCACCACCATCTCCATCTCCATTTCCACCTCCACCTCCTCTTGCCACCACCACCACCACCTCCTCTTCCTCTTGTCACCAACATCACCACCTCCACCTCTTCTTGCCACCACCACCTCCTCTTTTTTTTCAGAAATTTAAAAAAAAATATTCATCAAGTTCAAGTGAAATAAAAAAACTCTTATTTGTCTTTTGAGGAATTTTTTTTTAATTTAAGTTAAGTGAGTTTTTTTTTAATTTATATTTTTGGGTGTTTGAAAAGTAACAAATTTTTAAGTAGAAAAATACATGTCTTTAACTTCAGATTCACCACTTACCTCACTCTCATCTTCTTTAACTTTATTATCATCTTCAAATTCAACTTCTTTTCAATCATCATCTAAAACATTGACAAAAAATGAACAGTATCAAAATAAAAGAAATTTTAAAAAAAATCACTTGGATCAAATATCTGGCCATATTTCAAAAATCAAGTACTATAAAACTAAAGCTGAAAGAAAAAACAATATCCAAAAACGTTACCTGAAAATATACATCATTTAACTGAAACTGGAGGTGATGAAGTTAAAGCTGCTATTAATAATACTTTCAAACCTCAATTTATTTACGAAAACCATTCTTTTAATGGTTTAAAAGATGAATCATTTAATCAACTCTGCAATCTCATCATAACACTCTATCAAATGGCTTTGGTTTGCTTACCTTTAAGGAATAAGAATTTGTTGGGTGAAATCATGATTGGTATTGGATGGAGACCAGGATTTGATAAAGGTTTTTCTCTTGGTATGTTTAAAAAAATTTCTGGATTTTTTAATATCATTTTACTGAATTTAATTCAAATAGGCATATATTCTTTACTTAGATCTTTATCTAAAGCTGAATTAGATAATGATTTTTAAAAATGGAATACTTTACTTTCATTTAATTCATTTCTTGCTCTTCGACTTAAAAAACTCTGTAATAAAGCTTTTGAAACAAATCATGAAGTTGCTATGAGACTTGGAATACCAAATTGGTGCAACTCTGAATGGGAAGATATTAGCAGTGATTATCTAATGTTTTCAAATGTTATAATCACTCATTCTGGATTTCATAACCGAATTCACACCGGCTCAAATGATGCCAATTACCTCACTTATGGAATTTTCACATATATTAATCCTATCACTGGACAACCTATTCCGTGACCTGCAAAAATTAAAGGACATGGATTATATTTCCTGGATCATAGATGTATAATCGATTTTGGATTAGGAAATGGAATCATCGAAACAGTTTGGAATTCTTCTTATGATAATCACCAAGCCACAAAGGCTCCTCTAGGTTTGGAATCTTGTCCATACTTCACGTATTTTGGTTTCTCTTTCCAGATCAGTCAAAAGTTAATCCAACAAATAAACAAGTTAAAAAAAGAAGAAAATGGTAATAAATTTAAAAATTCTTTAGGTAGATCTAAAAAGTATGGGGATTTGTAGAGTCACCAAATATTTAATATTCTTCCATAAATTTTTAATAAATAAATATGATATTTCAATTTATGAAATTAAAGTAATGGGCCAATGACCCTGTGTTGTATAAAAGGTAATCATGATAACATTAATTTGTTTCATGGGGTTCCTCTAGCCTATACCTGTGGAAAGTTCCAAACCTAGTTTCTAGACTTGATCTGCATTTTGGCATGAGGAATTTTCATTACTTTAAAAGTAGTGAATTTGACATATCTTATTTATATATTAATTAATTTATGTAATTATATTAAATTTTGATGACTTTCACCCTTTACTTCAATAAAATGCAGGGAAGGGTATTGCCAATTTTTTAAATATGACATGTAAAATTGATGACTTAGAAAAATTTGGTGGTACCCACCCCTTGTTTCAATAAAATGCAGGGGAGGGTATTGCCAATTTTTTAAATCTGACATGTGAAATTGATGACTTAGAAAAATTTGGTGGTACCCACCCCTTGTTTCAATAAAATTCAAGGGGAGGTATTGCCAAATTTTCAAAAGAGATATTGAATTTTATTGACTTAGAAGTATTTAGATAAGTAAACTTATTGACTTGAAAGTAAAGATAGAAAATTTTTATTATATTTTCAAATTTTTGTCAAAATAAAAGTATAAGCAAACTTATTGACTTGAATGTAAAGATAGAAAAATTGTATGATATTTTCAAAAATTTGTCAAAAATAACGTACTATATTCAAGACCTTTTAAAAGTCAGCATATAAGAAAATATTACCAAAAAGAAATCAAACAAAATTAAATTAACTAGAAAAACAATTTATCAATTGAAAAGGTCAAGTAATTTTTCAATGTCCTCATAAGATTGGCCATTTTTTACACATTCCATAATGAAATCTTGTTTTTAAAAACTCTCTTGTTTTTCCAATTCACAAGTAGCCATTTCTCTTTGAAATTGACGGTCATTTACTCTTTCCATCTTCTCTGCCTCAAATTTTTTTTCTTCCATATCTAAGGCTTGCTGATCTTTCCTTAGCATATGATCAAACTTCATCTTCTCAAAGTCAAGGGCATTTTTTGCAATAGTTGATTTTGCTGAGAAAATTAAATTGAATTAAATAAATAAATGAGTTAATTATTAAGATATATAGTAAACGAATCTTACTTATATTATTTTTTTCAAAATAATCCTCAAGGGAGCCAAATGAGCTTTTTGAAGTATTACCACGTTTCAATAGATGGTTTAAGTTCATTGAAGTTGAGGGTTGTCTCTTTAGTTTGGAGTTTGAACAAGAGGCTTCAGGAAGTTCATCTAAAGCAGCTTCTAAAGCGGGATTCACATTTCCAGAATCAAGATTGTTTAATGGAGTTTGAGTTTGAGTAGGTTGAGACTAGAAAGAAAGGGAAATTTAGAGAAGAATTGAAGAAAAAAGAAAAAGTAAACATACATTTAAATTTTGGGCCTCTGAGGATTCAGATCTTCTGCAATATAATTGTTCTGCTTGATAGTCAGGATCATCTTCAGCTGAACTATTGTTAGAAGGTGGAGGGGATTGATCCTGTTGATGTACAGGTATTTCAGGAGGATTAATTGATGGTTGAGATCCAGAGGGTATATTCTTAGTAGTATCATGTAGAAACCAAGGGTTTACATCAACTCGGGAGCCAAAAAGATTATCCATTTCCTCATAGAAAGGACACATGACATTGAGTTTCAGAAACAGTAGTAATTCCAATCTCCAAATCATCATTGTAAATACCAAAGCCAGTTTCATTTGCAGCATGATGAGTCTTTTTATATTTTGATTGGTAACTCTTAAATCTCTCCTTCATTTGTTTAGGATTGATATCTATTCTCCCCCTTGTTTTCTTCCTTACTTCATTGGCCATCAATAAGTAGCCATTAACCTTTGAAGAAGGTGGACGTCCAATACAAGTGGACTTTTCACATCCAAAACATGCTTCAAAATTTGATTTTATTTTAAGGAAGTTGATTATGATGAGATAATCATCCTTTTTAAGCTGAGCTGAACCTGACTTTGATTTTTCAGGTGTAGGGGTTGATTTACGAGGAGACTTTTGTGACGAAGCAGATTTTTGAGTTACCTTTTGATATTTGGAATGTCTGGGAGGCATTATGAAACTGGCACATATCAAGAAAAAAGATTAAGAGGTAGAAGAAATAAGTAAAAAAGAATGTAAACATGCCTGGTCAAAATGTTGAAAATGTCAGGATGGGGTGTGTGCCGAGGATTGATGGGTAGGTAGTGAGGAAGGTCAGTGTGTCACATGTGATAGGTATGGGGTAAGAAAGGAAGGGATGTTTTGTGGCCAACATGTGGTTGTGAAAAAAAACAGGAAAAAAGTGCTGATTTGAGGTCATAACTGACACCCATTTTTGAAATAAGTGACTTTTTTGCAAAATTTAAGTGCTGATTTGGTTTGAAATCTGCACTTAAGTTAAGTGCGGATTTGCCAGAACTGACACCCCCTAATATATTCATTCTAATCAATTTTCCATTTTGATAAAATTTTGTCTTTTAATTACTTGATTCTTTATCTGGCTCCATTATTTTCTGCTTTTTTTTTCTGGTAAGGAAAGCTCAGATTGATTGGGAGAAGGAATAGAATTGAAGGACATTTAAGAGATAGAAAAAAGTAAAGATAAAAAGAATAAGTTGTATATCTTTGATGGTAATTCTTAGAGCTTTCAAGATTTGAAGAAAAGGAAGAAAGAGAGGATAAAGATAATTCAGAAAAAATCCATGATAATGAAGATGAGCAAGTTAAATTTTTCATAGCAATGTCCTGATAAAAAAAAATCATAAAACAAAAAAAATTAAAAAAATTAAAAAATATATATTTAAAAAAAAATCCTAACAATAAAAAATTATCAGTAAAATCATTGAAAAGAAAAAAAAAAATTTGGTAAAAAAAAAAAACAAAAAAAAAAGTGCAAAAAAATCAGTAATAAATTTTGAAACAAGTAAAAATTCAAAATAAAAAACCTAAATTATGATTGAAATACCAGGTAATATCCTAGAAAAAAAATTTCTAAAAAAAAAAAAAAAAAAAAAAGTTAAATAAATTGTAAAAAAATAAAAATCATAATAAATGCTGAATGGTTTTTGAAATACCAGATAAATTTCTTGAAAAAACAAACAAAATCACCAAAAAAAAAAGAGTAAATAAAAAAAATTAAAAAAATTTCAGTAAATTTAATTGCAAAAAAAAAAAAAAATTAATAATAAAATTAAAAAAAATTAATTACCTGCTATTGGAAATACCACTTGATGTCCTTCAATCCAATTTATTAAAATAAAATTTAAAAAAAATTGAAATCATTAAATTTTAGAATAATTAATTATTTGCAAAAACAAACACAAATAAAAAAAATTACCTGATTTATTTTGGAAACAAGGGGAAATTTCTAGAAACTAAGGGAAAGAAAAAAAAATTAAAAAGAAGATATTAGTCTTTTGTTTCTTGCTTCAAATTTCCCCCCAAAAGTCCCCCCCTTTACCCCCTCCTTGGGCCCCTCAAGCCCCCCCCCCCCTTTACCCCCCCTCAAACCCCTGCACAAACCCCCTACAGCCATCTTATCAAATTGATAGCAATTCAATAAGTAGGCACTGGGGGGTGTATGGAGGGGTTTGAGGGGGGGGGTTGAGGTGTGTTTGAGGGGGTAAAGGGGGGCTTGAGGGGGCCAAGGAGAGGGTGAAGGGGGCAGGTTTGAGGCAGGCTAGGAGGGGTTAAAGGGGGGGTAAAGGGGGGTTTGAGGTGGGCAAGGAGGGATTAAAGGGGGGATTGAGGGGGTAAAGGGGAGGAGTTGAGGTGGCCAAGAAGGCAAGAAAGGGGGGTATGGAGGCAGACTTGGAGGGGGTAAAGGGGGGGACTTGAGGTGGCCAAGAAGGGGAGAAAGGATGGTATGGAGGCAGACAAGGGTGGATGATGGAGGGTGAAAAAAAAAGATAAAACAAAAAAAAATTAGTATAACCTTGAAAACCAAAAAAAAGCACTTACAGGACAAAAAAAAAAAAAAAAAAAAAAAAAAGGACCAAAAAAAAAAAAAAAAAAGAGAAAAATAAATTATTAGCAAGTAAAAAAATCAAAAATAAGAAAAAAAAAATGATGTACCTGGAGAGATGAGATGAGAAAATAGAAGAATTGAAAATATTTGATGGATGTTTGAGGAGAGCAGGAAATGGATATGAGGGATGAATGAAAAATTGAAACAGTGAAAAATTAAGCGATTGCAGAAAATATGCAATTTCATGTTGAGCTGATGAAATGATACAAATGAGACATCCAAAAAAGAAAATTGACAGCAAATTCAAAATTGTAGTTATGCAAAAAAATAATAACCAACACAAGTGAATAAAACATGGAACATCAAAACAACACAAGTGAAAAAAACAAGGAAGTTCAAAATTGGGAGAGTATGAAAAAATAATATAAAAGGGTGGTGAAAAGAAATGTTGGAGAGTAATAGGCATAATGACAGAGTGTATGATGGTTGAATGAATGTTTTGTGATTCAAGGGAGGGGAGAGCCGGTGCTGGTTCAGGATCCTCTTCTTCATAAAGATCATTCCACTCATCCTTTAAATCAGCTAGGATATTGTGCAGTATAATGCAAGTCATTATCCAATGATTCACAGTTTTTATTTCAATTTTTTTTTTTTTGAAATTGGATTCTGTGTTCCTGGAGACTAGAAAATCTTTGCTTTAAAATCCCAATAGCATGTTCAATCTGTACTCTTGATTGGGCAAGGTGATAATTAAAGATGGTTTTGGGGTCATTTTCTATAGTCGTGCCAAGGAAAGCAGGTATAATGTACTTTCCACTTGCATATGCTGAGTCTGCAAGGAGGTACTGAGATTTGTCAAAGTATGAGTCAGGAGTTTAAGAAATCCACATTCTTTGGAAGACGGAAGAGTCATGACATGAGCTGGGGCAGCCACTATGAAAAGCAATAAATTTTTTATTGACATTGCATACAAGTTGAACAGCAATAGAGTATCTAGAAAGAAGATAAAAAGTCAGTTTATGAAAGATGTGAAATTGGAGAACATTTTGAAGAAACCTTTTTTTGCTATCAAAATAATGGTTGCCATCATAAGCAGGCTTTTGACTCAAAGGTATAGTCATGCCATCAACAAATCCTACACATCCAGGGAAACCTTCAGCTTGCATTACATGAGAGGATTCAAGTTGCTGTTGTGGAGTTGGCCAAGCAAGTGTTTGAGACTTGAGAGAAAGGATAGCAATCATACAGCGCTTGGTGTATAATATCACCATCCCATATCCTATGGTAAAGAGATTTTCCAAACGTCTTATAGCAGCACCATTTCCATTTGAGCCAAAGTGACATAGTGCAACAGCAAGCTGAATAGCAGGATCACACTGTTTATTTTGAGAATTGTAATGAAATATAGGATGTTTGGAGATGAGTTGATAAAGTTTGAAGAAAGAATTGGGAGAAGTTTGAAATAGTTGAGTGAAGTTTAGTTGAGGAATGTTGAGAATGGAGTGGAGATCATATCTGGGATCATGATGAAGATTTGGCCCCCTTGGGTTTATGTAACATTTTTTAAAAAGAAAAGACATATAGGTTAAAGCATCTTCCAATGAAGAGTCTGTTTTTTAGTAAAGAACTAAAAGTAAAGCAATAGCATTCATAGTTGAGTGAAGTAGCTGCCTAGTAGAGAGATGTTTCATAGTTGTTGGTGGAAGGCTTATGTGATGAGGGAAGTGGGAATTCACTGCCAAATGTGCAGTTGGGGTGTGTAGATAGAAAAAAACTTTAAGTGTTTGCCACCAAAATTAGGGGGTATCAATGTTCAGGGATCCGCAATTAAATTAATTGCAGATAAAAATCCTTATACCCCCATTATCTTCTGCAATTATTTTTGCTAATAATTGGGTTATTAGACACTTTACATGTCAATGTTCACCTCTTATCTGACATTTTTCTACTCAATTTTTCATAACCACATCTTGGACAACTTTCTGTCATAACCACATGTTTCACAACTTTCTGCCACAACCACATCTTGGACTACTCTCTGGATATGCCTCATGGATGTGATGAGTTTGCGATCAGGAATTAGGAATGGAAATTGGGGTATAAGAGGCAGGATAATGCATTATCATGGATTCCTTATCTACTAGCCCTGGGGCTAGCGGATAAGAATTATCCACAATTAATAATGTCTTATCCCAGGAAAAAAAAATCCTGATCCCTAATTGCGGATCCCTGAACATTGATACCCCCTAATATAGAGTCCTTTTTACCATGACACCTCTTCTCTCTCTCTCTCTATCTCTCTCTCTCTCTCTCTCTTTCTCTCTCTCTCTCTCTCTTCATCTCCCATTATGAACCAAGTAGTTGCCTTTTTTGTTATTTAATCTTTCAGGTTCCTTAGCAATCTACCCCTTTTTCAATTGTCTTTCTCCTTTTCTTCGTCTCTTAACAATTAAACTTCACTCCCCTCACTAATGTTCTTCTCCACAAACTATTAGTACATATATAGAGTTTTACCTTTGTTTCTTTGTTTCTTTCTTTCTTTCCCTTGAGTGATTCTTTTGTTTATATAAAAAAAAAGTGGGACCTTCACTCATTGAATGTATGTAATTACTACCAGAACTGCAAAATCTAATAAGAATATAAGCAAAATAAATAAATAAAATATTGTTTTATTAAACGTAATGTCATCACCATCCCACTCAAACCTCAAACCTCATATCATCCAGCATCCTCTTTCTCGCTATTACTAATACTTGATTATTTATACTGCGGTCTTTCCCGGTTGTTTATTAATATAAAAAATTTTACCAACTTTTTCAACGTAGAAATCTTCTACAATAATTCAATGATCTTTCAGAATAGAAATAAAATACTACTCACCGTCATCATAACTAACTCTCATTTTCGCGGCTTCATCTTTTCAGCATGAAGATGAACTCTTTCTTTCTCATTTATGTTTGATTCAAGCATGTCTTGAACAATATTTATCTCACTGTTTAAATAATGTTTTTTTTCTTTATTACAGTTTTTTTTTTTTGTTATATTGAACAGGCTTTTGATAGTTCAGCCCTCCAATCTCATTTAAATTCATCCTTCCCCCTATATCCACGCTAGCAACATATCTCGACTGTAATCTCTTACATCATCTGATGCATCTGCCAGGTTTGGATAAAATGGCACCATCGCATCTGCTGCTCCGAGATAATTAGAATTGTACTGCAACATTCGAGTTCCATTAGCTTATCTTATTGAATATGCAATTTCACCTCAAAAATTGAATCTTAATTACTTACTATTCTCCAATAAACCTCCCGCACTTTGCGAGCCGGATGGAATAACCCTTGCAAGGTGTACATCAAAACTACTCCAGGTCCTACTGCTACTCGCATCGCTTCAATCGCATCCACTAAGACATTCAATGGCAGAAAAAAAAGCCAAAAAATTAACCCTTTATAATAATGTGAAATTAGTGAAACCGTTAATACTCACTGCAAGCCCCAATGACATGAGGCGAAGTTTCGAAACAATTCTAATTCAATTTTGGTAAACATTTTTAGAAATAGAATAGTTGTCCCAGCCCGTCAAAATAAATAAACAGATTAATAAAAGCAAGTTGAGCGCTGTTAATGCTTGCTCCAAATATTTCAATCATTTTGATAGTGCTAAATCTTACCGGCCAAACCAAGTTCATCAGATGCAGATTAGCATCTTCTTGCCCTAAACCTGCCGTTCCAAGAGCTAGATGCTTGACAATCGAACAAGCTGTTTGTCGGTGAACCAAATCTCTATCCGTCAACGCGTCTTCCAAGCAAGTTGATACCGAATTAATATAATCCTTTCCCATTTCTCCACTAGTTAAGAATCAAAATAAATAATCAACATAAAATTGTTTAGCCAACTTCTCTATTCATTTACTTTTTTCATTTTCACTTTCTTGCATAGTATAAATGAAAAGAAACCCCAGCCACTCACATATACTCAAATAAGAATGACAATGATTTCAAACACCCATTCCGCACATTTAGTTCGGGCGTTCGATATTCGTTTAGAATAGCCGGAATACATGTGAAAGGCCCCTACAAATTGGAATTCAAAATCACCAACACTTAGCCGTCAATAAACAAAACATTATATAGAATCGCACCCTTTGATTTGATGTCAACAAATTCACTTACACAAGTTTCTGCAACAATAGCAATCGCTACTGTGGAGCAAACACGACTTTGTCGTTCTTGTACTCTCAGATTGGTCAGCAAAACACTCAATACATCTTGAGGACCAATCGCTTTAGCGATATACCCAAACGAGTTCACTGCTGCTCGTCTGATTGCTTTTTTGTGCGCCTTCAGAAGATCCAACAACTCAAAACAAATCCTCATCCATTCTCTTGCCGACACAAATTCTGCCCCTCGATCAGCTATCCGTCCTATCAAGTTAATTGAGGCTTCTTGCACCTTCTCATGACGATTCCGTAAAATTGGTGTCATCCGAGGCACTTTGGATAATTAATTATTTGAGCAACATAAGTAAAACAGGAAGTCAATATTTTTTGTTTCAATTTTTTAAACTGATACAAACCAATGAAAAATAAAAACAACACCTACAGAGATCTTTCACTGGAGGACTCATCTGCGTCATTCCAACTACATTAGCTATCGAAGCTTCAGCTGCGATAATGCTGAAAATTCAACATTATTAGTTCAAAGACATCACCCAATTTTCTTTCCAGCAATTAATGACATACCTGCCCAATGTATCCGGATATTCTTCACCCAGTTGTTCAAACAACACGACCCCCAACTTTGAAAGTAGCTGGTCTTCTCCGCATTGCTTAATAACCACCGCTAGCTTGCTAGTCAAGTCAGCCGCTTGTTGTCGCACTTTGGCCGACTTGTTATTAAGTCTCCATAAAATGGTAGAGACAATCTGAGTGAGATAAGGTTTAACTCGAATCCCTAAGAATAAAGAAAACATGATCAACATCATTATAAAATATTTTCTATAATAATGGCTCCGTACCTAGCGCATGAACCACTGTTCCAAACCCATCTAACATAACAATATCCTCCACAGTTTGCTCTTGAAATGCATAAATGATTCCGTCAATCAGTTGCACTTCAAGCCGCTCTTCAATCTCACTGGCACCAAGACTTGAGATGACCTTTTCAATAGTCTCCATTACCATCTTTCGGTAAGGTTCAGATTCATCTTTCAAGTCGTTAACAATTCGACCAACAATTTCAGCCACCCCAGCTTTGTTTGCTAGCTCCACAGTGGTCTCTACCACCTGCTTATAGTTTCTTCTATCCAGTGCCACTATATACCAAAATATCAAGTTAAGTTTTCGAATTAGTAAATTCAAAAAGATTTTTAGATTTTTACGCAATTCATAAAAAAGCAACAAAACTTACTTCTTCTTACCCAAAAGTTGGCAAAAAACTGTGGCAAAATTTCAACCTTGACGTAAGCAGGCTGAACACCATCTGTTGCTGCACATTGTTTAACTACTTTTAAAACAATTTTTTTCATTTCTTCGTCTGGGGATTGAAATTCACGAATCAAAATAACCTGAAAATTATATAGAATAAGTATTAGCTCACTCTGATTCAGCACTTAGCACATCTGTCATTCAAAACGCACCATCACTTCTTTGGTGTAATAATTGGCGTATTCAGCATCCATAAGAGGAATAATAAATCCAATAGCTTTCAGGAAAGCTGCCAGACCCTTGCCTCGATGTTTCCGAATACCCGTCCATAAGGGTTTTAGTACACTATCGAAACTTTCAATTCCATATGGAGAAGCAGCCTCTGCTAATGCAGCAATACCTAGGGCAGTCATCGTCCTTACTTTCTGCTGCTCATCTTCTAGTCCGTGACTGATTGATTCAACTAAATTTTTGAGATGAGGCAAAACAGCACAGCCCATCATAATAGCTATCTGTTGAACAATTTTTATCCCAGTATGCCGGGCTTGCCAGGACCTTTTAGATCTACAAACTGCTTTTAAAAATGGCAACAACGAGGGAATCCCCAATGCTGAGGCCACGACTGAGAATGCTCGAGCGGTGGTGTTACGCACATATTCATCCACATGATCAATATCAGGCCTCATGGTCGAAATCATGTGAGCTAGACCGGCGGCCTTGGATAAATTTGATATGATTTCTCGTCCCTCTACACGAGCGTAGTAGTCCTCATCGATTAGCAGTGGCTCGATCACAACCAGAATTTTGTGAACGTAAGGGCGAACGAGATCATCAAGTTTGTATAGCACCCGATCAATCACTTTGACCAATAAATGTCTTTCTTGATCTTCTAATGTTCTTTCCATCAAGAGTGGTAAAATTTTATCGAATAAAGGCCCGGCACCAAATTCCCGAGCCTTATCTGTAATTTGCCGGAGAGCGGTTTTTCGCATTGGTGGAGCACCGTTCTTGATTTTCAACAGCAGCCGCATAATTTTGCGTTCTTTTAATTCTTCGACAGACAAAGTAGATTCGTCATGATCACCCTGCAAAATTTTACTAAAATATTGAGCATCTTCTGGCTTGAAAAATTGCAGTTGTCCAACGCCTTCAATTTCTGTGGGCAGCTCGGGAGCAAGACCCATTGAACTACCATTTATCCCCTCTTCTTGAATCATAAAGCCATTCGTGTTCGCTGGAGTTTGCATCAGTTTGCGCGCCGGCGTTCTGATAGGTGCATAGCCAGCAGGAGGTGGAACAATCTCATACCCAGCAGATGGCAATTGAGCATCAAGTTCTTCATCTGACATAGGTCGGTTCCTCTTATCCAATTCAGTCATTTCAACACCTGGCATCAGCGATAAGGCACCTCCACTTGCGCCAAAGGGTGTCATTCCATATTGTCCAACGGGGGTAGCCATATTTGGGTTAAGAGGCGTGGCGCCAAACTGACCTCCTACTGGAGTTTGATCCCACCGAGAACGTTTTGGCGTGGCACCAACTCCACCTGCACCAACTGCTGCACCAGCCGGAACGGGAGTTTGATCCCACCGAGATCGAGTTTTCTTGGTCGTCTGATTGTCGGACCATTCGCCTGTTGAGGATGGTTCGGTGGAATCTGAAGACACCGTACTAGAAGCGGATTCCGGCGCAGTGACATCCCATCTACGTTTTTTACGCTGTGTAGGTGCAGCTTCACTACTCGCCGAACTGGAAGGCACATCGACGTCCATTTTGTTTTCACTAGCTGCTTTTTCTTGTTGTTCCTTGATCTTTTTCATAACTCTAGCTTCTTCTCTCTCCAGTTCAGCGCGCTTCATAGCTTCTTTATAACTCCCTTCTTGATCTTTTGAGCTGGCGTCTTCCCCATCTTTTTGAGATACTTGAGCAAAAGGATCATGAGCCTTTCCACTTAAATCACGGTCAAACCGTCGATTGTGATAATCTGACTGTCGGCTAGCGATCTGCTTTGCCTTCGCAGCGGTAGTGAGCTCGTCTTCGGCATCTTCAGCATCCTCTGCTATTTCAGCAAAGACATGCTTAGGGGCAGTATCTGAATACAAAACAAAGCAAGAGAGAAATGAATGAGACAGCCACACAAAACTCAAAACGAATTAGAAGTAAAACATACAGGAATCGAGTAATCGAGCAGGCCGGTCATCATCCTCTTCCATATCATCGTCGCTATGCTTCCCGGTATCGATACTAAGTAAATGAGTAAAATGATGTGCAAAAAGCATGAGTAAGATTAGAATATGTGTAAAAGAGAAAATGATTTGTACGATTACCTTGTATCGTAGTCTTGATATTTAGATTTGCCGCTATCATAAATGTCAGCATCATAGGAAGGGCCACCAGCCAGAGCCGAATGATTGGGATCACGCTGAGTAAGAGCAGCCTTGCGAGCTTGTTGTTCAGCAGCAATTTCCTGTTCGATTGAATTTTCCATTGAGTTCGATTGAATGGTGGATGAATGAGTAAAAGAGAAAGCGAAGAGGCAGAAGAGATTGAGCGATGGGAAGTCGAATTTGAAGGGGGTGGTTTTAGGCAATAAACAATTACTTTGCCGCAATTTTCTCCAATACAACAGTTTTTTAGTATTCTCTCTCAAATTCTAACTTAATACTTGTTTGATCACAGCTTGATTGCTTTATTAAACATGCTTTACAAATAATATATGTATGTATTCTCCTTGACCACAGTTCATTTCTTTATGTGCTAGACTTACATAACCCTTGTTCATTTTACAACTACCAACAATATTTCATTCAAATTTAGAGCAGACTTTATCGGAGTAGATAGTGTGGTTTGATGTTAAGCAAATAAAAACAGTTCACCAGAAAAAAAAAAATGGCACCGGCTAGCAAGTCGCATTAAAGGGCGTGAATGACCAAAGGTAGGCTTGTAAAGAACAACTTGTGCTCAATCACTCATCAGAAGGGGGAAAGGAATGGTCAATCTCGTAATGATAAGTTAGAAATTAAATACCCTAACAAATTCAATTTAATCTCAGTGAAAGGAGCAAGCAAGTATCTATGGTATGCTCCTTATCCCCCCAAAAAAGAGAATATTGGTAACAAAACATTTAATAAGGGAATAAAGGTCTGTCAACTTCAGTGCGAATAGGAGCCCAACAATTATTTTATTAACCGTCTGTTTCCTCGTCTCACTTCAAAACAAACAATCTAATCATTGCGCTTAAACAGAGACCTGTAATAGCTCGAAGAGTGCGAGTAAAAGCAAGAAATTGATGATAACTAGAGATTGAAGAAGAAACAGTAACAGAGCATGTTGTAAGGGGGGAGAGTAGTTAATATGTTGCAGCATCTCCTAAAATGGGTTCAATGTTACCCCCATCACCAGGAAATTATCATGATAACAAGCTTTTGAGTATAAATTTAATTTACATCAAACATAAATTACTATGGAAAAGTTTCTATTTACTGTTGCCTAATTTTTTGAGGGTCTATGATTGGGTTTTGAAAAGAAAAAAAAATTTCTTTAATTTTACTTTTCTAAAAGTGAAATATTTCAACACAATATTATGAATGATTATTAATCCACTCTTTCAGCTGATCGATAGGCAGGAAAGCAATACAATCATTCCAAATATCCCTGACTTCAATAACCTTTTCTTCCTGCCACTTCTTCCCAACAATGATCATAATTGGATAGCCAACCAACTCAGCATCTTTAAGTTTGTATCCCATTCCTTCTGCTCGATCATCCACCAAAACTTCTTCATTCCAACCCAACACCTGCTCTTGAATTTGCTTTAGGCCATCAAGAAAAAAAGGTGTCAATTCGGAGGGTGTGATGATTACAATTTTGAATGGTGCTATGGACCAAGGCCAACGAAGTCCCAATTTGGACTTTGTTTTACAACACTCAGCAATCGCACCAACTAACCGACTGATTCCAATTCCATAGCAGCCCATTTCATATGGCAATTTCGTACCTTCAGATGTTACGAATTGGCCACCTAAAGCCTCAGAGTATTTGGTCCCTAGTTGGAATGTATGTCCTACTTCTATTGAAGTAATACGTTGAAGGGATCCGCGACATTTTGGACATCGATCTCCCTCTTTTACTGTTCGTAGGTCAGCAAGCGTAAGTTTGGGCAGGGCAGACCAAATTGTCAGAGGGGATGTCTCCAGCATCAATTTATCTGTTTTCTCTGCCTGATTTGGGGGGTATTTCAACTCGCACATCATTTTCTCGACAGCTTCAAATAGCTCACTCTGCTCTGCTTGACACAATCTTTGATCAGCCAAAATTTCCCATCCGTCGAATTGCTCAAAATCTGGTGCCATAGTGTTGTCCAAAGAACGTAAGTCGTGAATTCCCAAGTTACCCAATTTGGTCATATTTATTACATCTCCTTGAGAAAGAATAACAGCATAAAAGGTCTTTGTCTCTGAGCAGGCAAACGGATAAACTCGAAATTGTTCACTGTATATAGGGTATGAATCTGGAAAAGAGGTAGCAAGTTCAAGATTGGCAGTATAACCACACTGAGGACATTTGAGTAGGGTATCTTCTCCCGCTAATTTGATGTTGAACCAATATTCTATTAAAATTGGGGTATATCCAAAGTGGGAGTAAGTGGGGAACACCAGTCTTACCTGGATCTAAATAATGATATTCATGAGACTGTAAGCCCCCAATAGCTCCACTATCTGCTTGAGCCTAAAATCAACTCATTATCAGATACAAAGTTAATTAAAATTCTTTGAATAAAGCGTCTCTTTATTCAAGGTGAGAAATATATAAAAGATTATCTTCACAATTCGAATAATGACCTACAACTTCAAACCCTACGCCAATTCGTTTGAAGATTTGATTATAAGCCATTTGAACTTGTGAGTAAGTTTCTAAGCATTTGTTGGAGTCTACATCAAATGTGTAGAGATCCTTCATTACAAATTCCTTGGAGCGAAGTAATCCACCCCGTGGTCTCAATTCATTTCGATACTTATTTCCTAATTATCAATGAAGTTAATAGTCACATTCGAGGAAGCTCCACAGTATAAATTGTTTCAAAGGATAAAGTGGCGGGATTGAAACTACAAACCAATGTGATATAACCGCACAGGAAGCTGCTTGAAGCTTTTCACATCTTGCTTAACAAGCTTGACAACTTCTTCTTCATGAGTGGGAGCCAGCAATAGATCATTGTTCTTGTGATCTTTGAGGGTAAAAAGCTAGACAAAAGAAGAATTGTTGAGAAATTGCTATTGTTTAAGACTAATTAAGGCCAGTATAAAAGTTTTTACAAAAACTGAAGGAAAATCTATGAGGATAGGGAGGATAAGAAAGCAATTCACACCTCTCTTCTGACAAGATTCCATCTTCCTGATTTTTTCCATTCAGTAGAAGGCTGTAAATGAGGCATTGAAATTTCGTTGGCACCTAATAAAAAGAAAAAAAAAATCAGGGGGAAATATTGGTGGGTTTAAGGGCGGTAATTACAAAAGCAAATAACCAACACGACTCAACTGATCTTTTGCATTTCTTCTCGGACGATTTGCTGGATTTTTGCAATAACTCGTTGTCCATTTGGAAGCAAAGTCCAGATACCATGCGAGCTCGGCCGTATAAAAGCTCCCTTCACAAGTAAATTGAACCCTGGCAAAGGTGAGGAAAGAGCCAATGAATGTGAAAGAGCATCATTTTTAAGGGTAGGGGTATAGTATTTTGAAAGATAATGATGGAAGTGATGTTTTGAAGCTGAGTGGAATTGATGGATCTGTGAGTTGTGAAGTCTTCTAATGATCATTGAAGAGAGTGGAAAGACAAAGAACTAGATAAATGTGAAATAATTAACTTTTTGATCAATGTAACTTTACTTTTGGGACTCACTCTTTCACTCTGATATAAAATTACAAGATGTCCACTATGCATTATTTCTTGCGCATGCAATTTGTGATATATTAACATTGATATTGCATAGCTAATCCAACCTTTCAAGTTCCTAAGTGTTTAAATAAACAAAAGTATAGCTGGATTTCATTTCTCCAGTTGGTAGGTGTTCCAAGTGAACATATGATCTTTATATATATATATATATACATGAATTTTATTTATTCTTTATTAATCAAAAAATATCATTTTAAAAAGTGAGAAATGGATGCTTTGAGTATTGAAAGTATCTCAGCTCAAAAATCCCAGAAAAATCTTTTTAAATATCCTAGTTTATAAAACCAAAAAAAGAAACCAAAAAAAAAAAAAAAAAAAAAGTTAGCAGTTGGTAGAAAGTTCCAATTCTTAAATTCATTTACCTCAGTTTTCGTTGAACTTTAACGTTTCTTCGTTGTATGAAAGCCATTGGTCTAGTGGTGAGAGATTTTTTTCGCTTGATTAAATCAAAAAAATTTCATTTGTCAGTGAGGTTAAGATTAAGCACCTTCTTTCACGTGCCAGCTTCGCAGAATTTAAATCTCTCAGCTGTGGTTTAATTTTTCATAACGTTGTAGTTTTGATAATACCAGGTAAAAAAAAGATATTTATGTTTCAACAATTTGTATCGCCCAAGCTTATGAGTTACTTTACAAAAGAATTAAAAGGCGAGATGGAATTTAGTACAATTTTTTTTTCTTTAATTTTAAATTGTATTTGTTCTGTATCTGCGATTCATAAAATGAGGAAAATAAAGGCTTCAGGATTTTTTAAAATAATTTACCTTTTCTATATATACATCTCTTATAATGACTAGTTTAAAAAAACAAAGGATCAGATGAACGGTGTATACAGGATGAGATAATCTAAATTTAGAGAAGGAAGATCCAAAGCAATTCAAAGAGATTTACAAATGAGTTAGGGGGACGGACTAACAGCATTGTAATATTCCAGTGTTCAAAAGCAACTCAGATACTAGGAGGAGGCGGGAGAATGGGGTTGAATTTACATTGGATTATTGGAGATAGGATGGGCGAAGATTTGTTAGGGTCAAAGTAGTCAGACAGAGGAGGGTAGCCAAGACAAAGTTGAGTAATGACTAGAGATTGAGATTCTGTAATGGATGAAAAGGCATCATTCATTACCACTGGAGAGGTTTCCCTAGAGCGCTAAAAAGATTGTGAAGCCGGAAAAGTAGAGAGTATGGATTAGGCGGCAGAGTATATTCAGTTTATCAATGTTGATGGCCCCTATTGCTTTTACTGTGGTGATCTGAGAAGTTTTAGGACTGCCAAACATTCAAATTCTGTTCAAAGAGCCAAGAAGTCTTTGGAAATGGTCAAAATTGATTGATATTTTTTAATTAAGATAATGTTTGTGATACAATAATTACATCGAAAACAAAATGATTAAAAGGTTCTTAAAAGCTGGGAAGACGTGTGGATGGATTTTGAGAAAGTGTAAGAAGTGTAGATATAAAAAGTGAGTGATGAGTTTTGGAAGAAATTGCCATCACTGGTCCTGGAAATTCGTTCTTATTTCCCTCCAAAATGTTTCCAGCGAGGGATGTTACCAAACTCTTCAAGGAAGGCGCACAAGGTCAGCTGTTTTCTTGCCTTGTCTTCGTCTTGGTGTCGGTCGATAAACTTTTCTTTTTCCAGCCCTTGCGAATGACCAGATCATTATCCACCACTCTCGTTCTCTTCATGAAGTCATGTCTGCGATCAAGGTCACTTTTTATTCTTCCTGTTGTTGTTCTTTTTAATGATCCTGTTTTCTTGCTTAATCCTTCAAGATCATGGATCCTCGACTTGACATGGGTGTTGAAATCCGCTCTGACTCTCAACCATTGCCATTTGATCCTTGGATCCCCCTCACATCTGAAGAAGTCGTAGCCATCATGGATATTTCCCTGTCCTGTGAGGTAGGAATCACCTTCCTTGGTTGTCCCATGTATGGCTCTCACCTTCTGCTGTTTGCCTCAAGATGACGTGGCACACCGGTCACTCCTTGGCTCAGACAATCCTGGCTTCGTTGTATCTTCCTCATCTTCCTCATCTCACCGTTAATAATATCAAGCAGACACATAATTCTCGCCACATTACACATGATCCACTCAAGCCTCCAGAATTGGTAGGCTTAGTCCTTCGAAGTTACTTGATAGCTTTAGCCAAGTGTTGTGCTTTAGTTTGGGAGGAGCTGGTCAGAGGTCATTTATACGAAGTAAGTTTCTTTTGATATGGTCTGGTGCATTTTTTCTTTTCTTTCTTGTTTTACTCCAAAATAAATTTATCTATCGATTTTATATCATAATCGTTGCTATTTTTATGAATTTCATATTCATCACAATGTGTGTACATATATCTTCTTGCTTAAACGTCGAAATGATTTCTGTGGAGTACACTCATGTCCTACTTTACTGTCTCTTAGACTGAAGATATAAACAGCGAAATGGTAGACATTCCCCTCTGCGATCAAATTGGTCTGGATGAAGCCTTGCAGCTTCTTGAAAATGCGTATGATTGGCTAAGTCAAAGTACTAGTTGTAAGTCAATTTAATTTTATATTTTTCTCTCTGAACAACTTTAATTCATGGATTCCATCACATGGTGTGATGACCAGCAAATTTTGGAGGATATCGCAATGATTTAATGGAACGCATCCGATTTCGAAGTGTATGTACTTTGCTTCCTTTTCTCATCATCAAGTTTTTGTAAAATAATTTTTGTTCAAATTTTTCATTTCAGGCTTTTCTATACCTTCTCGTTCATCCATTACCAGACCCAGAACTTGGCCAGGAGCAGCATGGTGCGCTGGCATTGAGCTCCCTGAAATCATTTTCCAATCAGCAAGAATACATCCAAAGCATGTTGCCTAGTCTTCATAGTTCTTCAACAAAGTCTTCTTCAAACGCATTTAGTATACCCAGCGCAATAAGGGCAGCCTTTGATTTTAATATCTGCCGAACTATTCCATCACAATCTCCTCCACGACCCATTCATTTTGTACAGCCCTTTTCAGAAGTCATGTTGTTTGCTGAACGTGTTTTGGTAGACTTACTTAAAGCTATAGACCTTTACAAAGGGAACAGCGTCTTAGAATGGCTTGTCAGTATCTTTTTGCATTGATCGATTGATGTTTTTTATTCCATTCACTCACTAGTATTTATCATTTTCATCGTATATTAATTATTCATTTAACAGATGTACTTTAGATGCTTATCTAGACGTCGTACGCCAGCATTGCCTTACATACGTTCGATTTTTGTTGTATGCAGTCTCTATCTCCTCAAACCAATTTTATATTTGATCTTGTGAGACTGGATTTGTTTACTATTCCTTTCATGCCTTCTAAACGACACCCATTTAGACCATATTTTCGAGTAAGAATGTGGTTGCTTCGGATCTTACTGGCCACAGGACATATTCATGGTTCGGCCTGCGCTATCTTTATGAGACGGGAAGAATCCATCTCGCACCATATGAGAGACACTGCCGCGTGAAGACCATGATAGCTAAAACAGCTGGTGTGAGAAATTGTTTTGCCCAAGACAAACACTTTTTTAGATGTCGAAGTATCTCAAGTCTAAAGCATTACAATTACTTCTATCTTATACAGTTGGTTATGGGGTATACTTCTACGTTGGCATCCAATCGCCCAAGGACTCGAAGAGTATTATCTAAGCAGTTATTTGAATGGAAATCAATGTATTCCGAAGTACGTTTTTTGGCTTTGGCAAACACTCAGCAAACATTTGGTTGACCAAGGCCATCCTTCTACACGAATTATACCTCTTGATTCATCATAGCTGGTCTATATAGAGTCAGCTATTCCGTCAACTTTATTGATTAAACTGAAGAATTTGTTTTACTTTCAGTATCTTTTTATTTGTCTTGAAATCGTTTTGGCGGGCTTTGATTTGGAATTATATTCTGAATATGAAAAAATTGCAAGCTGGTGGATGATTGGAAAATTTGCTGATGCTTGTGAAATCCTATTACTAAGGTTGCATGAAATAGAACTCAATATTATTGACTTGCCTGCAGGAAACTTGAAAGAATTATTGATATTAAATCGGGTATACAAGTGTCTCTCAAGAGTGGCTATTTTTGTAAGTCCATTTTGCCTTATATTTATAGAGTTGTTTATGTTGTAAATAGACAGATAAATTTCCGTTTTGTTAATTTATTCATGCAGGTTATGGCTACACCATCTAATCGTCCTAGTTGGCATGTGCCTCCAACCTCTTCTCGGAAGGCAGTTTATGATCGGCGTTTAAAGTTTTGGAACCTCCCACAAGCTTCACTTTCTTCGGTTCCCCATCTTGCCTCTACAATCTATCTTTCCAATCCTGTTTCGCTTACTTTTGAAGAATACAAGGTATTTGAAGAACAAGTTTACAATCAAACAAACGAATTATCACAATGTAGCCAAATGATCACTGATTTTTTGGAGGAACTTAAGGATACTATTTTGGCTTTGAGGAAATTATCGGCAGAAAGGCAATCTTGCACAATGATTGGTAAAAATGAAATGGCACAAGTTTAGTTTGAATTTCAAGCTCATACACCAAAAAAAAAAAAAAAAACCCCCGGTACCTGCAAGCAGGTGCCCATCCCTGACTGAACTATGGTAGTTCAATTGGAGGGAGGGACCTGCTAGCAGGTGCCAACATTTTTTCCTTGGTGATATCTTCAAAAACTATGAAGGAAGGTTCTGACTTGTTGATTTCCTTTCTTTTTTCTTTGATCATTATACTTGCTCATATAATGAAGCATTTTGAAACGTTGTATCAATCTGCTAAGCGATTAGAAAATCAACTTCATTCAATCCAAGATAGAAATAGTTCTACTGGAAACTTTCATCAATCAGAGCCAGATAAAGTCGACAGTTGTTCTGAGGGGGATCATTCACAAAACTGTGAAAATGATTGTGATTTAGCGATTGAATGGTTTCGTGTTCGGTAAAATTATGATGTAGTAACACTTATGTTAATTGAAAAAACGTAATAGACAATGTGAAAAGTTAGTCTTATAAACCGCCTGAAAATATTTGATTTTCTCGTTCAGAGTTCCACATTTTTGAGAGGAAGAGAAACAAGTGATTCGAGCTTAGTCTTTATCATTGCGTTTATTTTATTTTATTTGTTTTATTTTATATTTTTATTTTGAAAGGAAGGAAGGGAAGAAGGGGGGAAGGTTTAATATCTTTTTTTTTTTGTTGTAAGTAAATAAATGTTGGTTGATGAATTGAGTCAACATTTCATTTTATTTTTTTTGTTTGAAAGATATTTTATATGGACGCATATGTGTAGATCATCTTAAGAATCGTTCCCGATTTCTTTCCTTGGCTGGTTGCTTTCACCAAAATGATATATATAGACAAGCAGACTCATACAAAATAGATTATTATTATTAAAATGAAAATTAAAATGAAAAAAATAAAAATGAAATAGAAATGAAATAGAAATGAAAATGGAAAAATAAAAGAATAAATAAAAATATGGAATGGAACACTTAAAAATGAAAAAATGAAAAAATGAAAAAATGAAAAAAAAAAAAAAAAAAAAAAAATGGAATGGAACACTTAACCATGAAAAAATTAAAAAAATTTATTAAAAAAAAAAAAAAAAAAAAAAAAAAAAAAGGAATGGAATGGAATGGAACACTTAACCATGAAAAAATTAAAAAAATTTATTAAAAAAAAAAAAAAAAAAAAAGGAATGGAATGGAATGGAACACTTTAAAAATTGAAAAATTGAAAAATTGAAAAAATGAAAAAATGAAAAAAAAAAAGGAATGGAATGGAATGGAACACTTAAAAATGAAAAATTGAAGAATTGAAAAAAAAGGAATGGAATGGAACACTTAAAAATGAAAAATGAAAAAATGAAAAAAAATGGAATGGAATGGAGCACTAAAAATTGAAAAAATGAAAAAAAGGAATGGAATGGAACACTAAAAATTGAAAAAATGATTAAAAAAAATGGAATAGAACACTAAAAATTAAAAAAATAAAAAAATAAAAAATAAAAATAAAAAAAAGTGAAAAAAATGTAAAAAATTGAAAAAATGTAAACAATTGAAAAAATTGAAAAAAATTGAAAAGAATTGAAAAAAGAATTGAATAAATTGAAAAAATGAAAAAAAAAAGAAAAAAATTAAAAAATTAAAAAAAAATTGAAAAAATGAAAAAAAAAAAAATGAAAAAAAGAAATGATAAACAATGAAAAAATTGAAAAATTGAAAAAATTGAAAAAATGAAAAAAATGAAAAACAAAATTGAAAAAAGGAAAAAAATGATAAAAAAATTGATAAAAAAATTGAAAAAAAATTGAAAAAAAATTGAAAAAAAATTGAAAAAATGAAAAAAAAATGAAAAAAAAATGAAAAGTTAAAAAAAAATTTAAAAAAAATTGAAAAAAATGAAAAAAAGAAAAAAAGAAATGATAAACAATGAAAAAAATGAAAAAATGTATAAATTGAAAAAAATGTATAAATTGAAAAAATTGAAAAAAAAGAAAAAGGTGAAAAACAAAATGAAAAACAAAATTGAAAAAAGGAAAAAAATGAAAAAAAAAAATTGAAAAAAAATTGAAAAAATGAAAAAATTGAAAAAATGAACAAATGAAAAAATTGAAAAAATGGAAAAAATTGAAAAAAAAATTGAAAAAAATTGAAAAAAAAAAAAAATGAAAAAAATGAAAAAAAGAAAAAAAATTGAAAAAATTGAAAAAATGAACAAATGAACAAATGAAAAAATGAAATAATGAAAAAAATTGAAAAAATTGGAAATCAAAAAAATTGAAAAAATGAAAGAATAAAAAAATAAACAAATTGAAAAACTGAAAAAATTGAATATTGAAAAAATGAGAAAATGAAAAATTGATAAAATTAAAAAAATTTGAAAAAAATGAAAAAAATGAAAAAAAATAAATTGGAAAAATTGAAAAAATTGAAAAAATGAACAAATGAAAAACTGAAAAAATTGAAAAACTGAAAAGTTGAAAAAATAAAAATATAAAACAAATAAAAAAAATTGAAAAAATTGAAAAAATGAACAAATGAAAAAATGAAAAAATGGAAAAAATTGTAAAAAAGAAAGAAAGAAAGAATAAAAAAATTGAAAAATTTGAAAATTTGATAAAATTAAAAAAATTAATAAAATTGTAAAATTAAGTAATTATAAAACAAAAAAATGAAAAAATGAAATGGAAATGAAAAACTGAAATTCGGAAAAGATGAGTAAAATGAAAAAATGAAAAATGAAAAATGAAAAAAATGGAATGAAATGGAAATGGAAAACCAAAAATTAAAAAAAAATTAAAAATTAAAAAAAGAAGGTCAAAACTCTATCATTGAATCATTTAATTACAAGATCTATTAATCCATCCATCTATTTATATATAGATCTATAGCTAGATCGATAGATGTAGATATATAATAATAATAATATTTGGGGGTATCAATGTTAGGGGGTCTTCAATCAAATTAATTGTGGACAAAAGTAATTATACACCAATTATTTTGTGCATTTATTTTTGAAAACAATTGGGTTATTAGACATTTTATGTGTCAATGTTCACCTCTTATATGACATTTCTATCCTCAATTTCCATAACCACATCTTGGAAAACTTTCTGGATATTCCAGGCTTCCTACCTTGCTTCACACTCTCATCCTGTCTAATCATTCTATCCATTCAAAATCCCTCACTATCTCATCTGTTTGTTTCTTCTCCTTTACATTTTTAAATATCTTAAAATGCCTAATTGTCATAGATCTTCTCAAAGGCAGCCTTCCCCCAGTTTTTATTCAAATACCACTACTCCCTCTGTCAGCCTGTATATCTCCAGGACTGAGTAAAAAGTAATTATAAGTTATGTCAAACACATGAACTATACATGGGAATAATAAATAAGAGTACACAAATAGTATACATAAGTAAAATTATGATAATACACAAAAAATGCCATTATAACACCTTATATACATGCATATATCCACCTTTTATAGGTCTTATGTACTTAATATTAAGTTGGAATATGTTAGGGTAATCTTAAGAGCCTTAAGTATAAGGCTACATAATTTTTAAGTACACTTAAAGCTGTTATATTCATTGTTTTATGCAAAAAACAAGAAATGCGCTTTATTTCACTTAAAAGTTGACTATATGCGCTATAAAATTGGGAATATCAAAATTGCGCTTTGACAGATCAATTGGGCTCATTTAGAACTATTGATTTGGCTATTTAAATGCATAAAAATAACACTTTTCAAATTTGGTGTTTTTTATGCCAGAAATGGCTTCTGTGTACTGGCCACATACTGCCTGCTTTTTTCCTGTGTGAATAGCTTCATTTTTAGCAAAGTTAGCTTTTTCACACTATAATTACCCCACATTCTACGCCCACTGTGGGGAAACACACTAAAATAGGCGACAGGCGCTTATTTAGTGTCCTAGCTTAATTAATAATGCATTGACCTTGTTTATATGCACTAATTTCATTAATAACCTCACTCTTGGCACTTTATTTCATCACCACACTTAAATTCGCCTAATTTTAGTCAAGGATTTACCCGTGCAAGCGCCTGCCAAGAACTGCATGTAGTTACCCCACATCTCACGCTCTTTTTTAAGTTTTTGGGTGGTTTCTCAGTCAATTTTGGTTATTTTTGAATGGGAATTTCACGTATTATAATGTCAGGATTAGCCCCATTATTTCTACAGTCAATCCCCCTTATTATTAAGCTATTATTAACCTTAAAAAGTCTCCTTTAGTCTTTAATATTATTGTTTTATACGCATATACTCTCTTTTTGTCTTTTTCTTTAATTTTGATGGATTTCCCTTATTATTACAGGATTTTGGCGGTTGTTACTCTTCTAATTATGTCATGGGTTACTGGAAATGTTGATGGGCATGTCTATTAGTTGTTTAGAGGCGTCATTAACTGTGTATTGGATGGTATATCAAGGGATTTATTGGGGAACTCAGTGTGTATAAAAGGAGGAGGTTTTTGGGTTGTATTTCTTCATTCTTTATCATTACAATTCAACCAATATAACCAAATCAATTACAATACATATCAATTAGTACTTTTATAAGACTTTTGAAAAGTATCTGAATTTATATAATCTATTTTTCTACCAACTATAAAGATTGTAAGCCATATATAAGAATAGTGAGAATTATATTACTGAGACCTTTATATTTGATTATATTTTACAACTTAGTGGATTTAAAACTACAGTATTCATATAGGACCATTAAAATATTCTAGACAACTGACTATTCAAGCTAGTTCACGTCCTTGTACTTGACCTTAGCCTGACACCCTCCTTCCCCAGCTAAGTGGATAAGTCAAAGATTGTTCAAATACAAAATGATGATCACTTCATACTGATTAACTGGCTAAAAACTAAAACTAATTATGATTCTTGTTTTGGAAATGAGAATGAAACTAAAGTAGGACACCCCCCACATCAAAGGTAATGGCTATCTTCTAATGGCCAATGAATTACAAAAGAAGACAAAGGGAAGGATAGATATATTTCCTAAACAGATTTCTGAATGCTTCAAGCACTATTTAGCCAAATACAAGAAGGCTAAGACTCTTTCATCTTCCACTGGTTTTGGTATAGCTTATGTTGATATCAATAAGGGAATTAAATCTATAGATGAAAAACTTGATCCTTTATATGCTTACTTTAAAGAGATGGATGCTATTTTTGGAGAGAAAGCTGATGTTAATCCTGCAAACATTTTGGATGGAGAAGATTCTGTCTCCAAAAATGATATTGAGAGAAATCTTTTTGAAACCTCTTCTTCCACTCAAGCCTCCCCTCTTTTTATAATTCAACCAATCAAGATATATTTTATATAGATCCTTATGGTAGTATAAACTAACCCAATCTAACTCCAGTGAGTTATTTTCTTGTATCTAGTCAATTATTTTTATTTACAATAATTTTTCTTATTTCTAAAAAGGCCAATTATCAGGAACAGTAGCCACAATCAAGAAAATTTGAAGCTAGCAGTAATGATGATTATGACAACAATATACCTAATTCCTTCAACAAAAAGTAAAGACCTTCAACTACTATAAATTTCAGCAATCAAAGAAAACAAAAAAAAGATAGTAATTTTCAAAGCCCTATTTCTTCTATTGAATATTTATAAAGAAACATGATGCTGGTAAATGACAGGATACTTCTTGAGAGATTAGCCTTCTTTTGTTTATTTTTTTGTTAATATTTCAGAAAACTTTAGGTAAAGTCAAAGTTTCATGAGAGACTCTTAACTTTCAAAAGCAAAAATATGAAATATCTTTACAGAGGGATGATAGGGAACAAGACTTGGAGGAAATGAAATATGAGCTCTCTTCACAGAGGTATGATAGGGAAAAAGACTTGGAGGAGAAGAAATTTGAGCTAACACTAAGTATTGAAAAATCAAAGAAAGTGGAGAAAGCTCTTGAGTAAAATTTCCTATTGGATTTGATGAAACTCAAGTATAAAATTGAAGATGATTCTAAAAAAATATTTCTCATGATAGAATGTCTTAAAGCTAATAAATCTATTGATGAAATTGAATGCTTGATAAAAATAATTGATTGATTACTAGTTTTTTTACTTTCTTTCCCATTTCATTTGTTTATGATTTTTTGTACGTGAAAGTATTTTATAATTTCCTGTATTTCACAACTCTATCCATCATCATTTGAATAACATATCAATATATGTAAAAAAACTAATTTTAAATTGTCCCAATAGTAAATTTGATGCACTATTTTTTAAATTTTTTTAACTTCACATTCATGTCAATAAATTTGCTTTTCTAAATACAAAAAAATTAACAAAAATCTATGTTTCTTTAAATATTTGGCAATACTTCCCCATGTATTTTATTTGAGCAAGGAGTGGGTATCACCCAAATTTTTCTAACTCATCAATTTCACTTGTCAGATTTGAAAATTTGGGAATACTCTCCCCTGCATTTTATTGAAGTGAGGGTTGCAAATTACCAAAATTTAATATAATTACTTAAATTAATAAATAAGATATGCCAAATTTACTAGTTTTAAAGTGATGAAAAGTCCTCAAGCCAAAATGCAGATCAAATCTAAAAACTAAGTTTGGGGATGTCCACAGGTATAGGCTAGAGGAGCCTCATTAAACAAATTAATGTTCTCATGATTACCATTTATACAACACAAGTTCATTTGATCATTACTTTAGTCTAGTAAATTAAAATATCAGATTTATTTATTTAAAATTTATGAAAGAATAATAAATATTTCACCACTCAATATGGGGGGGCAGACTTGCTAGCAAGTCTACAACCTTGGACCCAAACTCACTAAAGATTGAACACACATTGAGCTATTGAAAAAGGATCAATACAATCAGGGATGAACACCACCCAGAAGAACAGTTTTAAGTGGGTGTTCAAGTAGGGTTTAGTATGGGTTCAGTATGAGTTCAGTCTGAGTTCCATCTGAGTTCAGGTTGGGGACTTGCTAGCAAGTCCACCCCCTATATTACATAGTGTTTGATGACTTAACAAATCCTCAAACTCTTTGAATCTACCTAAAGTTTTTTTAAATTTATTACTTTTACCTTTTTTTTATCTAGTTGATTTGTGGGATTACTTTTTACTTATTTAGAAGGATCAGCCAAAATGCGTAAAGTCATGACAAGATTCCAAACCTTTGGAAGCTTTTGTTTCTTAGTGATTATCCTAAGAATATTTCCAAATAGTTTCAATGACTCCATTTTATAATCCAAAATTGATTATACAGTTATGATTCAGAAAGTATAACTCATGATCTTTTATTTTAGCTTGTGAAGGAATAGGTTGTCCATTAATAGGATTGATATAAGAGAATATCCCCAAAGTAAGATAATCTACATCATTCAAATTGGCATGAATCTTTTTATTAAATCCAGAATGTGTTATTATAAAATTTGAAAAAAATAGATATTCATTACTTATTTCTTCCCATTTGGAGTCACACTAATTTGGAATTCCAACTCTGGTTTCAAGTTCATCATTTGTTTTAAAAGCTTGATTACAGAGTTTTTTAAGTCAAATATCAAGAAAAGAATTAAAGGAAATTAAGGAGTCCCATGATCAAAAATCATTATCTTTTTCTGCTTTTGATGAATTTTTAAGTAAAGAATAGATGCCTATAAAATCAAAATGAGTAAAATATTTTTAAACATGAGACAAAAAATTAATACACTTACCAAGAGAATAACCTTAAATAAAACCTGGTCTCCATCCAAAACCAACCATGATACCACATAACATATTCTTATTTTTAATCACTAATCTAACTAAATCTGTTGGCCAGTCATCTAGAAGAAGGTAAAAAAAGACTTTAATAATAAAAATAAAAAGACTTTTAACAGAAACTGAATGGGGATTAATGTGGTCAATAAAGTAAGTACTGTTTTATTCTCTCTGCTTAATTATCAACTGTTAATACTAAAGTATTCTTATTACAACCTTTAATATTTTATTGTATTACTTAAATAGGCAGAAGCGCAATTTAAATTGTAGTAAATAAAATGTATTTTGTAGTATAATTAAAAATATGTTTGAGTAGTAAGTGATGATCATAAATGAAATAACACAAGGCCTTTTATAGGCAAAGGGGCCAATGAGGCGCTATCACTGAGTATATACAAATTAATAATAGGATGAAACAAAAAGATAAAAGAAAATAATTGAAACATAACAATGGAGAGAAAAAGATGAAACAAGTAATTAAAATCCCAATTAAGAAACCAATTTTCACGCCACCATTTCCCAAATCATTTAAGTAATATAGTGAGTAATTAAACAACTCTGAGACATGAGAACCATGTGAAAAAGTAATCAAATTAAGTATAACAATATTTTTTATAGATTTTTTAAGTGAAGCAAATGGAATGTTTTGACGCAACAAAATATTGTAATCAATTTTAGTGTTAGTCTGTAGAAATTTAATAAATTGTTTTGACTATGTAATAACTAGTTGAAACAAGTAATTAATTTTTCTACTGAATCAAATTTAGAATTTAAATTTATTATAATAATTATTATAATGCATTTAATATTCATCACAAATAAGGGTCAAAAACAACGTCAATAATTATGGATAATTTTGAATATGAAAAGTGTTCAATTATATATTTAAATTTAAAAATTAATGTAATTACAATATAAGATAATTTAATAAGATATAATTATATTATCAACATGTAATTAATTAATTATTCATTAAAAACATATAACACCTCTTTATATGGAATATAATAATTATTTTAATTTATACTTAATTTATATGATAATAAAATTAGTATAAAATTTATTATAAAATAATATTTTAATATAATTTATTATGTAATATAAATTTAATGTATATACATAAGCTGCAATTATTATGTCATTTATTAACTCCAATAAAATTGTATGTTTATTACTTGGCTCCTGGGACAGCCTGGCTGACAAAATCCATTTAATAAAGTGTTATGATGAGTTTGGATAGTTTAAAAAAAGCTTCATCTTTTAAACCATCAAAATAATGATTTTCATAAATAAATTGAGGTTTGGAAGAATAAATAATAACTGCTTTAACCTCATCACCTCCTAATTTAGTTAGGTATTTGATATCCTCAGGTAACTTCTTGGGATATTTATTTTTTTAACTTTGGTTTTATAATAATCAATGTTTGAAATGTGGCCAAATAAACTATCCAAGTAATTTTTTTAAAGATTTCCTTCATTCTGATAAGATCAATCATACTTTTTTTGTTTGAAGTTTTTGATGAAGATGGGAAAGATATAGATTTTGAAGAAGATGGTAAAGAAGATAAAGATGAAGATAGAAGTGTAAGGCTTGAACCAGAAGAAACAGAAATTTTTTTTTCTAAAAAAAACTTTGACTGGTCAAAAAATATCAAAAAAATTCTTTAAAAATGAAAAAAACTCACATAACTTAAAATAAATAACCAAATAAATTTGCCAAAAAAAATCAATATGAATAATTATTACTTTACTTGATTTTGAAGAATGTTTTTGTATAATTTTGCACAAAAAATGAAAAAAAGGAAAAATGCTAAAAGATGTTCTAAAAAATTTCTGTCAAATTTTTAATGTCTGCCTCATTTTATCCCTTTTACCTCTTTTTGGTATCCTTAATACCCCCTCCAAACCTGCTCCAAACCACCTCAAATCTCTCCCCTACAACCACTTCAACCCCCAAAAAAACCCCCTCAAAACCTTCTCCAACCCTCCCAAAACCCTCTTCAAACCCTCCCACAAGTCCCCACAAACCCCCCTGAGACCCACTCAAATCCCCCCCTCAAAACTCCCTAACCTCCCCTTGTACCTCTTTATAATTGCCCTACCTCCCCACTATTTGTTTGTTAAAGAAAGATTGCTAACAATTTTTTGTTAACTAATTGAATCATTAGCAAAGCAATTAGCTAAAACCCAATGGGAGAGGGGGTTGACCAGTTAAATAGGGGTATAAGGGGGGTTAGGGTGGTTTTGAGAGGGGATTTGAAGCAGTTGTAGGGTGGGGTTTGAAGGGGTTATTTGAGGGGGTTAGAGGGGGAGTTAGAGGCAGCCAAAAGGGGAGACAGGGGGGCTGGAGCCAGTCAAGGAGAACAGAATGAGGCAGCAAAAGAGAGGGGAAAGTGGGATATGTCTATGTCAAGGAGGGTTAAAAGTGGGGAAAATTACCAGGCCAAGGAGGGAAAAAAAGAAAAGAGGGAGAGAAAAAAAATAGAAAAGAAAAGAAGCAGAATATAAAATATATATATATATAATTAGCAAACAAAAAATCAAAATAAATGAATAAAATGAATTAGCTGGAGTGATGAGATGAGAAAATAAATGAAAAAACTGTTTGAGACATGCTTGAGGAGAAGACGAAAAGGATATGAGGGATGAATGAAAAAAAGAAACAGTGAAAAATTATGCATTTGCTGAAAATATGCGATTTTATGTTGAGCTGGTGAATGAAAACAAATGAGACATTCAAAATAAAAATGAATATGCAAAAAAAACACCAACCCAAGTGAATAAAGAAGACAAGTTAAACAAATGGAGAGTATGAGAAAAAAAATTAAAAGGGTTGTGTTTCAAAATGTTGGAGGGTAATTGGAATAATGACAGAGCATATGCAAGTGGAAAGAATGTTGTGATCCAAGAGAATAGAGAGCTGGCACAGGTTCAGAATCCTCTTCTTCATAAAGATCATTTCACTCATCCTTTGAATCAGCCAGGATATTGCAGGGTATAATACCAAACATTATCCAATGATTTGCAGTTTTGATTTCCAATTTTCTTTGAAATTTGATTCTGAGTTCCCAGATACTAGAAAATCTTCCCTTTAAAATACCAATAGAATGTTCAATTTGTACTCTTGATTTTGCAAGATGATAATTAAAAGTTGTTTTTGGGTCATTTTCTAAAGTTGTACCTTGTAAAGCACATATAATATACTTTTCACTTGCATATGCTGAGTCTGAAAGGAGGTACTGAGATTCATCAAAGTATGAGTCAGAATTTTGAGAAATCCTCATTCTTTGGAAAACAAAAGAGTCATGAAATGAGCCAGGGCAACCACTATAAAAGCAATAAACTTTTTATTGAATTTGCACACAAGCTGAACAGCATTAGAGTATCTAGAAAGAAGTTAAAAGGTAGTACATGAATGAAGAGAAACTTGAGAACATTTTGAAGAAACCTTTTTTTGCAATCAAAATAATGGTTTCCATCATGAGCAGGATTTTGGCTCAGTGGTATACATGTACCATCAACAAAACATACACAGCCAGGGAAACCTTCACCTTGCATTACTTGAGAGGATTCAAGTTGCTGTTGTGGAGTTGGCCAAGCAAGTGTTTGAGACCTGAGAGAAAGGATAGCAATCATGCAGAGCTTGGTGTATAATATGATTGTACCATATCCTATGGTAAAGAGATTATCTAAATGTCTTACAGAAGCACCATTTCAATTTGAAAAAGTGACATAGTGCAAAAGCAAGTTGATAGGCAGGATTATGCTGTTTGTTATGGGAACTATTATGGAAGATAGGATGATTGGAGATGAGTTGAGAAAGTTTCAAAAAAGAATTAGGAGAAGTTTGAAAAATTTTTTTGAAGTTTAAATGAGGAATTTCACAAATTGAGGCAAGATTTTATCTGGGGTCATGATAAAGATTTCCCCCCCTTTGGATGATGTAACACTTTTTGGAAAGAAAAGACATATAAGCTAAAGTGTCTTCCGAACCAGATTCAGAATCAGAGTCAGTGGCTAAAGTAAATGTGATAGTATTCATAGCTGAGTGAATTTGCTTCCTATTAGAGAGTTTCTTCATTATTTTCAGTAGATAAGTTTGTCAGTAGAAGGTTTAGGTGATGAGTGGGAAGTGGGAATTTTCCACCAAATGAGCAGGTGGGGTGTATAGATAGAAAAAAATGTTATGTGTTTTCCACCAGAATTAAGTAGCATAGAGTGAAGAGACACATAAGGATGGCATCCACAATTATATGTTATGTGACTTTCTGACAAATTAATCATAGATGTGATGAGTTTGGGATCAGGAATTAGGAATTTAAATTTAGTTATAAGAGGTGGGATAATGCATTCTTGTGCAATCCTTATCCACTAGCCCTGGGGCTAGTGGATATGAATCTTCCAAAATTAATGATTTTGGAACCTGGTAAAAAAAATTCTGATCCCTATTTGTGGATCACTGAACATTAATACCCCCTAATAATAATGAAATCATCTCAATTCTCCTCCTAAAGATTACCAAGAACAATACTTTTTTTTGGATCAGTGATTTTTTTTTAAAAAAAACTATCAATCCTCAAAATAAGGGTTATCAAGGTTGACCAATACACAATTAAATTAATCATGAATAAAAATAATTATACTCCAATAATCTTACACAATTTTTTTTGCTAATAATTGGGTTATTAGACCTTTCACAGGTCAATTTTCACCTCTATCTGACATTTTTATCCTCAATTTTTCATAACCACATGTTAGAAAACTTTCTGGATATCCCAGGCTTTCTGCCTTGCTGTGAACTCCCATCCTTTCTATTCATTCTACCATTTAAAAACCCCTCCCCATCTTATCCATTTGTTTCATCTCTTTTTCATCTTCAAAAATCTCAACATGCCTTGTCATCTTAAATTTTCTCAAAGGCTGCCTTCCCCTGGTTGTTCTTCAAATCCCATTACTCCCTCTTTCCCCCAGTCAACTGAGAAGTCAAAGACCATTCAACTAAAAAAAGATTATCATCTCATACTTATAAACTGATTTAAAAATGAAAATAATTATGATTCTTGTTTTTGGTACTTAGCATGCAACTAAAATAGGATGGCCCCCTGAATCAAAAGTCAATGGATATCTTCTAATGGCCAATGAATTAAGAAATAAGACAAAGGGATGGATTGATCTTTGCCTAAACAGATGTCTGAATGCTTCAAGCACTACTGAGCCAAATACAAGAGGGCTAAGACTCTTTCATCTTCCACTAGATTTGGTATTACTGACTTTGATATCAGTAAGGGCATCAAATCTATAGACAATAAACTTGATTATTTATGTTCCTACTATTAAGAGATGGATGCCATATTTGGGGAGCAAACCAATGTTGATCCTGAAAACATGTTGGATGGAGAAGATGATATCTCCAAACATGTAGTCAAAATAATTCTTTTTCCTTCCTCTTCTACTCAAGGCTTCTCTCATTTGACTTCCACCAATAAAGATATCTTTTCAATAGATCCTTATAGCAATATAAACCAACCTGTTCTAATTCAAGTGTGATTATATTTCTTGTCTAGTTGTTTCATTTTTCTAATTTTTAAAAAGGCTAATGAAATAAAACAAGGATTCTCAAGCAAGAAAGTCTGAAGCTAGCATAGGAGAAGAAATTAAAGCTTTATTTAAAGAGGGATCACCATGGGGAGAAAATTATCACTTCTAGGCAAGTGGTTTTTCAGGTACCTTGAATGGACATTCAGAGTAACTTTGATGGACTCCCTCCTACTATATTTTATCGAAATGTTCTATAACAGGGGAAAAAGCCTGTGCACTATCTATCAAGTTTTTTTTATGATACTTCTCAAGCCCTGGTAATCTTTTTGTTCTGAACTGTGGAGTGACCCTGGTTCAGTGCCTTCCCTCACTTTTTTCCACAAAGATCACTTACCAAGATCAAGCAGAATAAATACCAAATTCAGCACAGAATCATTACCTGAAAACAATAAAAACACTTGATATCCACTGCATAGTATTATCCCTCCGTGTATCTTCTTTCTTGTATTTTATATCATAGATTTTCCAGTCAATTACTGACCATTCTGCATTGAATGTGACTTGCGTATATACTTTTAATCTTAACACAGTATAGGATGTGAGCCTGAGGTAATATAACTGAGTGAATTGAAACTACAGAATAATAAATCTTGATATTGTGAAGGAGGTGGGAAAAAAAAATTAAATGTGTAAAAGAAATGAGTACTGATTTAGTCAATTTTTTTTTTCAAAATTATATACCAAGTGCAAAACTAAAGGAGGGACTACATTGAATTCATTTCTGTTGTCAGGTTGTAACTCATGATCACATCAGCCAGCTGAGCCTGGGCCCCAAAGTTTGAGCTTCCAGAAACTGCCATTACTGTACTCCCAATTCCATCTGCTCCTTGAAATTGTGACATGACTCAAATGATTGAATAGTGGTTTTAAAAATTTCTTATAACACAATCAAGCCTCAATGCATAATTTAATTTTTTTTTAAATTTATTGAGCTTGTTTGCACTTTTTCATTTTTTCCCAAGATGTTTCATTTAAATATATTTTATTTTAGTTTGTTTTAATTCAATATTATTCTCTCTTATTTTAACTTTTTGTTACTTTTTTCATTTAATTTGATTTGATTTAATTAAAATAAATAAACTATTAATTTTATTTATTTCATCTTCTTATATTTTATTTTATTTTATAATATTCCGTTATATTTTATTTTATTGTATTTTATTAGAAAATAAGGAGAGAGAAACAATAGGAAAAAAATGAAATAAAAGAAAATTTATAAAATAATTAAAAAAAAATTAAGAGAGATGCAATGACAGTTTATGAGGAATGACACAACAGTAATAACTGATTTATTTTTATTTAAGTAAGTATATCTTTCTCTACACAGCTAACAAATATTATTATTAATAAAATTAAAGCAACCTTAAATTAATTATTGATTATTTATACTATAATTGTGATACTAATAAAAAATAATAATAATGTATAGTAAGATTTAAAATATGTGTAATGTAAGTGAATTGACTTGAAATTTTGGTAATACCCATCCCTTACTTCAATAAAATTCAGGGTGGGGGGGGTATTGCCAAAATTTTATATAAGACTTGCAAAATTCTCTTGAAAGAATTTTGGTGATACCCAACCCTTAGTTCAATCAAATGCAGGGGTGCAATTGGGAAAAATTTCAAATGTGACTTGAAAATTTTAACTAAAAAAGAATTTTTAACATTAAAAATTCTTGAAAATTTTATTTAAAAGAGAATTTATAATATTAAAATATAAAAATTAGACTAATGATGGATAGAGTAATGAAATACAGGAAATTATTGTAAATTTTATGTACAAATAAATATGAACAGTTGAAGTGTGAGAGAAATAAAAAAAACTAGTCATTCAACAATTTCTTTAAACGTTCAATTTCCTTAACAGATTTATTAGCTTTAACATATTCTATCAAGAAAGCTTTCTTTTTGAAATTTTCTTCACAATCAAGCTTATATTTCATCTGTTTCATGAGGTTTTGATGCTCAATTTTTTTCTCCTCTTTCTTTGATTTTTCAATACTTATAGATAACTTGAATCTCTTCTCAGCCAAGTCTTGTTCCCTATCATCCTTCCGTAAAGAGAGTTTGTACTTCTTCTCCTCCAAGATTTGTGTCCTACCATCCTTCCGTGAAGAGAGTTCAAAGTTCTTCTCTTCCAAATCATGTACCCTGCCATCCCTCCTTAAAGAGAGCTTGTATTTCTTCTTTTCAAAGCTTAGAGTCTCTTTAGCGATTTTCACTTGTTCTAGAGTGATAATAAAAATTAACATAAAGTGAAGAAAAGCAGAGTGAAGTAATAAGAGGTATGGTATCACTTACCAGCATCACATTTCTCTAAAAATTGTTCCATAGATGAAAAAGGGGTTTGTGATGAAGTATCACTTTTTTTTCTTCTTTGGGAGTGTAAATTTAGACTACTTGAAGCCCTACACTTCTTGTTAAAGGTCATATTTTCCTCCTCATCATTGTTTCTACCTTCAGACTCAGATGATTGAGGATCATGGGTTTGTTCTTCAGCCTTTTAAGAAAAAAGAAAAAGATAAGTAAATAAAAAAATAGAATAGATAAGATAAAAGAAAAAAGAGACAGACCTGAGTTAGAATTGGTTGGGTTAAATCGCCAGTAGGATCTACAGAAAAGCTATCTAGGTTGGTCTCATTCAAATGAGGGGAGGCTTGAGTGGAGGAAGATGATGGGAAAAGATTTGCTTCAACATCATGTTTGGAGATAGGATCTTCTCCATCCAACATGTTTATAGGATTAACATAGGCTTGCTCTGCAAAAATTGCATCCATCTCTTTAAAGTAAGGACATAAAGATTCAAGTTTATCATCTATGGATTTGATGCCCTTAGTGATATTGATGTTGGTAACCCCAACACCAGTGGAAGATGAAAGAGCCTTTGCCTTCTTGTTTTTGGCTCAGTAATGCTTGAAGCGTTCAGAAATCTGTTTAGGCAAAAGATCAATCCTTCTCTTGGTCTTATTCCTTAATTCATTTGCCATTAGAAAATAGCCATTAACTTTTGATGCTGGGGGCCATCCTACTTTAGTCGCATACCCAGTACCAAAACAAGAATCATAGTTAGATTTGGTTTTTAGCCAGTTGATAAGAATGAGATGATCATCTTTTTTAATTGAACGGTCTTAGATTTCTTGGCTGATTGGGGAAAAGAGGGAGTAGTGGGATTTGAAGAACAACAGGGTGATGGCTGCCTTTGAGAAGATCTAGGATAACAAGGTATGTTGAAATATAAATGAAGATGAAAAGGAGCAGAAACAAGCAGATGAGATAGCAAGATTTAAAGGAGCAGAAACAAGCAGATGAGATAGCGAGATGAAAAGGAGTAGAAACAAGCATATGAGATAGCGAGATGAAAAGGAGCAGAAACAAGCAGATGAGATAGCAAGATGAAAAGGAGCAGAAACAAGCAGATGAGATGGTGAGGGGTTCTGAGAAGATAGAATGGACAGGATGGGATGAGAATTTGAGTGTAAAGCAAGGTAGAAGGCATATCCAGAGAGTAGTCCAAGATGTGGTTATGGCAGAAAGTCGTGCAACATGTGGTTATGACAGAAAGTTGCCCAAGATGTGGTTATAAAAAATTGAGTAAAAAAATGTCGGATAAGAGGTGAACATTGACATGTAAAGTGTCTAATAACCCAATTATTAGCAAAAATAATTGTGGAAGATAATTGGGGTATGCAGATTATTTTCTTCAATTAATTTAATTGTGGATCCCTGAACATTGATACCCCCTAATAATAATAATAATAATAATAATAATAATAATAATAATAATAATAATAATAATAATAATAATAATAATAATAATAATAATAATAATAATAATAATAATAATAATAATAATAATAATAATAATAATAATAATAATAGGGGGTATCAATGTTCAGGGATCCACAATTAGGGATCAGGATTTTTTTTTTCTGGGATCAGAAATTATTAATTGCGGAATATTCTTATCCACTAGCCCCAGGTCTAGTGGATAAGGAATCCATGATAATGCATCATCCCGCCTCTTATACCCCAATTTCCATTCCTGATTCTTGATCCCAAATTCATCTCATTCATGATGGATTTGCAAGAAAGTCACATGACTCATAATTGCTGATGCCATCCTTAAGTCTTTCCTCACTCTATGCTACTTAATTTTGGTGGCAAACATTTAAGTTTTTTTTCTATCTACACACCCTAACTGCACATTTGGCGGTGAATTCCCACTTTCCTCATCACATAACCCTTCCACCGGCAACAATGAAACATCTCTCTACTAGGAAGCTACTTCACTCATTAATGAATGTTATTACTTTTCTTTTAGTTCTTTACTATAAATCTGACTCTGATTTGGAAGATGCTTTAGCTTATATGTGTTTTCTTTCCAAAAAGTGTTACATCATCACCTGGGGGCCAAATCTTTATCATGATCCCCGATATGATCTGGCCTCCATTCTTAACATTCCTCATTTAAACTTCACCCAAATTTTTAGAACTTCTCCTGCTTCTTTCTTCAAACTTTATCAACTCATCTCCAATCATCCTATCTTTCATAAAAATTCCCATAACAAACAGCATAATCCTGCCATCCAACTTGCTGTTTCACTATGTCGCTTTGGCTCAAATGGAAACGGTGCTGCTGTAAGACGTTTGGATAATTTCTTTAACATAGGATATGGTACTGTGATATTATACACCAAGCGCTGTATGATTGTTATCCTTTCCCTCTAGTCTCAAACACTTGCTTGGCCAACTCCAGAACAGCAACTTGAATCCTCTCAAGTAATGCAAGCTGAAGGTTTCCCTGGCTGTGTAGGATTTGTTGATGGCACAACTATACCTTTGAGTCGAAAGCCTGCTCATGATGGCAACCATTATTTTGATTGCGAAAAAAGGTTTCTTCAAAATCTTCTCCAATTTCTCATCCTTCATAAACTAACTTTTTATCTTCTTTCTAGATACTCTATTGCCATTCAACTTGTATGCAATTTCAATAAAAAATTTATTACTTTTCATAGTGGCTGCCCTGGATCATGTCATGACTGTTCTGTCTTCCAAAGTATGAGGATTTCTCAAACCCCTGACTCATACTTTGACGAATCTCAGTACCTCCTTGCAGACTCAGCATATGCAATTGGGAAGTACATTATACCTGCTTTCCATGGTGCAACCTTAGAAAATGACCCCAAAACTAAATTTAATTATCACCTTGTCCAATCAAGAGTACAAATTGAACATGCTATAGGTATTTTAAAGGGACAATTTTCTAGTCTTCGGGAGCTCAGAATCCAATTTCAAAAAAATTGGAGATCAAAACTGCAAATCATTGGATCATGACTTGCATTATACTCCACAATATCCTAGCTTATTTAAAGGATGAGTAGAATAATCTTTATGAAGAAGAGGATCCTGAAACAGCACCAACTCTCCCCTCCCTTGAATCTCAAAACATTCAATCAACTGGCATATGCTCTGTCATTATGCTTATTACTCTTAAACATTTCTCTTCACCACCCTTTTAAATTATTTTTTTACTCTCCAAATGTCCTCTTTGTGTACTTCATTCACTTGGTTTGGTATTGTGGTTTGTTGCATATTCATTTTTTTTTTGGAATTTATGGCAAATATCTTTTTTTTGGATGGCTCATTGGTTTTCTTTCACCAGCTCAACATGAAATATCATATTTTCTGAAATCACATATTTTGTCAGTGATTTTTTTTTTTCATTCATCACTCATATCCTTTTCATCTCTCCTCAAAAATAACTCAAATATTTTCATTCCTTTAATTTTCTCAACTCATCTCAACAGGTAAGTATTTTTTTTTCTTTTTGCTTGTTTTTTATTTGCTAATCATGAATTATTTTTTTTTGCTTTTATTTGTTTTTTTTTATTGTTTTATTGTTTTTTTTTTTTGTTTCCTTTTTTTTTTGTAAGTCCTTTTTTTTATTTTCAATGTTAGACTAATTTTTCTTTCTCTTTTTTCTCTTTTTTTTCTTTTTTTTCTCTCCTTCACCCTCTTTAGATGCCTCATTTCACCCCTTTTCCTCTCTCTTTACCTGCCTCAAGTCACTCCTTCTACCCTCTCTTTACCTTCCTCAAGTCCCCCTTATTTCACCCTCCTTGCCTGTCCCAAATCCCCCTTTTCCCCCTCTTTAGGTGTCTCATTACCCCCCTTCCCCTCTCTTTAGGTGCCTCAACTCTCCCCTCTTCTCCTCTCTTTACCCGTCTCAAAACCCCCCTTCCCCCCTTTTAGGACCCCTCCCCCCCCTTCCACTCCCCTTTAGCCACCTCTACCCCCCTCCTTTATAACAAACAATCACTAACAATCATTTGTTAAGGAGGAGAAGGGGCTAGAGAAGGCTTAAGGGGAGTGGAAGGGGGGGGATGGGACCTAAATGGGGGGGTTTGAAGCGGCTAAAGAGGGGGGGAGAAGGGGGGTTTGAAACATATAAAGAGGGGTAAAAGGGGGGGGTTTGGGGGGGTTTTGTGGCAATTAAGGAGGGGGTTTCAGGGGGATATTGAGACAGGAAAGGAGGGGATTTGAGGGTGGTTTTGAGGCAAGAAGGGAGGGATTTTAGAGGTGATTTCAGAGAAAGAAAGGGGGGAAAGGGGACTGTTATGAAAGTTAAAGAGGGGTTACCTATTTTTTAAAAAACATACAAAAATGTAATTTTTTTTTTTTGCAGAATTTTAGAAAAAAAAAACTATTACATTCTGTTAAGGTCTTTCCCTGTAAACAACAAAACAAAAAAGGTTTAGATTTTAATTTTTAATTTTTCTTACAAATAATTTTACTGAATTAATTTTTTTTTAATTTATTTGTTCTGATTTTTCTTTTACAGATTTTATTTATTTATTTTTTATTTTTTATTATTTTGACAGGATTTTCTGTGAAGGTTTTTTATAACCAAACTTCAGGTTTTCTTTTGTATTTTTTTTTTTGAAATAATTTTTACTGAAAATTTTTAAATTTTTTTTTTGTTTTAATTTTTTTTTTAATTTTTTTTAAAAGGATATTGCGTTAAATTTTATTTTAAAAGATATTATTACGTGAGTATTTTTTTAAAAAATATGTGTTGAATTTTTTTTTTAAATTTAAATTTTTTTCAGATCAAAAAAATGTCTTCTTCTTCAGATTCACCCCTTACTTCTCTATCATCTTCATCTTTATCCTCTTTATCATCTTCATCTTTATCATCTCTATCATATTCTTCAAAATCAACTTCAATACAATCATCATCTAAATCATTCAAAAAATTTAAAGATAATCAGTCTCATCAGAAGAAAAGATATCTGAAAAAAAAATTCATCATCTAAATCATCAAAAAAAAAATTAAAGATAATCAGTCTCATCAGAAGAAAAGATATCTGAAAAAAAAAATTCTATGTGAAAGTTATTTTCGTCATATCCTAAACATTTTTTTTCATAAAACTAAAGTAGATAAAAAAAATCAATATCCGAAAAAATTACCAGAAGATATCAAATATCTAACTGATTTTGGTGATGATTGAGTTGTTGCAGTTATCAGTAATACTTATAAGGCTCAATTCATTTTGGAAGTTCATTCATTTGATGGTGTAAAAGATGAAACTTATAATCAGCTATTGGATCTTATCATAACTCTTTATCAAATGGCTTTGGTTCAATTACCTATAAGGAGTATGAATTTGTTGGGTGGTATCATGATTGGATGTGGTTGGAGACCAGGTTTTATTAAAGGATATTCTCTTGGTATGTCTAATAACTTTTTTTCATTCTTAATATCATTTCACTTATTTCATTTATATAGGCATATATTCATTGCTCAAGAATATCACTAAAGCTCAAAAAGATGAAGATTTTCGCTTATGGGACACTCTACCTTCCTTTAACTCTTTTCTTGCTCTTTGACTCAAAAAGCACTGTAATAAAGCATTTGAAAAAAATCATGAACTTGCAACCAAAGTAGGAATACCGAATTGGTGTGACTCCGAATGGGAAGATATCAGCCACAAATATCTTTTATTTTCTAAAGTTATTATCACTCATTCTGGATTTCACAATAAAATTCACACCGATACCAAGGACACCAATTTTCTTACTTTTGGTATATTCTCATATATCAAACTGATTACTGGCCAACCAATACCATCTCCAGCTAAAATCAAATGACATGGTTTATATTTTCCAGACCACCGGTGCATCATTGATTTTGGTTTGGGAAATGGTATCATCGAAACTATTTGGAATTCTTCTAAGGATAATCATCAAACGACCAAAGCTCTTCCTGGTTTGGAATCCTGTCAAGATTTAACACATTTTGGTTGCTCATTTCAAATCAGTCATAAGTTGATTCAAAGAATCAATAAGGTAATGAAAGAAGGTAAAGTTAATCGATTTAAAAAAACTTTATTTAGATCCAAAAAGTATGGGGATTAGAGTTGTCATCAAAAATTTTATATTTTTTCGTAAATTTTTAATAAATATTTTTTATGTATCAATTTCCTCAACTAAAGTAATGGGCCCACGACCTTGTGTTGTATAAATGGTAATCATGAAAACATTTATTTGTTTCATGGGGTTCCTCTAGCCTATACCTGTGGAAAGTCCCAAACTTTTGTTTCTAGATTTGATCTGCATTTTGGCTTGAGGGATTGTCATTACTTTGAACTAGGGAAAGTGATATATATTAGATATTTATTTAATAATTTATGTAATTATATTAAATTTAGATGACTTCCACCACTTACTTCAATAAAATGCAGGGGGGGGGGGGGGGGGGTATTGCCAAATTTTTAAATCTAACATGTGAAATTGATGACTTAGAAAAATTTTGGTGATATCCACCCCTTGCTTCAATAAAATGCAAGGGAGAGTATTGCCAATTTTTTAAAACAGATATAGAATTTTTTTGACTTGTAAATATTTTGGTGAAATTTTTTTGGCGATACCTGTCCCTTACTTCAATAAAATCCATGGGGGGTTTTGCCAAAATTTCTTATAAGACTTGTGAAATTCTTGACATGTAAGAATTTTGGGGATACCGGTAAAATGCAAGGGGTAGTAAAGCCAAAGTTTCATATAAGACTTTCAAGATTCATGAAATGAAAGAATTTTGGTGATACCCACCCCTTACTTCAAAAAAATACAGGGGTGGGGGATTGTCAAATTTTCAAAGGAGACATGAAAATTTTATTTAAAAAAAGAATATTTAACATTAAAATACAAAAATTCAAGTAATGATTGATAGAGTAATGAAATACAGGAAATTATTGTAAATTTTATGTACAAATAAATATGAACAGTTGAAGTGTGAGAGAAATAAAACAAACTAGTCATCCAACAATTTCTTTAAATGTTCAATTTCCTTAACAGATTTATTAGCTTTAACATGTTCTCTCAAGAAATCTTTCTTTTTGAAATTTTCTTTGCAATCAAGCTTATATTTCATCTGTTTCATGAGGTTTTGATGCTCAATTTTTTTCTCCTCTTTCTTTGATTTTTCAATACTTAGAGATAACTTGAATTTCTTCTCAGCCAAGTCTTGTGCCCTATCATCCTTCCGTAAAGAGAGTTTGTACTTCTTCTCCTCCAAGATTTGTGTCCTACCATCCTTCCGTGAAGAGAGTTCAAAGTTCTTCTCTTCCAAATCATGTACCCTGCCATCCCTCCTTACAGAGAGCTTGTATTTCTTCTTTTCAAAGCTTAGAGTCTCTTTAGCAATTTTCACTTGTTCTAGAGTGATAATAAAAATTAACATAAAGTAGAAGAAAAGCAGAGTAAAGTAATAAGAGGTATGGTATCACTTACTAGCATCACGTTTCTCTAAAAATTGTTCCATAGATGAAAAAGGGGTTTGTGATGAAGTATCACTTTTTTGTCTTCTTTGGGAGTGTAAATTTATACTACTTGAAGCCCTACGCTTCTTCTTCAAGGTTCTATTTTCCTCCTCATCATTGTTGCTACCTTCAGACTCAGTTGATTGAGGATCCTGGGTTTGTTCATCAGCCTTTTAAGAAATAAGAAAAAGATAAGTAAATAAAAAAATAGAATTGATAAGAAAAAAGAAAAAATAAACAGACCTGAGTTAGATTTGGTTGGGTTAAATTGCCAATAGGATCTACAGAAAAGCTATCTAGATTGGTCTAATTCAAATGAGGGGAGGCTTGAGTGAAGGAAGAGGATGGGAGAAGATATGCTTCAACATCATATTTGAAGATAGGATCTTCTCCATCCAACATGTTTAAAGTATTAACATTGGCTCACTCTCCAAAAATTGCATCCATCTCTTTAAAGTAAGGACATAAAGATTCAAGTTTATCATCTATGGATTTGATGCCCTTAGTGATATTGATGTTGGTAACCCCAACACCAGTGGAAGATGAAAGAGCCTTTGCCTTCTTGTTTTTGGCTCAGTAATGCTTGAAGCGTTCAGAAATCTGTTTAGGCAAAAGATCAATCCTTCTCTTGGTCTTATTCCTTAATTCATTTGCCATTAGAAAATAGCCATTAACTTTTGATGCTGGGGGCCATCCTACTTTAGTCGCATACCCAGTACCAAAACAAGAATCATAGTTAGATTTGGTTTTCAGCCAGTTGATAATAATGAGATGATCATCTTTTTTAATTGAACGGTCTTAGATTTCTTGGCTGATCGGGGAAAAGAGGGAGTAGTGGGATTTGAAGAACAACTGGGTGATGGCTGCCTTTGAGAAGATCTAGGATAACGAGGTATGTTGAAATATAAATGAAGATGAAAAGGAGCAGAAACAAGCAGATGAGATAGCGAGATGAAAAGGAGTAGAAACAAGCATATGAGATAGCGAGATGAAAAGGAGCAGAAACAAGCAGATGAGATAGTGAGATGAAAAGGAGCAGAAAAAAGCATATGAGATAGCGAGATGAAAAGGAGCAGAAACAAGCAGATGAGATGGTGAGGGGTTCTGAGCAGATAGAATGGACAGGACGGGATGAGAATGTGAGTGTGCAGTAAGTTAGAAGGCATATCCAGAGAGTAGTCCAAGATGTGGTTATGGCAGAAAGTTGTGCAACATGTGGTTATGACAGAAAGTTGTCCAAGATGTGGTTATGAAAAATTGAGTAAAAAAATGTTGGATAAGAGGTGAACATTGACATGTAAAGTGTCTAATAACCCAATTATTAGCAAAAATAATTGTGGAAGATAATTGGGGTATGCAGATTATTTTCGGCAATTAATTTAATTGTGGATCCCTGAACATTGATACCCCCTAATAATAATAATAATAATAATAATAATAGGGGGTATCAATATTCAGGGATCCGCAATTAGGGATCAGGAATTTTTTTTTCCTGGATCCGACATCATTAATTGCCTAGCCCCAGGGCTAGTGGATAAGGAATGCACAATAAAACATTATCCTGCCTCTTATACCCCAATTTCCATTCATAATTCCTGATCCCAACTCATCTCTGTTGGGTTTTGGGATTTAAAATATATATAAATTATCGAATTTGATGAAATAGTAATGTTGGCCAGGAATAATTTGACCGAAGGAAGTAGACAACAGCGGGGAGAACACTCGACCTGTGAGGTGGAAATGGAGTTGATAGAACAGGGAGAACACTTGACCTGTGAGATGATGGTGATGCGAGGACAACACTCTACTCGACTTTGGATCTGGGGACAACACTCTACCCGGTAAGAAAATAATGCACGAGGACGACACTCTACTCGGCTTACGAGGAGGGGAAGACACTCTACCCTACTTAGGATCTGGGGACAACACTCAACCCAGTAATGAAATAATACAATGCAATGCAAAGGATCTCAGGCTGATGATATTATGGAGCAAAACAAAGATCAATTAATTTTTAATAAGATGTAATTATAGCGAGTGTAGATAAACAAAATGAATCATTGATAAAGCTATCTTACCTGATGATATTATGGAGCAAAACAAAGATGGAGAAAAGAATGAGTCACGCAATCAATGTATACTCTCCATTATCATCAGGTTAGGTCATAATGCTATAGTGTTTGAGAAAGAATTTATGTTCTAATGTATATATATAATTATTTGTGTATGTATTTATTTTATGTCGATTTGAAATAATATTGGTTAACGAGTGACATCTGAGTAAAAATATATATGTGCTAGAATCAATATTGCTTAAAATAAAAGTAATGCAAGGTATCTGAAGAGAAAACTGAATGTAAGGCTAGAATTCTGACAATCTCATCCATGATGGATTTGCAAGAAAGTCACATGACTTATAATTCCTGATGCCATCCTTAAGTCTTTCCTCACTCTATGCTACTTTATTTTTGTGGCGAACATTTAACCTTTTTTTCTATCTACACACCCTCATTTCTATTTTAAATTCATGGTTTATTCCTTTTTTGTAAATATTTCCTTTGTAAATTAACATAAGTTTCTGATCCTATCCTTCCCTTGTGTTCCCACCAATTCCACTACGCCTCAAATCTTCCTTTCTCACTTCCCTTCCACCTTCACTAGAAACCCCACTCCTCAAACTTACCTCGCTCTCCATCTCTTCATATCCACTAGACACCCCAGCACACCCTTTCAACTTTAATTGATGCCTCACCTTTCAAATCCACTTTGCTTTACTCCCTTTTGCCTCCAATAGAAACCCCAACACACCTTTTTAACCAAACTTGATGCCCCAAGCATCAAATCCACCTCTCTCCCTTCCTCTTCACCTCCAATTGACACCTCATTACCCAAAAATTAGCTCGCCACCCTCTTTTGTGCTTCTTTAGTACCTTGAACATATATTTAATTTGTCTACATTAATCAAGATTTATAAAAAAAGTTAATATTAATACAAACTATCTCAATAACCTTTCCTTATAGACATCATTATAGAGAAGAAATATATATTTCAAAAATTTTGAATGTAGCAGGAATGTAATTTTTGTATTCAGGAAACTTACAAAAGATTCAGGTCAAAAATTTTCTAATATTTTTTGGGAACAAATTTACTTTTTTACTTTTTTATGGCATGAATGATAACTCTTGGCCCTTTTGACATTTTTTTGTGGACATTTTATACTGGTGTGGCATCGTTTATGTTGAATGCATCACCCAAAAAAGCCTAAAAACCCCTAATTAGGGCCGGAAAAGTGCTGATACAGGCAAAAAAAGTATTAAATAATTTTTTGGCAAAAAGGCCAAGCATTTATGGTTTTTCCAAATATATAATTGTACAAATTAAAGTGACTCTTTGTCAGACATTTAGTTACTTTTTGGAGATGCTTAATGGTGTGAAATATAATAAATTTTTTATTCATTGCTTCATAATTTATTTATTTATTAGCTATTTTCTTCAAATAATGTTCATTTTTATTATATTGGGCTATTAAATCATATATCTTGTCCTATAGACTATTTCAGTTATTGCAAAACAGTCGTCTGTATCATAAACTTATTTTAATATATTTGTATTAATTTTCTTTATTCATCTCTATAAATTTAATATTACATACTTTAAGATTATCATTTTTTTTGTGGAGATGAAGTGAAGAAGAGAATATTGGATGTAAAGGTGGAGGGTTTTTGGTTGGAGGCTATGGAGAAGATGGCAAGTTAATTTTTGCATGATGAGAAAGGGAGCAAGATGGATATGATGCTTGGGGGATCAAGTTTGGTTAAAAAGGTGTGTTGGGGTTTCTATTGGAGGCAAATGGGAGGCAAGCAAGGTGGATTTGAGGGGCCAGGCATCAATAAAAATTGAAAGGGTGTGCTGTGGTGTCTAGTGGAGATTAATGGATGGAGAGTGTGGTAAGATTTAGGAGTGGGGTGTCTATTGGAGGCAAATGGGAGTAAAGCGAGGTGGATTTAAGGGGTGGGGCATCAATTAAAGTTGTAAGGGTGTGCTGGGGTGTCTAGTGGAGATGAAGGGATGGAGAGCAAGGTAAGTTTGAGGAGTGGGGTTTCTATTTTAGTTAAATGGGAGGCAAGCGAGGTGGATTTTCAGGGTGGGGAATCAAGTAGAGGTGAAGCAGTGAGGTGGAGTCTCTTTTAGAGGAGGAAAAAATAAAAATAATACAGCAGTATCCTGGTTAGAAGCAGTAGCTTGTCACATAAAATAGAAAATCTATTTACCATCTACTTCCCATAAGATAGGTCTAACACTGCCTCTCAAGTCTGGAGGTTGAGAAAGATCATACCATTTCTGTTCAAAATATGCTATGAAATCATACAATGCTAAATGTTTTGATTCATAGACCAAAAATATTTTCTTTCTTACCACATAGGGGAGGTTCTGGCCCGGAATTCAAGATGTTGGTGAGAGAGATTTTCTATGGTAAAGAGGATTGGACATTTCAATGAAGAATTTTTCAGGGTAGATAACAGTATGGGATGAGGGTAGGAGTGTGCAGAAAGGTGGGAAGGCTGGGATATCCAGAAAGTTGTCCAAGATGTGGTTATGAAAAATTGAGTAAAAAAATGTCAGATAAGAGGTGAACATTGACACATAAAGTGTCTAATAACCTAATTATTAGCAAAAATAAATGTGGAAGATAATTGGGGTATGCAGATTATTTTCTGCAATTAATTTAATTGCGGATCGGTCAACATTGATACCCCCTAATAATAATAATAATAATAATAATAATAATAATAATAATACTAATAATAATGAAATCATCTCAATCCTCCTCCCAACAGATTGCCAAGAACAATACTTTTTTTTTTTTTGGATCAGTTTTTTGAAAAAAAAAAAAAAAAAAAATCAATCCTCAAAATAGATGTGATTATCAGATTATATCCTTGAATTTACCATTTTACATGTGTGCATGCCAACATGATCTTATATATATATATATATTTACATATCTCATTTCTATTAAGTGCCTTACATCTCATCTATTAAGTTACTCCCCCTCCCCTGACACATCATTATCAACACTTTACTATCAAAAATAACAACAAAGAAATTTTTATAAAACTAATCATGGGGTATTGTAACGTCAAATAACTAAACAAATAAAGAAATGATTAACCGGCAAAAATATGCTCTATAATTTTATTTTGTGTATCTAATAAGAAAAATGTTATGGGTTAGTGAGCGTTATAAGACATGATAGGTTGTGTTTTGTATTTTTTTTCTCTTAAGTTGTTTCACAAGTTAAACTGATTTCAAAGTAGGTAGAATAATATGAATGAATGCTACAAAAACTAATGAGAAGAAAAAAAAAGATTAGTATATACATTCATTGGGATGATCATGCTCATAAAAAATATGAATTGAGAATTTACATATTCAATCTGTGGTGGGATGACGAGAACGTTTCCGTTCATAGCGCCGCCATTAGCTGCATTTTGAACTTGCTGTTGCTGCAGTTGCATCTGTTGTTGAGGTCCATCCCTGTCATTATCTGGTGAAGCATCGAACACATTGAAATGTTTGTCTCCTCCAGGCCCTACTTCAAGTATTGATGCCATATTTCCACATCGATAACAATAATTTGGCGCAGACCAGACTGTAGATAGCCTGTCATCATACAGCACCGAGAATCCTTCCATGCAAAGCTGATGTGCCCGCAAGATATGATGCATATCGTTGATACTGAGAAACTTTTTTACAACCTGTGCTCCGAAAGTATAACCAGCACCTCTGCAAGCAAAACAAAAGAAAAATAGGTGGGAGATGAATTGATCAAAATAAATAAATAAAAAACCCCCCCCAGTTCTTTTAACTTGGCATAAAAAATAATTTGAAAACATTATGGAGACCAAAGTCTAATTAATCACCTAGGAGAGATAGCGAATTCTTCTTTATCTGGATCTGGGTCAGACCACACCAAATCAGCCATTGGTCCTTCATGTGGGATTTCTGGAAATTCAATTTTCAACACATCAGTGCGGTGCATTTGGCCACTCTATCAGGATCACCTAAATTATACTCAAGACAAAAAGCCAAAAGCTAAAAGAAACAAACAAACAAACCCCGAAACCGGTCGATGATTTTGATTTGATCGATGCAATGCAGTGAGGGGGATAAACCTAGCGAGGGACGAAAATTGATGTAGAAAAGCCCTAGCCATGCAATGAAAATATTGATTGTAGAACTGACCTCCATGGACACAAAATATCCGATCTTCAATCACAACCGACAACGTTAGGAAATCAAACATGTCGGTAAAATAATTCCACACATTTGCCGAGCCATATTTACGCAAGCATTCAGCATAGAAGCCATATGTCTAGAGTGAGAAGTGAAGAGTGAGAAAAGCCTAAAATCTGCTTTTTTGTTTTTTTCTTCTTTTTTTTTTTTTTGGAGTGGGGGGGGGGATATTTTAGTAAGTGACTTGCAGATGATGGCTGACCTGGGTGACAGCCCGTGATTCGTGATTTCCACGGATCAGTTGGACTCGATCAGGATATCTCAGTTTCAGGCAAGTGAGAAGAGAGATTGTTTCGACGCTGAAGAGTCCCCGATCGACGTAATCGCCTGTAAGAGTATAGAAGGAGATGAGAAAGATGAGTGATATGAAGAAGACATTGGGATAGTGAGAGAGAAATCATTCAGAAGACAAAGACATGCCGAGGAAAAGATAGTTTGTGTCAGGACAGAAGCCGCCGATGCGAAAGATTTCAATAAGATCGTAGAACTGTCTAGGGGATTTTAAACCCAGGTGCTGGCTTAGATATCATGGAGCGTTTGGCAGGATGGGGAGAAGGGAGATCAGATTACCCATGGATATCACCCACCACGGTGACGGGGGCAGAGATGTGGACGACATTGCTCTCTCGCATGAGCAGCTCCTTGGTCTTCTCGCAGACCTCTAGCCAACAGAAGATTTATACACGATTGGTGGATGATGTGTGATGACCATTAATGACAACTGAACGATCGACAAAACAATCCACCCACCCTTGAGCAGAGGTTCAGCAAGCAGCTGCTTCGTGAGCAACTTTTCGATACATTCGTCCAGACTGAACGTCATCTTCCTCTTTCTTTTGCTTTCTTTTGCTTTCTTCTGCTTTCTTTTGCTTTCTTTTGCTTCCTCAACGCTGCCAAGCTCAACACACTCAAAAGTCCAAGCTGCAGTCCGTCACGTGCTCGCCCACGCAGCTCATCCACTCCTCACTCTCAATACTCATATACATACTTTCTCAAGAATGCATTGCTTGTTGATGGTTCAGCTGATCAAATCATTCAAAATCTCAACTGGACGCTGGCAAAATAATTTATTCTTCAATCCTAATAATTTGGACAGTCTCTAGCAGCTGACAAAAGTGTGAGGTATTTATACAAGCAGAACCTAAATACAATATCAAAAATATATAATTACATCAGTCGTTGATTTGGAAGTTCATCTGCTAGCTAAGGTGATATAGTCACTCACCGCATTAACACAGCCATCCATCTCAGGGTTGTTGGTGACCTCTGGTAATGTTGAGTTTGACAAATATTCATAAATGGTCTTTAACCTACTGGGCTGTGAATGACTCAATGACTTACGTGCATACTTGGCCCAGACTACTTTTCCGCCAGTCGTGACAAGACCCAATTCTGATACATTGACTTCTATTACTGTTCCTTTTGTTAGCACACCCAGCTGAGTGTACATTGGGGACTGCGGATTTTTCTTGACACCAATAATGGGAAGCTGAAATGTCGCCTGCAACTCAGCTATTTATTATCATCATTATTATTTGTCAAAAAATTAACAACCCAAACACGAATAAAGATAGAAGAGAAGATAGTTTAGACTTTAGTATTTATCCAAAAAATACATCAGACGATCTTAATAACTCGACGATAAAACGCAAGTCAAATAAAATAAAGCGGAAAACAAACTTACGGTGGGTAACGTTAGCTTTTTTCATTCTGAGTCCCATAGGACGAATAAATCGTTCCATTTTCACTGGTTTTCGAGTAAAATTTTCAGGCACAAATGTAGCTTAAAAATAAAGGCCAATGATAAGTTGTCTTCTCGGATGAAAAAGAGACATTTTTTTAAAAAAAATGAACACAGATATATTTAATGCGAACCTTTAGTGATCATTCTTTTCCAAGCTTTTTGCTTTCTTTTACCTGTTTTGATCACCCGAAAGACTTCTTCTTCAGCAATCCCCCGGACTTTGGGAAGTGGAACAGCATATTTGCCAGCCTTTTCTTTCCGTTTCTCCTTCAAAGCGCTACTCAAAGCTTTTGCTTTATTTTCCTTTTCTCGATCGAGAAGATAAGTGGGTAATGCCCCATCATGATCTTGGGCTTTCTCTTTAGTTTTTACATCTTTTTTCTCATGTTCTCGAATCTTCTTTTTCATTTGAACTTTCTCCGAGTATCGTCTAGCGTGAAGCATCTTAGCTTTATGACCATGCATTGATTGAGCGATCGATGAAGATTTATGAACCTCTCGGGCTTCTCTCTTTCGTTTTCTTTCATCGTGATCCAGACGCTTTCCGTATCGCTAAGAACCACATCATCCCATCCAAATAATTAAAAATCAGTGGTGAAAGTCTAAGAAGAGAAAGTAAAATATTTCAATCAACACACCCTTTGAAACTCCTCCACATAATCACCTTGAGGCATGGTTCTAGAGAAAGGAAGAGGTAGGAAAAAGAAGTGATTGACTTAAAAACTTTATAAGCAGACGTAGCCAAACTTCATCACGGTAAATTAATGATTCTTCATATGCAAAGTGTTCATTAGACACCATTCTCTTTGCATATGATCAATCAGGTCATTGCAAGATTTTTCGAGTATCCTCAGTCATATCCTTGTGTTTACTAATTGAGCTCAGATTAACTAACTTACCTCAAGACTCAGTCTCCTTGTTAATAATACCAATTAGATCATTAGAATGCTCAGTTAAACATACCCTTGTCGTTGCCTTCACTTACGCGCCACATCTTTGTTCCTTTGTATATTTATTTTGATCATTCCTCTTGTACTCATTTTCTTTGTTACATTAACACATTTTCTTATCCCTGAACTGGTTAGAGGCAGAGACTTTATATGAAGTGTTTCCTTTCTCTCTTTATTCACCATCTGCTTCTATCCAATTCAGGTAATGTAATTTCCTCCCTAATTGTTCATGTCTCTTTATAAACTTGTTTTATACTTTCATCACAGCACCTTGAGTATCTTATATTTCATTATCATCAGTAGCATAACCAAGTGCTTATAACATTTCCTTCAACTACTGAGGCACTTATTCATGTATCTATATATTGTGTTTTATCCATTTACAATCTACTTCTATCCAATTCAGGTATCTTATATTTCATTATTGTCAGTAGTATAAGCAAATGCTTATACCACTTCAGAGCATCACACATCTATTGGGGGGGTATCAACTTTAGCGGATCCAAAATTAAATTAAGTGTGAATAAAAATCCTTATATCCCAATTATCTTCCCCAATTATTTTTGAAAATAACTGGGTGACAAGGGAATGTGAGTTCTGGCAAATCTGCACTTATTTAAGTGCAGATTTCTGAAACACACTAGCCCCAACACAGGTGAATTTCAAAATGAAATAAGTCACTTATTTCAATCAAATCTGCACTTTCTCAACCAAAAGTGCTGATTTCACTATAACATCCCATTTCACTGATTTTTCAGCATCATCCCATTCATACAGAGCACTCTGCAGCATAACACTTTATAACTCAAAACATGGTACATCATTTACATTTTTACACCATTTAAGAGTCATGCCTTCCTCACTCTCAAATCATGATAAGATACATCAAGCAATGATCTTCATAGCCCTTGATCTCCTCTTGGACTATGATTGAGATTCTGATTCTGATCTTGAAGAAGATTTTATTTTATTTATCAAAAATGGCCAGGAAACATAAACTTCTTCCTAGAAAGCCTCAAGTACTTCAAACCCCTAAGTACACCATTCCAACCCTTCTTAACCTATCTGTACCCATTTTTAGACAGTTGTTCAGAAACTTCTCGGGAATGTTTCCTTAAATTGCTTGAGCTTATTCAGGACCACCCTGTCTTTCACAATAATTCTCAAAAACCACAATGTGATTGTTCAATTCAATTGACCATCGCACTATGTTGTTTGGGTTCCAATGGTAATGGAGCAGTCTTGAAACATTTTGAAAATGTCTTTGCTTTAGGGTATGGCTCTGTTAACACTTATACAAAACAATGCATCACTTCTATCAACTCCTTGGAATCTAAACTTCTCACCTGGCCAACTAAAGAAGAGCAACTTTAATTATCTCAGGATATGCAAGCAGAGGGCTTCACAGAATGTATTGGTTTTGTAGATGGTACTACTATTCCTTTGAGTCAGAACCCTGCTCAAGGTGGAAACAATTACTTTGACTGTAAAAAGAGGTAGCTTATTTTTAATTCCATCCATTCTTTTTCATACCAGCACAAGCAACTATATCTTCTCTATAGATATTCAATTTCTGTTCAGCTTATATGTGATGTGAACAAAAATTTTATATCTTTCTTTGCTGGCTATCCTGGCTCATGTCATGACTCCTATGTCTTTCAAAGAATGCAAATTTTGGAAGAACCTGAAAAATTCTTTAATGAAGATCAGTATCTTCTGGAAGATTCTGCTCATGTGAATGAAAAATATGTAATTCCTTCTTTTTGGGGAGCAGCATCTAAAGACAGTCAAAATGCCAAGTTCAACAATAATTTGGCAAAGTCAAGAGTCCGTATTGAACATTCTATTGGAATCTTGAAAGGCCGTTTTTCTAGTTTAAGGGAATTAAGAAGTCCTCTTAGAAATAAATCTGAAATGGAGGCGGTGATCAACTGGATTCTGTGTTGCACTATACTTCATAACCTACTTGCTGACCTCAAAGATCAATGGTTAGAGTTGTATGAAGATGAAGAAGTTGAAACAACTCCCACTATATCCAACACTTGTATTTCTCAAACCACTAGCATATGGGCCTAAATTCTTCCAATCACACAAGCACATTGGGAGTTTTAGTGATTTATTCTTAAATTATCACAAAATTCATTTCATTTTTATCTACTATTAATCTTAATTCCTGCTGGGATATGCTGCATCATTATGCCAATAATACTACAACGTTTCTCAACAGAACCCTTTTAATTTTTTTTTTTTTTCATACTATAAAAATGATCAAGTTGCCTGTATCATTCTCTTGTTTTTGTAATTTTATTTTTGCATATTGACTTTTATTTTGAATTTTTAGTGAAAGTCTATTTTTCCCTGTCTCTTTTGTTTTTGTTCACCACCTCAACATGAAATCACATATTTTCATCTATTGCATAATTTTTCAGTCATTTTTTTTTACATTCATCCCTTATATCCATTTCCTCTTCTCCTCAAAAATCCCTTAAACAATTTGGTTTCATTTTTTTTATCATCTCATCTCTCCAGGTAAGTCATTTTATTCATTTTAAATTTTAAATTTTTTTTTTTTTCTAATTATATATATTTTTTTTTTGTTTTCTTGTTTTTTTTTTTTTTTTTTTTTTTGTAAGTGGTTCTTTTTCTGGTTTTCAAGGTTAGATGAACTCTTTTTTTTTGTTCTTTCTCTCCTTCTTTTCTCTTTTTTTAACTCTCCATCATCCCCTCTTTATCCCTCCTTGGCATGGTCATTATCCCACCTTTCCTCCCTCCTAGGTATCCTCATTACCACCTTTCCCCCCTTCCCCTTTTCTTTGGCTGCCTCTAACCCCCCTTTCCTCCCCCCTACAGCTCCCTCAAACCTTCCCTTTCCTCCCCCCTACAGCTCCCTCAACCCCCCCTATAACCCCCTCAATCCCCCCCTAGACCCACTTCAACACACCACTCTGGTATCCCTCATATCCCCCTATATCCCCCTTAACCCCCTCCTCAAATCCCCACTAAAACCCGCTTCAACCAACCTCCCTAGTCCCCCTCTTATCCCCCTCCCATCCCCCCTTAACACCCCAGCTGATTGTTTGTTAATGAACTATTGATGAAAATTTTTTGTTAAAAAGGGATTATCTGGGGAGTTAGGGGGAGTATTAGAGGGGGATATGAGGGGGACCAGGGGGAGAGGTTGAAGTGGGTCTATGGGGGGATTGAGGGGGGGGGTTTAAAGGGGTTTGGAGGGGTTTGAGGAGTGGTTTTGAAGAGGTTTGGGGGGGTTTGCAGCAGGCGTAGGGGGGGGGGTTGAGGGGGTATTGGAGGGGGTTATAGGGGGGGATTGAGGGGGTTTTGGAAAGTGTTTGGGGGGGTGTTTTGGGAGGCGTTTGGTGAGGGTTTGGGGGTTTTTTGGAGACAGTTTGGGGGGTGTTTTGGGAGGGGTTTGGTAAGGGTTTGTGTCACACGCCACGTGACACTCAAGGCAAAAGTAGCTCATTAAATCAATAATAAGAGACTCAAATCCATACTCAAAGCGCAGAAAGCAATTCTTCATAGCAACCGCGACTTTCCTTTGTGTACTCGCTATTCAACCGCGCTAGTCTAAACTCTAAATCTAAATTAGTCAATTTCTCAATAGTGTGTCTTAGTCTTTTTCTCAATAAGTGGTGCACAGTGCAATAATCAATATAATAGTACATTAGAAGCTTTATGAAATGTCTGTGGGTTATTAAGGGGTTAACTGATGCTAGTGAGGAGGGTCCAGGTGTAATGGATGTATTTTTAATGGTCTGTGATGTGCGGAATAATAGATGGGTATGAGGTCAATGTGAGGAGGAATGAAGGATATAAAAAGGTTGAGTTTTTGGTTCGATACTCTTTAGAATTGAATTATAAAACGTATTTATAGTTAATAGTGGTAAAATCTTTTAAGTTAAATCATTATTATTGTATCTTTCTTTATTTTCTCAATAATCATTTCTAAATCCTAAATCTTTGATTATTGAGTTTCCAAACCTTTGTGAGATCTTAAGAATTTTAATATTAATTTTCAATTATATTAGAATCCTTCTTGAACATAACTTGAAGTGGTAGTTCTTCCTTTGAGTCATCTTTGAACCACTTCCTCGAATCATTCCTCTGTGCTTTGAAGAAGTCTCTAACTTCCTCATCTCACTTACAGGAACATCCTCGACCTTGTGCGTAGGTTTTCTGGTGACAGTTTAATTTAATTCTCCGTAGTTCTCATTCTTTGCACTACTACGTCCTTTTCAGGTGTTTTCTAAATTCTTAAAAATGGCACCTGTTCAATGCACTCCTCCTACAGGCGCTACTACTAGAGCTCGCGCCAGAGGCAGGCCAACAGCCACACGGCCTGTTTCCCACACTCACTCCCTAGAACCTCTCGACCTTAGGGAATGGCAAAATTCAGTCCAATCTGTAGAAGACATTCCACAAGATTTTGAGGATTCTAGTGATGATGAAGAAGGTGAGCATAAAATGCACGAGGCACCATCTTCCCCTGCTACACACCCTTCTGGTCAACCTCCAGAACCGAGAACATCTAATCCTAATTCTCTGGAAGACTTTATGAGACTTTTCATGAAGACCCTTTCAAATCCAACGTCTTCAGAGGGATCTAAATTCAAAACACCTTCTATGAAATCTCCTGATAAATTCAATGGAGAACATCCAGACAGATTGCAACCCTTCTTGCAAACATGCAAGCTACTGTTCCATAATGACCCTCGAACCTTTAATAACGACCGATCGAAGGTTGTTTATGCTTCTTCATTCCTAGCCAAAAAGGCAGCAAGGTGGTTCGAACCTTATCTTCTCATGCTCTCTTCGACAGAGACCCACTTACTCATCAATAATTGGGAAAAATTCAATGACCAGCTTTTTACATTGTTTGGTGACCCTAACAAAACTGACAATGCGGAAATTGAACTGGACTTCCTTCGCATGAGTGATAATGGTAAAGCCTCTGAATACATCTCAAATTTCAGAGCACTTCAAACTCAAGTGGGTTGGAATGATGCTGCCCTCAAGTATCATTTCAAAAAGGGACTTCCTTTGAGGATTCTGGATCAATTAAATCTTCACTGTCAGAAGATGACTACTTTAACGGATTTAATGGATCAAACCCTCGAACTCGACGGTGTTTACCAAGGACGACTTCAACATTGTTGATACGCCAACAAATCTCAAGGCCTAAATTTTAAATCGGGACCTTCTTCACACCCGCGGACAACTCAATCCTCCTCGACTCAATCCAAACCTAATAAGGGAAAGGACAAACCTCAACCAAAAAGCTCGACCCCAGGCGATATCAGTAAAGTACTGGACCCTAAAGGGGAACTTAAAGAAGCTGAGAGGAAGAGACAAGCAGATAATGGGTTATGTATGTATTGTGGGGGTAATCACAAGCTGGAAGATTGTGTAAAATTGAAGGAAAGAGAAGGTACTAGTTCGAATTCAAAAAACTAGTAGATAGTTCACTTGTGTGCAAAGCAAACTATCTTATCTCTCCCAGTGCACAGAACCTCCATGTCTTAAGGACTGGAGTTGCCTTAAACCGCTTGAGATTCATTCTTTTTAAGGAGGATACCCCTTTCAGTTGTCTTATAGACTCTGGAGCTTCAATTTCTTTTGTCAGTTTATCTTTTGCCGAGAAGTTACAGCTGACATTTACAGATATCGATCAAACTCCAATTTACTTGGTCGAATCAGAGGAACCCAAATATTGGGTCAGTAAGAAAGTTAAATGGGTTTTCAACTTTCCAAACTTTCCTTCTTTTGAGTGGGAATTATCAGTCTTAGATGCCCCAAGGATGGACGATACCATTCTTGGCCATGACTTTTTAACGCATTGGAATCCTGAAATTAATTGGACACGGGGATTGATCACCCCACGTACTAAGTATATTCCTGATTCTTCAATGCAGGTCAATAGGGAGTTAAACAACCCACCTGACAATGTCCTGCTAGAGGACAAATCTCTGCCAGATGACTTGCAAGCATCTGATCTTTCTTTAAATGAGCAATTGGCTAACCCTTTCAGCTTGATGACTTCACTCAAAGAGGATTTAAATTGCCTTGAATTAATCAAATTATGCTCTCTCAATTCTGGTCTTCCCTCAACAGATTCTCTTGAAGATGATGAGGACGACCAAATTGATGTTGAAGCCATTAAATCAACTATACCAGAAATCTATCATGATTTCCTTGATGTTTTTTCAATCTGCAAGGCCAATAAGTTACCACCTCATCGACCCTAGGACCATCAGATAGAGTTAATAGGTCCAGTACCTCCGGCAGGTCCTGTCTATTCTTTATCAAAGGACGAATCTCAAGTTCTTTGAGACTACATTGCAGAGAATGTAGCCAAAGGTTTCATCAGAGCCAGTAAATCTCCAACCGGCTCCCCTGTTCTCTTCGTAAAAAAGAAGGATGGTAGCCTTAGGTTGTGTGTTGACTATAGAAAGCTCAACACAGTCACTAAGAAGAATGCATATCCTGTTCCTCCTATGTCATTGCTTCTTACCCTTTTTAATGGTGCTAATTTCTTTTCTAAAATTGATCTTAGAGGCGCTTACAATCTTATTTGCATTGCGGAAGGTCATGAACCACTGACTGCAATGCGCACTAGATTTGGTAGTTTTGAATATTTAGTTATGCCTTTTGGATTGTGTAACGCACCATCTACTTTTCAAACTTTTGTCAATGACATCTTTCAAGATGTTGTCTAACAATTTGTTGTCGTCTATTTAGATGATATTTTAATTTTCTCGAAGACACTGGATGAACATATTCATCATGTTAGACAGGTTTTAAATCGGCTTTGAGATCACGGACTCTACGCCAAGCATAATAAATGCAAATTCCATCTTAAATCTATTGATTTTTTGGGTTTTACATTATCCACTGATGGTTTAGTCATGGACAACAAAAAAGTTCAAAAGGTCCTGGAATGGCCTGAGCCCAAATCCGTTAAATCCCTCCAAGGATTTTTGTGGTTTGCAAATTTCTATAGAAGATTTATTAAAGATTACTCTAAAACTATTTCCAATCTTACCTCTCTTCTTAGAAAAGATATTCCTTTTGTTTTTACTTCCACAGCATGAAAGGAATTCGAAGCATTGAAGACGGTGTTCACCACAGCTCCAATTCTTTGACACTTTGATCCTACTGCTTTGACAATAGTCGAGACAGATGCGAGCGATTATGCTATCACGGGGGTCATTTCTAAATTAAATCCTGAAACAAAATTGTTTCATCCTGTTGCTTTTGAGTCACACAAACTCATTGCAGCAGAATTGAATTATGAAATTCATGACAAAGAGCTTTTAGCTATTATTCATTGTCTTAAAAAATGGCGCTCTTTTCTTCTCAGCTTAGATAGTCCTTTTCAAATTTTAACAGACCATAATGCTTTGAAATACTTTATGTCTTCCAAAGTGCTAACCAGGCGTCAATCCAGGTGGGCTGAATTTCTGTCTGAATTTCCTTTTTTTATTTCCTATCTCCCAGGTAAGAACTGCATTGTCCCAGATATCTTGTCACATTGGGACGACGTTTACCCACAGAAGGGGGACACATTTGCTGACAAGAACCCAGCAAATATGAAATCAATCTTCTATGAATCAATTTTAATGACTCATAAACTTAATTCAATGACAATTCAATCTTTTCAAAATCCACTATCCAACATCCTCGAAGCTCAGTCAAAGGACAATTATTGTATAGGGTTAAAAGAAAAAATACTCTCAAAGCAAGGGGCCAAAAGATTTAGTATTGAATCAGGTCTATTAGTTTTCAAGGGTAGAGTAGTCATACCCGACAACAATGAAATAAAATTATGGATTTTCAATAGTGGACATGATTCTCCATTAGCTGGTCATTTTGGGGTTGATAAAACCTACCAGTTAATAGCAAGGGGTTTCTTCTGGCCAGGTATGACCAGGGAAATCAAGGCCTATATAAAAGCTTGTTACGAATGTAATAGGAATAAGGCTCCCTGTCACCGGAAGTATAAGTTGCTTCAACCACTTCCTATTCCCTCTAGACCTTGGGAATCTTTATCAATGGATTTTATTTCTCAACTTCCTCTTTCTAATAATTTTGATGCTATATTAGTAATAGTAGATAGATTTTCAAAAATGTCTATTTTTATTAAAGCCACTACTACTGCTACTGCAGAAGATTTGTCAAAATTTTTTCTAGAATATGTATTTTCCAAACACGGCTTACCTAATGATATTATTTCAGATAGAGGCTCATTGTTTGTACCCAAATTCTGGGCTCAACTGTGTCAACAACTCAATATCATGAGGAACCTCTCCACAGCTTATCACCCTGAAAGCGATGGGCAAACGGAAAGGGTCAACCAAATCCTCAAACAATATCTTTGAATGTATGTCAGTTACCAACAAGATGATTGGACCACATGGTTACCATTGGCCAAATTTGCTTATAATAACTCGACTCATTCTTCAACACAACAATCTCCTTTAAAAACTGTTTATGGAAGACATCCTTGATTCAACTCAATCCATGTAGGAACTAATCATCCTGCGGAACATTATCTTCGAACCATATCACGACTCCAAGAGGAACTTAAATCAAATTTGGAATTAGCGGTTCAAAGGTACAAGGAACAGGCCGACAAACATTGACAAACTGCTCCTTCCTTTAAACCAGGCGACAAATTATGGCTTGACGCACAAAACATTCGAACGACTCAACCATCAAAGAAACTGGCTGAAAAACGCTTGGGGCCATTTGAAATTGACTCTGAAGTCTCTAAAACTGCATTTCAACTCAACCTACCTCCTAAATGGCAGGCTATTCACCCTGTTTTTCATGTATCTCTTCTTAAACTGGCTCGAGAAATATACCTGGGCAAGAACCAACCTCCTCCGGAACTGGTCGAAGTAGAAGACCATCTAGAGTGGGAAGTAAGCCGTATCCTTGATTCAAGAATGCGCAAGGGGAAACTTCAATACCTCGTGGAATGGGAAGGCTTCCTCAATGACTCAGACAAAACATCCTGGGAACCAGCCATCAATGTTTCTAACGCCCCTGAACACCTAAAATCTTTTCATCTTAAATATCCTTTAAAACCAAAACCTTAAAACTCTCTTTTACTTTTTTCTTTCTCTTTTTTTTTTCTATTTTTTCTTTTTTCTCTTTTCCTTTCTTCTCGTTAAAATCTAAAAACATCCTTAATTCTAAAATTCCTTAATTTTGTTTTCTTCTTTATTATTTTTCTTTTTCAAAATCTTTCAACTTTTTTTTAAATAAATAAAATAAAATAAAATTCAAATTAAAATAAATAAAACAAAACAAAAAAATAAAAATAAAATAAAATAAAACCAAATTAAAACAATAAAAAAAATAAAATTAAAACCTTTTTTCTCTTTAAATTTTTTTTTCTTTTAAATTTTCTATATACATTCTTTCTTTTTAAAAAAAAATTTTTTTTCTTTAAACTATCAAAATTTTACACAAACATTACATGACAATCTTTCTTGAACTTCACTTTAACCTCTAAATCACTCTTTTAAATTCTTCGAACAAATTACTTCTTTCTTTCAAAATCCTCTTGAAATTTTTATTTCTTCTTTTCTTTTCTTTTCTTTCTTTTCTTTTTTCAAATAACTAAAATCCCTCAAATCTTCAATTAATAAACTTAAATAACAATTTTTTTTCTTTTCATTAAATTTTCTTTACAACAAAATTGTTTCAATCAACTATTTTTTTTCTTCTTACTTAATTCTTTTTTTGAAATTAAAACTAAAACTCCTTCAATCAAATATTCTTTCGTTTCTTCTCTCATTTAAACTTCTTCTTTCAAAATTTATAACAAAATTTTTATTTAAATTTTTATTTTCTTTTTTCTCTCAAAATCTTATAAAATAAAATATTAAAATTCTAAATAAAACAACAAAATAAAATAACTAAATACAAATTGTTTCTACATTCCTTTTTTTTTCTTTTCTCTTTTGTCTTCTCCCGAACCAATCCCTTCATCTTCTCCAAAATTTCCCTTATCTCCTTTTTACATTTTTCAAAATTCTCCCCCTCTCCTACCGGAATCAATTCTCCAAGTTCCAGTAGCTCCTCAGATACGTCGAAGGAAGCGGCATCAACAATCTTATCGAATTCTCCACTCAAGTCCTCAATAAATTTTGCTTGTTCAACCTGATAAGGCTTCTTCGACCATACCTGATTGAGGGTTTCTTTGTGTTACTCCCTCGAGGTAACCGCTGGTAATCTATCTTCGACTGACACTTCCACTTCCACAGCAGTGGGTCCCACAAGGGTCGCTTCCACATTTGAAGCTTCCGCCGTAGGGACTTCGATGATGACGTCTGAATTCTAAAACAAGACCATCAGTACCTAAATTTCTAAAATATCAGGGAATAAACTTACTTCAAAAATAGGGTCAGCCTCCAAAAATAATTTTGGAGTGACCTCCACTGCCACATCCCTCTCCTCTTCGTCATCTTTGATGACCACCTGTTGCTTTTTTGGGGTCCTCCTCAAGATGGAAATCTCCTCTTCCTCCTCGACCAACTTGTCAACTTCCTCTTCTACTACTTGCTTCTTGCTCGCAGCCCGAGTCACCCAGGTTTCCACATCATCCTCAACCTCCTCCTCACTCTCCCCCACCAATTGATCGTCCCCAATTGAGACGTCCCAAATGTTTTCGACTACTTCCTTCATCTTAGGGATTACCCAATATTTTGTCTTAGTGAACTGACTCTCAATATCAGCATTCTTCGACAAGGCATCACACGCCACCTTTCTCCATTGGCAAAATTTGCACTTCTGGAGAGGCCCTTGTGTCTCTGTACTTTCTACGCAAAAATATTCCATCTACTCACAGGCCGTGCAAGTCTTGGAAAACTGTCGTGTAACAATACCCCCATCCGCTTTAGGGTGTGGAGGTGTGGGAGTTGGTGTGGGGAAATCCGTCATAGTGAGTTAAAAAAATAATAATAATTAAATAAAGAAGGAAGGGAAGTTAGTGTGGGAAGTATGTCTTACACTCAATGGAGCTCCCGTTCTTATACCTGGGCATCTGTCACACGCCATGTGACACTCGAGGCAAAAGTAGCTCATTAAATCAATAATAAGAGATTCAAATCCATACTTGAAGCGCAGAAAGCAATTTTCCATAGCAACTGCAACTTTTCTTTGTGTACTTGCTATTCAACCGCGCTAGTCTAAACTCTAAATCTAAATTAGCCAATTTCTCAATAGTGTGTCTTAGTCTTTTTCTCAATAAGCGACGCACAGCGCAATAATCAATATAATAGTACATTAGAAGGTTTCTGAAATGTCTGTGGGTTATTAAGGGGTTAACGGATGTTAGTGAGGAGGGTCCAGCTGTAATGGATTTATTTTTAATGGTCTGTGTTGTGCGGAATAATAGATGGGTATGAGGTCAATGCAAGGAGGAATAAAGGATATAAAAAGGTTGGGTTTTTGTCAGCCTAAATATCCTTAGGACTGATTATTTCTTATGCTTAAAATAAGATAACCTTAATTAGATTAAGCTTATATCTTAAATATAAGGTTAAAATAATAATATATATTATTTTATTATATATATATATAATTATTATTCTATTATATAACTTATAATAGTTTAAATAGCTTATCCATGGCCTAATAATATTTATTAAGGTGTTAATGGAGTCATAATATACTTATCTTAAGTGATATGAAGTAATTATTGACATACATAAGCTTATATGTATACATAAATCTCATATTCAGTGAAATATGCTGTATATTATGTATATTTAGGTATATAAGTGGGTTTTAGCCACTTAATAGCCTATAACCTTTGTTTTTCTGCTTATTTTAGGTCATATGGACAAAATCAGTGGACTCACAACTCCTAAAGAAGCATAGACACCTATATCAGGCGCATACACCCAGTTTGGACAACTAAAATTACTTCCTTGGATGGTTATTCATGGATTTATGAGTTGGGTGGATGTTTCTGGGTTAATATGGATGCTTGGGGATGTTATTGGGGGCTTGGACATTTTATTTGTTTCCTTTATATGCTTTTAGTTTCATTAAATCTCTTTTTGATTGTTTATTTTACCTGTTTCTTTATGGTATCCGCTTTTATCTGGATTTTCTATTTATGGTATGGATCAGTGTTATTATTAATAGTGATGGAGGGTCCTTACTGGAGGTCTGGGTGTTGAAACTGCTTGAAGTAGACGCCATGGGGAGGTGATGGGCCCTCACAGTGCTGTAATTGCCGGAGATAGCAGTGACATCATCTGGATTGAAGGTCTGTGCACTCCAGTGGATTTGGGTATAAGTAAGGAGGGATTTTGACGGGTATTTATCATCATTCAATTACTAAAACACCAACAAACACTACTATACAATTATTAACCTTTAGAAATATATTATAAAGCCACAATAAATTGATTTTATCTTTATATAAGCTATAACTATATTTTATTCATCTATTTTCCACCACTAGCACGCACTTAAATCCAAGTATTGTGAGTTTGACTTGAGTATAACTGTTTTATTAGTCTTCCCCTGAGGTTTAATCACTAAATCATTTATCAATAAGTAGTAGGACCATAAATAAACACTGTTATATCATACTTATATACTAGACTATACTGACAATTGGGGGTCTTTCCTTATATTTTACTTATTATTTAGTATAAGCCTTGGGACATGATTTTTACCTTAGTAAAGCTCAAAATAACCAAATATTTGGGTCTACTACATATTAGTGGGTCATCATAACTCATTGATTGCGGAAAAGAACCCTTAAAATAATTGTACTAATTTTTTATCATAAAAATTAGATATTTACAGTAGTAACTGTACCCAATATAAACCCAATTTCACTTGGTATTTAAACACCAATATAACACCCAATTAAATTAGTATTTGATTAAAGCTTGGTAAGCTACTTATTCACCCTTATAGAGGTCTAGTTAAACTTATTATTATATTTTTAACAGATTTTTTCGAATTTTTCTTATAATTTATTTAAATAAATAAAGATATAAATTCAGGGTAAGCTCCATTGCTTTTTTATTAGTAATATAATTGCTAATATCTTTTGTCTACTAATTCCATAGAGTTTTTTCCTTTTGTAGACGTAAAATATTGTCATTCTTAACAATATGAGCGCTCCCCAGGACAGTGTAAGTGAAAAGCCTGCTTATAATACCAGGTCTAAAGCTAACAAAAACTTTCCAGGACATCACCATGGAGGGTCAACAATACCCCCAGGCAGAAAGCATGAGTATAGAGGAAAAGGATGCCCTCTTAAAAATATAACTATAAAAAAGACGTCTCGTCCTCTTCAGAATCAACTGTCCCACCTGGCCAAACAGGTTCTGAAGTTGGAGGAATCAAAATCACTCATGTTCAAAGAGGTAGAGCAGTTGCAAAACAATTGCAAGGTAGGGTTTCAGCAGATGAATCAGGCATTGGCAGAATTAAAGGGAGGACAGCCCAGTCAGTCAAATCAGCAACCCCCTATCCAAGGGGGGTCAACTCACTCCCAGGAGAAAATCCTGGTAGACAAATGGAAATGGGATTGATTTCATCAACAGTGGACAAGCCACAGTTGCAACAGGGATCCACCACCTCATCTGAATTCCTCAGCTCACCCTTACAAAGGAAAAAAGCACCAAAAATCAGGACTGGCAACCATCCCTTGGTAAGTAGATTACCTTCTCAGATTGAACATAATACTGATAATTACAATATAGCTAATTCTATTGATGTTAAATCTGTGCAAAAAATAGAGGAGGATTTAAGAAATTTAGGTTTTAGAGTAGATACACCTGACTTGTCTTTTGTCCACAATAACAGTACTATGTACAATGATAATACAGTTAACCCTCAGTTGAAACCACCTACTAGTGAGATGAGAAGTTCACAGGAGAGTGAGAGAATCGAAAAGGAGGACATGGAATATTTTAACAATAATCCAACTGTCCATAGAATTGTTTCAGCATTGTCGAATAGAATGACTGATTGTGAGGAACAGACAGTAAAGCTCACCAGTGATACAAATTCATCCTTGACATTAAACATTTCTCAATTAGAAACACGTAACAAAGAATAAGAGAAAGAACATTTTTCTCTAACTCTTAAATATGATTCATTGAGTAATAAATATAATGACCTTTCAAACAAATTCTGTGAGTTAGAAAAATTATATGAAACACATTTATTAAAAACTGAATCAAGAACAAAGTTATCTTTTGCCCAGACAAATCAAAGTGTCTCAGAGTTGCTACAAAGATTAACTAAAGTTGAGATTGAAACTGCCAATCTACTACTAATGAACCAGGATAATCATAAGTATAATCAATATAATAATAATCCATTCATTGGCAAAAGTGAATCTCATTCCTTCCCTATACCACCACAATTAAAACCACCTGGTGGTAGTGTCAAATCTGAAAATGTAAGTCACAAATCCATGCAGGAGGAAATACAAGACCATTTATCAAAAGTAAATGAGTTGTTGAATTTACCTAAGATTAGTGAGATAAAATCCAATCAGAAAAACTGGCCTAAGATAGATCAGTACCCAACTTATGATGGGGAAGCCAGCTCTGATTGGCAACATTTTATTCAAAGAATTGACAACTTGAAATTCTCATATAAGTTACCAGATGAAGAGATAACATCAAAATTAATTTCTTTATTTAAGGATGTTGCTTTATTATGGTTTGAAGCTGTCTTGAGTGAGGGTAAAGATTACTCTTGGGCTGAATGGAAACAACATATTGAAAAACAATTTGGAGGTTCTAAATTCAGGCTTACTCAGCAAAGACTTTATGAGAAGGCTAGGTATAATCCGTTGAATGGTGACAAACCTATGGTATTTTTAATGAATTTAAACAAAATATTAAAAACCATTGAGCCTCACATGGATTTTAACTTATGGAAAGATAAGATAATATATAAATTACCTATATCTGTCAGAGACATTGTTGTAGCTAGAACATTAAATGTTACTGAATATTCTGACTTTATTAATATTTGCAATGAAATATTATTAAACCATAAGTATGAATCAAGGTATTCCACTTATAAACAAAATTTTGAACCTGTAAAACTCAGAATTCAAAAACACTTCAGAAGAAACAGAAAAAACCTACTGCACCTGTAGTACCTAAGAAGTATGAAACAAATACTTGTTAAAAGTGTAACAAACCTTGGGTTAAAGGTCACAAATGTGAGAAGAATATAAATATTGTTGAAAATCAACATGAATCTGAAATTGAAACAGAGAAAAGTAAAGATTCAAGTGATTATGACAGCAATATCTCATTTAGTGATGAAAATGAAGTCTGTATGTTGGAAGATGATTTGTCCATATTTGAAAATCCAATATTAAATATGGACTCAAATGAATCTTTAATGAATTTTGAGGATGCTGAAATCATTAAGGATATACAAGCTGATAACTTTAGAATGACACCTATCACGGTTCCAGCTATCATTTCTGGTGAAAATGTTAATATAGTACTGGACACAGGAGCTGCTGGTTCTGTTGTTTCCACTAATACATTACAGAAAATTGATAGTGAATATAAGTTTAAGCTTTAACCACTTCAAAATAAAAATTGGAGAGGTTTTGGATCAGTGCTACACCCCATTGGTAAATACAAAGCTGCTGTTTTCTTTAAACACCAACATGGTTATGTAAGGGTTACTTGTGACTTTGTAGTAATGGATAATACTAACTGTAGTACCTGTTTTATCATTGGAAATGATATTCTGACTAAATTTGGTGTAAAATTAGACCCTGCTAGTAACAATTTTACAATTGGTATGAATGGTAAGAGGAAATTTAAAATAAATTCTTTTAACACAGTCTTACACATTGAGTCAGTAACAAATTCCCCGTGTAAAGGAAGAGAATCCAATGAGATGGAACGTCTGGAAACAGAAATTTCAAAAGCATCATATGGCACTCAGATAAGTAAAACTGAGAAAGATAATATTTTGGAATTAATTAAAGCTTTTCCAATGGCTTTTGCACATGGTACAAATGAACTTGGCCTTGTAAAAGATCATGAAATGAAGATTAGTTTAACCTGTGATATGGATAATTTTCCTGCTAGTATTAAAAGAAACCATACCCTGCTTCACCAATGAAGAGGAAAGACATAGAGGATAATATTAAGATGTTATTAAAAATGAACATTCTTGAGAAGGTTGAAACTACACAAAAATATTGTGTAATATCAACAGTGCTAATTTCTTATGAACAAGATAAAGCAAGACTGTGCGGTGATTATAGAGCACTAAATACATTTACAGTAGTTTATATTTATCCCTTGCCAAGGATTGCCTCTATACATGCTACCCTTAAAGGTGCTAAATATATAAGTTGCCTAGATGGAAATAAAGGATACCATCAAATTCCTGTTGAAAAGAATTCACAGAGCTTTTTGTTGATAACAACACACATGGGAATTTATAAGTATGTCAGAATGCCATTTGGACCAAAAAATTCTCCATCAGTATTTCAGAAGTTAATGGATATAACATTCCATAATGAAATGATTGAAGGATGGTTAATGGTATACATTGATGACATCATAGTGTTCTCTAAAACGTTTGATGAACACTTAATCCATTTAAGGAAAGTATTTCAGAAAATGGATGAAATAAAATGACCCTTGCATTGAAAAAATGTAAATTTGGGTTTGAATTTTTAAAAGTGCTTGGTCATATTGTATCCGGATTACAAATATGTGTAGACCAAAATAAAGTGGCTGCAATAAAGAATATTGGCATTCCTCAAAATGTAAAGGATGTACAATTTTTTCTTGGAATGTTTGGTTATTATAGACAATATATAAAAAACTACCAATCAATTGCTGCACCACTGACCACACTGATAAAGAAATCAGAAGCTTTCATTTGGAATAATGAAAGACAACAAGCTTTTGATAAGTTGAAAGAATGTTTAATGACAGCTCCTATCTTGGGTTTACCAGATTTCCAATTACCTTTTGTATTATATACAGATGCAAGTTTTATTGGACTGGGTGCTGCTTTGCATCAAAAACAACTTAATGAAAGAAAAATGTCAGAAGTAGTAATCTGCTATATTTCACGTACTCTCAGAAGTGGTGAATTGAAATATGGTGCTACTCAACTTGAATGTTTGGCAGTAGTATGGGCTCTTGAGAAGCTACATTATTATCTTGAAGACCAAAAATTTGAGTTAATAACTGACTTTAGTGCAGTTAAGTCACTCTTAAACATGAAAACTCCTAATAGACACATGTTTAGATGGCAATTAGCTGTACAAGAATACAGAGGCCGGATGACTATTACACATAGAGCAGGAACCTTGCACTCTAATGTAGATCTGTTATCTAGAGTACCTCTGCCTAATAATGATGATAATCCTGCTTATGTTCCTGAGTCAGAGATTATTAACATTTATGGCATTTATATTGTAGATCTTGAGGATGAATTTATGCAATCAATTCTTGATAATTATAATTCAGATCCTGACTTGAGTAAATTAACTACAATATTAAATGATCCATCTAATGCTTCAATGAATGTTTTAATAAAAACATTACCAAATAAGTATAAAGAGGCATTAGAAAAAGGAAAATTTTCCATTGAGGATGGTTTTATATATTACAGGAAAAAATTAAGTAATGTAATTGTGATTCCCCCTTCAATGAAGGAGTTAATGTTAAATATATGTCATGATGATATATTAGCAGGTCATTTTGACTACCATAAAACATTAACCAGAGTAAAAAAAACAGCTTGGTGGATTAACATGTCTGAGGATGTTCAGAAATATGTTGAGACATGTGATTCTTGTCAAAAATCTAAAAGATTAATAGGCAAAAGAGCTGGTTTATTACAACGAATTGAGAAACCAAAAGCTCCATGGGAAATTATTAACATGAACTTTGTAACAGGTTTGCCAATAGCAGGACGTAAGAGTTATAACTCCTGCTGGGTAATTGTATATAGATTTACAAAGATGTGTAAATTTATTCCTACCCACAAAGAGGTTTCTGAACAGGACTTAGCTTTTTTATGGTGGACACAAATGTTAAATATAGCAGGTTTCCACAAAGCAATAGTTTCTGACAGAGGTCCTAAATTAACTTCTGAGTTCTGGACATCACTTATGGATGTTTCAAGGTGTCAATTAAAACTTTCTACAGCACACCATCCACAAACTGATGGGCTAGCAGAAAGAAAGATACAAACTTTGGAAGATATGATAAGAAGATACTGTGCTTTTGGTCTTAATTTTAAAGAAAATGACAAATTCACGCATGATTGGGTAACCCTTATCCCAGGTTTAGAATTTGCATATAATAGTACAGTACATTCTGTCAATAGCAAAAAGCCATTTGAGTTATGGTTGGGTTATGTACCTAATACCCCTGCTAAAACTCTTAATAAGTTACCTAGATTGGATATCCATCCAGGTACTAAATCTTTTCTTCAGATGCAGGAATTATGCAGAAAACATGCTCAAGAATGTATAAATAAGGTGTTTGAGTATGAAAAGAAAAGATGGGATAAAGCCCATAAAGAACAAATGTTCAAAGAGGGTGATGAAGTCCTTATTTCAACACTACATTTCAATTTAAATGGTAATGTTAAATTGAAGGATCCATTCATGGGACCATTTGTAGTTAAAAAGATGGTTGGTAATAATGCTGTTGAGGTTATTCTATATGCACCATATGATAGAAAACATCCAGTATTTCCTATTTCTCTTATAAAACCATACCATTCTAATGATACTGCTCTATTTCCAAGAAGATAAGGAAGGCATAAACAGCAACCTGAAGAAATAGTTGAAAAGGCAGAAATTGAAAAGATACTTAAAAAGAGACACCTTACTAAAGAAAAGGGAGTTGAGTATCTATTAAGATTTAAAAATAAATTAAGTGAATATGACCAGTGGATTCCAGAAAACAAAATCTCTGATCTTAAAAATCTCTTGAAAAAATTTTAATCTAAATAATACTGTTCATTCAGTATATGTATTATAAAAATTATTTTTTATTTTTTATTTTATTATTTCACTCCTTAGTTTCAATTAAAATGTCTTAACATTTTTTTTATTGTTTTTTTTGGGGTGAGGGAGTGTCAGCCTAAATATCCTTAGGACTGAGTATTTCTTATGCTTAAAATAAGATAACCTTAAGTAGATTAAGCTTATATCTTAAAAATAAGGTTAAAATAATAATATATATTATTTTATTATATATATATATAATTATTATTCTATTATATAACTTATAATAGTTTAAATAGATTATCCATGGCCTAATAATATTTATTAAGGTGCTAACGGAGTCATAATATACTTATCTTAAGTGATATGAAGTAATTATTGACATACATAAGCTTATATGTATACATAAATCTCATATTCAGTGAAATATGCTGTATATTATGTATATTTAGGTATATAAGTGGGTTTTAGCCCCTTAATAGCCTATAACCTTTGTTTTTATGCTTATTTTAGGTCATATGGACGAAATCAGTGGACTCACAACGCCTACAGAAGCATAGACACCTATATCAGGCGCATACACCCAGTTTGGACAACTGAAATCACTTCCTTGGATGGTTATTCACGGATTTATGGGTTGGAAGAATGTTTCTGAGTTAATATGGATGCTTGGGTATGTTATTGGGGGCTTGGAAATTTTATTTGTTTCCTTTATATGCTTTTAGTCTCATTAAATCTCTTTTTGATTGTTTATTTTACCTGTTTCTTTATGGTATCCGCTTTTATCTGGATTTTCTATTTATGGGATGGATCAGTGTTATTATTAATAGTGATGGAGGGTCCTTACTGGAGGTCTGGGTGTTGAAACTTCTTGAAGTGGATGCCATGGGGAGGTGATGGGCCCTCACAGTGCTGTAATTGCCGGCGATAGCAGTGACATCATCTGGATTGAAGGTCTGTGCACTCCAGTGGATTTGGGTATAAGTAAGGAGGGATTTTGACGGGTATTTATCATCATTCAATTACTACAACACCAACAAACACTACTATACAATTATTAACCTTTAGAAATATATTATAAAGCCACAATAAATTGATTTTATCTTTATATAAGCTATAACTATATTTTATTCATCTATTTTCCACCACTAGCACGCACTTAAATCCAAGTATTGTGAGTTTGACTTGAGTATAACTATTTTATTAGTCTTCCCCTGAGGTTTAATCACTAAATCATTTATCAATAAGTAGTAGGACCATAAATAAACACTGTTATATCATACTTATATACTAGACTATACTGACAGTTTTTGGTTCGATACTCTTTAGAATTAAATTATAAAACGTATTTATAGTTAATAGTGGTAAAATCTTTTAAGTTAAATAATTATTATTGTATCTTTCTTTATTTTCTCAATAATCATTTCTAAATCCTAAATCTTTGATTATTGAGTTTCCAACCCTTTGTGAGATCTTAAGAATTTTAATATTACCTTTCAATTATATTAGAATCCTTCTCAAACATAACTCGAAGCAGTAGTTCTTCCTTCGAGTCATCTTCGAACCACTTCCTCTAATCATTCCTCTGTGCTTCAAAGAAGTCTCTAAATTCCTCATCTCACTTACAGGAACATCCTCGACCTTGTGCATAGGTCGTCCAGTGACAGTTTGGGGGGGTGTTTTGGTGAGAGTTTGGAGGCAGTTTGGAGTGTGCTTTAGAGAAGTTTTACAAGGGGAGTAATGAAAAAATTGACAGAAATCTTTAAAAGGACCAATGAGGGAGCAATTAAAAAATTGACAAAAAAAGTTTTATTAAAATTTAATTTTTTTTTCTTTTTTTTTTTGTGCAGAATTAACCAAAAAAAAAAAATTCCTAAAATTCAAGTAAAGTAATAATTATTTATATTAATTATTTGCAGAAAATCTTTAAGGTCTTTTCATTTAAATTATGTGAGTTTTTTTTAATTTTTTTTTTTAAATAAATTGGTATTTTTTCAACCAGTAAAAAAATTTTTCAAAAAAAAAAAAAAAGTCTTTTTCTTCTGATTCAAGCCCAAAACCTCTATCTTTCATCTTTTTCATCTTTATTTTCTTCTTCAAAATCTACTTCATTTCAATTGTCAAAAAAAAAAAAAAAAAAATTCAGAATTTTTTTTTTCTTTCTTCTGATTCAAGCCTTACATGTCTATCTTCATCTTCATCTTCTTTATCATCTTCTTCAATGTCTAATTCATTTCAAGTTTCTTCAAAACCTTCAAACATAAAGAATGATGATTGATGTTATCAAAAAAAAGATATTTTAAAAAAATACACTTGGATATTTTATTTGGCCACATATCAAACATCAAATATTATAAAACCAAAGTTGATAGAAAAATAAATATCCCAAGAATTTACCTGAAAATATCAAGTATCTAACCAAACTAGGAGGGGATGAAGTTAAGGCTGTAATAAGTAATACTTTTAAACCTCAATTTATATATAAAAATCATTCATTAGATGGAGTAAAAGATGAATCCTTTATTCAACTATTTGATCTCATTATGACGCAATATTAAATGGCCTTGGTTTGCTTACCAATAAGGAATAATAATTTGATGGGTGGTATCATGATTGGTTTTGGATGGAGACCAGAATTTGTTAAAGGTTATTCTCTTGGGGGGTGTATTAATTTTTTTAATAATTAAAAAAATTACTAATTTTAATTATACAGGCATCTATTCGTTACTCAAATATTTATCTAAAGCTTAAAAAGATAACAATTTTTGAAAATGTAACACCTTAGCTTCACTTAATTTTTTTAATTCTCTTTGGCTTAAAACCTCCACAATAAAGCTTTTAAAGTAAATCATGAACTTGCTACTAGAATAAGAATACCAAATTGTACTGACTCAGAATATGAAGAAATCAGCACTGAATATCTATTATTTTTGAATTTTATAGTTACTCAATCCAGATTTTGTAACTCAATTCATACCAATTCAAATGATGAAATTATCTTACTTTTAAGAACTTCTCTTAAATCAATCCTTATACTGGACAACCTATTCCTTCACCTGCTAAAATCAAAGAACATGGTTTGTATTTCCCAGATCATAGGTGTATAATCAATTTTGGATTAGGCAATTGAATCATTAAGTATTTTTGAAACTTATTTCACAATAATCACCAGACATCAAAATCTCCCCCTGCTTTGAAATCTTGTCACAACTTTACTCATTTTGGCTGCTCCTTCCAAATAAGTCAAAAACTAATTTAAAGGATAAACAAGGTAAAAGAAGAAGGTAAAAGTAATAAATTTAAAAATAAATTTAGGTAGATCAAAAAAGTATGGGGATTTGTAAAGTCATCAAATATTTTTTAATCTCTCATAAATTTTTAATAAATAAATCTGATATTTCAATTTACTAAACTAAAGTGCATGATAACATCAAATTGTTTCATGGGGTTCCTCTAGCCAATAGTTGTGGAAACTCCCAAACTTAGTTTCTAAACTTGTCTTCAATTTGGCTTGAGGAATTTTCATTACTTTAAAGCTAGTGAAGTTGACTTATATTATCTATTTATTTATTAATTTATGCAATTATATTAAATTTTGGAGATTTTCACTCCTTACTTCAAAAAAATTCTGGGGAGGGTATTGCCAAATTTCCAAATCTGACATGGAAAATTGATGACTTAGAAAAATTTGGTGATACCCACCCCTTGCTTCAATAAAATGCAGGGGAGGGTATTGCTAAATCTTTTAAACAGATATAGAATTGTGGAGACTTAGCTTTATTTAGAAATGAAAATTAGTGGGGATGTGATAAAATTATGTTGGTGATGAGTATTTTTGCACAGGTGTCAGTATTATTATACCATCTGGAATTCCAAAAGTGCAAAATTTTAGATTCCAGTAAAGACAATTGGTGTTATCAGAATCCCATGAAATAATTATTTTTGATAAGATTAAAAGTAATTATTAGAGTCATTTACCAACCATCAACCAAATAAACAATTAAACAATTAAAAAAGTCAACTAATTTTTTAATGTCCTCATAAGATTGGCCATTTTTTTTACATTCTGTAATGAATTATTTTGTTAAAAACATTCTTGTTTTTCCAATTTACAACTAGCAATTTCTCTTTGAAATTTATGGTATTTTGTTTTCTCCAAGCAAAATTGAGCTCTTTCCATCTCTTCTGCCTCAAATTAAGCTTTTTACAAATTTGATTGAAAAATTTTTTTTTTTCCCCATCCAAATCTAATTTCCATTGATATTTCATTAGCATATGATCAAGCTTCATCTTCTCAAAGTCAAGGGCATTTTTAGAAATAGAGGATTTTTCTGAGAAACATTAATACAAAAAAAAAAAAATGTTATTGAAGAAGATATATAGTGAACAAATTTTTCTCAAGATAATTTTCAAGGGAGGATAAAGAGGTGGTTGAAGAATTACAAATCTTGAAAAGATGGTTCAAGTTCATTGAAGTTGAGATCTGAAGCTTTAGTTTGAAGTTTGAGCTAGAGGGTTCAGGAAGTTCATCTAAAGCAGCTTTCAAAGCAGGATTTTCTTTCCAGAATTTTTAATATTTTTAAAAATTTGAGTTTGAGTAGAAGGATACTAGAAAAGAAATAATGAGAAATTTAGAAAAGAATTGAAGAAAAAAGAGAAAGTAAACATACATTAAAATTTTGGGGCTCTGAGGACTCAGATATACTCCAAAATAATTGTTCTGCTTGATAGTCAAGATCACCTTTAGCTGAGCTATGATTGGAAAATGGAGGAGATTGATGTTGTTGAAGTACAGGTGTTTTGGGAAGTTTATAAGATGGTTGAGAACTAGAGGGTATATCCTTAGTAGTATTGTGTATAAATAAAGGGTTGAAATCAACTCAGGAACCAAAAAATTTATCCATTTCCTCATAGAAAGGACACATTAAATTAAGCTTTTCCAAAACATTAGTAACTCTAATCTCCAAATCATCATCATCAATACCAAAGCAAGTGGAAGTGGAAGAAAAATGAGCCATTTTATATTTGTATTGATAAATTTCAAGCCTCTCCTTCATTTGCTTAGGATTGGTGTTGATTCTCACTTTTGTTTTCTTTTTTACTTCATTTGCTATCAACAAGAAGCCATTGACCTTTGATGAAGGTGGATTTCCAATTCAGGTGGACTTCTCACATCCAAAACATGCATAATAATTTCATTTAATTTTGAAGAAGTTGATGAATTACTACTGCTTCCAAAAAGCTCAATTTCATGTGTCTTCCCTGTGAGGAAAATCAGACTGGTATGGGAATTAATTTAGAGAATACTGGTGAAGACATGAGGAGGCTTCATATGCAGTTGGCACACCCAGGAGATGAAGGTTGGGAGACTAGGCCTGGACTTACTATAGTGTTCCAGTGTTGTGTGTGCACCAAGAAGAGAAGGATAAAAAGGTCAGATTCTGGAGAATTTATTAAAAATGATGATGTCGGAGTCCCCCATTTTTTGGGGTAGGAAGAGCTGATTTCTCTAATGTTGTAATCTCTCCTCAAGAAGAGATCCTCAATTACAATAAAGTATCTCACTTGGAGATAATTCAAGTGAATTCTCAATTATTTTCATTTGATAAATCTTTAGAATGTCATTATGTGTTGGATTTATCTATATATTTATTATCATTATCAAATTTTTCTATTAATTTTAATAATGGGTCAAAAGGAAATATGGGATGTATTAGTTTGGATAAAAATTGGAATGGTAGTTTGGGTAATATGGTGGAAAAAGGTGGTAATATTAGTGGCAGAATATTTTATGACCTCCAGAAAGAAGATAAACTGCATTTGTCTCATCAAAAACAAAAAAATCTTAGTATAACTAATTCAAAAAATAATACCCCCCCAATCCCCCTCCTATCCCCCTCATAACCCCCCAATCCCCCCCTCAGAACCCCCTCAAACCCCCCTACTATCCTTCTCAGAAACTCCCCTATCCCCCCCTCCAATCCCCCCTCCAATCCCCCTCAGAACCCCCCCAAACCCCTCCTGCAATCCCCCCTATCCCCCCCTACCCACCCCCCCCCTCATTCCTCCTTAACAATTTGTTAGCAAATCATTAAGTTAATGAACAATTACAATTAATTGTTCAGTAACTTATTTAATTGTTAAGGAGGAATGAGGGGGGGATTGGGGGGATTTTTAGGGGGATAGGAGGGGAGATTGGAGGGGTTCTGAGGGGGATTGGAGGGGGGGATTGAGGGGGTTATGAGGGGGATAGGAGGGGGGATTTGAGGGGGGATTTGAGGGAGGATTTGAGGGGGGGATTGAGGGGGTTATGAGGGGGATAGGAGGGGGGATTTGAGAAGGGGATTGGGGGGGATTTAGGGGATGTGGGGAGGATGGAGGGGGGGTTTGTACAAGGGTTTTGGGGAGATGGGAGGGGGGCTTGGAGGGGGGCATTGAGGGGAATGTGGAAGGGATAAAAAAAAATTTCACAGTTTTTTTGAATTTTTTTTTGTTTTTTTTTCCAGAATTTTAGAGAAAAATATTCATCAAGTTCAAGTGAAATAAAAAAAATTCTTATTCATCTTTTAAGGAATTTTTTTTTAAATTTAAATTAAGTGAGTTTTTTTTAATGTATAATTTTGGGTGTTTGAAAAGTAACAAATTTTTATGTAGAAAAATACATGTCTTTAACTTCAGATTCACCACTTACCTCACTCTCTTCTTTTTTAACTTCATTATTATCTTCAAAATCAACTTCTTTTCAATCATCATCTAAAACATTGACAAAAAATGAAGAGTATCAAAATAAAAGATATTTAAAAAAAATTCACTTGGATCAAATATTTGGCCATATTTCAAAAATCAAGTTCTATAAAACTAAAGTTGAAAAAAAACAATTTTACAAAAACGTTACCTGAAAATATACATTATTTAACTGAAATTGGTGGTGATGAAGTTAAAGCTGTTATTAATAATACTTTCAAACCTCAATTTATTTTTGAAAACCATTCTTTTAATGGTTTTAAAGATGAATCATTCAAACAACTCTACAATCTCATCACAACACTATCAAATGGCTTTGGCTTGCTTACCTTTAAGGAATAACAATTTTTTGGGTGGTATTATGATTGGTATTGGATGGAGACCTGGATTTGATAAAGTTTTTTCTCTTGGTATGTTTAAAAAATTTTCTGGATTTTTTAAAATCATATTACTGAATTTAATTATATAGGCATATATTCTTTACTCAGATCTTTATCTAAAGCTGAATTAGATAATGATTTTCGAAAATGGAGTACATTACCTTCATTTAATTCATTTCTTGCTCTTTGACTTAAAAAACTCTTCAATAAAGCTTTTGAAAAAAATCATGCACTTGCTACAAGATTTGGAATACCAAATTGGTGCGACTCTGAATGGGAAGATATTAGCAGTGATTATCTAATGTTTTCAAATGCTATAATCACTCATTCTGGATTTCATAACCGAATTCAAACTGACTCAAATGATGCCAATTACCTTACTTATGGAATTTTCTCATATATTAATCCTATCACTGGACAACCTATTCCATCACATGCTAAAATTAAAGGACATGGATTATCTTTCTTGAATCATAGATGTATAATCTATTTTGGATTAGGAAATGGAATCATTGAAACAGTTTGGAATTCTTCTTATGATAATTACCAAACCACAAAGGCTCCTCCAGGTTTGGAATCTTGTCAAGACTTCACACATTTTGTTTGCTCTTTCCATATCAGTCAAAAGTTAATCCAACAAATAAACAAGTTAAAAAAAGAAGAGAAAGGTAATAAATTTAAAAATTCTTTAGGTAGATCTAAAAAGTATGGGGATTTTTACAGTCACCAAATATTTAATATTCTTCTATAGATTATTAATAAATAAATCTGATATGTCACTTTACTAAATTAAAGTAATGAGCCAATGACCTTGGGTTGCATAAAAGGTAATCATGACAACATTAATTTGTTTCATGGGGTTTCTCTAGCCTATACCTGTGGAAAGTCCCAAACTTAGTTTCTAGACTTGATCTGCATTTTGGCATGAGGAATTGTCATTAATTTAAAAGTTGTAGATTTGAAATATCTTATTTATATATTAATTAATTTATGTAATTATATTAAATTTTGGTGACTTTCACCCTTTACTTCAATAAAATTCAGGGGAGGGTATTGCCAATTTTTTAAATCTGACATGTGAAATTGATACCTTAGAAAAATTTGGTGGTACCCACCCCTTGTTTCAATAAAATTCAGGTGGAGGTATTGACAAATTTTCAAAAGAGATATAGAATTTTAATGACTTAGCAGTATTTAGTTAAGAAAACTTATTGACTTGAAAGTAAAGATAGAAAAATTGTATTATATTTTTAAATTTTCATCAAAAAAAGTATAAGAAAACTTATTGACTTGAATGTAAAGATAGAAAAATTGTATGATATTTTCAAAAATTCATCAAAAAAAAAGTACTATATTCAAGACGTTTTATAAGTCAGCATATAAGAAAATATTACAATAAAGAAATCAAAAAAAATTAATTTAACTAGAAAAACAATTTATCAATTGAAAAGATCAAGCAATTTTTTAATGTCCTCATAAGATTGGCCATTTTTTACACATTCCATAATGAAAACTTTTTTTTAAAAAATTTTTTGTTTTTACAATTCACAAGTAGCCATTTCTCTTTGAAATTGACAGTCATTTACTCTTTCCATCTGATCTGCCTCAAATTTTTTTCTTCCAAATCTAAGGCTTGCTGATCTTTCCTTAGCATATGATCAAACCTCATCTTCTCAAAGTCAAGGGCATTTTTTGCAATACAGCTTTTTGCTACAAAAAGAGAAATGAAAAAAATAAGTTAATGAACAAGATATATAGTAAACAAATATTATTTATATCTTTTTTTTTCAAAATAATCCTCAAAGGAGCCAAGAGAGCTTGTTGAAGTATTACCACGTTTTAAAAGATGGTTCAAGTTCATTGAAGTTGAGGGTCATTTCTTTAGTTTGGAGTTTGAACAAGAGGCTTCAGGAAGTTCTTCTAAAGCAGTTTCTAAAGCAGGATTCACATTTCCAGAATCGAGATTATTTAATGGAGTTTGAGTTTGAGTAGGAGGAGACTAGAAAGAAAGAGAAATTTAGAGAAGAATTGAAGAAAAAAGAAAAAGTAAACATACATTTAAATTTTGGGGCTCTGAGGATTCAGATCTGCTGCGATATAATTGTTCTGCTTGATAGTTGGGATCATCTTCAGCTGAACTATGGTTAGAAGGTAGAGGGGATTGATCTCCTTCAAGTAATGGTTTGTTGGGAGGATTATAGGAAGGTTTGGATCCAGAGGGTATATTCTTAGTAGTATCTTGTAGAAACCAAGGGTTTACATCAACTTGGGAGCCAAAAAGATTATCCATTTCCTCATAGAAAAGACACATGACATTGAGCATTTTGGAAACAGTAGTAATTCCAATCTCTAAATCACATTGTCAATACTGAAGTCAGTTTCATTTGCAGCATGATGAGCATTTTTATATTTTGATTGATAAATCTTAAATCTATCCTTCATTTGTTTAGGATTGACATCAATTCTCCCCCTTGTTTTCTTCCTTACTTCATTGGCCATCAATAAGTAGCCATTAAACTTTGAAGAAGGTGGACGTCCAATACAAGTGGACTTTTCACATCCAAAACATGCATCATAATTTGATTTTATTTTAAGGAAGTTGATTATGATGAGATAATCATCCTTTTTTAGCTGATCAGACTTTGATTTTTCAGGTGTAGGGCTTGCTTTACAAGGAGACTTTTGTGACAAAGCAGATTTTTGAGTTACCTTTTGAGATTTGGAATGTCTGGGAGGCATTATAAAACTTGTACATAACAAGAAAAGAGATTAAGAGGTATAAGAAATAAGTAAAGAAGAATGTAAACATGCCTGGTCAAAATGTTGTAATATAATGTTGAAAATTTTAGGAAGGGGTGTGTGCCGAGGATTGATGGGTAGGGAGCGAGGAAAGTCAGTGTGTCACATGTGACAGGGATGGGGTAAGAAAGGAAGGGATGTTGTGGCAAACATGTGGTTGTGAAAAAAATGGGAAAAAAGTGCTGATTTGAGGTCATAACTGACACCATTTTTTGAAATAAGTGACTTTTTTGCAAAATTTAAGTGCTGATTTGGTTTGAAATATACACTTAAGTTAAGTGCCAATTTTCCAGAACTGACACCCCCTATTGAATTAATTCTGGTTAAGTATCAATTAAGTGATTAAAATTTCAAACTGGTATTATGAGTTCATTTTTAAGGCAATTATATCAAGATGATTATCACTCAAGTAAAATACTTAACTATATATTAGGGGGTGTCAGTTCTGGCAAATCCGCACTTACAAATCCGCACTTAAATAAGTGCGGATTTCCATAACACACTAGCCCCAATACTGGTGGATTTCAAAATGAAATAAGTCACTTATTTCACTCAAATCCGCACTTTCTCAACCAAAAGTGCTGATTTCACCATCAAGTCCCATTTCACTGATTTGTCAGCATCATCCCATTCATACGCAGCACTCCGCAGAATAACACTTCATAACTCAAAACATCGTACATCACTTACATCTTCATATCATATCATATAAGAGTTATGCCTTCCTCACTTTCAAATCGTGATAAATTACATAAAGCAATGACTTTCATGGCTCTTGAACTGCTCTTGGACTCTGATTCCAATTCTGATCTAGAAGAAGATTTTGTCGTTTTATCAAAAATGGCCAGGAAACGTTACCTTCTTCCCAGAAAGCCTCAAGTACTTCATACCCCCAAGTACACCATCCAAACACTTCTTAACCTATCTACACCCAGTTTTAGACAGCTGTTCAGGACTTCTCAGGAATGTTTCCTTAAATTGCTTGAGCTTATTCAGGATCATCCCATATTTCACAATAATTCTCAAAAAGAACAACGACATCCTTCAATTCAATTGGCCATCACACTATGTCGTTTAGGTTCAAATGGTAATGGAGCTGCTTTGAAACGTTTAGAAAATGTCTTTGATTTAGGGTATGGTTCAGTTAACACTTATACCAAACGATGTATCACTGCCATCAACTCCTTGGAATCTCAACTTCTCACCTGGCCAACAAAAGAAGAGCGACTTGAATCATCTCAGGTTATGCAAGCAGAGGGCTTTCCAGGATGTATTGGTTTTGTTGATGGTACTACTATTCCTTTGAGCCAGAAACCTGCTCAAGGTGGAAACAATTACTTTGACTGTAAAAAGAGGTAGATTATTTTTAACTCCTTTCCTTCTCTTTGAAACAAACACAAACAAATATATCTTCTTTATAGATATTCAATTAACGTTCAGCTTATATGTGACGTAAACAAAAAATTTATATCATTCTTCGCTGGCTATCCTGGCTCATGTCATGACTCCTACGTCTTCCAAAGAATGCATATTTCAAATGAACCTGAAAAATTCTTTGATGAAGATCAGTATCTTCTTGCAGATTCTGCTTATGTGAATGGAAAGTATGTACTTCCTGCTTTTCGGGGAGAAGCTTCAGAAGACAGTCAAAATGCCAAATTCAACAATCATATGGCAAAGTCAAGAGTCCGTATTGAACATTCTATTGGAATCTTGAAAGGCCGTTTTTCTAGTTTAAGGGAATTAAGAAGTCCTCTTAGAAATAAATCTGAAATGGAGGCGGTGATCAACTGGATTCTGTGTTGCACTATACTTCATAACCTACTTGCTGACCTCAAAGATCAATGGTTAGAGCTGTATGAAGATGAACAAGTTGATTCACCTCCGACTATATCCAACACTTCTATTTCTCAATCAACTAGTATAAGGGCAAAAATTCTTCCAATAACACTCCAACATTTTTCAACGCAATTTTAATTTTTTTTTCTTTCTCTTCAAATTATCAATTTGCATGTGTTATTCACTGAGAATGGTAAATTTTTTTGCATATTTTTTTGGTTTTTGAATTTGCTGTTAAAGTCTTATTTTTTTTCTCTCTGTGTTTTCTTTCATCAACTCAACATGAAATCGCATATTTTCAGCAAACGCATATTATTTCAGTCACTCTCTTTTTTTTCTTCACTCATATCCGTTTTCTCCTCTCTTCCTACATCACTCAATCAATTTCACTTATATTTCTTTTTTCTCAACTCATCTCTCCAGGTAAGTCATTTTATTCTTTTTACTTAATTTTTTGCTAATTTTTTTTTTTTTTTTGGTTTTTTGGTTTTTTTTTTTTTTTTTTTTTTTTTTTTTTTTTTTGTAAGTGGTTGTTTTTAAATTTATAGGTAAAATTAACCTTTTTTTTCTCTCTCTTTCTCTCCCTCTTTTCTCTCTTTATCCCCCCTTGGCCTGGTCTTTTTCCCACCTTTACCCTCTCCTTGGAATGGATACATCCCCCTTTTCCCCCCTTTGGCTGCCTTATTCCCCCCTCCTTGGCTCACTCTAACCTCCCTTTTCTCCCTCTTTGGTCTCATCTCTCCCTTTCTCCCCCTTCTTGGTCTCCTCATATCTTCCCCTCATTCCACTCCACCCCCCACCAAATCCCCCAAATCCTCCCTCCAAATCCCCACCAAACCCGCCTCTAACCCCCCCTCCAAACCTCCCTCCTATCCCCCTCAAAACTCCCCCAAATCCTCCCTCATATCCCTCCTACCCCCCCCTTAAACTTCACTTAACAATTTGTTAACGAATCGTTAAGTTAATGAACGATTGCACCAAATCTTTCATTAACTTAACGATTCTCTAATGAATCGTTAAGTAAGTTGGAGGGGAGGTTAGGGGGGTTTAGAGGGATGTATTGGGGGGGTTTCAAGGGGGATTTGGAGGGGGGTTAGAGGGGGTTTGGAGGGTGTGAAAGGAGGTGGATTGAAGGGGGTGTTTGGGGGGGTTGCAGGGGGTTTGGAGGGGGATTTGCAGGGGGGTTTGGAGGGGGATTTGGATGGGGGTTTGGAGGGGATTTGGAGGTGGTTTTGAAGGGGGATTTGGGGGATTTGGTGGGGGGTGGAGGGGGGGTTTTCCAAGAGTTTTTGGGAGGTGGGAGAGGGCTTTGGAGAGGGGAATTTAGGGGAATGGGGAAGTGTTAAAAAAAATTTAACAGTTTATTGATTTTTTTTTTGTTTTTTGATTTTTTTTTTTAATTTTAGAGAAAAATATTCATTAAGTTCAAGTGAAATAAAAAAAATTCTCATTAGTCTTTTGAGGAATTTTTATTTTTTAATTTAAATTAAGTGAGTTTTTTTTTAATGTATAATTTTGGGTGTTTGAAAAGTAACAAATTTTTAAGTAGAAAAATACATGACTTTAACTTCAGATTCACCACTTACCTCACTCTCATCTTCTTCAACTTCATTATCATCTTTAAATTTAGCTTCTTTTCAATCATCATCTAAAACATTGTCAAAAAATGAACAGTATCGAAATAAAAGAAATTATAAAATAAAAATTCACTTGGATCAATTATTTGGCCATATTTCAAAAATCAAGTACTATAAAACTAAAGTTGAAAGAAAAAAAATATCCGAAAACGTTACCTGAAAATATACATTATTTAACTGAAACTGGAGGTGATGAAGTTAAAGCAGTTATTAATAATACTTTCAAACCTCAATTTATTTACGAAAACCATTCTTTTAATGGTTTAAAAGATGATTCATTTAATCAACTCTGCGATCTCATCATAACACTCTACCAAATGGCTTTGGTTCGCTTATCTTTAAGGAATAAGAATTTGTTGAGTGGAATCATGATTGGAATTGGATGGAGACCAGGATTTGTTAAAGGTTTTTCTCTTGGTATGTTTAAAGATTTTTCAGGATTTTTTAATATCATTTTACTGAATTTAATTCAAATAGGCATATATTCTTTACTCAGATCTTTATCTAAAGCTGAATTAGATAATGATTTTCGAAAATGGAATACTTTACCTTCATTTAATTCATTTATTGCTCTTCGACTTAAAAAACTCTTCAATAAAGCTTTTGAAAAAAATTATGAAGTTGCTATGAGATTTGGAATACCAAACTGGTGCGACTCTGAATGGAAAGATATTTGCAGAGATTATCTAATGTTTTCAAATGTTATAATCACTCATTCTGGATTTCATAATCAAATTCACACCGACAGAAATGATGCCAACTACCTCACTTATGGAATTTTTACATATATTCATCCTATCACTGGACAACCTATTCCATCACCTGCTAAAGTTAAAGGACATGGATTATATTTCCCGGATCATAGATGTATAATCGATTTTGGATTAGGAAATGGAATCATCGAAACAGTTTGGAATTCTTCTTACGATAATCACCAAACCACAAAGGCTTCTCCAGGATTGGAATCCTGTCAAGACTTCACGCATTTTGGTTGCTCTTTCCAGATCAGACAAAAGTTAATCCAACGAATAAACAAGTTAAAAAAAGAAGAAAAAGGTAATAAATTTAAATATTATTTAGGTAGATCTAAAAAGTATGGGGATTTGTAGAGTCACCAAATATTTAATATTCTTCCATAAATTTTTAATAAATAAATATGATATTTCAATTTATGAAATTAAAGTAATGGGCCCATGACCTTGTGTTGTATAAATGGTAATCATGAAACATTAATTTGTTTCATGGGGTTCCTCTAGCCTATACTTGTGGAAAGTCCCAAACCTAGTTTCTAGACTTGATCTGCATTTTGGCTTAAGGAATTGTCATTACTTTAAAAGTAGTATATTTGACATATCTTATTTATATATTAATTAATTTATGTAATTATATTAAATTTTGATGACTTTCACCCTTTACTTCAATAAAATGCAGGGGAGGGCATTGCCAATTTTTTAAATTTGACATGTGAAATTGATGACTTAGAAAAATTTAGATAAGCAAACTTATTGACTAGAAAGTAAAGATAGAAAATTTTTTTTATACATTCAAATTTTTGTCAAAAATAACGTACTATATTCTTTTCTTTTATAAGTCAGCATATAAGAAAATATTAACAAAAAGAAATCAAACAAAATTAAATTAACTAGAAAAACAATTTATCAATTGAAAAGGTCAAGTAGTTTTTTAATGTCCTCATAAGATTGGCCATTTTTAACACATTCCATAATGAAATCTTTTTTTTTAAAACTCTCTTGTTTTTCCAATTCACAAGTAGCCATTTCTCTTTGAAATTGACAGTCATTTACTCTTTCCATCTGCTCTACCTCAAATTTTTTTTCTTCCAAATCTAAGGCTTGCTGATCTTTCCTTAGCATATGATCAAACTTCATCTTCTCAAAGTCAAGGGCATTATTTGCAATAGTTGATTTCGCTGAGAAAATTAAATTGAAATAAATAAATAAATGAGTTAATGATTAAGATATATAGTAAACGAAACTTACTCATATCTTTTTTTTCAAAATAACAACAAGGGAGCCAAATGAGCTTGTTGAAGTATTACCACGTTTTAATAGGGGTCAAGTTCATTGAAGTTGAGGCTCGACGCTTTAGTTTGGAGTTTGAACAAGAGGCTTCAGGAAGTTCTTCTAAAGCAGCTTCTAAAGTGGTATTCACATTTCCAGAATTGAGATTATTTAATGGAGTTTGAGTTTGAGTAGGAGGAGACTAGAAAGAAAGAGAAATTCAGAGAAGAATTGAAGAAAAAACAAAAAGTAAACATACATTTAAATTTTGGGCCTCTGAGGATTCAGATCTTCTGCGATATAATTGTTCTGCTTGATAGTTGGGATCATCTTCAGCTGAACTATGGTTAGAAGGTGGAGGGGATTGATCTTCTTCAAGTAAAGGTGTGTTGGGAGGATTATAGGAAGGTTTGGATCCAGAGGGTATATGCTTAGTAGTATTGTGTAGAAACCAAGGGTTTACATCAACATGGGAGCCAAAAAGATAATCCATTTCCTCATAGAAAGGACACATGACATTGAGCTTTTCGGAAACAGTAGTAATTCCAATCTCCAAATCATCATCGTCAATACCAAAGCCAGTTTCATTTGCAGCATGATGAGTCTTATTATATTTTGAATGGTAACTCTTAAATCTCTCCTTCATTTGTTTAGGATTGATATCGATTCTCCCCCTTGTTACTTCCTTACTTCATTGGCCATCAACAAGTAGCCATTAACCTTTGAAGAAGGTGGACGTCCAATACGAGTGGACTTTTCACATCCAAAACATGCTTCAAAATTTGATTTTATTTTAAGGAAGTTTATTATGATGAGATAATCATCCTTTTTAAGCTGACCTGAACCTGCCTTTGATTTTTCAGGTGTAGGGCTTGCTTTATGAGGAGACTTTTGTGACGAAGCAGATTTTTGAGTTACCTTTTGAGATTTGGAATGTCTGGGAGGCATTATGAAACTGGCACATAACAAGAAAAAAGATTAAAAAGTAGAAGAAATAAGTAAAAAAGAATGTAAACATGCCTGGTCAAAATATTGAAAATGTCAGGAAGGGGTGTGTGCCGAGGATTGATTGGTAGGTAGCGAGGAAGGTCAGTGTGTCACATGTGACAGGGATGGGGTAAGAAAGGAAGGGATTTTTTGTGGCCAAAATGTGGTTGTGAAAAAAAACGGAAAAAAGTGCTGATTTGAGGTCATAACTGACACCCTTTTTTGCAATAAGTGACTTTTTTGCAAAATTTAAGTGCTGATTTGTAAGTGCTGATTTGGTTTGAAATCCGCACTTAACTTAAGTGCAGATTTTCCAGAACTGACACCCCCTATTATGACTTCTGGCTTATTAAATAGTTTTCAATTTTAATAAAGGCTTAAGGTCATACTTTCAGGGTCTTTTTGGCTTGTTGGGTTCTGTCTCTATTTTAAAAACTTTCTATATTTTTTTAAATATTTGATGATTATTTATAAAGTGGTCTGAGAACTGTCTCTCAAGTATATGATGTATTTCATATAATAAAGTTTTTTCCACTATCTTACTAAAATAATTCTTTTAGTTTTTTTTTCTAATTCCTCTATTTAAACTGCAGATAGGCCAATTATTTTTTTTCTCTATGGCACTTGCTAAAACAAAGTTCCATGTCCTCAATAAGGATGATCTTCCTTTTGAAGGACACAGCACTTCTGACACTATGCAGAAGCTAGATTTAAAATACAGTGGGATGGTTATGTAAATATTTTGATTTACATAATTAAAGATTGAGTATTCTAAAACCTGAAATATTTTACCAAAGTACAAGTAAATTCAGTAAAATAAAATATGTGGATTGAATTTTTTTTTTAAATCCCATCATGTAATGTAGCCCTTCTAATATAAGAAAAGAAATTATACGCTCAAAATTTTTAAAATCCTTTCTATTACCCATCTGCAGCCTTTTTTTAGACATCAGGAGCACCCCACATGGCCCCCATGGTTGTGCAGAAGGGCCTTTAAGTCAAATTTGTGTATGTCCTTTGTGTTCCTGTTTTCCCCACATAGCTCCTTGTAGGTTCTACTCAGGCATTTTTCTCACCCTATATTTCCTGTGCTTTATTTCACTCTCATGGCTTTAGCGCAATACCCCATGCTTCTTTAGGACACTCCCAATGTTCTACATTCCTCATAATACCCTCCAATTACACCCTTTTGCTTTCTGGTCTTGTTCCAGAAAAGGTGCTGTGTCTTTTCAGCATTTGACATAGTGAATTCCGCCCTGGCACCCTTAAAAAATGAATCAAATTTTTCTATTACATTTGATCCAATTTACCCAAAACCTAATGCCTCCAATTTCAGGTCTCATTCTGAAAAGACACTCCATCTTTCAGAATGTGACCCTCAGAGTGGGGGTATCAGGAATTGGTTCAAATAGATCACAATTCTAGAAACTTGCTGTCCATCTTTCACAAGGGCACCTAGAAGCCTGAGCCAAGTCATTTTCTGAAATGTTACACTGTCATTTCAGCATTCAACATGGGGGTGAGGTTGTCTGGACTTGGGTCAAATAGATCACAAGTGAAGTGACTCGTGATCCATATCACGCAAGGGTTAATGTGAGAAAGTACTATGTCACATTCTGAAAAGATGCAGTGTCTTTTCAACACATGAAGTGGCTCTGGCTCCCATTAGATCAAGTTTCTTTTTTTTACTTCTTATATACATGTATGTATATATATATTCTGCTCCCCCCCACTTCTTACTTTACTTTCCTCTTGCTTCTCCTGTCTTACTTCTTTTTCATCAGTGTTTTGTCTCTCTCTCTTCCCATATTGTCAATTTCTAAAAAATTAAAAAAAGAAGTAAATATAAAACACAGCTTAAGTCTTCAATCAATTATCTTAAAAAAACTAGTAAGAAAAATCAAAAAAGAAAAGATAATAATCTGAAAAATCATAAACTACCAAATGATTATGTTGATAAAACTGGTCAAAATTGAATAAAGGAAAAAAAAAGATAAAGAAGAAAAGTAAAGAAGAAAAGAAAAACAATATATAGAGAATTTTAAAAAATAAGTTAAAAACTCTGTAAAATTTATAAATTGAAATGATAGTAACTATATTCTACAGTATTTAAAACTACCATAGTTTTTTAAAAAAAATAAAGGATCAAAAAAATATGACAATTTAAAATATCTAAGTTAGTCTCCATTTACAATTAATTTCTTTCAAATTCAACAAATAAAAAAATAAAAAAACATCTAGATGATATAAAAATGCCTATTTTTTTGGTGCTTTTGTTTGGAAAGGAGAGTCATTGTGCATGGGTGCAGATTTAAATATGAGAAGATATGTAATTTGATATGAAATTTCTTCAGCTCAAGATAATGAGTATAAATAGATACAAGATTGATAAAACAGAAAAACAAGAGTGATCAGTTGTGATGGAATCCGGGATTTTAAGTGATTAGATTCAAGACAGTGGTCCTATCCTTTTCTGGAACACCAAAATTAGGTAAAATACTTGTAAAGTACTTTTTTGATTTGTCTAAATAAATTTTCAAAATTATTTTATTTCTTTCACACTCTTTTTAGGACTATTGAAGTTCTACTGAGGATACTCTGGGGGTATTCTGAGGGCAAAAACAATGACCTGCCTACAAGTCTTCTTTCTTTTCACCCTTTAGAATGATCCAGGGGTTCAATACTTTATCTGCACCATTCACCCTTCCATCTCCTGTTTTTACCTTTTGTGAATGAAATTTTGTCTCTTCTTGGTGCACTTCCTCCCCCCTTTGGTGCTCTTTGGTGCTCTTTTCCGGTGTCCCATCCCCAGCCTGCTTTTTAGAAACAAGAGAAAGCATCATTTCTGGTAACAAGTCAACTGAAGATAAAAAACATCAAAAGACTTTCAGGAATGGGAACCTGACCCATGAAGGATCCAGGGAGTCAATACTTTATCTCTAGTTTTCCCTTTCCTTCACATTTGAACCCTATTTTTGATCCAGTCAATTCATGGGCTATATTGGTTCAGCCATGTCATCCCCAGTACCAAGTCATACTGCTCTTTCAGTTTTGTTCCATATTCCTTGCATTGAGTCTACTTTCAGTCACACTAGAATCTGCAAAAAATCTTATTTTCTACTTCTCCTCCCCCACTTGGGGATCCATAAAACATAATTAGACATTTGGGATGGTCAAAACTTTTCAATTTTCAATTTATTCTTCTGTAAAAACTTGTTAGAAGTAGAACAGCCTGTGGCCCCAAAATCTAGAATGGCTTAAATATTCATTGTGGAATCAAGGGTCATTAAATGAAAGCTCAGTATAATAAAATTATTAATTACTTCAACTAGTTTACACACTGATAATTCTTCTACTAAATCTACCTTATTGATTATATCTAATCTTCTCAAGGAGGGCACAAACTTCAATCCCTAGCAATGTATTTTACATTTTTCTTTCCTGAACTATCCTCCACCTCACTAACCCTATCTTGGCTTTACACTTTATTTTCAAATGACTACTATTCCCACATTTTAAACACAGACATTTTCTCATACACCTCTGGTATTACTCATCAGAGAGCCTTCTTCTCCCACTAGCACCTTGTGTACTTTCAGAATCAATATCCATGGTGTTTGGATGATAAGAATTGGCACTTCTTGATGAAGAATAGTTGCACCATTGATGAGCACCACTTCCATCATCCATGTACTGATGTATTAACTCATTATCAGTTTGAATGGCCAGTTCCAGGAGCACTTGTAGAAAAATTGGACAAGGGTTACTAACTAGTGCATTTCTGATTTTTGACAGAAGTCTATTCCTAAATTGAAACATGAGTTCTCCTTCTCTCAATGCTGAAACATAACTGGAATTTCTCCAGAATTCAAACACATACTCAGTTAGAGAGTGGTTTGGCTTAAGTGACTTAGTGCATGCTCAAAGGTTGTGACCACCTCAGGATTGTCAAACTCTACATTGAATTCTGTCATGAATTGGAGAAAAGAAGTTGTGGAAGCCTAAAGATTAGTATGGCATACATAGACAATCCAATAGTGCTAGGTATAGGCCTTGACCAAGGGAGTTGGAGAAAAACCAGAGTGAACATACCCTATCCCTTTAGAAAAATAGATTGAGATTTACCTGCTAAAGTAAATTGAGTCTTTTTTTAAAAAACCCCTTTCCAAAACACTTGACTGCTTAATCAGCCAAGAAAGTAGTCACCAGACAGACTACAAAACCAAAGAACTTAAATGTAGACCAATTTCCACACCAGAGAAAGCAATGATACTTGATGTAGGTTGCAAATCCACACCAGAGACTGCAATAATACTTGATATAGCTTGCAAGACTATAACAAAGAAAACAGTGAAAAGGGTTGAGGTCAAGTAAGAACTAAACTTTTCACAACCCAGCCAAATAATGCCACAAACACACACAAAAGAGTGAATCACAGACATTCCAGATATACCAGATGGTGTGATAAACTAGAATTTCCTTAAACTTGCTTCATTATCCCACACATGGACCACCCTGGCTTTTTCCCAGCCAAATACAACTCTCTCGCCTCTCTTAATTCATAAAAAGGCCTTTAGAGGCTTCCACATGTGCAGGTAGGTAGGCTGCCTGATGTAGGGACGGCTTCCTAGAAGCAGGCCTCCGCTTTTAGGCCTTTAAATTCCCAAAATCACCCAAAAACACCCTCTAAACAACAAAACAACAGTAACCACACATAGAAAAAAGCTACTCAAACATAACACATACCAAAATGATGAGAAAAGAAAGGACATTAAGCTGAGACATAATAAGTGAACCTATCTTAAGCCTACAAAAACACAACCAAAAATCTAAAAACTAAAAAAAGACCAATAAACAATACCATAACCCCATGCCATGCAATATGGGGGCGGACTTGTTAGCAAGTCCACAACCTTGGACTCCCACAGATTGAACACACATTGAGCTATTGAAAAAGGAACCATACAATCAGGGATGAACACCACTCAGAAGAACAGTTATAGGTGGGTCTTCAAGTAGAGTTCAATATGAGTTCAGTATGAGTTCAGTCTGAGATCCATCTGAGTTTTGTCTGAGTTCAGGTTGGGGACTTGCTAGCAAGTCCACCCTCTATATTGCATAGTGCCAACTATACCCTACATACCAAATACCTCCAAGTACACACTCCAAAGGCCTACCCAGCATTGGAACACCACATTGTCCTTAAAATGAAGAATTTCCACATTCTTCATCCACTAACAAACATTTTCAACGCCTCTCCAGACCTATCTCTGGCATGGGCTCTTGCCAGTACTTCATTGACAACAACCTCATCTGCACAATGACTGGACCTCTTCACATCTACAGGACTTCTTTTTACACCTTCCACTCCAGAAGAAACTATTCCACAGACCTGGACCATTATCCTCCCCTTCAGCTTCTTCCTACACTCAGCCTGGCCCATCCTCTTCCACTAGAAGATCTTGAACCTCCATCATCATTCAAGAACACTCAACAAACTTTATTCATCCAGAAGAAAACCTGTAACTCCAACAGCCTCTTCTTCCTCTCATAACCCTGATTCCCCATAAGGTAAGATTCCATTACTCCATACAAAACTAGACTGACAATTTTATTCAGCATCTCTTCCACCAGTCATTGATGATGATAAAAATGTAGGGACAATTGAAACACCACCCCCAAATCCAATACCCATTTCCAAAGAAAAATTCCAACATCACTCCCAAAAACAGAAAAAACTCCTCCTTTATTACTTCCAATCAACTGCTTCCAAAGACCAACAAGACATTGATAAGAGAAGGAACCTCATCCAAAAATTTAAGGCCAATTCAGAACATTTTTCAACCTTTCTTAATACCCTTCTGTAATTCCACTAGTACTTGAGTTTGATTTAGAACAGAAAATATGACCACACCCTCTATAGAATGTAGCCACCAAAAAGCCCTCAGCTTTAAGTATTGTGGGACCACCCTCATTTTATTGTCTTGGGACTCAAAAACCCTTAGTTTATAGTTTTGGGGGATTCAAAACCTAAATCATAAACCCAGAACCAGAGATCAACCAAATTAAGAAACAGAGAAAAAACTAACATTCTGGAATAATTGAGAATAGAGCTGCCAGCCTATCAATTACCCCCAAACTTGCTTTTGCTAAATTCAGAGGCTCCCCTGTGGACACCCACTGCCAATCTTCAAAACCAACACCAGAACAACACCTGTTCCTCAGTTTATAGTCTTGGGGGACTAAAAAAAATCCTCATTTTATAGTCTTGGGGGAATGAAAAATCCTCAGTTTATAGTCTTGGGGGACTTTTGCATATTTCAGTTTAGAGACTTGATTGAATAATGCATATTCACCCACATTCCACTTGCTGAAAATCAACATCCACTTCATCTTCTACCCATCACTGATAAAAAAAATTGTTTTATATCTTTCTCTTTATCATTTTTATTCCACCACAGATCATCTCAAACCTTGAATCACCCGCTGTTTACCCTTCAACCCTTCCTTACTTCACTGCTCCAAAATACTATGCTTGCAAACAGTGCCTTCACATGTGCAGACCCTGAAAATTCACTCTTCCAACCCCAGAGGCCAAAATGTACGACATGGCTTGTGACTCTTGAAACTCAAAGAAGAAAAGATTTGATAGAGATCCTAACTATCCTTTATCTCCACCTTCACCTTCTCACAAATACATCTCCAGAACTAGGTCCTTCTTCTTCTTCTTTATATTCAGTTCCTTTCAGAAGATCCAGGAGATCTGTTCCCAGCACTCTTTCTAAATGAAAACCTCTATATTCCCAAGAATCTGCTTTTACATCCTCAAATTCTACTTTAAATACTTTAAATTCAGCTCCTAGGATGCTAGACCGCATCCAGGCAGCCTGCCCGTCTTGCTTGGAAGAAAAAATCAGGCTCAAAACCTTCAAAAACAGCCAGAAAATAGCCAAAATTTTCCAAAAAACAACCAAACTTCTGCACAAGAACTTCATGTGCTCCTAGAGCAATGCAAGAAACATTTTCAAAGTCCAGAAACACCGAAAATTTTCAAACTTCAAGAAGACCTGCCAGGGCTCCCCAAGAACAAATCAGAGATCCCAAAACTGCTCATCAACTAAATTCACCTTCTCCATCCAGGAGAAGACATTACACCTCCCCTATTCCTTCCAACTACTCTTCGACAGTTCCTTCTCTTCAAGCAATTCCTCAAGAAGACAAAAGTCAGCCCCCAGATCACTTTCACCTGCCCCATCCTCCAACAGCATTGGTTCCCCAGTACCAGCAACCAATCCAATAGAGCAGGATAATAATAACAAAAACAATTCCAACAACAATTCTCCTTCTCTAGTTAGGCCCAGGAAGAGTTCCATCCTAGTTCACCATCTTAGCACCCACTGGAAGAAGATCAAGGTAACCCATATTTATCTCTGGCTGATCCTTTAACCACATATCTTTCCAAACCTCCAGAAGTCCAAATTCCAAAAGCATATAATTTAAAAGAGCTTCTATCTGTAATTACCATAATCTTTCATCCAATTCCATCAACAAAAAAAGTAACTTCTAAACAAAATTCTTCTTGTTTAGATGGCAACCCTTTTCCTGAGACTACTATTGGAGTTGGCCAACCCCTTGAAACTACATTAACTCTGGATTATTCTGATATGAGATAAAACCTAAGCATAATTTTTTCCAACATGCTAAAGGCCTTTTCTATTCATGGACCATTGAATGAGTTTGAAAGGATCCTGAGAAAGTAACTTCTGGACGACCACTGGAAGTTGTCAAGGATAATTTAGCAAAACTTTCAACATTACATCCCAGACCATTACAAACCTTAAAATCTCTCCAGTAGACTACACCACAAGAAACACAGTTCATCCTCCAATCCAAACCAGAAACAGAAAGGCCAACACATTTAAAACCAACCTCCAGAGATTATAATTAAAGAAAACAGAAATAATATAAATTTATAAAATAGAGAAAAAAATTAAATAAAAGAAAACAATTAATAATTAGAAGTGGAAAAAAATATTTTTATTTTAATTTAATTTTACTTTTTTATTTATTTTATTTTATTTTATTTTAATTTTTTTTATTCTACAGATATTACCTATAACTACTAACATATTAAAAAAAACTTAAAAATAATAAAATTCATAATGTCCAAAAAATATGAGAGCTGAGAAAATAAAATTGAACAATAATAAGATAAAATAAATAATTATTACAAATGGTATCCCCCAGCCATTGATGAGCTGATCCCCTGAAACCTTACCCACATCCAAGTGCACCTTGATGTGAAAACACCTCTAAGAAATTATAAAGATTTGAAAATTAATTTGAACATATAAAGAAACTTGAGAATGAAAACAATAAAATGAATGAATAAAAGAAACTGGAGAAGTAACAATATAAAAAGAAAAATAGCATTTCCTGGCCAATCAATGAGCCTTTCCCCACCAAAACTTGCCCACATCCAGGCGACCCTGATGTGGTACACCCAACTAGTTTTTTTTTATTTTATAAACAACCCTCACTAACAAAATAAAAGAAAAAAAAGAGAAAAAAAAGAAAACAATCTAAGACCACTACAATTCCATTCCATCACAACAAATCACAGAATCAAATCCAGGTCCAAGAAAAGATCACTGGGTGGGCTCCCTCCAATAAGTAAAAATGATGGGAGACCACCAGTGATCCACCACCAAGAAAGACCCAAGAACCAAGAGGTGTTCAATTCAGTTTAAAGTCATAGAGGACTAAAAACCTGAATAAAAGCAGAGAACTAGGATTCAACTAAATAAAACCAAGAGCTTGAAACAGACAATATGGGGTAACTGTTATACAGAGAAGACAGCTCATTATTTACCCACACACTTGCCAAAATAAAATTTAGAATTCCCCCCTAAGTACCTTCTAACAAAACCAAACATCCCACATAAAACATCCACACAATGAAAAGACTTGAAGCCCACAGAAATCCAGTTTAAATTCATAGAAGACTAAAACCTGAATGCCAAAAAAAGAACTAGAATTGAACTAGGACAGACAAAATACTTGGAGCAGACATTCTGGGGTAACTTTTCTACAGAGCAGCCAGCTCATCAATTACCCCCACACTTTCCAAAATAAAGTCTAGAAGCCCCCCCATGGGTACCTTCTAACAAAAACAAACATCTAACAAAATACACCAAAAAAACAATAATAATATAAAGTCCAGCACTTGAAGACCAAAGATATATCCAGCATAAAGCTATAGAGGACTAAAAAACTGTTAAAAAGGACCAATGCTAGGGTTCAACTAGATTAAGAGAAGGGGCTGGAAGCAGAAAATATGGGGTAACTGTTATAAAGAGCAGTCAGCCCATCAGTTACCCCCACACTTGCCAAGATAAAATCTAGAAGCCCCACCCATGGGTACCATCTAACAAAAAAGGTTCCCAACACAACAGATGCACAGAATCACCAAAAAAACAACCCAATACAAAAAGAATGATTCATAGTTTATCCTCATTGAAGAGTTAGTCTTCTTCCTTTCTTGTGCCTCTAGGGTAAAACCTCTTCAACTGCTCAGCAGCCACTCTTTTTGTCAAGACTTCCCCATACAATTCTTCTAACTGATATGATCCACCTGAGAGCTGAGAGCTGACTCTATAAGGACCATTCCACCTGTCAGAGAACATCTTGCCTCACTGACTCTCCAAACTCCTATTATACACCAATACCAAACACCCAGGATTTAAAGGATTCCTCAGCCTGTGCGTCAACCTCTTATACCAATACCTAACTGACTGATTCCTGATCTTCATCATCCTTTCATAGGCTTTTTCATGAAATTCCTCCTTTCCTTCAAGCTTCTTTATTCTTGCATATAATAAGTATTCAGTTGAACAAACTTCATCCCAATCAATTCCCAAATAATATATTGCCTCCAAATCTACTAATAAACCACCTTCTGACCAAAAATGAGTTCACAAGGTGAACATCCAGTAGTCTTCTTGTAAGTAATTCTTTCAGCAAATAAAACCAAAGGTAAATAATACTGCCATTTTTCAGCACTATACCCACACATCTTGACCAAAGCATCCTTCAACACTTGATGCCCTCTTCCAGCCATGCCTTCAGCTTCAGTATAATAAAGATTCGCCACTCTTATCTTGGACCCAACACTAGTAACAGCTTCCTTGAATCCTGCTCCAAACTCTTGTCCTCCATCAACAGTGACTAATTTCATCAGCCATATCTATAAATCCACTCTTTCTTTAAAAATTCTGCCACATTCTTGGAAGTCAAACTAAACAGAGGCACTGCCTCAACCTAACCAGATAAATCATCACTGGAAACAATCAAATATTTATACCTGCCCTCTTTAATATGGACAGCATCCAGACTGAATCTTCCAAACACATTTGATTCTCCAGTAGCATGACCAACCTCTTTTGGTTTCAAGTGACTTCTTCCCTGACACTCTTCACCAGATTGGACCAAAATTTGAACAGCCAAATTCATACCAGGCCACCAAAATCAGTCTGCTACTCTTCTATAAGTCTCACCAGAGCCTCTATGACCAAGGTTTTCATGCAAAGACATCAAAACTAACTCTTGACCCTTCTTCTGATTCACCACAACTTGAGGATTTCCATGTCTCCTCCTCATCAACCTTCTTCCTGACACATAAAAGCCAGGACTCTTTTTCTTGATTTCCACCCAAGTATCATCATCACAACTATCTGGCCTCTCCAAGATCAACAGATTTCCACCATAAGAAAATAAAACCCCGACTGACCCCAGGTCTCATATTCAAAATCAAAAAAATAACATCCAAGAGCACAAACCTTTCATCAAAATCACCAGAATGCACATGAGCCATTTGACCAGCCCATCCAGGACACCAATCCTTAAATTTTGGCACATCCTTCTCCTTCCACTGAACTTTGTGAGAATATCCAGTGTACCAACAAAAACACCATTTTCTAAATTTTGGCCATCCCAAACAACAGCCCCTTCTTCATCAACTAAAACATCCTGATCACCAAAATCAAGATCATATCCATCCAGTTTAACCTCTTGGGGGAGGTCCAAATTTTGCACTTTAACCTCTTTCTGGAGGTAAGAAAAATTATCAGCACCTCTTAAGCTGGCCCTAACCACAGGTACATCTTCATCAAACTCTTCTGATCCAGAATCTTCATCTGTTGGTGGTCTTCTTGACAATCCATCTGGCATTGTGAAATTCTTGCCTGGCTTTTGTACCAAATCAAAAAAGAAGGGATGAATAAATGCAATCCACCTAGTCATATGAGAATTAGGGAGACTAGGAGTGTTGATCATCTGCACCAAAGATTTAGCATTCACCTGAAGCTCAAAATGCTGCCCCAAAAAAACAGTCTGAAACTTCTTCAATATTTTTGCCACACCACAGAGCTCCAACTTTGGCTGAGAGTACCTTCATTCCACCTCATTGAACACCACAGATTCATACCTGACTGGCCTTACATTCCCATCATTATCCTCCTGAGACAGAATTGCACCAGCAGCAATATAATTTGAATCCACAGCTAAATAAATCTTCCCAGACCCAACACCATAATCCAGCTTATGAAACACAATATCCTCTCATACCACCGTCTTCAACTTCAAAAATGCCTCTTAACAATCATCATCCCACTCCCAATCAGCATCCTTCCTGGTCAACTTCCTTAAAGTAGAAGCTAAGAAAGAGAAATCCTAAATAAACATCCTCACATAAACACAAACACCCAACCAACCTCAATTCCACCACTCTTCACCTCTTCAGCAAAATAATCTTGAAATAAATTTTTTTGATCTTCTTTCTTCTTTATCTTCAGATTTTTTTTCTTGATTATCTTCAATTATCTTGAAATTTTTTTCTTCTTTATTTGATGGGGCACCTTTCCTAAAACAGAAACCAGGGTTGCATGATTTCTCACATGTGTGGCCAAGGTAATGTTTTTTGAAAGGTGTAGAAATAACCCTAGCAGTGAAAAATTGGGAGGACTTACTTTTAGACCTCAATCTCACAGCCCCAAAGCTTTTAGATTCCACAAACATAAACCCCATCTTTCTTCTTGAACTTGAATTATAATCAATTTTGAAACCATTAAATGAACAGAGACTTGATAAAAAACTTGAAGAATACTTGCAGAGAAGAGAAACATTATACAAAGAAATCTTGAAATCCACTTGGAATATCTCCAAATGAGCTGACCTACTACAACCTGGGATTTCTACTGAAAGGGGAGAGGTTGCAGCACTTGGGTGATCAGCCCCACCTACTCTAAAAAATAAGGCTCTCCATCAGAGGCTGAGCCACCTTCCAAAAAACCATAAGCAGCCATATATTCCCTTCTCCTCTCACAACAATCTGGACAGTGACACATATAGCTAAGCCCAGGCCTAGTCTCCCAACCCTCTTCACCAGGTGAAGACAACCTCATATGCAAGGTCCTTTCATCCTCCCCTGTCAACTCCAAGCTAATGTCAACACCAGTTTAATAACCAATCCTGGCTGTAAAATCCATCAAAAATGGGCCACCCAAAACTGTCTTAACAGTGCCTTTTGGAATATAAAAGTGCACCTTCACAGAAGCTCTACCAACATCCAGCTTCAAAAACTCTGCTGTCCCAACCATCTCAGTAACATTTCCAATAATTACTCTCAAGTTCCCACCAATACCAGTTTTGATGGGGAGGCCTGATTGAGTTGCCTCAAAAAAAGAAATGAGATTTATCTGAGAACAAGAATCAACCAAATCTCTGATGGCCTTTCCATTCAGAGTGACATTGACAGACCCCAAGGGAGCAGAGAAATGAGTCTCAAGAATTCCCCAAACTTCTCAGCAGAATAACAAACAAACTCCAGCTCCCCAGAAGAGACCCTTCTCTTGGTCAAAATCTTCTTTTTCATCTCAGCCAGACCAGGACTGATAGCCAACAACTCTCCATAAGTCAAGGATATAGTTCCTTGATTCATTTTCTCTAACACAGATTCTGTCACATCAGCTCTTCCTGCAACCAATGGCCTCCCAAAATGGGCTTTTGGTCTCACTACTTTAGGCCTTGATGACTCTTGAGGTCCAGAACCTCCATCCACAGGCTTCCTGACCACAGGAACCAAACCAGAACCATAACTTGTGACCCTGGCCCCACAGGGCTTTGGCAAGGAAGCCAAAGCAACATCTTCCTTAGAGTCAGAATCCAAATATATTGGCATTGGATCCCCATTTAGATTATAAGCACCAAAACTTAGTGGGACCATATCTGCAATTCCCTTCTGTATCTTTTGAAACTCCTCCTTACTAAACTTCCTCCTGGAATCAATTTTTGGATCCACCTTGGGAGCCTTGGCCTTAGGCTGAGCCTTTGAAGTTCTCTTGGGCCTACCCACTTTCCCAGAATCAACATCATAGACACCAGCCAAAAATTCTCTCTTTGACTGTGCCTCACAAGAAAACAACTCCAAACCACCATAGATATAGATAAAAAGACCTTATTGACCTCCTTCCCCTTCCCCTTGACATCAACACTTTCCTTAGCAGAAGACTTCCCCTGATCAGGAGTCTCCTCAAACCATGGCCTCCTCTGATTGAGACCACCCCTTCTCCTGACCAAATCAACAGGAGCTTTCTCCTCACTGGGCTTCACAAATGAACCATCAGGGAACTTGAACACCCTGCCATCAAACTCAACCTTTCCCTCTGACACATCTCTGTTCAGAGCCCAACAATCATTTGACCTGTGCCCCCTCCTACTACAATAGGAAAACACCCAAGGATCACTGCAACCACCTGCCCTCCTCTCAAAAGGCTTGGCCTGCTACATGGAGGCCCTATTTAACTTCTGAGTTTCCTGCACAAAGATGTGCAACTGCTTGTTCAGGTCCACCAGTTGTTCCATCACTGGGTCCCTCTCCTCTTTGGGAACCTTCATCACCTTCTTCTCTTCCTTCTTCATCTTAACTTCCTCTTCAGCCAAAGCCTCACTGACTTTGATGACATATTTGGCACACCCCTCCTGATACGTTTCCACAGCCAATAAATTTAAATGGGCCTCCACAGCCTCTTTCACCTTATCCATGACAGGAAACTTCTGTTCCCCATTGTCCAGAGTCTTCATCATGTCCATCTTGGACAGCTCCTTTGACACATCAATCTTGAAATCCCTAGCCAGGGCAGACCAAAAAACATCTTTGGCAGAATTTTCATGTGCCAGCTCTTCTACTTCAACCAAATATTCCACCACAGGGTCAAACTGTAGCAGAAAATTCCTGTAACTATGCAAGCTACAAAAACCACCATAAGATTTAAATTCTCTGACAAACATATTCAGATCCACCATAGTGAGCCTGAAACCCCATCTATCCACCATCTCCCTGCACAACAACTTCCAATTCCTCTTCTTGTAGCCAGAAATGGCTACCACCTCCTTCTCCATTGCCCTATCACCAATGAATAAAATAATTTACATCACCATATCCAGGTAAGAAGCACCATCCAGAGAAGCAGAAGCCTCACTCTTCTCCAGAAACCACTACACATCTTCACCATTAAACTTGGTACCATGCCAAATTTTGATCGTAAAACACTCCCTAACCATCACAGCAGGAGGACCTCCCTCCCCACTGAGAGTCACCATAGGAATAGAGGAACCAGAAGCTATTCCTCCAGACCAATATCACAAAAAGTGCCAACCAACAAAAGACAACAAAAACTCCAGAGAACAAGCAGGTCCTACCCTGTATTAGGTTCTAGAAATGTAGAAAATCCTATAGCAATAGCTATAGGCCTTGACCAAGGTAGTTGGAGAAAAACCAGAGTGAACATCCCCTATCCCTTTAGAAAAATAGAGTGAGATTTTCCTGCTAAAGTAAATTGAGTCATGTTTTCTAAAACCCCTTTCCAACACACATGACCGATTTATCAGCCAAGAAAGTAGTCACCAGACAGACTACCAGACCAAAGAACTGACATGTAGACCAATTTCCACACCAGAGAAAGTAATTATACTTGATGTAGGTTGCAAAGCCACATCATAGACAGAAATGATACTTGATATAGCTTGAAAGACTATAACAGAGAAAACAGTAACAAGAGTTGAGGTCAAGTAAGAACTAATCTTTTCACAACCCAGCCAAAAGAGTAAAGCACAGGTATTACAGTTATACCAGATTTTTGATGATAAGCTAGAATGTCCTTAAATTTCTTCATTATCTCATACACAGAACAACCTGGGTTTTTCCCAGAAAAATCCAACTCCCTTGCCTCTCAACATGCATAAAAACGCCTCTAGAGGCTTCCCTGTGCACAGGAAGGCAGGCAGCCAGACATTAGGACAGCCGCTTTTAGGCATTTAAACACCCAAAAACACCCTCTAAACAACAAAACAACATTAAATACACGTAGAAACAAGCTACTCACACAAAACACATACCAAAATGATGAGAAAAGAAAGGAAATTAAGCTGAGACATAATAAGTGAGCCTAGCTTAGGCCTAAAAAAACATCACTAAACATCTAAAAGCTAACAAAAGACCAATAAACAACACCATAACCCCAAATATACCCTACATACCAAATACCTCCAAATACGTACTCCAAAGGCCTACCCATTTTCGGAACACCACAACGGCACTAAGGATTATTTTAGGATAATTTTGGATGGATATTTTAAATATTTGAAAGGCCAATCTAATTTTATATAATCTTTATTTGAAAGAATTGATGGTTATATGTTTTTAAAAATGGTTAATTTTACAAGTCAAGATTAAATAAATATTTAATGGTCATAAAATGCTAGTATAGGCTTAAACATGCATGGAAATGAAATTAAGGAGTCTCAGAAACATTTGGAAGGTTTTGGGGAATTTTTACTATTTTTCTACTATTTTTTATAATTTTATAAAGTATTTTTCATAATTTTTTTATTTTTTCAATTTACTAAGTTTTGATGATTTTTAATTAGATGAATAGGTCTGTGTCAACTACCCAAATTAGTTGAGAATATAGATGGGAAGTTGATTTATTTTTTGCAATTTTTTTAGATTTTTTATTAAGGTTTAAAAGTTCTAATTGAGTCCATAGGTAAAAACAAGCTTCATACAAACTCCAGGATACTCTAGACAAGCTCCAGGATGCTCCGGGAGGGTAAAATAGGGCGCATGACCTAACTATGCATATAAAGCTGTATACTTTGAATTAGTTTAGACATCATAAATATTATCATACAAGAAGAGAATTTATTAATTAGCCACAACAACAAACATTATTTTACATAATATTTCATATTTTGTAATACCCTTATAAAATAACACTTTTATATAACATTTCATAAATATTATTCCACAACACATTAAAATATACTTATAGGGTATCTTTGTAAAGTTTTCAACATCAGGGACTTTATTTTAACTTCTGTTTAAAAAATATAAGCTTCATAAAACTAAAAATATTTAATCATTTAAAAAAATTTCTGGTACAACTTTACTGTTGTATTTTCTTCAGCCAAACTAAAAGAACACCAATTTTACATCTCTTAACCATTATTTTCAAAGATTCCACTGGTCTTCCTTTATCAAGTAGTAATTATAGCTTATATTGTTATGATCTCTTATTTAACTTAAAGGGACAGGGTTCTCTTAGACTTATGCAACTACCTTGGATTCTGCTTACAGCAAGGCAACTGTAAGAGTCTTTCTACAAAGTTTCTGACTTATAATTTTCAAAATATCTTTGTTTTATGGCTTTTCCAAGAATGTCCCCTAATCTGTGAGGTACAATATTGCAAACTCAATTTTTGATCACTCATCTTGAAATTGATGACAGTTTAGAATGACACAGAGGCTTACTTTTGATGTGTACTGATCCTCCTGGGGACCTCACTTTCCATTGAAGATATCTGGGACTGAAATCTTTAGTCCTTTGACAAGTGTGGCTAATGTGGAAGGCAGTAACTGTGCTTCAGTTCTAATGGTGTCTAACTCTGCCTCTGAATGGCCTCCTATGTTAGCTTCTCCATGGGTCAAGCATTGTGCTCTTGCATTGCAGTAAGGAGAACTGTGTCAGGTTGACGTGATGAGTTAAGGTGTCATTTTATATATTTATGATGCCTTGTATAAAGATAAGAAGTTGTGAGTATAGAAATTTTAGCAGGTAAATTTTCAAAAAAACAGAATTATATGTAATAGACTTACTGTGGTGTGAAATAGAAAAATTTGATTTGGAAATGAGCTGGGGGAGAAGAGCTGTGACATGGATTACATGGGTGAGGATGGAAAGAAGGTAATGCCCAGCTGATTGGGAGGATGTGGGTATCTGTGGGATGAGTTGTGGTTAAGAAACTTTTACAAAAGTAGGATGCATTTGACCCCATGTTTGAGACTACAAATACCAAATCAGCCATTTTTCATGGCTGATTTGTGTGGCCTTTGTCAAATGAAACAAGCTAGAAGTTTTTTGTAATGTTTGATACCCCCTATTATGTAGATCCTTCAAAGCCTCACATTATTTTTTCTTTGATTTATATGTGTATTTTAAATGGAACCCTCATAGAATAAAAATGGTTGTTTTTTTAAAATTTCAGAAATATATTTCAAATAAATATATATTTTTGTAAAAGCTCAAATTTTAACATTTCTTTTATCTTTTATATCTGCACTGAAGAGTTGAAATATCCTGTGCTTAAAATAATTTTTATAAAAATATACTCATTCTAGTGTTGGTTTTTTATAAGTCCAATTAATAGAAAATTTATAAATTCTTATTTTTAAATGAAATATTAATGGGATATTAAGTGATAGAATTTGAAATGGAATATCAGAGTCATATATTTTTACCTATTGGTGTGAATATCATATTTCTAATAAATAATTTATAAATTCTTAGCCCATATATTTTATTCAAGAACTATGTGTAAATTTTCAGTTGTGAATTACTTCTGTCAAAAAAATTTTTCTAAAGACTAAAAAAGTGTACCTGCAACTTTTTACTTAACTTATTTCTCAACTTCATAAAATTGAAATATTTTTTATATTCATTAAAAATATGTATTAATGTGTATTTTAATTAGAATATGATCCCTTTAACCCTAGCTTTTTTATATGAGTATGGCTAAAAATAACTATTGTGTATTTTTTACATAATAATTATCATATAGTAGTTTTTGAATGAGAAACAATATAATGTTGAAAAAATACCACTTCTGCCTATTGAATTCAGATCTTGAACAATATTAGAGTCTAAAATTTAACATGAAGCACATTTTTTCACATGAGAACACGTTTGAAAATCTATGGTTCTTACTCCCAGGTGGACACATCAATTCTCCCACCATATAGCATAGAAGCACACTTAAGCATCAAAATTATAGTTTAGAGAAATTTATACTGTTTTGTCATTTTTTATGTTTAAATTTTAGCTCTAGTTCAAATTTCAATATTTCATATGAAATATTCACTCATTAGTGATTAATTCTTTCACCTCATGAGATCACTCTACCAACTTAAAATATTTTTAAGGAATGGCGATGAACTACATCAAGTGTTGCAGAATCTCATATATGTATTACTTTTACTAAATGATTATTACAAAACTTTTTAGTTGTTGAGGAATATCTAGAACAAAAAAAAGAGAAAAAATTAAATTCATTTTAACTTTAATCATCTTCTTGCATTTAAAAAGTTAAAAATCTGGATTAAAATCTACTATTATAAGAGTTATACTTCTTTCCAGAAAAATAATCAAATTATTCCTCAAATAATAGTGGTTATTATAAAAAATCTGTGAGAATACTTCATTTAGTCAGAGATTATGAAAACACATTTCTATCTTTTCTTTATTTAGCTCTGTTTGTTTTTAATGTATTCTAGAGGAATAAATTTAAGAATTTTGATGGCTCAGTATTTTTTTTTTAGATAAATTAAATGTATTTTAAATAATCATCTGGAATAATCAGAAAATGGAAAACTAAATCAAATGAATAATCGGGCCATATGGCTTTAAATTAAAAATTAAAGCTTCAAACTTTGAGTTAAATGGATTTTTTGATAAAAAGAGCCACTGATTTTATTTAATATTTTTTCCACAAAAAATTAAATAATCAGACATTTTAAAAGTAGTTTTGAAATAAATAGTATTATTTTCAGTATTTCTAAAGATCAAGTTTGATTAAAAATTAACATTAAACTGTGTTTTATAAAAAAATACATTCAATTGATAAGATTCTTAAGCTCCCTATGTTTGAACTTATATAAATTTTTCATTAAAATTTCAATATTACTTCAGCACCAAATCATTCATCCTTGGTTAAGGGTTCATGATGAGCTCAAAGTAAAATTCATTATCAGCTCATTATAAGTTCAGTCTGAGTTCCATCTGAGTTCCATCTGACTTCAAGTTGAGGACTTTCTAGCAAGTCCCCCACCCCCAAATATTGTGTGGTGATATATATAGTTTGGTAAAAAAAATACAGCTCTTTAGAAAATCTCAATAGTAAGAATTTTGTTAAAGTGACCCCCATCTCATATATACATCATTCTTTAAAGAAAGAAAACTGGGACTACAGAGATGACTGTTTGTCAGCCTTTTAGTTTTGTTTACAGAGATGCTTTATTGTGAAAAAAAAAATTCTTTATTCATCAGTTCATAATATATTTATTTTTTAGCTTCTTTCTTCAAATAATGTTTATTTTTTTTTTTTGAGCTATTAAATCATATATCTAGTCCCATAGACTATTTCAGGTATTTCCAAAAAATTTCTGTTTCATAAACTTACTTTAATATATTTGAATTTTTTTCTTTATTCAAATTTATAATTTTCATATTTATTACTTTAATTTCCAGCCTAGATATTCATAGGACTGAGAGAAAACTTCTTATAAATTATGTAAAACACATGTAGTATACATGGGAGCAATAAAAATGGTACACAAGTTGTATACATAAGTGAAATTTATGATCAAATACAATATATGCCATTTTAAAACCATATATACACGCATATATCCACCTTCTATTAGTCTTATGTACTTAATATTAAGTTTTAATATGCTAAGGTAGCCTTAAGAACCTCAAAAATAAGGCTACATAATTTTTAAGTAGACTTAAAGCTGTTATTTTCATTGTTTTATGTGAAAAACAAGAGATGTGCTTTAAATCACTTAAAAGTTGAATATATGTGCTATAAATTTAATAAAATTAAAAATGTGACTTGACAGATAAGTTTTACTTAATTGGGACTGTTGATTTGGCTACTCAAATTTATAAAAATTTCACCTTTCAAATTTAATGTTTTTTATGCCAGAAATGGCTTCTGTGTATTGGCCATGTACTGCCTGCATTTTTCCTGTGTGAATAGCTTCATTTTTAGAAAAGTTAGCTTTTTCGAACTATAATTACCCCAAATTATATTCTCAATGTGGGTAAATACACTAAAATAGGCTACAGGTGCTTATTTAGTTTCCTAATTTAATTATAGGTGTATTGACCTTATTATATGCACTAATTTCATTTATAATTTCATACTTAGCACCAAAAAAAAATCACTACCACACTTAAATTTGCCTAAGTTAGACAAGAATTTACCCATGCAAGTGCCTTCCAAGGACTGCATTCATTCACCCCACATCTCATGTCCTTTTTTGGGTTTCTCAGTGGTTTCTCAGCCAATTTTGGTTATTTTTGAATGGGTATTTCACATATTAATTTGGAAAAATTAGCCCCATAATTTCTACTGTTAGTCCCCCTTAATATTTTGTAATACTAAATGTTATTCTTTCTTTTTTTAGTCTTTTATTTTAAGATATTACACCCATATACTCTCTTTTTTTGAATATTTTTTATTTTGATGGATTATCCCTATTACTCCAGGATTTTGGCAGGTGATATGATTCTAATTATATTATTGGTTCTTCTTAATTTTAATGGACAGGTGTATTATCTAGAATGAGGCATCATTAGAAGTGTATAAGACTGGTAAATCAAGGGCATACATCAGAGGATTATTGGGTATAAAAGGAGGGGGTTTTTGGACTTGTTTTCTACATTTTTTTTATTTATTTCTTACGATCTCACCGAGCTAGGGGCATGAAGGCATTGTAAACTTAATAGGCTAGGTACATGTGAGGAGTAATGAATGTAGTGGGTAAGTTATCTGGGCAATTAACAGGATAACAGGGGGAGCTAGGTGCCTTTGAGGACACAGATGGGGCTGCCATAGGGGGAAGGGTGGAGGTTAATCTTCGGGGGGTCGTGGTTTGATGGGCAGGGATTTTAGAAAGAATTTTTTTGGGGAGTGGAATTCTGCAGCTGACCCAAGGTGAATGACCAAGCACAATCGTCCAGATAATGGGGGGGATGGCAAAGTGGGGTGGTTGACAGTGGGGGGGGGGGGTTCTCCAGCCTTCACGCATGAGTCCATCCACTGTAGGTTGCTGAAGGAGAATAGAGATATTGTGGGGATAACGAGACATTGACACCAGCATAAACGAGTGTGCCAACCATGGAAGAAGGGGTGTGGTTAAAAAGGGGGAGAGGCGGCAGGGATTTGAACCCGTGACACACAAGTCAATGTGACATGCGGCCATCCAGGCGATGATCTAACCACATAGACCATCTCACCCATTTTCTACATTATATATCATTACAATCAAAATATATAACCAATACAATTACAATACATATCAATAGTACTTTAAAATTCTTTGAATAGTATCTGAATTATTGCATCTATTTTTCTACCAACTATAAGATTGTAGCCCATTTATAATTAGTGAGATTAAAATTACTGAGACCCTTATATTGAGTTATATTTTAATACTTATTGGATTTGTACTACAGTATTCATATAGGTCCAATAAAATTCTCTAGACAACTGACCATTCAAGCTATTCAGGTCTCTGGACTTGAACTCATCCTGACATTAATATTATCAATTTTGTTGTGGAGGTGATGTGAAGAAGATAATATTGGATGGAATTGTGAAGGGTTTTTAGTTGGAGGCTATGGAGAGGGTGGCAAGCTAACTTTGGGCAATGGGATGTCATTTGGAGGTTAAGAAGAGGTGTGGTTCTTCTAGTTTAGGTGAAGTGGAAGGAAGTAAGGTGGATGGATTGGGGCATCAAGTTTTGTCAAGAAGGTGTGCTGGGGTGACTATTTGAGGCAAATGGGAGACAACTGAGGTGGATTTGAGGGGTGGCTCATCAAGTATAGTTGAAAGGGTGTGATGGGGTGTCTAGTGGGGATAAAGGGATGGTTTGTAAGATATGTTTGATGAGTGGGGTGTCTACTGGAGGAAAATAGGGGACAACCAAGTTATATTTGAGGGGTTGGGTATCAAGTAAATTTGAAAGGGTGTGCTGGGGTATCTAGCAGAGATAAAGGAATGCAGAGAAATATTAGTTTTGAGGAGTTAGGTGTCTATTGGAGGAAAATAGGAGATACACAAGGTGGAATTGAAGTGTGGGGAATCAAGTAGAGGTGAAGGGGTGGGCTGGGGTATCTAGTGGAGATGAAGGGATAGAGAGAAATATAAGTTTTGAGGAGTGAGGAGTCTATTGGAGGCAAATGGGAGATATGCAAGGTGGAATTGAGGGTTGAGGAATCAAGTAGAGGTCAAGGGGTGAGGTGTAGTAGGTGTATTTGAGGACTGAGATTTTTAGTGAAGGTGAAAGAAAGGGGAGAAGGGCAGATTTATGGTGTCAGGGAATTGGAGGCAACATAAGGGGAGGATAGGATCAGAAAATTATATTAATTTACAAAGAAAAGATTTAAAAAAGGGATTGAACAATGAATGTAAAAAAGATATTACCTACAGTGCTTGGTTTTTTCTTCCTATCAAGGGAGGGGATGAAGTTAAAGATGAAAAGGAATAAAAAATGACTTACCATGAACTGAAGGGAACTAGGAGCCATTAGAGAATCAGTGGAATGAGTGATGATTCTTGAAGAGAAAAAAAATCATCAAAGATGAGCATAGGAAAGGGAAGAAGTGAATGGGGGGAACAAGAAAAATTAAATGTGATGGAAGAAGAAGAAAAAGTGGAACTGGCTTGGAAAGGATCACTCCATGGTATCAAACAGAGTCACAACCAGGGTTCAAATAGGGACATAAATAAAAACTAGGCCTCTAGTTCATGGTTTTTTCCTCCTGTGACAAAGGGTTATCAATCACTGGATTTCAATGCTCTAAAAAGGGATGGCCAAGAATGGTATTTTCTATCCTTGGGGCACCCATGACTTTTAATTCCCACTCAAAGTAGGTAAAATTTTGAAAGTTTGAAATGTATAAAACTTTCTTACTAACCCAAAACTTGAATTCCTCTGATTTTGCCTGATAAATTGGAATTTGTTCAATATCTTCAAATGTCAGCTTAAGTCTCTTGGAAAAAGATAAACTGATGAATGAAATTGAAGCTCCAGAGTCAATGAGTTGGAATATCCTCCTTAAATAGAATTAATCTAAAACAGTTTGGGGCAACTCCAGTCCTTATGACATGGAGATTTGTTGCACTGGGGGAGATAAAATAGTTTACTTTGCTCACAAGTAAATTATTCAAAAGTTTTTTGATTTGGAACTAGTACTTTCTCTATCTTTCAATTTAGCACAATCTTCTAAATTGTTCTTACAACCACAATAAATACACAAACCATAATATTTTCTTCTCTTCCTTTCAGCTTAATTTAATTCCCCTTTTGTGTCCCATACCTTACTGATATCTCCAGAGGTCAAGATTTTGCATTGAGGTTATATCCTTACCCTTTAGACTGGGTTTAGATCGAGTTGATGAGGAGTGGTTTGGACCAAAATTATTCAAAGAGGGTCCCAGTTTAAAGCTAGAATCATTAGTGGATTTATTAATATGACATCAATTTTGGAGTCATACTTGATAAGCACTGTCAAGTTCAGGGGTCATATCCATCAAATCTGCCAAAATGGTCATTTTTTGACCATGAAAATTCAATTGGTCCAGAATCCTCAAGGGAATTCCTTTTTTAAAATAATACTTTAAAGCTGAATCTTTCCAACCTACTCAAGTATGTAAAGACCTGAAATTTGAGATGTATTCAAAAGCTTTTCAATTATCATTCATTCTAAGAATTCAAGTTCAATCTCTGCATTATTGGTTTCATTTGGCTCAACAAACAATGTAAAGAGTTTGTCCTCAAACTTATCCCAATTATTGATAAGTAAATGGGCCTCTGTTGAATAGAGCATGAGAAGATAAGGTTCAAACCATCTTGATGCCTTTCCAGTGAAAAATGAGGAAGAATAAATAACCTTGGATCAATTGGTGTTAAAGGTTCAAGGGTCATTATGGAACCACAACTTGCAAGTTTTTAAGAAGGATCACAATCTGTCTGGATGCTCTTCTTTGAATTTATCAGGGGATTCATTGAAGGAGATTTGTATTTTGATCCCTCAGAAGGGGTAGGATTTGAAATTGTTTTTACAAAAAGTTTCATAAACTCTTCCAATGAAGCAGATGGCCCAGGATTTAAAGGTTGGCCCGAATGGCTGGTAGCCAGGGCCAATGGTGCCTCACACATAGTGTCCTAGCCTTCTTCTTCTTCACTAGAACTTTCAAAATGCTGAGGAATATCCTTCACTGATTGGATTGAGTGTTCCCTTTCCCTTATATTGAGAGTCTCAAGGGAGTGAGTTCAGGAAACAGGTTGTATAGATGGCCTGCCTCTAGCACAAGCTTTGGTATTAGTGCCCATTGGAGGAGTGCATTTAATGGGTTCCATTTAAATTTAGCACCTTAAAAAATATGTAGTAGTACAAAGAATGAGAACTACAGAGAATTAAATTATACTTTCATGGGACAACCTGCACACAAGTTTGAGGGGGTTCCTGAGTAAGTGAGATTGGGAAGGAGAGTTGAAACTGCTTTGAGGCATAGAGGAATACCATGAAGAAGTGGTTTGAAGATATGTTGAAGGAATTTATCTTGCTTCAAGATATATTTGAGGGGAATATTAATATGGATTTAAAGGTAATACTGATATTCTAAGGAATCTCACAAAGGGTTAGAAACTTAATAATCAAGAGAAATGATTTAAGGATTTAGGATTGATTTTTAAAATTGATTATTAAGAAAATGAAGGAAAAAATAATAGCCCAATATATATCACTATAAATTTAACTACTATTACAACAATATCATAATTTAATTCTAGGGAATGTCCAATCAAAACCAACACCATTTACATAGACAACTCCTCCTCACATTCACCCTTTTAATAAATGTCAGTACCATAACACAGACCCCTTAATATTGCCACCTGTTCCTACTCACAGACCCTTTAACAACACTCAGACACACAATAACCCACTTTGAGAATATCACATCAACAATAGTGCTAATAGTATGTTAATTTTCTTAAATTGAAAAGCCTAAGTGCATAATTGAAATCAATTGGCTAATTTAGATTTAGCATTTAGACTAAGCACAGTTAAATAAGCAATTCTGGATTGAGAACACAAAGGAAATGCAGTTGCTAAGCAAATGTTGCTTCTGTGCTTTGTGTATGTCTTTAGTTGAGACAATCATGCCCTGGATTATGGACTTAGTGAGCTGCTTTTTCTTTGAGTGTCATGCATTGCATGACATCATGGCTCTCCTGTTGTGCGCTGGTTAAAGATAGAACAAAATATTAAGACTTAAGAGGGCGGACTATGGCTAGCGCTAAGACAGGACTGACTATGCTGAGAACAGCAGTGAGACTAAGTAAGCCTGACTATGTTGGGGCTACCGATGATGAGGGTTACAACTATGGAAGCTAAGAAGTAAGTGAATTACTATATAAGTTGTCCAATGAGGAATGCCTCACAGCACTTGCCCCATAAAATCCCCTTATGCAATATCCTCCTCCTCTGTCTCTCACAATTCATAGCACCCATAGCGGTCCTCTTCCCCTCTCAACCCAAATCCTAACCCTTCTTTGCTAGCACTATATAACTTTGAAGAAAATTTGCACCACAGATGGCAAAAAAAAAAGCCACTTTTTGCTCTTTGACTTGATGATTGTGTGCATATTCATATATATGGGAGTTTTTTACATGGAAAACTGATTTGAGGAAATGATAGTGCTGACCCTGATTTACTGTTGAAAACTCAGAAGAATTAAGACAGAAACAGGGCCGAAAAGGGATGAAACACTTGTCAAAGGAGGGAGAATTGATGAAGGCACCGTAAGATCACAACTTTACGCTAAGTTAAGGACCCTGATTTTTGAGCTTGACAAAGCGCCTGTGGATTTTGGTGAGTTAGCTTAAAACCGTGGCGTTTTTTTGTGAGATTTTTACCAACTTGGCTGTACGATTGTACATGCTCTAAAAATGTATATAAATATGGTATGAAACGTAATAATAGAATACTTTTTTGAGTGATTCCTAACTATCATCTCACTTCAAAATGTAGCAAAATTATAGTCATCATCCAACAGATGGTTAGTGGAGCCGTGTGAAGCCATTTTAGCTTCATAGGATTGAATTCGACGTATATTTTATTTAATAGGAGATCACAATTTTGTACAAGAAAAACCAATCTATATTTTCAAGGAAAAATATTTAGTATAATAGTACTATATCACAAGTGAGAGGAAACTATGAAAGGTTGCTGAATGATTGTTGACTTGTTTCTCTTTTGTCTTTGTTTCCCAAAATTGATTTCCGATGTTTTTAACAAATAAAATTAAAACTGTAGCTGTCCAAACCTGGCGCCTGGACCATATCATGCGAATGATGTTGCATTTTTTCCTATTTGCCCAGCTACTCCATAGACATCATATTTACTCGAAACCATTAAACGGCGAAAACACAATCTCGTCCTCTTCTAAAGTCAATTTGGATTTATCACTCTATCCTCCAAACCATTATTTAGAAGCCATCCACTCGCCTAAATTATTATCTTCCGACCAAGAGGAGTCTTTGAGAAACACCCAGATTTCTGAAACACATCCCATCATACAACCAGTATCAAGCCAGCGAAGTTATGTATCAACATGGGACTCTGTAAGTCTTCTCAAAATCCGTTTCGTATTAAGATAATCTGTCACTCAAATATTTTCATCCTATTTTGTAGGGGGGCTCCGACCTTACTCATGGGAACCAAATAGACTACACTCACGAAGATTCATCAAGTTTCTCATTTTGGTCTCTGCCAGACTATCCTGAAAATATACAGTCCCATACATATCAAATGGATGGAAGGGATTCATACACTCAATTGGTTAGTTATTTTTATTTTTTATCAAAGTTATAAGGGCGCTTATAAATTCATGCAGGAAACCCAAAGCTGGCAGTACCCGTCAGTTTCACAATCCCACGTCATTCCAAACCAAGCAAATAACATGAATGTACCATCTTACGCAAAAAATAGTGCCAAAAAAGTTATAAATAATGCTAATCAAGGGAAAGAATTCGCAGGTATCTTTGCTCCTTCAACATATTTGGAAAAGGTCATTCCACAAACACACGGCTGGCAGTATCTGCCAGTTTTTCGATCCTTTGCCATTTCAAACCAAGCACATCACGTCGATGTTCCATCTTACCTAAAGACTAGTGAAAAAGGAGCTAGGGTGAGCTCTAAAAAAAGGAAAGAGGCTGAAAACATCGGTGGTCCTACAACTTATTTCAATAGCATTATTCCGCAAACCCACAGCTGGCAGTATCCTCCAGTTTTTCAATCCGATAATATTTCAAACCAAGAACATCATATTGATGTATCGTCTTCTCAAAACACCGGTAAAAAACCTGGTAAAAATAATTCTAAGAAAGGCAAAGAACTTGAAATGGCCCATGATCCTCCAATACATTTGAGAAACAGCTTTGGCAATCATCATGGCTTCCATGCAAACCATTTACCCCAAAACCAAGACAAAGCAACTGAAAAGGATAGTGACTTATGCTCTTTGGATGATTCCCACTCGCGGCATATACACTCGGGCATAAGATCATGTTTGGGTATGACCAGAACTACTTACAAGACTTTAGGAAAAATTCGTGAAATGTTGTCGAAACTCCCAGATAATTGGAAATCCGTGACTGAAAAGTCAATTATTCACGATGTTCTCACGGCACAGTTATGGGTCAAAGTGATTTTTCAAATGTCTAACAAGATACTTACAGCTTCACCCGTGCAAAGACTACCTGATCGAGAAAGAGGCCCTTTCGAAATATATGAGGTTTTTTACAAAGGACTAGAGTCTTTTTTCAATGGTTTGCCCAAGGAATACAAATTCTCTATTGACAACGTCAAAATTGCCGAGCTAATTATCTTTCAGGATGTCCAAAAAATTACAGACGGTCTTGAGATTTTTAAGCCTTCACATCCTCAAGAACCTGCAGAAATTTATTTTTATTGGAAGGCTTATGCTGCAACTATGCAACTGATGGAACAAGGTCTTCATAGCTCTATTGCCATCCTTTGTGTTGAATATGCTCACTCTTTTCTAAAATGTTTGGAGGACAAGAATCTTAAAAATCAAGAAAAACAAGAGATTTTTAACAAGCTTATTTTTCTAATAGGAGACTGGTTGGAAGGTACCGAGGAAAAAGAGATGGATGATATAAACTTTTCACCCCCATTCTCACTAAGCTCTGACACCTTTCCCGGAAACATAGATCTTTCTGAAACACGGCATCGAAAAATATTCCTTTTTACTATTCTAAAAAAGTTGAAAGAAGACCAGAAGACCAAAGAATTTTTTTCAAATGATGTGAACATCATGTATGAAACTATGCTTCAGGAGGAACATGATCAAGTGCCATCTGATATTGATTTTTCAGATATGCAAAGTGCAGGTTTAGAGTTTTCAAATCTGTTTCGATTTCAGCTCACGAGGTACATTTTATCAGATTATGTAATATTAAAGAATGGTCATATTAAAGTAAAATTATTGGAATTCTTTAAGCTACCAAAAGTGAGGCTCTCTCATTTGGGTTATGTGTTTCTCCATTATAAACGCATGAATTATGGAAAACGACGAAAGTTCAATCCTCTTAAAGTTGTGTAAGTTGCATTATTGGGAGTCATTTCATGGGCTTCGCTTTTTCTGAGCAAAAATATATGATGTTTGTAAAATGCCATTGATAATATTGAAGGAAACCAGTGTAAATAAGTGTCAATTAACTTTGTATATAACAAAAAAAAAAGGAATTCACTAGGAATTCATAGAGAAAATTGTTGCAGATATATTTGCATGTTGAAATCCTTGAATTAATAATTATGCTTATTTTATTTTATTTATTTTACATTTTTATTTGAATGGTGCGCTATGCTGAACTTTTTTTGAGGTGATACAATCACATTCTAATACATTTTTGCTAGTCAATCAAATCAAAAGCTTGTTTGTGAAAGGATTTAATTTACATATGAATAGTGTTTCTTTCCATTGTCCTCATCTCTGTTTATCTATCTTTATATATTAAGTATTATTTTATCATTAAGTATGGCACATGATGTTTTTCCTGTCTTAATATCATGCGTTGAGAACAAGTAGCAGACAGTACTTCCCATTTTGTAGGAAGACCAAGAGTTTCATACTAATACACACATATTTTATATTTAGAAGATTAAACATAAGATGCTTATTGAAATTTATAATATCCATTTCTGTCACTCAACCAATTTTCTATATTTCACAGAAAATAAATAGAGACAAAAAATTAAAATTAATTACCATAAGCCAGTTTTTTAGGGGTAAGATGTGCCATATCTACAAAAATGATCAAGGCTCATTTGGTGGATGAAAGAGAGATTTTGAAATGGTAGATTTCAAGCTTTTATACATTCTATTGGGGGTTATCAAAGTTCAGGGATCTGCAATTAGGGATCAGGAATTTTTTTTCCTGGGATCAGACATTATTTATTGTGGAAGATTCTTATTGACTAGCCTAAGGGCTAGTGGATATAGAATCTACAATAATGCATTATCCCATCTCTTATACCCCAATTTCCATTCCCAATTCCTGATCCCAAACTCATCACATCCATGATGGATTTGTAAGCAAGTCATATAACATATAATTCTGGATGCCATTCTTATGTGTCTCTTCACTCTATGCTACTTAATTTTGGTGGTGAACACATAACATTTTTTCTCATCCTTATGTGCCTCTTCACTCTATGATACTTAATTTTGGTGGTGAACACATAACATTTTCTTCTATTTACACACCCCACCTGCTCATTTGGTGGCAAATTCCCATTTCACACTCATCACCTAAACCTTCTACAAACAATAATGAAGCACCTCTCTACTAGGAAGCAACTTCACTCAGCTATGAATTCTATCACTTTAGTTTTAGCCACTGACACTGATTCTGACACTGGTTTGGAAGACACTTTAGCTCTTATGTCAGCCAGGCTGCTAGACTCACCCAGTAAAATAATTAATTATTTCCTGGGATGAAGCCACACCTTTTTATTTCTTATATATTATTATTAATTTTATCATATTTACTTTAAATTTACTTGTAATAAATTAACTTGTCAGCCAGGCAATCTCAGGAGCCCAGTAATTTATATAATAAATTACTGAAATCATGTAAGGGAATAACATTATGTAGTTACAATAAATTATTTTATTAAATAATAAAATTATAACTATTTTATGAATAAATAAAATAATTACTATATTTAATTTTATTTTTAAATAAGTTTTTATTACATAAACAAATATTACATTCTATATAAACATGGCACATTTCTATGTATTTTATACTTCTAAAAAATTAATTCAATTAATTATAATATTATAAGCTTAATTATATTTAACTTATAATGTAATTACAAAGAAATTAATATAATTTAGATATTAAATCCAACTCATCATATAATATTATCCATAAATATTGTGCGCTTTTTTGACCCTTAACTGTGTCAGTAAAGTTTCTAAATAACTTAAAACACATAATTAATATATTAATATTAAATTCTCAGTTTAAATAAGTTACAATTAAATTAATTATTTGTTTCAATTAAATTAATTACTGAAAGTAGTTAAAACAATTAATTAATTTCTCTTTATAACTGAATTAAATTTTTTACATAAATTTTGGTGCAAAAATAATTCTATTTGTTTTAATTAAAACCTTTACATCTTATTATAATACATGTTTAGGATACTTTCTCTCACAGTTTTCATGGTCTCATACTAAGTTAGTTATTCATTATATTAATTACTTTTTTGGAACTTAAGATGGGAAAGTTATTTACTTATTCACAGGTTTAATTTGTTGTTTCATTTTTTCCCCTCAAAGTGTATGTTTTAATTAATTTTTTTTGATCTTTTGTTTCACATTACTATCACTTTTTTATATACACTTGAAGCGCATCGGAAGTATCCTTGCCTATAAAAGGGGCTTGTAATTCCTCTTTGTTGATTATCACTTACAATACAAACAATTAAATACTTACAATACTTTATTATTATTTCTATTAGTATTACAATTTTAATCTAAATATCCAATAAATAATCTAAGGTTGCTTTAAGTTTATTAGTAATACAAATTTTTAGTCATGCAGAGAAGATTTTACTTACTTAAATAAATATTAACAAATAAACCAGAACCTCACTGTTTTGTCATTCCTTATAATTTGTCGTTGCATCTCTCTTATTTTGATTTAATCTTTTTATTATTTTAATTAGTTATATTTCTCTCTCTTTATTATTTCCTTCTTTTGCATTCCATTATTCTCTTCTTATTCACATTCTTCTAGACGACCAGCTTACAATTGAGGACCTTTCCAAACGACAACAACCTTTTTTTTTGAACGTCATAACACACGGACTGCCTAGTGCAAAACAGATAATTTTTGCCACAACTGTGTTTTGAACTTGGGTTCAATCTTTTTGGTTTATAATATATTAAATTATGTATATTTTAAAGTGATTTCTTGATCACTATAGTAAGTAAACCTTTGCACCTCTCAAATATATTATTAAATTTGTATTGCAATAACAGTGTTTTTGGCTTAATTGCTGAATCACTGAGTGTAAGTGATCATTAAATTTTTAAATTTTTTTTCATAGTTGACCATAATAGAGTTATACTCTTAGTCCTAGAAGATCATTAAAATTTTTTTAAATAAATTATTAAATTAATTTTATTAAAATTTTTTATTGATTTATTGGTTGACCATAATAGTACTCAGTACTTAGTCCCAATATTACCAAGATATATTTTTTGGTATTAATTATTTTGGTTGACTTATTGAACCTTTTTGGTTGGTCCCTCAATAATTATTGTTATTTCTTAATAATATCATTTGTAATTACATATTCTTTGTATTAAATTTTTATTGTTAATTGATTAAATTTTTGAATAAAATTTAATTTTTTTTTTAAGAAATAATTTGATTATTTTTTGAATTGAAAATATAAATTTAAATCATTAAAACCATTTAATTTTTTATTCACAGTTTCATGTCCAGTAGTTTGGCAAACAGCATTGATAACCTTCATGTAGATGAAATTTTTCAGTGTATCTAGTATTTAAGTATGATTTAATAGTATTTATTAATGGTCCTACTACTTATTAATAAATGATTTAGTGATAAAACATCAGGGGAAGACTAATAAAATAGTTATACTCAAATAAAACTCACAATACTTGGATTTAAATGTGTGTAGTGGTGGAAAATAGATGAATATAATATAGTTATAGCTTATATAAAGATAATATCAATTTATAATAGCTTTAAAATATATCTTTGAATAATAAAAATTGTTTTATAATGTTTTTTTGAATTGTAGTAAGTGAATGATGTCTAATAACTGTCAAAATCCTCCCTTAATTATACCAAAATCCACTGGAGTGCACAGACCTTCAATCCAGATGATGTCACTGCTATCCCTGGCAATTACAGCACTAAGAGGTCCTATCACCTCCCCATGGCGTCCACTTCAAGAAGACTCAACACCCATACCTCCAGTAAGGACCCTCCATAACAATTAATGATAACACAGACCCATACCATAAATAGAAAATCCAGATAAAAGCGGATACCATAAAGAAACAGGTAAAATAACTCATCCAAAGAGAATATAATGAGACACAAAGCATATAAAGGAAACAAATGAAATTTCCAAGCCCCCAATAACATTCCCAAGCATCCATATTAACCCAGAAATGACCTCCCAACCCATAAATCCATGAATATCCATCCAAGGAAGCAGATTAAGTTGTCCAGACTGACTGTGTGCACCTGAAATAGTTGTTTATGCTTCTGTAGGCGTTGTGAGTTGACTGGATACGTCTATATGACCTACAATAAGCAGAAAAACAAAGTTTATAGGCTATTAAGAGGCTAAAACCCACTTATATACCTAAATATACATAATATACTGCATATTTCACTGAATATGAGATTTATGTATACATATAAGCTTATGTATGTCAATAATTACTTCATATCACTTAAGATAAGTATATTATGACTCCGTTAGCACCTTAATAAATATTAATAGGCCATGGATAATCTATTTAAACTATTATAAGTTATATAATAGAATAATAATTATATATATATATAATAAAATAATATATATTATTATTTTAACTTTATTTTTAAGATATAAGCTTAATGTACTTAAGGTTATCTTATTTTAAGTATAAGAAATACTCAGTCCTAGGGATATCTAGGCTGAAAAAATTGATGTGGATGTTGATAATGAATGAGTAGTTTCTTCAAAATTAACTTACAAGAATTCTTCATCTAACAAAAAATCTTCATATTCCTCAGGACATAGAAATTTCAGGAGAAGTGGCAAGCCCCCCTCACCAAACTACTCTGAAAGAAGTAAAGCCTCAGATAAATCAGGAAAATTCTCTAAAGGGTATAAGAATAAAAAAGATCCCTCTGATGCAACAAATAAAAAATCTTTCAAGCCATATAAAAGAACTGAAGGCAGAAAGCATTAAGTACAATGCAATAGAAGACACACTCTGGAAACAGATGCGGGAGCTCTTAAAAACAAGCAGGTTCAAGATCCTCCTTTCCCAGATTCTCAGCCTCAGCCCCATAAGGCACCAAGCTCTTTTACTCAAAGTCAAAACACTCTTCAAGTGGAACAGTCGAAATGGGACTACCTGATGAACCATTACCAACAGAATGCTCAGAAACCAGCAGCTCAACACCCTGGCCCATCCAAAACACAAACCCATCATCAATCTCCTCAGGCCCATCCTTATCAGGGAGGCAGAAGAAAGAAAGGCACAGGGGAAATTTCCTCCCTTGCCATGGTAAGTAATTTGTTTGATAAACATGTTGGTATTTTTAATAAAAAATCTTCTCCCGCAGGTAATATTGTGGATAATGGTGAAAGAAAAGTTAAACCCATAAAGAGACAACTTCCTTTAATGAGTAGCCCTAATGATGTAATTAGTAAATTATTATTTGATGAACCTTTACATCTAACTTCTGCTTCTTTAATTAATCCTTCTCTTGAAACTAAAAATGATTCTGTTTCCCCTGAAGTCTATACCTTGCTTGAGAAAACTTCTGAGGATATATTGAAAGAAACACTTGATTTTAATTTTTTAAAAGACAAAAATTTAAGAGATGTATTAGTGCATGAGAGTGATAGATTGAATAACTTGCACTTAAATTGTAAAGTGAGCTCTTCTGTGCAAGATAAAGCCTATTTTTAAATCAAAGAAACTTTGAATATTGTTCTTAGCCAACAAAAACAAATAAGAAGTGATCATAGAGCTATCCCAGACAAAAATATTCATCTGCATAGAGCTTTGAGTGAGTTGAAACCCCTTATTGAAGAGAATTATTCATTGAAAAATGAAATTAAGTCTCTAAACAATGAGTTGAAAAAGCTGAAAGATAATTTACAAGCTCTGAGTACCAAATACACAGTTTTTGAGGACAGAAATTTTATATTTCTTGCAAAAATAAATGACCAGATGTCTGAAATTCCAAGGATAAGAAATTCTTTGGTTGATCTACAGGAAACATTCTCAGCCTTAGCTGTCAATCATCATGGTGTACATGAACATAAAGGAAAGGGGCCTGAACAAAGCAGCCCTTTTCTTCCCCATACTTCAACCATTAAACAAACTGACAATGAGTCTGTAAAATCTTTTTCTACTAGCAAAAAATCTATTAATGGTCATAAACCAGCTACTTCTGTAAATAAAGAAATTTCTGAACACCTGGATAAACTTCAAGAATTATTAATGTTAAATAATTCAAATCAAAAGATTGATCATCCCAGTAGCCAGAAAAATTGGCCCAAACTGGATCAATATCCCACTTATGATGGTGACTCTTCATCTGACTGGCAACACTTTGTTCAGAGAATTGATAATCTGAAAAACTCTTATAAATTACCAGATGAAGAAATTGTCTCTAAATTAATTTCTTTATTTTCCAATGTAGCTTTAATGTGGTATGAATCTGTCTTACTGGACAGTCAACATTATACTTGGAAAGAATGGAAAACATTGATTGAAAATAAATTTTGTGGTTACAAATTTAGGCTTTCCCAGCAGAGATTATATGAGGATGCTAAATATGTGTCCCCCTCTCCAGAAAAACCTATTTTTTTTCCTTATGAAAATTACAAAAATTCCTAGAGAAATGGATCCTAAAATGGATTATGATGTTTTGAGAGATAAAATTTTCTACAAATTACCAAATTCTCTGAGAGATTTGATTGTGGCAAGGACTGAGCATGTGAGAGAGAATTATTCTTTTATTATTATCTGTAATGAAGTCATACTAAATCATAGATATGAACCATGATCTTATCCTTTTAAATCTTATCATGACCAACAAAAGCCTTCCACAAAACTTCCTGACAAAACTAGTAAACCTTCTGCCCCTGTTACACCAAAAAAATATTCAACTAACACTTGTTTTAAATTTAAAAAACCTTGAGAGAAAGGACATATTTGTGACAAGAAAATTCATCATGTTGAACATAATGAGGAATCTGAAAATACTCAAGATGATCATGATGATTCCTCTAGTGACTGTAATAGCAATATCTCTTATGACCATGATTCTTCTCAAGAAGTTCTAGTTTTAGAAAAGGATATCCAATATTTAGATAATTGGTATGACAATTGTAATATTGACTTATCATCTGTAGAAGATGCTGAAGTAATTAGAGATATTACTGACAGTTCTATTTTAATATCACCTTTGAGAGCTCTAGTTATCATAAATGGTAAAAATGTTGAGGTTATTCTTGACTCTGTTGCTGGAGGGAGTGTAGTTTCTGAGAAAGCACTAGCTTCTGTGAATAAAGATTATCAATGCAAATTATTACCTATAACATCTGAAAAATGGAAAGGTTATGGTTCTGTGTCATGTCCCATCAGCAAATACAAAACCACTGTATTCTTTAAATATAATGGTGGTTTTGTCAGAGCTATTTGTGAATTTGTTGTGATAAAAAATGACAATTTAAGCAATTAGTTTATCATGGGAAATGAAATTTTAACCATGTTTGGCATTAATTTGGATCCTGCAAACAATTGTTTTACTTTGGGCTTGAATGGGAAAAGAAAATTTAAAATTTCTTCTTCTAAGAAGCATTCTGCACCCTTGTTTAAATCTTGTCACTCTTTGATCCAATGTAAAGGCAAAAAAACAGAGGAAATTGATGAATTATTGTCTGGGATTGAAACAGCTTCATTTGGTGATCAATTATCAGTTTATCAGAAAGAATCAATAATAGACTTAATTACATTTTCCCCTATGGCTTTTGCTCATGGTTCTCATGTCTTAGGAATTGTTAAGAATGAAATGAAAATTACTTTATCCTGAAATTTGAATGATATTCTTCCTAGTCTTAAGAAAAAACCATATCCTGCTTCTCCAAAAAAGAGAAAGTATATTGAAGTTAATATTTCCACCTTATTAAAAATGAATATCATTGAAAAGATGGATGTCACCCCAAAATATTGTGTCATCTCCCCATTTTTGATTTATTATGAAAAATATAAAGCAAGATTATGTGGGGATTTTAGAGCATTAAACAATTATACTGTTGATGACATTTACCCTTTATTCAGAATTAATTCAATACATGCTACCTTGCAAGGTGCAAAATTTATTAGATGTCTGGATGGTAATAAAGGTTATCATCAAATACCTGTTGAGAAAAATTCACAAAAGTTCTTGCTTATTGCTACTCATATGGGAATTTATAAGTATGTTAGGATGACATTTGGCCCTAAAAATTCACCTTCAATTTTTCAGAAAGTAATGGATAACACTTTCTATCAGGAGATAATTGAAGGATTTCTCATGGTGTATATTGATGAAAGTATAGTTTTTTCTAAAACTTTTGATGAACATATGATTCACTTGAATAGAGTTTTACAAAAATTGGATGACATTAATATGACTTTGTCCTTGAAAAAGTGTAAATTTGGTTTTCAATCCTAGAAAGTCCTTGGCCATGTGGTGTCAGGCTTAAGAACTTGTGTAGACCAGAATAAAGTTTGTTCAATTCAAAATATAAAAGCACCAACTTCTGTAAGAGAAATACAAAGTTTTTTGGGTATGTGTGGCTATTATATACATTATTTTAAAAATTATCAGGTCATAGCCTTACCTCTTACCAAGCTGACCAGAAAAGATTTTGTCTTTATCTGGAATAATGAATTTCAAAAAGCTTTTGATACATTGAAAAATTGTTTAATGACAGCCCCTATCTTGGATCTTCCATATTTCAGCAAAAATTTTGTCCTTTACAAAGATGCTAGCTTTGTTGGACTGGGTTCTGCCCTTCACCAAAAACAAATTATTAATGATTAATCCTCAGAAGTTGTAATTTGTTATATCTCAAGAACTTTGAGAAATAGTTAATTGAAATATGGTGCCACTCAATTAGAGTGTTTAGAAGTTGTTTGGGCTCTTTGGAAGCTTCACTATTACTTAGATGACCAAATATTTGAATTGTTAACTGACTGCAGTACTGTCAAATCTCTCTTGAACCTAAAGACACCAAATAGACATATTTTTAGGTGGCAAATTTCTGTTCAGGAGTACAGAGGAAGAATGAAAATTATCCATAGAGCTGGATATATTCACTCCAACGTTTATATGCTTTCAAGGTTGCCTCTGCCAAATAATGACTCCAATCCTGCCTATGTGCCTGAAAGTGATACCGTTCATCTACATGGTATATATATAGTTGATATGGAAGAAGAACTGTTACAATTAATTCAGGATTCATATGAAAAAGATTCTGATTCAAATAAATTGGTTACAATCTTGAATGATACAAATAATACTTCTATTCAAGCATTGATAAAAAATCTTCATCCAAAGTACCAGAGTGCATTGAGTAAGGGAAAATTTTCCATTGAGGATGGTTATATTTATTACAGGAGAAAACTGACCAAGGTCAATTTTATTCCTCCTTTCATGAAAGACACCATCTTAAAACTTTGTCATGATGACATATTATCAGGACACTTTGATCTTGAGAAAACCATTATTAGAATTAAAAACACTGCTTGGTTAGCTAATATGTCTGAAGACACTAAATTATATGTTGAATCTTGTGATTATTGTCAAAAATCTAAAAGACTGACAGGTAAAAGAGCAGGATTGTTACAATATATTGAAGCACCTGATTCTCCTTGCCAATTCATTAACATGGATTATGTCACTGGTATTCCTGTAGCAGGTAAAGACAATTATAACTCTTGTTGGGTAATAGTGGATAGGTTCACCAAGATGAGCAAATTTATTCCCACTCACAAAGATATATCAACAAAAGAATTAGCTTTCTTATGGTGGACTTACATGTTTAATATTGTTGGATTTCCTAAAGCCATTATCTCTGATAGAGACCCAAAATTTACATCTGAATTTTGGACATCTTTGATGGATACTTGTGGCTGTGAGTTTAAATTGTCTACAGCTTTCCATCCTCAGACTGATGGTCTACCTGAAAGAATGATTCAAACTCTAGAAGATATGATTAGAAGGTATTGTGCCTTTGGATTAGAATATAAAGACAATGACAGATTTACTCACGACTGGGTTACTCTATTACCAGGTCTTGAATTTGCTTATAATAGTACTGTTCATTCTTTCATGGAGAAAAAGCCTTTTGAGCTTTGGTTAGGTTATGTCCCAAATACTCCTGCTCAAATTCTCAATAATAAATTACCTAAGTTGGAACTACACCCTGGTGTAAAATCTTTTATGGAAATGCAACAGCTATTCAGAAAACATGCTCAAAGCTGTATTGATAAAGTTTTTGAATATGTAAAGAAAAGATGGGATAAATCCCATAAAGAATACACATTAAACAAGGGTGATGAAGTATTGATATCTACTGTCAATTTAAATTTACAAGGAAATAACAAATTAAAAGATCCTTTTGTGGGACCATTTGTTGTTAAAAGAATGGTTAGAGATAATGCAGTAGAAGTTGTATTGTATTCTCCATATGATAGAAAACATCCTGTTTTCCCCATTTCCTTGCTTAAACCTTATACTTCCAACAGTGACTTATTTTCCAAAAGAAGGGGAAGACCTAAGAAAAACCCTCAGGAAGTCACAGAAACTGCAGAAATTGATAAAATTCTCAATGATAGAATTATCACTTCTGAAAGAGGTATTGAATATATATTGGGATATAAGAACAAATCATCTTAACATGATGCATGGATACCTGGAAAAGAAATTTCAAATCTTCCTACTCTGTTAAAAAATTATAAAAAGAAAAAATCTTAGCATTTTTTATTGCTTTTTTTAGAGTGAGGGAGTGTCAGCCAGGCAATCTCGGGAGCCCAGTAATTTAAATAATAAATTACTGAAATCATGTAAGGGAATAACATTATGTAGTTACAGTAAACTATTTTATTAAATAATAAAATTAGAAATATCATATGAATAAATAAAATAATTACTATATTTAATTTTATTGTTAAATAAGTTTTTATTACATAAACAAATATTATATTCTAAAAAAACATGGCACATTTTTATGAATTTTATGTTTCTAAAAAATTAATTAAATTAATTATGATATCATAAGCTTAATTATATTTAACCTATAATGTAATTAAAAATAAATTAATATAATTTATATATTTAATCCAACTCATCAAATAAATTTATTCATAAATATTGGGCGCTTTTTTGACCCTTAACTGTGTTAGTAAAGTTACTAAATAACTTAAAACACATATTTAATATATTAATATTAACTCTCACTTTAAATAAGTTACAATTAAATTAATTATTTGTTTCAATTAAATTAATTACTGAAATTAGTTAAAACAATTAATTAATTTCTCTTTATAACTGAATTAAATTGTTTACATAAATTTTGGTGTGAAAATAATTCTATTTGTTTTAATTAAAACCTTTACACACCACACAATATGGGGGGCGGACTTGCTAGCAAGTCCGCAACCTTGGACCCAAACTCACCATAGATTGAACACACATTGAGCTATTGATAAAGGAACCATACAATCACGGATGAACACCACTCAGCAGAAGAGTTTTAGGTGGGTGTTCAAGTAGAGTTCAGTATGGGTTCAGTCTGAGTTCAGTCTGAGTTCCATCTGAGTTCCATCTGAGTTCAGGTTGAGGACTTGCTAGCAAGTCCACCCCCTATATTGCGTAGTGACATCTTATTATAATACATGTTTAGGATATTTTTTCTCACAGTTATCATGGTTTCATACTTATTTAGTTATTCATTATATTAATTACTTGTTTGGAACTTAAGATGTGAAAGTTATTTATTTATTCACGGGTTTAATTTTTTGTTTCATTTTTTTCCCCTCAAAGTGTATGTTTTAATTAATTTTGTTTGATCTTTTGTTTCACATAACTATTAATTTTTTATATACACATGAAGCGCCTTGAAAGTATCCTTATTTATAAAAGGGGCTTGTAATTCCTCTTTGTTGCTTATCACTTACAATACAAACAATTAAATACTTACAATACTTTATTATTATTTCTATTAGTATTACAATTTTAATCTAAATATCCAATAAATAATATAAGGTTGCTTTAAGTTTATTATAAATACAAATCGTTAGTCGTGCAGAGAAGATTTTACTTACTTAAATAAATATTAACAAATAAACCAGAACCTCACTGTTGTGTCATTCCTTATAATTTGTTTTTGCATCTCTCTTGATTTGATTTAATCATTTTAATATTTTAATTAGTTATATTTCTATCTCTTTAGTTACTAACTCTTTATTATTTCCTTCTCCTCCATTCCATTATTCTCATCTTATTCAACTTCTTCTAGACAACCAGCAGAAATAACTAGTGATAAAAAATTAAATTTAGTAAAAAATTAAAATTAATATTAATTGTCCCATATATTATATTTTTTTATTTCCAAAAACCCTGCTCAATGTCAAGTTAAAGAAAATAAAAATTAAAAATTAAAAAAAAATTAATATTAAAATAAAATTTAAAATAAAATAAATATATACAAAAAATTAAATTATATATTTGAAAATGACATATACAGAAATTTTCAAATAAATCAAATTATTTTGACATATACACTAAATACAACATTCTAAATCATTCTTCATAAAACAATTTTAATATTTGAAATATTTCTTCTGGAATTTTCTTTCTCTCTCTCATACACCTGTATATAGGATTTCTACTCTGTACTTTGTCTCTCTTTTGCCTATATAAGGCCTCCCCTTTCTGGTTGTTTTTGATCATCCTTTACTCACTTATTATTTTATTATATCATTATACCAATCAATCATTTATTACTATTATTTATTATTTTAGTATTTTCATCACATACTTCTAAAACATTAATTATAATAATATTTTATATAAAACTCTTACCTCTTTAAATTTGGGTAATTAAAAAAAAAAGATAACATATGTACCTTGACCTTGAATTGCCGAAATCCACCTACCTATGCCTTATACCTCCATCAAAATTTTCTAGACCAAAAGGACTCCCTGACACTTGAGGCCCTTTCCAAATTTTTGACGGCGCATCAATATCTTGAAGCCAGCATCCGAGGGACCATTGAAATCGAGAAACCAGTAGGGACAGGTGGAAGACAAAAACAACAAATGTCATCAACCACGTGATTTATTGTTTGCTGTGACCGGGAATTGAACTGTGCTCCAAATTTTAGGTTCATATTTTGTAAATAGTCATATATATTTTTTGTTATTATATTGATTACTATTTGTGGGTCAATTTGCACATTTCATAGTCTACGTATATCTTTTTTTACTCAGCACTCTGTAAGTGGCATTAACTTACACATTTTACAGGGGGAGGTGTCTGGTAAATAAAATATTTTTTTTCCTAGTTGACCAAGATAGAACTATATTGTTCTTTGTCCTAGAAGTAATATAAAAATTAAATTAATTAAATTTTTTTTTATATTTCAGTTGACCTCTGTCCTGATAATTAAAATATTACATTATTTTTTCAGTTGACAAATTGTCCTGGAAGTAAAATAATAAGATATAAAATTAGTTGAATTAATTATATTAAATTACTTCAGTTGAAAGTAAGTCATGGTAATTAAATTATCTCAGTTGAAATTAAGTCCTGGTAATTAAAATTATTTCATTTGACATTAAGTCTGGGTAATTAAATTCTTCAGTTGACTTTTATTCCTGAAGATTATTAACATATATATTACTAATTAAAAAATTATTTTATTACTTCATTGATTTATTTTAAATCCTGGTAATAAAATTATCTTAATTTAATTAATAAAAATTGTGATTATTATTTCAGTTGATTTTTTTTCCCTGATAAACATTATATTTTCAATATTCCAGTTGATTAACAAAGCCTGATGATTTATTATATACTAGAAATATTTTTCTTCTCTATTAATTTTCTTTAAAAAAAGAAAAATAATAACTGATTAAATTTTAATATTTCTTTCTCTCAGTTCAGGTTATTTACAACAATGACTGATCAAAGTGCTTCTGCTTGCTGTGATGAGGAACTAGATTTGATTGATTATGATGAAGCTTCTTTTGTAAGTTCTTCTATGACTACAAAACTTGCTCAAATTAATCAATTACTGGACCCATAAGGATGTGGAATTGCAAGGAATAGAGATAAAAGTGGAGACAACTGTTCTGGATCAAAAGCCTTCAATCAACCTCCCAGAAGAGCTTCCAAAAGGATTCAAGATAAAATAGATGCCCTTGCATCAGCAAGTCAGCAATCTCTCCACTCACATTAAGGAGTTGATGTCTGAGAATCTCAAACTGAGGTCAAAAGCAGATTATCTAGAAGAAAAGGTAAGAAAAATAGAGGCCTTTCTTCAAGAGAAGAAGAAACCTCCTCCTACCTCAAAAGCCCTTCCACAATTGCCCCCCCAACAACAAGAAAAGGTGGAAGTCTCAAAATGGAAATGGGAATGTCTGAACACCCAGTGGGATTATCTACATGCCCAAAATAACAACAAAAACAAGTACCTCAGGCAGGTCCTTCCAGAACACATCAGTTCAACCCTTCATCTCCTCACCCCTATCAAGGAGGAAGAAAGAGGAAAAATCACATTCAATTTTTTCCAAAGCCATGGTAAGCCCTTCTATTGAATCTAAATTAGCATTTCTTGTTACTGATTCAGTTCCTTCAGGTAATTCTGGAAGAGGAGATGAGACTTTGAGACCATTATAGGCTGATAGTAGTAGACAAATTGCTCAATTTTCTAATGTAACTAATCCTTTGATATCAATTGCTATGTCAATGATAAGTCCTGATATGACTATTATTAATGAGACACTTGATCCTGAGTTTATGAGAGTCTGGAAAGTTATTTTTTTTCCCATTTAGAAATACTCCATATGTAGCTAACATTAATTATAAATATTTAAGGGATATTATTTCTAAAAAAAATTATATAATGTACAACATGCAATTGACTAAGAAACGTAATAGTTTGTTAACTGAAAAGGGTTATCAAGCATTAAGGAGTGAATTACAAAGAGTTTCTAATAATTTTTTTAACTACAAAGTAACTCATGAAAAGAAATTTGCATTATGGCAAAATATCAGGAATAATTTGTCTAAATTCAAAGATACTGTGTCTATCTTTTTCCAGGAGCTAGAGGGACATAAGTTGAAATTAAAGAGATTAAGTGACCATTATTCATCTGATAAAAATAAGAACCAGGTATCTTTTGCAACCATCAATGAGAGTTTATCTAGTATTCCAAGAGTGAAGACTAGGCTAACAACCATTGAAGGGAAATTGAATTCATTGTTACATGATCAAAAGTTTTCAGACATTTCTTTGAAAGAACCTGTTGCACATGATACCCCAATTGTACCTGTCCTTAGTTCATCTAAATTAAAATTAGTGCCAGAAATGCCTGTAGATATCACTGAGTCTCCATCAAAACTTGATTATGTACCTGAATCATCTCCAGAAGGATTAAACAATGAGATTACTGAGGAATTGGAGAAGTTTCAGCTCCTTCTCACTCAAAAAAAAGCTTGTAATAAAGAGACTACTTCAAATCAAAAGAATTGGCCAAAACTTGAGCAATATCCAACATTTGATGGTGATTCTTCCTTGGATTGGCAGCAGTTTATTTGCTGAATTGATGATCTAAAAAATTCTTACAAACTCCCAGATGAGGAAATTGTGTCAAAATTGATTTCTTTATTTTCCATTGTAGCCCTAATCTGGTATAAATCTGTTCTCTTGGATAAAAATTACTACTCATGGGAAGATTAGAAGAAATTAATTAAAGCACAATTTGGTGGTTCCAAGTTTAGGTTAGCTCAACAAAAGCAGTATTAAGAAAACAGATATAGCTCTTCTTCTACTGAAAAACCTATGGAGTTCCTGATGAATCTTGTGAAAATCTTGAGGTCAATGGACCCAGATATGGAGTTTGAATTATGGAAGGACAGGATCCTCTATAAATTACCTATGTCTCTGAGAGACTTAATAGTTTCTTGGACTGAGATCTCAAGAGAGCCTTCTTCTTTTGTTAATACTTGTAATGAGATCCTTCTAAATAACAATTATGATTCTAGAAGATTAATTACTAGAACTTCATTGGATGAAACCTCCAATTACCAACAGAAACCTCTGGAAAAGTTTGGTAAAACTTCTGGCCCTGTTGCACCTAAAAAGTATGCAACAAACACTTGCTTCAAATGCAGAAAGCCTTGGAAGAAAGACCATGTTTTTGACAAGAAAATAAGTCTTGTTGAACAGACAGAGGAACATGCTGATAACACAATAGCACTGGATGATACTTCAAGTGATTGTGCTAGCAATATTTCATGTGAATCTCACCAGGAAATTTTAATTCTGGAAGAGGATATTCATTATTTAAATAATATTGATATTGAGAATAATGATTTATCTACAGTAGAAGATGCTGAGATCATTATAAATATTGAGGTCAGCTCAATTATTATTGCCCCTCTCAAGGCACCAGTCTTGATTAATGGAAATAACATTAAGTTTGTCTTAGATTTTGGAGCTGAAGGAAGTGAAGTATCTGAAAAAGCACTTGCTTCAGTGGACCAGAATTATAAATCAAAACTCATTCCTATCATTCCTGAGAATTGGAGAGGTTATGGCTCTATTTTGTCCCTCATTGGTAAATACAAAGCCACAGTATTTTTCAAATATAAACATGGCTTTTTAAGAGCTAAATGTGATTTTTTTGTCATGAAAAATGATAATTTATGCAGTTGGTTTATTGTGGGAAATGATATTTTAACCAAATATGGCATAAAATTGGATCCTGCAAACCATTGCTTCACAATGGGGATAAATGGGAAGACAAAATTTAAGATTTCCTCCCCCAGAAAATGATTAACAACAGGTTTGAACACATGTCATTCTGTAGTTCAATATAAAGGAATATCTACAAAAGAAATGCCTGCCCTTGTTTCTGAAATTGTCAATGCTTCTTTTGGAGAACAACTTTCTGGTGAGGATAAAGATTCAATCATTAAATTGATCAAATATTTTCCTATGGCCTTTGCTCATAGATCACATCAATTAGGATTGGTAAAAGATGAAATGAAGCTTTAATTATCTTCCCCATTGACAGAAATACCACCTAGTTTAAAAAAAAGCCTTATTTTGCTTCTTCCACAAAGAGAATAGATATTGAAGACAATATCTCTACCCTTTTAGAAATGAATATTATTGAAAAGGTAGTTGAAACACCTAAGAATTGTGTTATCTCACCTGTCCTAATTTCTTACAAGAAAGATAAAGCCAGGTTAGGTGGTGATTATAGAGCATTAAACACTTATACTGTTGATGATATCTATCCTTTACCCAGAATTAGCTCTATACATGCTACCCTATAAGGTGCTAAATATATCAGCTGTTTAGATGGTAATAAGGGATATCACCAGGTACCTGTTAAGAAGAATTTTCTGAATTTTCTGATGATTGCTACTCATATGAGTATTTATAAGTATGTAAGAATGCAATTTGGCTTCAAAAATTCCCCTTCATTTTTTCAAAAAGTTATGGATAACACATTCCATTAGGAAATAATTGAAGGATGGCTGATGGTTTATATTGATGATATCATCATATTCCCTAAAACATTTGAGGACCATCTTAACCACCTGTGTAAAGTGTTCCATAAGATGGATAAGATAAATATGACACTTGTCTTGAAGAAATGAAAATTTGGTTTTCATAACTTACAAGTGCTTGGTCATGTTGTCTCAGGTTTACAGATATGTGTTGACCAAAACAAAGTGGTAGCCATACAACAGGTGAAGTCTCCTACCACAGTTAGAGAGTTCCAGAGTTTTTTGGGAATGTGTGGATACTATAGACAGTATATTAAAAATTTTCAATTCATAGAATTACCCCTTACCCAATTGACTAGGACAAATGTTGCTTTTGTCTCAAACAGTGAAAGACAAAGAGAATTTGACGCTATGAAACATTTCTTGATGTCAGCACCAACTCTTGCTTTACCTGACTTTAATTAACCATTTGTTTTATACACTGATGCCAGTTTTTTGGTCTTGGTGCTTCTCTCCATCAAAAAAAAGTTATTAATGATAAAGTATCAGAAGTAGTAATTTGTTATATTTCAAGAACCATGTGAAATAGTGAATTGAAATATTCTTCCACTCAACTAGAGTGTTTAGCAGTAGTGTGGGCACTAGAGAAGCTTCATTATTATCTGGATGACCAGAAAGTTCAACTTGTTACTGACTGCAGTGCAGTTAAATCCCTCTTAAACTTGAAAACACCTAACAGACATATGTTAAGATGGCAGCTAACTGTTCAAGAATACAGAGGGAGAATGACAATAAATCATAGGGCTGGTATTATTAACTAAAATGTGGATATGATATTAAGGTAACCTTTGCGAGATGATTACTCAAATCCTGCATATTTTCCTGAAGATGAGATAGTTCACAGTCATGGAATATATGTGGTTGATATGGAGGAAGAGCTATTACAGCTTATTCTGGACTCATATGATAAGGAAACTGACTTAAAAAAGTTATGTTCTATATTAAATGATCCAAAGAATGCGTCAATACAGGCATTAATTAAAGCCCATCCACCAAAGTACCAGAATGCTTTGGAAAAAGGTAAATTTTCAATTGATGAAGGATATCTATATTATAGAAGAAAGTTGAGTAATGTTATTGTTATTCCTCCTTCTATGAAAGCAATCATCTTTAAAATTTATCATGATGAAATATTGGCTGGAAATTTTGATCTTGAGAAAACAATGATCAGAATTAAAAACACTACTTATGGGTTAATATGTCTGAAGACACCAAACTATGTTTTGAATCCTGTGATTCTTGCCAAAAATCAAAAAGATTTACTGGTAAAAGAGCTGGATTAATGCAACATATTGAAACTCCTGATGCACAATGGAAGATAATAAACATGGACTTTGTAACAGGATTACCTATTGCTGTGAAAGACTTTTTATAACTCTTGTTGAGTTATTGTGGACAGATTCACAAAAATTTGTAAATTAATCCCTTCTCACAAGGATTTTTCAACTAAAGAATTAGCCATCTTGTGGTGGTCTCATATGTTTAATACTGCTGGTTTTCCTAAGGCCATAATCTCTGACAGAGACCCTAAATTTACTTCTGGATTTTGGATGTCTCTGATGGATGTTTGTGGTTGTGATCTGAACCTTTCTACTGCCCATCACCCCCAAACTGATGGATTAGCTGAGAGAATTATTCAAACTCTAGAGGACATGATAAGAAGGTATTGTGCCTTTGGCCTTGAGTACAAAGACAATGACAGATTTACTCATGATTGGGTTACCTTACTTCCTGGTTTGGAATTTTCTTATAATAGCACTATTCTTTCTGTTACTCAGAAAAAGCCTTTTGAGCTCTGGCTTGTATATGTTCCAAAGAATCCTGCTCAAATACTCAATAATAGAATACAAAAATTGTATTTACATCTTGGTGTAAAATCTTTTTTTAAATGCAAACATTTTTCAGAAGTCATGCTCAAAAATGTATTGAAAAATCTTTTGAATATGAGAAGAAGAGATGGGACAAAATCCCATTTAGAATACACTTTTAATAATGGTGATGAAGTACTTATTTCCACAGTCCACTTCAATTTACAAGGTAATAACAAATTAAAAGACCCATTTGTAGGACCATTTGTTTTTAGAAGAATGGTTGGTGATAATGCAGTTGAAGTTATCTTGTATTCTCAATATGACAGAAAACATCCTGTTTTTCCAATATCTCTTTTGAAAACTTACACATCCAATAGTGATTTATTTCCCAAAAGGATGGGAATACCAAAGAAGACCTCCAATAAAATCACTGAGACAGCAGAAATTGATAAGATTCTAAATGGAAGAATAGTTACTGCTGAAAAAGGTGCAGAATACTTATTGAGATTCAAGAATAAATCTTCTGAATATGATTCTTGGATACCTGGGAAGGAGATATCTTATCTTCCTACCCTTCTAAAGAAAAATAAAAAGAAAAAATCATAGCATTTTTTTTATTGTTTTTTTAGAGTGAGCGAGTGTTTGCCAGGCTGCTAGACTCACCCAGTGAAATAGTTAATTATTTCCTGGGATGAATCCATGCCTTTTTAATTCTTATATATTATTATTAATTATATTATATTTACTTTAAATTTAATTTTAATAAATTAACTAGTGACAAAAAAGTAAATTTGGTAAAAAATTAATATTAATTGTCCCATATATTTAATTTTCATTTCCTAAAATTGTACTCAATTTTAGGTTAAAGAAAATAAAAAATTAAAATTAAAATTAATATTACTATTAAAATAAAATTTAATATTGAAATTAAATTTAAAATAGAATAAATATATACAAAAAAAATCAAATTATATATTTGAAAATGACATATACAGAAATTTTCAAATAAATCAAATTATTTTGACATATACACTAAATACAACATTCCAAATCATTCGTTATAGAACAATCTTAATATTTGAAATATTTCTACTGGAAATTTCTTTCTCTATCTCATAAACCTGTATATAGGATTTTTACTCCATACTTTGTCTCTCTTTTGCCTTTATAAGACCTCCCCTTTCTTGCTGTTTTGATAATCCTTTACTCACTTATTATATTATTATATCATTATTCCAATTATATATTTATTACTATTATTTATTGTTTTATTATTTTTATCATGTACTTCTAAACAATTATTTATAATAACAATTATATAAAACTCTTACCTCTTTAAATTTGGTTAATTAAAACAAAAAATAACATACATATGTTGACCTTGAATTGCCCAAATCTACCTACCAACACCGTCATACCTCCATCAAAATATTCTAGAGCAAAAGGACTCCACAACATTGTATGTCTTTTCTTTCCAAAAAGTGTTGCATCATCCCAAGGGGGCCAAATCTTTATCATGATCCCAGATATTATCTTGCCGCAATTCTTGAAATTCGTCATTTAAACTTCACACCACTTTTTTGAACTTTTCATGATTCTTTTTTCAATCTTTCTCAACTCATCTCCAATCATCCTATCTTCTATAATAATACCAATAATAAACAGCCTAATCCTGCCTTTCAACTTGCTTTTGCACTATGTTGCTTTGGTTCAAATAGAAATGGTGCTACTGTAAGAAATTTATATAATCTCTTTACCATAGGATATGGTACCATCATATTATACACAAAGCACTGCATGATTTCTATCCTTTCTCTCAACTCTCAAAAACTTGCTTGGCCAACTCTACAACAGCAACTTAAAACTTCTTAAGTAAATCAAGACAAAGGTCTCCCTGGATGTGTAGGTTTTGTTGATGGTACAACTATACCTTTGAGCAAAAATACTGCACATTAACCTAGCTGATTTAAAGGATGAGTGTAATGATCTTTATGAAGAGGAGGATCCTGAACCTTTTCAAGCTCTCCTCTCCCTTGAATCACAAAACATTCTTTCCACTGGAGTATGCTATCAGCCTATGTATCCCCAGGACTGAGTAATTCTGACATTTAAAATAAGATAACCTTAATTAATTTAAGCTTATAAGTTAAGATTAAGGTTATAATACTTATATATATGGTTATAATACATATAAATAAAATTTTATTACACTATTATATCACTTATAGTAGTTTAAATAGCTTATCCGTAGCCCAATAATACTTATTAAGGTGGTAAAGGAGCCATAATATACTTATCTTAAGTGATATCAAGTAATTATAGACATACATAAGCTTCATATTCAGTGAAATGTGTAGTTATATTATGTATATTTAGGTCTATAAGTGGGTTTCAACATTTTAATAGCCTATAGCTTTTATTTTTCTGCTTCTTTTAAGTCATATGGATGTACTAAGTGTACTCACAGCGCCTACACAAGCATATACACCTTTTTCAGGCGCATATATCCAGTTTGGACTACTTAACCTGCTTCCTTTGATAGATTTTCACAGATTTTTGGGTTGGGATATCATTACTGGGTTAATGTGGATGCTTGGAGATGTTATTTGGGGCTTTGAAATTTAATTTGGTTCCTTTATATGCTTTGGGTTTGATTATATACTCTTTGGATGAGTTATTTTACCTGTTTCTTTATGGTATCATCTTTTGTATGTTTATTCTATTTTTGGTATCTGTCTGTGGTATCATTAATTGTAATGGAGGGTCCTTACTGGAGGTCTGGGTGTTGAAACTGCTTGAAGTGAAATCCATGGGGAGTTTATGGGCCCTCACAGTGCTTTAATTTCCGGGGATAGCAGTGACATCATCTGGATTGAAAGACTGTGCACTCCTGTGGATTATGGTATAAGTAGGGGAGGATTTGACGGGTTATTAGACATCGCTTACTTACTTTACATCAAATGAACACTATAACACAATTATTTTCATATATAAATATGTTTTAAAGCATTTGTAAATTTATATTATCTTTATATAAGCTTTAAATATATTTTATTTATCTATTTTCTAGCACTAGCATGCATAAAAATCTAAGTGTTGTGAGTTTATATTGAGAATAACTGTTTTATTAGTCTTTCCCTGAGATTTAATCAATAAATAACTTATCAATAAGTAGTAGGACTATTAATATATACTATTAGATAATACTTAGATACTATCTCACACTGAAAATTGGGGGTCTTTCCTTAATTATTACTTATAATTTAGTATAAGCCTTAGGATGTGATTTTTACTCTATTATATCTCATAAAAACAAAATATATGGGTCTAAAGCACATTAGTGGATCATAATAACTCAGTGATTGTGGAATATAACACTTATATTAATTGAACTAATTTTTTTATTATAAAAATTAGGTATTTACAGTAGTAAATGTACCAAATATAAACCCAATTTAACTTGGTTTTTGGACACCAATATAAAACCCAATTAAATTGGTCTTTCGTTAAATCTTGGTAAGCTAATAATTCACCCTTATAAAGGTCTAGTTAAGCTTATTATTTTATTTTTAACAGATTTTTTAAATTTTTCTTATATTTTATTTAAATAAATAAATATATAAATTCAGTGTAAGCTCCAGTGCTTATATTAGTAATTATATTGCTAATAATTTTTATCTACTAATAACCATACAGCTTTTCTCTTATTTAGATGTGAATAATAGCTTCATAAGTCAAAATGAGCTCTCTACAGGACAATTTAAGTGATAAACCTGCTTTTAACACCAGGTCTAAAGCTAAAAACACTTTTCCGGGACATCACTATTGAGGGCCAGTCCTACCCACATCCAGAAGAAATGAGCATAGAAGAAAAGGATGCTTTGTTAAAGAATATATCTATGAAAAAGACTTCACCTCCTCTTCACGATCAACCGTTCCATCTGGCCAAACAGTCTCTGAAACTAGAGGAATCAATATCTACCATACTAAAGGAGATAGAACAGCTGCCAAACAACTGCAAGGTGGGATTTCTGCAAATGAACCAAACTTTGGCAGATTTAAAGGGTGTGCAGACAAACCAACAACCCTTACCCAAGGAGCATCAAATAAGTCCCAGGATAAGATCTTGGTAGAGAAATGGAAGTGGGATTGGTTCCCTCAGCAGTGTTCAAGCCACAATTGCAACAGGAATCCACCTCCTCACCAGAAAACCTCAGCTCACCCTTACAGAGGAAAGAATAGTACCAAAAGTCAGGGCTTTCTCCTATCCATTGGTAAGTAGATTACCCTCTCATATTTAACACAATACTAATGATTAAAATGTAGGTATAGTTATTGATGTGATATCTGTCCAGAAAATTCAGGAGGACCTAAGAAAATTAGGCTTTGATGTAGATACACCTGATTTATTTTTTGTTAAATACAATAGTACTATTTAAAATAATAATATAGTTAAAACTCAGATGCCACCACTTATTAGTGAGATAAGAACTTCACAAAATAGTGAAGAGTTGGAGAAGGAAGATATGGAGTATTCTAATAATAACTGTCACCGGACCATCTATGCACAAGGTCAAGGGTGTTCCTGGAAGTGAGATGTAGAGAGTTTAAAAACTTCTTCAAAGCACAGAGGAAATTTTTGAGGAAGTGATTCGAAGATGACTCAAAGGAAGAGCTACTGCTTTGAGATATGTTCAATAAGAATTCTAATATAATTTAAAGGTAATATTAAAATTCTTAAGATCTCACAAAGGGTTGGAAACTCAATAATCAAAGATTTAAGATTTAGAAATTATTACTGAGAAAAGTAAGGAAATGTACAATAATAATGATTTAACCTGAAGGTTTACCAAAATTAACTATATATAAGTTTTATAATTTAATTCTAAAGGAATATCGAACCACAATCCAACCCCTTTTATATCCATTACTCCTCCTTGCATTGACCTCATACCCGTCCATCATTCCACACACCACAGACCACCAAAATTACACCTGTTACACCTGGACCCTCCTCACTAACATATGTTAACCCATCAATCCTCCACTAACAATCCTGTCCATGCTCACTACCCCTGATAATAACCCACAGATACTTAATAAGCCTTTTAGCAGACTATTACATTAACTATTTCACTATGTGTTGCTTATTGAGGAAAAGACTAACACACACTATTGAGAGATTGACTAATTTAGATTTAAAGTTTAGAATAGCGCAGTTGAATAGTGAATACACAAAGGAAAGTCGCAGTTGCTATGTATAATTGTTTCTGCGCTTCAAGTATGGATTTAGACCTCTGTATTATTGATTTAATGAGCTGCTTTTGCTTCAAGTGTCACATGGTGTGTGACAGATGTGCAGGTATCAAAACGCAAGCTCCGTTGAGCTAAAGACATATTCTTCCCACACTACTTTCTCTCAACTATTCTTTTAATTATTTTATATTTATTATGTGGACTTGTCCTACCCCAACTTCCACCCCTCCACACCCCAAAGCGGATGGTGGAATGGTTACCCGGCAATATTCTCAAGCCTGTATGGCCTGTGAATTGATAGAATATTTTTGCTTCAAAAGCACAACTACACAAGGTCCTCACCAGAAATGTGAGTTTTTCCGCTGGAGATGGGTGACATGCGATGCCTTATCAAAAAACGCGGACATTGAACAACTTTTTACAAAAACTAAATATTGGGTAATACCGAAGACCAAAGAGGTGGTTGAAGATATCTGGGATGTGTTTGTTGGGGACAATCAGTCGGTGGGAGAGATTTAGGAGGAGGTTGAGGATACCGTGGCAGCCTGGGTAACCCAAGCCACAGGTAAAAAACGAGGGGTGGAAGAGGATGAGGATGAAGTCCCCATCTCAAGGCGGACGCCAAAGAAGCAGTGGATGGTCATCAAAGATGATGAAGAGGAGAAGGAAGTGACGGTGGAGGTCACCCTGAAGTTATTTTAGAGGCTGACCCGTTTTTTGAAGTAAGTCTGTTTTTCTTTTAATTTCAAAAAATTTTTTTACTGATGAACGTATGTTTTAGAATTCAGATGTCATTGCGGAAGCTCCAATTGTGGAAGCTGCTCCATTGCTGCCAGTTGAGAAAAATCAACCAGCAATGGATTCAAGGGAGGAAAATGAGGAAACTCTTGACCAGGTATGGTTGAAGAAACCTCAGCAGGGTCGACGAGCTCAATTCATCGAAGATTTAAGTGGTGAGGTCGACAAGATTGTCGATGCTTCCTCCTTCGACATGGCTGAAGAATTACTAGAAATTGGGGAAGTGGTAGCAGTAGGAGAGGAGGAAGTATTTGAGAAATGCAGGAAGGAAAAAAGGGTGGTTTTGGAAAAAATGAAGAATTTGGTTTGGGAGAAAATACAGGAGAAAATTTGAAATGGAAAGAGAAAAAAGAAGAAAAGAGGGAGGGAGAAAAGTAGAAAGCAATTTGTGTATTTATTTTTTTATTTTATTTTGTTGTTTTAATTGAAATTTTAATATATATTTTATAAGATTTTGAGAAAGAAAAAGAAAAGATTTGAAAAAAATTTATTTTAAATTTTGAAAGAATAAAAGAAAGAATTTTTAACTGAGGAAATTTTAGTTTAACTTTTGAAAAGAAAAATTTAAGTAAGAAAGAAAAAAATAGTTGATTGAAACAATTTCTTTTGAAATGAAAATTTAATGAGAGAAAAGTTTTTTATTCTTGAAAGTTTATTTATTGAAGTTTTTGAGGAATTTTGGTTATTTGAAAAGAAAGAAGAAAAATAAATAGTTTTTTTTAAAAAAAAGAATTTGAAAGAGAGAAGTAATTTGTTCAAAGAATTTTAAAAGAGATATTTAAAGGTTGAAGTGAAGTTTGAGAAAGATTGTCATATTGAGTTTGTGAAAAATTTTGATAGTTCGAAGAAAAAGAAAAAAGGGAAAAGAAGAAAAGTTTGAAAGGAGAAAAAGGAAATTAAAAGGAATTTATTGATTTTTAAGATTTTATTTTTATTATTTTATTATATTTTATTTTATAATTTTAACTTTTAATTTAATTTAATTTAATTTAATTTTAGTTTATTTTAGTTTATTTTAGTTTATTTTATTTTATTTTATTTATTTATTTATTTTTAAAGAAGGTTGAAAAAAGCTTTTGAGAAGAAGAAAGAAGAAAAGAGAAAACAGAGTAAGTATTTTTTAGAAGAGAAGAAGTTTTAGAATTTTAAGAAAAGAAAATAAAAGAGAAAGAAAAAAAGAGAAGAGAAGAGAAAAATAAAAGAGAGTTCTAAGGTTTTGGTTTTAAATAATATTTAAGATGAAAAGATTTTAGGAGTTCAGGGGCATTAGAAACATTGATGGCTGGTTCCCAGGATGTTTTGTCTGAGTCATCAAGGAAGCCTTCCGACTCCATGAGGTATTGAAGTTTCCCCTTGCGCATTCTTGAATCAAGGATACGGCTTACTTCCCACTCTAGATGGTCTTCTACTTTGACTGGTTCCGGAGGAGGTTGTTTCCTGCACGGGTATGTTTCTGGAGCCAGTTCCAGTAGAGATACATGAAAAAAAGGGTGAATAGCCTGCCATTTAGGAGGTAGCTTAAGTCAAAATGCAGTTTTAGAGACTTTGGAGTCAGTTTTAAATGGTCCCAAGCATTTTTTGGCTAGTTTCTTTTATGGTTGAGTTGTTTGAATGTTTTGTGCGTCAAGCCATACTTTGTCGCCTGGTTTAAAGGAAGGAGTAGATTGTCAATGTTTGTCAGCCTGTTACTTGTACCTTTGAATTGCTCATTCCAAATTTGATTTAAGTTCTTCTTGGAGTTGTGATATGGCCTCCCTTTAATTCTGCCAATGCCTGATTCATCTGCTGAAACCCTACCTTGCAATTGTTTTGCAACTGCTCTACCTCTTTGAACATGAGTGATTTTGATTCCTCCAACTTCAGAACCTGTTTGGCCAGGTGAGACAGTTGATCCTGAAGAGGAGGAGACATCTTTTTTATAGCTATCTTTTTTAAGAGGGCATCCTTTTCCTCTATACTCATGCTTTCTGCCTGGGGGTACTGTTGGCCCTCCATGGTGATGTCCTGGAAAGTTTTTGTTAGCTTTAGACCTGGTATTATAAGCAGGATTTTCACTTACACTGTCCTGGGGAGCACTTATATTGTTAAGAATGACAATATTTTACGTCTACAAAAGGAAAAAACTCTATGGAATTAGTAGACAAAAGATATTATAAATTATATTACTAATAAAAAAGCAATGCAGCTTACCCTGAATTTATATCTTTATTTATTTAAATAAAATATAAGAAAAATTCAAAAAAATCTTTTAAAAATATAATAATAAGTTTAAATAGACCTCTATAAGGGTGAATAAGTAGCTTACCAAGCTTTAACCAAATACCAATTTAATTGGGTGTTATATTGGTGTCCAAATACCAAGTGAAATTGGGTTTATATTGGGTACAGTTACTACTGTAAATATCTAATTTTTATGATAAAAAAATTAGTACAATTATTTTAAGGATTCTTTTCCGCAATCAATGAGTTATGATGACCCACTAATATGCAGCAGACCCAAATATTTGGTTTATTTTGAGCTGTACTAAGGTAAAAATCACGTCCCAAGGCTTATACTAAATAATAAGTAAAATATAAGGAAAGACCCCCAATTGTCAGTATAGTCTAGTATATGAGTATGATATAATAGTGATTATTTATGGTCCTACTACTTATTAATCAATGATTTAGTTATTAAACCTCAGGGGAAGACTAATAAAATAGTTATACTCAAGTCAAACTCACAATATTTGGATTTAAGTGCATGCTAGTGGTGAAAAATAGATGAATAAAATATAGTTATAGCTTTATATAAAGATAAAATCAATTTATAGTGGCTTTATAATATAGTTATAAATGTTAATAATTGTATAGTAGTGTTTGTTGGAGTGGTAGTAATTGAATGATGATAAATAACCGTCAAAATCCCTCCTTACTTATACCCAAATCCACTGGAGTGCACAGACCTTCAATCCAGATGATGTCACTGCTATCCCCGGCAATTAAAGCACTGCGAGGGCCCATCACCTCCCCATCGCGTCCACTTCAAGCAGTTTCAACACCCAGACCTCCAGTAAGGACCCTCCATCACTATTAATAATAACACTGATCCATACCATAAATAGAAAATCCAGATAAAAGCGGATACCATAAAGAAACAGGTAAGATAAATAATCAAAAAGAGATTTAATGAAACTAAAAGCATATAAAGGAAACAAATAAAATGTCCAAGCTCCCAATAACATCCCCAAGCATCCACATTAACCCAGAAACATCCTTCCAACCCATAAATCCGTGAATAACCATCCAAGGAAGTAATTTTAGTTGTCCAAACTGGGTGTATGCGCCTGATATAGGTGTCTATGCTTCTGTAAGCATTGTGAGTCCACTGATTTCGTCCATATGACCTAAAATAAGCATAAAAACAAAGGTTATAGGCTATTAAGAGGCTAAAACCCACTTATATACCTAAATATACATAATATACTGCATATTTCACTGAATATGAGATTTATGTATACATATAAGCTTATGTATGTCAATAATTACTTCATATCACTTAAGATAAGTATATTATGACTCCGTTAGCACCTTAATAAATATTATTAGGCCATGGATAATCTATTTAAACTATTATAAGTTATATAATAGAATAATAATTATATATATATATAATAAAATAATATATATTATTATTTTAACCTTATTTTTAAGATATAAGCTTAAACTACTCAAGGTTATCTTATTTTAAGCATAAGAAATACTCAGTCCTAAGGATATTTAGTCTGACACTTTTGGCCACTTTCTTTGAGAGTATTTTGTCTTTTAACCCTAAACAATAATTGTCCTTTGACTGAGCTTCAAAGATGTTGGATAGTGGATTTTGAAAATATTGAATTGTCATTGAATTAAGTTGATGAGTTGTTAACATTGATTCATTAAAAATTGATTTCACATTTGCTGGGTTCTTTTCAGAAAATGTGTCCCCCCGCTGTGGGTAAACGTCGTCCCGACGTGACAGGATATCTAGGACAATGCAGTTCTTACCTGGGTGATAGGAAATAGAAAAAGGAAATTAAGACAGAAATTCAGCCCACCTGGCTTGATGCCTGGTTAACTCTTTGGAAGACATAAAGTATTTCAAAGAATTATGGTCAGTCAGGATTTGAAAAGGACTATCTAGGCTGAGAAGAAAAGAGTGCCATTTTTTAAGAAAATGAATAATAGCTAAAAGCTCCTTGTCATGAATTTCATAATTTAATTCTACCGCAATGAGTTTGCATGACTCAAAAGCAACAGGATGAAACAATTTTGTTTCAGGATTGAATTGATAAATGACCCCTGCAATAGCATAATTGCTAGTATCTGTCTTGACTATTGTCAAAGCAGAAGGATCAAAGTGACAAAGAATTGGAGATGTGTTAAACGCAGTCTTCAATGCTTCGAATCCCTTTTGTGCTGTAGAAGTAAAAACAAAAGGAATATCATTTCTAAGAAGAGAAGTAAAATTGGAAATAGTTTTAAAGTAATTTTTAATAAATCTTCTATTGAAATTGGCAAAACCCAAAAATCCTTGGAGGGATTTAACGGTTTTGGGCTCAGGCCATTCCAGGATTTTTTGGACCTTTTTGTCGTCCATGAATAATCCATCAGTGGACAACGTAAAACCCAAAAAATCAATAGATTTAAGATGGAATTCACATATATTGTGTTTGGTGTAGAGACCGTGATCTTGAAGGCAATCTAAAACCTGTTGAACATGATGAATATGTTCATCTAGTGTCTTTGAGAAAATTAAAATATTGTCTAAATAGAAAACAGCAAATTGTTTGACAACATCTTGAAAGATGTCATTAACAAAATTTTGAAAAGTAGATGGTGCGTTACATAATCCAAAAGGAATTACTAAATATTCAAAACTACCAAATCTAGTGCGCATTGCAGTCAGTGGCTCATGACCTTCCGCAAGGCCAATAAGATTATAAGCGCCTCTAAGATCAATTTTAGAAAATAAATTAGCACCATTAAAAAGGGTAATAAGCAATGACATAGGAGGAACTGGATATGCATTCTTCTTTGTGAATGTGTTGAGCTTTCTATAGTCAACACACAACCTAAGGCTACCGTTGTTTTTCTTTACAAAAAGAACAGGGGAGCTAATTGGAGATTTACTGGCTCTGATAAAACCTTTGGCTACATTCTCTGCAATGTAGTCTTGAAGAACTTGAGATTTGTCTTTTGACAAAGAATAGACAGGACCTGCCAGAGGTACTGGACCTATTAACTCTATTTGATGGTCGTAGGGTTGATGAGGTGGTAATATATCGGCCTTGAAGATTGAGAAAACATCAAGGAAGTCATGATAGATTTCTGGTAGAGTTGATTTAATGGCCTCAACATTGATTTGGTTGTCCTCATTATCTTCAAGAGAATCTGTTGAGGGAAAACCAGAATTGAGAGAGCATAATTCAACTACTTCTAGGCAATTTAAATTCTCTTTGAGTGAAGTGATTGAGCTAGAAGGGTTAGCCAATTACTCATTTAGAGAAAGATCAGATGCTTGCAAGTCATCCTGCAGAGATTTGTCCTCTAGCAGGACATTGTCAGGCGGGTTGTTTAACTCCCTATTGACCTGCATTGAAGAATCAGAAATATACTTAGCGCGTGGGGTGATCAATCCCTGTGTCCAATCAATTTAAGGATTCCAATGCATTAAAAAGTCATGGCCAAGGATGGTATCGTCCCTTCTTGGGGCTTCCAAGACTGATAATTCCCACTCGAAGGGGGGAAAATTTGGAAAGTTGAAAACCCATAAAACTTTCTTACTTACCCAATATTTGGGTTCCTCGGATTTGACCAAATAAATTGGAGTTCAATCATTATCTGTGGATGTCAGCTTTAACTTCTTGGCAAAATATAAACTGACAAAAGAAATTGAAGCTCCAGAGTTTATAAGACAACTGAAGGGGGTATCCTCCTTGAAAAGAATGAATCTCAAGCAGTTTAAGGCAACTCCAGTCCTTAAGACATGGAGGTTCTGTGCACTGGGAGAGATAAGATAGTCTGCTTTGCACACAAGTAAACTATCTACTAGTTTTTTGACCTTGAACTAGTACCTTCTCTTTCCTTCAACTTTACACAATCTTCTAGCTTGTGCTTACCCTCACAATACATACATAGCCCATTATCTGCTCGTATCTTCCTCTCAGCTTCTACAAGTTCCCCTGTTGGATCCAGTACCTTAATGATATTGCCTGGGTTCAAGCCTTTAAATCAAGTTTTTTTCTTTCCCTTATTGGGTTTGGATTTAGTTGTCCGTGTGTTTGAAGAAGGTCCTGATTTAAAATTTAGGCCTTGAGATTTGTTGGTGTATCAACAATGTTGTAGTTGTCCTTGGTAAAAGCGATCAAGTTTGAGGGTTCGATCCATTAAATCCGTTAAAGTAGTCATCTTCTGACCATGAAGATTTAATTTATCCAGAATCCTCGAAGGAAGTCCCTTTTTGAAATGATACTTGAGAGCAGCATCATTTTAATCTACTTGAGTTTGAAGTGCTCTGAAGTTCAAGATATATTCAGAGTATTTACCATTATCACTCATGCAAAGGAAATCAAGTTCAATTTCCACATTGTCAGTTTCATTAGGATCACCAAACAACGTAAAGAGTTGGTCTTTGAACTTCTCCCAGTTATTAATAAGTAAATGGGCTTCTGTCAAAGAGAGCATGAGAAGATAAGGTTTGAATCACCTTGCTGCTTTTTCAGCTACGAATGAAGAAGCGTAAACAACCTTTGATTGGTGGTTATGGAACAGGAGCTTGCAGGTTTGCAAGAAGGGGCGCAATCTGTCTGGATGTTCTCCATCAAATTTATCAGGAGATTTCATGGAAGGAGTTTTGAATTTAGATCCCTCCGAAGACGTTAGAATGGAAAGGGTTTTCATGAAAATTCTCATGAAGTCTTCCAGAGAATTAGATGGTCCAGGTTCCAAGGATAGACCAGAAGGGTGGTTAGCAGGGGCAGATGGTGCCTCATGCATCGTATCCTCTCCTTCTTCTTCCTCGCTAGAATCATCAAAATCCTGGGAGATGTCTTCTATAGATTGGACTGAGTGTCCCTGTTCCCTAAGGTCAAGAGGTTCCAGGGAGTGAGTGCGGGAAGCAGGCCGTGTGGCTGTTGGCCTGCCTCTGGCGCGAGCCCTAGTAGTAGCGCCCGTAGGAGGGGTGCGTTGAACAGGTGCCATTTAAAGAATTTAAAACACCTGTAAAAAGGACGTAGTAGTGCCAAGGAATGAGAACTACGGAGAATTAAATTATACTGTCACCGGACAACCTACGCACTAGGTCAAGGGTGTTCCTGGAAGTGAGATGTAGAGAGTTTAAAAACTTCTTTAAAGCACAGAGGAAATTTTCGAGGAAGTGATTCGAAGATGACTCAAAGGAAGAGCTACTGCTTTGAGATATGTTAAATAAGAATTCTAATATAATTTAAAGGTAATATTAAAATTCTTAAGATCTCACAAAGGGTTGGAAACTCAATAATCAAAGATTTAAGATTTAGAAATTATTACTGAGAAAAATAAGGAAATGTACAATAATAATGATTTAACCTGAAGCTTTACCACTATTAACTATATATACGTTTTATAATTTAATTCTAAAGGAATATCAAACCACAATCCAACCCCTTTTATATCCATTACCCCACCTCGCATTGACCTCATACCCGTCCATCATTCCACACACCACAGACCACCAAAATTACACCTGTTACACCTGGACCCTCCTCACTAACATCTGTTAACCCTTTAATTCTCCACTAACCATCACGTCCATGCTCACTACCCCTGATAATAACCCACAGATACTTAATAAACCTTATAGCGGACTATTACGTTAACTATTTCACTATGTGTTGCTTATTGAGGAAAAGACTAACACACACTATTGAGAGATTGACTAACTTAGATTTAAAGTTTAGACTAGCGCGTTTGAATAGTGAGTACACAAAGGAAAGTCTCAGTTGCTATGTAGAATTTTTTCTGTGCTTTGAGAATGGATTTAGACCTCTGTATTATTGATTTAATGAGCTGCTTTTGCCTCGAGTGTCATGTGGCGCGTGACAATAACACAACTGTTCATAGAATTGTTTTAGCATTATGGAATAGAAAGACTGAGTGTGAGTATCCAAAAATCAAGCTCACAAGTGAAACAATTTCATCCTTGACGTTGAATATTTCTCAATTGGAAACAAGAAATAGAGAATTAGAGAAAGAACACTTGGCTCTAACTCTTAAATATGATTCTTTGAGTAATAAATATAGTGACCTTTCAAAAAAATTCTGTGAGTTAGAAAAATTGTATGAAGCACATTTATTAAAATATGAATCAAGAACAAAGTTATCTTTTTCACAAACAAATCAAAGTGTTTCTTATCTTTTACAAAGATAAACTAAGTTTGAGATTGAAACTTCCAATTTACTAATGAGTCAGGATACTCATAAGTATACACAGTATAATAATAATCCATTCATTTTCAAAAATGAAAAAATATGGTGGAAGTGTCAAATATGAAAAAACAAATGTAAGTCACAAATCAGTACAGTGCCCTACCAAATGTCAATGAATAAGAATCATCATAAGTGTACATAGAATAATAATAATCCTTTCATTTGGAAAAATTAATCTAAATCATTTCCAATGCCACCACAAGTAAAACCATCTGGTGGAAGTGTCAAGTCTGAGAAGACAAATGTAAGTCAAAAATTTGTGCATAATGAAATGCAAGACCATTTATCCATAGTGAATGAGTTATTGAATTTACCTAAGATTTGTGAGACTAAATCCCATCAGAAGAACTGACCAAATATTTATCAGTACCCAACTTATGATGGGGATGCCAGCTCTGATTGGCAGAATTTTATTCAAATAATTAATAATTTACAATTATCATATAAGTTACCAGATGAGGAAATAACATCAAAACTGATTTATTTATTTAAGGATGTTTCTTTATTATTGTTTGAAGCTGTATTAAGTGAGTGTAAAGATTACTCTTAAGCTGAATGGAAACACCTGATTAAAAAGAAATTTGGAGGTTCTAAATTCAGACTAACTCAGCAAAGATTATATGAGAAAACTAGGTATAATCCATTGAATGATGACAATGCAATGGTATTTTTAATGAATTAAGTAAAATATTAAAAGCAGTTGAGCCAAATATGGATTGAAGCTTATGGAAACATAAAATGATATATAAATTACCTATATCTGTCAGAGACATTGTTGTAGATAGAACAATAATGGTTAATGGATACACTGAATTTATTAATATTTGTAATGAAATATTATTGAACCATAAGTATGAAGCAAGTTACACCACTTATAAACAAAATAATGAACCTATGAAAAATAAGAATTCAAAAACACATCATGAAAAACAGAAAAAACCTACTGCATCTGTAGTACCTAAAAAGTATGAGACTGATACTTATTATATTTGTAATAAGCCTTGGTTTAAAAGTCTCAAATGTGAGAAAAATATAAAGATTGTTGAAAATCAACATGAATCTAAAAATGAAACAGAAAAAATTAAAGATCCAATTTATTATGACAGTAATATCTCTTGGTGATGAAAATGATGTCTGTATGTTAGAAGATGATTTGTCCATCTTTGAAAATCCAATAATAAGTATGGACTAAAATAAATATTTAATGAATTTTGAAGATGCTGAAATCAATAAGGATATACAAGCTGATAAATTAAAAATGACACCTATCACAGTTCCAGCTATTGTTTCTGGAGAAAATATAAATATATTATTGGACACAGGAGCTGCTGTTTCTGTTGTTTATACAAATACACTACAGAAAATTGTTAGTGATTATCAGTCAAAGCTTGAAACCCTTCAAGGTAAAAATTGGAGAGTTTTTGGATCAATACTACACCCCATTGGTAGATACAAAGCTGCTGTTTTGTTTAAACATCAACATGGTCATGTTAGAGAGTAACTTGTGACTTTTTAGTAATGGATAACACTAGTTTTAGTAGCTGTTTTATCATTGGAAATAACATTCTGTCTAAGTTTGGTGTGAAATTGGACTCTGCTAAAAATAATTTTACAATTGATATGGATGGTAAAAGAAAATTTAAAATAAATTCTTTTAACACAGTTTTACACATTGAGTCAGTTATAGATATTCCTTTCAAGGGAAGAGAATCCAATGATATTGAACTTCTGGAAAGTAAAAATTGTAAGGCATCATTTGGCACTCAGATAAGTGAAGCTGAGAAGACAAGTATTTTGGACTTAACAAAAGCATTTCCATTGGATTTTGCACATGGGACCTTTGAACTTGGCCTTGTAAAAGATCATGAGATGAAACTTAGTTTAACCTGTGATATGGATAATATTCCTCCTAGTCTTAAAAAGAAACCATACCCTACTAACCAATGAAGAGGAAAGACATAGAGGATAATATTAAGATGTTTTTAAAAATAAAAATTCTTGAGAAGAGTTAAACTACACCAAAATATTGTGTAATATCACCAGTGCTGACCTCTTATGAACAAGATAAAGCAAGACTGTGCAGTGATTATAGAGCATTAATTAAATTTACAGTAGATGATATTTACCCCTTGCCAAGGATTGCCTATATACATGCTACCCTTAAAGGTGCTAAATACATAAGTTTCCTAGATGGAAATAAAGGGTACCATCAAATTCGTGTTGAAAAGAATTCACAGGAATTTTTGTTAAAAACAACAGATATGGGAATATATAAATATGTCAGGATGCCATTTGGACCAAAAAATGCTCCTTCAGTATTTCAGAAGTTAATGGATATAACATTCCATAATGAAATGATTGGGGGATGGTTAATTGTTTACATTGATGACATCATAGTGTTTTCTAAGACATATTATGAACACTTAATACATTTGAGGAAGGTATTTCAAAAGATGGATGAAATATAAATGACCCTTGCATTGAAAAATGTAAATTTGGGTTTGAGTCTTTAAAAGTACTTGGTCATATTGTATCTCGCTTAAAAATATGTGTGGACCAAAATAAGGTGGCTGCAATTAAGAATATTGTAATTCTTCAAAATTTAAAGGATTTTCAATCTTTTCTTGGTATGTGTTGTTATTATAGACAATATATAAAGAACTAACAATGAATCTCTGCACCATTGACCACACTTATAAAGAAATAAGAAGATTTCATTTGGAAAAATGAAAGACAACTGGCTTTTGATAAGTTAAAAGAATAGTTTATGAAAGCTCCTCTCTTGGGATTATTAGATTTCAAATTATCTTTTGTATTGTATACTGATGCAAGCTTTATTGGTCTTGGTGTTGCTTTGCATCAAATCAACGTATTGAAGGAAAAATTTCTGAGGTAGCAATTTGCTATATTTCACATACTCTAAAAAGTAGTGAATTGAAATATGGTGCTACTCAACTTGAATTCTTGGAAGTAGTATGGGCTCTTGAGAAGCTACATTATTACCTTAAAGACCAAAAATTTGAGTTTATAACTGACTGTAGTGCAGTTCAGTCACTCTTAAACATGAAAACTCTTAATAGACATATGTTTAGATAGAAATTAGCTTTACAAAAATACAGAGGACAGATGAATATTACACATAGAGCAGGAACCTTACACTCTAATGTAGATCTGTTATCTAGAGTACCTCTACCTAATAATGATGATAATCCTGCTTATGTTCTTGAAACAGATATTATTATCATTTATGGCATTTATATTGTAGATCTTTAGGATGAATTTATGCAGTCATATCTTTAAAATTATGCTTCATAACCTGACTTGAGTAAACTTACTACAATATTAAATGATACATCTAATTCTTCAATGAGTGTTTTAATTTAAAAATTACCACAAAAGTATAAGGAAGCATTAGAAAAAGGAAAAATTTTCATTGAGGATGGGTTTGTATATTACAGGAAGAAATTAAGCAATTTAATTGTAATTCCCCTTCAATGAAGGATTTAATGTTAAGTATATGTCATGATGATATATTAGCAGGTGATTTTGACTTCCATAAAACATTAACCAGAGTAAAAAATACAGTTTGGTGGATTAACATGTCTGATGATGTTCAAAAATATGTTGAGACATGTGATTCTTGACAAAAATCTATAATATTAATGGGAAAAAGAGCTGGTTTGTTACAAAAAATTGAGAAACCAAAAGCTCCATGGGAAATAGTAAACATGGACTTTGTAACGGTGTGGTCTTCTAGCATTGGTGGAGCCCTTTGTTGGTCTATTTGGCATTGTTTTGATATGTCTTGAATGGTATTATTTAATAAATGTGTGTTTTTCTGGAATTATTCAGTGAATTTTGGGACTGCAGGGATGTGGCTACTCTCATTGGATAGCCTGGGTTTTTCTCTATATTTTATGTCATGATAAAATTTTTCATATTCTAAGTTTTAAGGGGTCATTTTCTCATTTTTTATTTAAAAAGATAGCTGTTTAATTTGGTTTTTTGTGTTTTACGTGCTAACCTTAAGTCTTAGAGTTAAGCGCTTAGTACCATTAGAATGAGCTAATTTTTCTCTACATTTTATTTCCCAATGTTGTTATAGCCTAATTATGTGTTTTAAAGGTTTTAGTAGTTGTAGTAGATTTTTCTAAGTATTTTAGGTATTTTTGGAGGTTTTTGGTGGTTTTCTGGCTTCAGGGTGGTGCAGCCATCTCAGGCGGGCCTCCTGACATTGGGCAGACTGTCTGCCTTGGTTCTAGAAGGCTGGGAAGCGTTTCTAGAGGGGTTTTATGTAATTCCGCGCTCAAGAACACCAAATTTGTTGGTGTGCATGAGCTTTTAGATAGTGGTCTGTGTGTATATAGTGAATAAGACAGTGTGGGGCAACTTTAATTATCATACAACCATCCGGAGGTGATATCCTTTTCCCCACTCAGTTTTCACTTTTTTTTTGGCCACAATTGGCTGTTTTTGTTGCAAGGTGAGTTCTTCATTTAACTTAACTTGGCAACTGGTTTCTCTGGTATAGTCTTGAAAGCTATATCAAGTATTAGTGCTGTCTCTGGTGTGGATTTTCAACCTACATCAAGTATCATTGCTTTCTCTGGTGTGTACATTGGTCTACATTTCAGTTCTTTGGTTTGGTAGTCTGTCTGGAGACTACTTTCTTGGCTGATCAGGCAGTCAAGTGTGCTGGAAAAGAGGATTTAGCAAACAAGAATCAATTTACTGTAGCAGGTAAATCTCGCTTTAATTTTCTAAAGGGACAGGGGATTTTCTCTCTGGGTTTTCTCTAACTCCCTTGGTCAAGGCCTTTAGCTAGTACTACAGGATTGTCTACAATGGTTTTCCAAATAGCAGAGTATAAGAGTTATAAATCCTGATGTGTAATTGAAGATAGATTTACAAAAATGTGTAAATTTATTCATACCCACCAAGAGGTTTCTGCAAAGGACTGAGATTTTTTTAGTTGACACAAATTTTAAATACAGCAGGATTCCCCAAAGCAATTGTTTCAGACAGAGTTCCTAAACTTACTTCTGAGTTCTGGACATCACAAATGGATGTTTCAGGTTGTCAATTAAAACTTTCTACAGCAAACCATCCACAAACTGATGGGCTAGCAGAAAGAATGATACAAACTTTGGAAGATAATATAAAAAGATACTGAGCTTTTGGTCTTGAATTTAAAGAATATGACAAATTCACACATGATTGGGTAACACTTATTCCAGGTTAAGAATTTTCATACAATAGTACAGTACATTCTGTCACTGGAAAAAAACCATTTGAGTTATGGTTGGGTTATGTACCTAATACCCCTGCTAAAACTCTTAATAAATTACCTAGATTGGATATCCATCCAGGTACAAAATAATTTCTTCAAATGCAACAATTATGCAGAAATCATGCTCAAGATTGTATAAATAAGGCATTTGAGTATGAGAAGAAAAGATGGGATTAATCCCATAAAGAGCAAATGTTCAAAGAGGGTGATGAAGTCCTTATCTCTACACTAAATTTCAATTTAAACAATAATGTTAAATTGAAAGATCTATTCATTGGAACATTTTTAATAAAAAAGATGGATGGTAACAATGCTGTTAAAGTTATATTATATGCCACATATGATAGTAAACATCCAGTATTTCCTATTTCTCTTATAAAACCATACAATTCTAATGATACTGCTCTATTTCCAAGAAGATCAGGAAGGCATAAAAAGAAACCTGAAGAAACAGTTGAAAAGGCAGAAGTTGAAAAGATTCTTAAAAATAGACACCTTACAAAAGAAAAGGGAGTTGAGTATCTATTAAGTTTTATAAATAAATCAAGTGAATATGACCAGTAGATTCCAGAAAATGAAATCTCTTATCTTAAAAATCTCTTGAAAAAATTTATATCCAAATAATACTGTTTAATTAAGTATATGTATCATAGAAAATTAAATAATACATATTCTATTCACTCTTTACTTATTAATTAAAATTTCTTAACATTTTTCATTGTTTTTTTGGGTGAACAAGTGTCAGCCTAGGCATCCCCAGAGCTGAGTAAGTCTTATGTTTAAAATAAGACAACCTTAATTACATTAAGCTTATAAGTTAAAATTAAGGTTATAATACTTATATATATGGTTATAATACGTATATATATAATTATTACACTATTATATCACTTATAGTAGTATAAATAGCTTATCCATAGCCCAATAATACTTATTAAGGTGTTAATGGAGTCATAATAAACTTATCTTAAGTGATATTAAGTAATTATAGACATACATAAGCTTCATATTCAGTGAAATGTGTAGTTATATTATGTATATTTAGGTCTATAAGTGGGTTTTAACCTCTTAATAGCGTATAGCTTTTATTTTTCTGCTTCTTTTAGGTCATATGGATGTATTCAGTGGACTCATAATGCCTACACAAGCATATACACCTTTTTCAGGTGCATATATCTGGTTTTGACAACTTAATCTGCTTCCTTTGATGGATTTTCATGGATTTATGGGTTGGGATATCATTACTGGGTTAATATGGATGCTTGGAGATGTTATTTTGGGCTTTTACAGTTAATTTAGCTCCTTTATATGCTTTGGGTTTCATTATATACTCTTTGAATGAGTTATTTTACCTGTTTATTTATGGTATTCACTTTTGTCTGTTTATTCTATTTTTGGTATGGGTCTGTGGTATCATTAATTGTGATGGAGGATCCTTACTGGAGGTCTGGGTGTTGAAACTGATTGAAGTTGACGCCATGGAGATGTTATGGGCCCTCACAGTGCTGTAATTTCTGACTATAGAATTGACATCATCTGGATTGAAGGACTGTGCACTCCAGTGGATTTTGGTATAATTAAGGGAGGATTTGACAGGTTATTAGACATGACATACTTTTTATACATCAAATAAACACTATAACACAATTATTATCATATATAAATATATTGTAAAGCATTTATCAATTGATATTATCTTTATATAAGCTATAACTATATTTTATTTATCTATTTTCCATTACCAGCATGCATGAAAATCCAAGTATTGTGAGGTTATATTGAGAATAACTATTTTATTAATCTTCCTCTGAGGTTTAATCATGAAATCATTTATCAATAAGTAGTAGGACCATTAATATTTACTATTAAATTATGCTTAGATACTATCACAGACCAAAATATTCTCTGTCATTACACCAATCACACTCCAACATTTTGAAACACAACACTTTTTATTATTTTTTTCATACTCTTCAAATGTTCAACTATTCTGCTTAATTCACTTAGGGGTTTTTTTCCTTTGCATATTAATTTTTTTGAATTTATAGTGAATATCTCTTTTTTGGATGTATGATTTGTTTTCATTCACCAGCTCAACATGAAAGGGCATATTTTCTGCATTTGCATAATTTTTCAATGTTTCTTTTTTTCATTAATCACTCATATTCATTTCCTCCTCTCCTCAAACATCCTTCAAAAAATTTGGTTTTGCATATCTTATCATCTCATCTCTCCAGGTAAGTCAATTTATTCATTTCTTTTGATTTTTTGTTTGCTAATTATAATTTTTTTTGTATTTTTGTATTTTTTTTCGGTTTTCCTTTTTTTAAGTGGTTCTTTTTGTGGTTTTCAAAGCTAAATTAACTCTTTTTTTTGCTCTTTCTCTCTCTTTTTTCTCTTTTTATTACTCTCCATCATCCCCTCTTTATCCCTCCTTGGCCTGGTCATTATCACACCTTTCCCCCTCCTTGGTGTCCTTGTTCCCACCTTTCCCTTCTCATTTTCTCCCTCTCACCCCCTTTCCTTTCTCCATGGATGCCTTAAACACCCCTTTTCCTCCCCCTATTACTCTCTCGACCCCCCCCTACACCTGCTTCAATCCTCCCCTAAACCCCCTCAAGACACCCCCTCAAAACACCCCTACAACCGCTTCAAACCTCCTCTATAACCCCCTCAATGCCCCCCTACACCCCCTTCAAAACCCCCCCTATAACCCCTTCATATCCCCCCCTCAAATCCCCCTACACCCACTTCAACCCCCCCTATAACCCCTATTACTCCCCTCCAAATCCCCCCTAACCTTCTCCTACCTTATTACTTATTAAAAGAAAATTGATAAAAATAGTTCATTAGTTAATGATTGATTGTTCTCAATTGTTCATTAACTAAAAAAAATTGTTAACAATTGTTTGTTAATAAATGTATAGGGAGGAGGGGGTAAGGGGGATTTGGAGGGGGGTTTGGAGCGGTTTGGGGGAGTTTCAGGAGGGGTTTTGTAGAGGGTTGGGCAGTGTTTTGAAGCATGTGTAGGTGGGGATTGAGGGGTGGATTGATGGTGTTTTGGAGTGGTTTGGTGAGGGTTTGTGGGGATTTTGGAGAGGGTTTGGGGGTATTTTGGGGGTGTTTGGTGAGGATCTGGGGGGTTTTGGAGAGTGGTTTGGGGGTATTTTGGGGGGGGTTTGAGGGAGTTTGGAATGGTCTTTTGAGAATTTTTTAAGGTGAGAAAGGGGAATAAAGAGGGAGTAATGTAAAAATAATAGAAAATTTTTACAGGGACCAATGAGGGTGCATTTAAAAAATTGAATGAAAAGTTTTATTAATATTTAATTTTTTTGAATTTTTATATTTTTTTTGTCCAGAATTAACCAAAAAAGCTTGAAAAACTGAATTAAAGTAACGATTATTCATATTTATTATTTGATGAAAATCATTATGTTTATTTAATTTAAATTGTGTGAGTTTTTAATAATTTTTTAAAAAAAATTTGTTGTTTTTTTGACCAGTAAAAATTTTTGTCAGAAAAAAAATATCAATTTCTTCAGATTCTAGCCTTATACATCTATCTTCATCTTTATCTTCTTTAATATCTTCTTTGATTTCAACTTTATTTCAATCATTAAAAAAAAAATTCAGAAAAATTTTTCAAAAAAGGAAAATTTGTTTAAAAAAATTTCAGAAAAAAAATGTCTATTTCTTCTTATTTAAGTCTTATTCATCTATATTCATCTTTATCTTCTTTATCATCTTCTTCGATTTCAATTTCATTATATTCATCAAAAATAAATTCAGAGATATTGTCAAAAAAAATATCAGAAAAAAATTTCTATTTCTTCTGATTCAAGCCTTATACATCTATATTCTTCTTTATCTTATTTATCATCTTCTTTGATTTCAACTTCTTTTCAATCTTCTTTAAAACCTTTAAGAATAAAAAATAATGGTTGATCTTATCAATGTAAAAGATATTTAAAAAAGAAAACTCACTTGGATCTTCTATTTGGCCATATAGAAAACATCATGCATTTTGAAACTAAAGTCAATAAAACAGATAAATATTGCAGGAAGTTACCAGAAGATATCAAGTATCTAACCAAATTAGCATGTGATGAAGTGAATGTAGTAATCAGTAATACTTTCAAACCTCAAATTATTTATGCAAATCATTCATTTGATGGAGTAAAACATGAAGCCTTTAATCAACTATCTGTTCTCATCTCTATACTATATAAAATGGCTTTGGTTCAATTACCAATTAAGAATAAGAATTTTTTGGGTGGTAAAATGATTGCTTTTGGATGGAGACTGGGATTTATTAAAGGTTATTATCTTGGTAAGTTAAAAAAAAATTTTGGTTTCATTCATAATATTGTTCACTCAATTTAATTTTATAGGCATCTATTTGTTACTTATAAATTTACCTTAAGTGGAAAAAAATAATGATTTTCAATTATGGGACTCCTTACCTTCCTTTAATTCTTTTCTGGCTCTTTGACACAAAAAACTCTGTAACAAAGCCTTTGAATCCAATCATGAATTTGAAACCAGAGTTGGGATTACAAATTGGTGTGACTCCAAGTGGGAAGATATTAGCAGTTATTATCTATAATTCTTTAATGTTATAATTGCTCATTCTAATTTTCATAAAAAGATTCATACCAATAATAATTACATCAATTATCTTACTTTGGGAATTTTCTTATATATTAATCTGATAACTGCCCAACCAATACCATCTCCAGCTAAAATAAAAGGAAAAGGCTTATATTTTCCAGACCATCAGTGCATGATTGATTTTGGATGGGAAATGGCCAGATCCAAACAATTTGGAACAATTTTAAGGATTATCACCAAACAACAAAAGCTCTTCCTGGTTTGGAATCCTGTCACAACTTTACTCATTATAGCTGCTCCTTCTAAATCAGTCAAAAACTAATTGAACAAATCAACAGGGTAAAAAAAGAAGGTAAAAAATATAAATTTAATAAAACTTTAAGCAGATCAAAAAATTATGGGAATAAGTAAAGTCATCAAATATTTTTTATTCATTCATAAATTTTGAATAATTAAATCTAATATTTCAATTTTTTTTAAACTAAAGTAATGGGCCAACAACCTTGTGTTGTATAAAAGGTAATCATGATAACATTAATTTGTTTCATGGGGTTCATTTTACCTATACCTGTGGAAAGTCCCAAACTTAGTTTCTAGACTTGGTCCAAATTTTGGCTTGAGGAATTGTCATTACTTTAAAACTAGTAAATTTGAGATATCTTATTCATTTATTTATTAATTTATGAAATTATATTAAATTTTGGTGATTTTAACCCCTTACTTCAAAAAAATTCATAAGAGGGTATTGCCAAATTTTCAAAACAGATATAGAGTTTTGTTGACTTAGCTTTATTTAGAAAAGTAAATTTTATGATTTGAATGTAAAGAAAAAAATATATGAGTTTTTTAAATTTTTGCAAAAAAAATCATCTAGAATCAAGACCTTTAAAAATCAGCACATATGAAATTATTACCAAAAATAAATAAAACATAATTAATTTAACCAAACAAACAAATAATCTAAAATTTTGTAATAAAATGTTTGAAATCCCATTGAGAAGTTTGTGCCAAGTATTTATTATTAGCTTTATTGCATTCTATCAATAAGAATTTGTAAACAATATAAAAAACTAGTTATCAAACATTTTCATTAAGCATTCAATTTCCTCAATAGATTTATTAGCTTTAACACATTCTCTGAAGAAATCTTTCATTTTTGAGCCTTCTTCAAGTTGATACTTGAGTTTCATTTGATCCAATAGGAAATTTTACTCAAGAGCCTTCTCCTCTTTCCTTATCTTGAATTTATTCTCCTCCAAGTTATGTGCTCTCTCATCCCTCTTTAAAGAAATCTTGAATTTCCTCTCCTCCAAGTCTTGTACCCTCCCATCCCTCGGTAAAGAAAGCTTGAATTTCTTCTCCTCCAGGTCTTGTGCCCTATAATCCCTTTGTAAAGAGAGCTTGTATTGTTTCTTTTGAAAGTTGAGAGTATCTCTTGAAACTTCAACTTTACCTAGAGTGAAAAGGAACATTAACAAAAGAAAAGAAAAGCTCACTTAATTATAAAGAGGTACACTATCACTTACCAGATTTACATTTCTCCTGAAAATTATCCATAGAAGAAAAAGGGGTTTGGGAAAACTATCTCTGTTTTACTTTCTTTGAATGTTGAAATTAAAAATAGTTTATGGTTTTGCTATTTTTGGAGGTAACATTTTTCTCTTCATCATTGATTCTAGCTTCAGACTCACTTGCTTGAGTATTCTGGGTTTATTCATTAGCCTTTTTAGATATAAAAAAACAAAACAACTAGACAAGAAATAAAAGCTTATGAAGTAGGATAACTTTAGTTTATACCAACATAAGGATCTATTGGAAAGCTATTTATTTTCATTGAATTTAGAACAGGGAAGGCTTGAGCAAGGGAAGAGCATGTGAAAAGATTTGTTTCAACATCATTTCTGGAGATAGCATCTTCACCATTTAATAGGTTGGCAGGATTAACATCAGCTTGCTCTCCAATAATAGCACCCATCTCTTTAAATTATGGACATAGAAACTCAAGCTTATCTTCTATGGATTTTATGCCCTTACACACCACAAAATATGGGGGGAGGACTTGCTAGAAAATCCGCAACCTTGGACCCAAACTTACCACAGATTGAACACACATTGAGCTATTGATAAAGGAACCATAAAATCAGGGATGAACACAACTAAGCAGAAGAGTTTTAGGTGGGTTTTCAAGTAGAGTTCAGTATGGGTTCAGTATGAGTTCCATCTGAGTTCCTTCTGAGTTCTGGGTGAACACTTGCTAGCAAGTCAACCCCCTATACTTCATAGTTACAGATATCAATCTTGGTAATACCAAAACCAGTAGAAGATGAAAGATTCTTTGACTTCTTATATTTGGCTCAGTAATTCTTGAAACATTAAGAAATCTGTTTAGGCAAAAGATTAATTCTTCCCTTTGTCTTATTTTGTAATTCATTGGCCATTAGAAGATAGCCATTGACTTTTGATGCAGGGTGCCGTACTACTTTAGTTTCATTCTCAGTACCAAAACAAGAATCATAATTAGTTTTTATCTTCAGCCAGTTGATAAGTATAAGATGAACATCTTTTTTTAGTTGAACAGTCTTTGATTTCTCAGATGAGTGGCAGAAAGAGGGAGTAATAGGATTTGAAGAACAACTGGGGGAAGGCTGTCTTTAATAGGATCTATGATGACAAGGCATGTTGAGATATTTGAAGATGAAAAGGAGATGAAAAAACAGATGAGATGGTGAGGGGTTTTGAATGTAAATGAATAGACAGGATGGGAGTGTGCAGCAAGGTAGAGAGGCTGGCACATCCAAAAAGTTGTCAAAGATGTGGTTATGAAAAATTGAGGATAAAAATGTCAGATAGAGGTGAAAATTAACATGTAAAATGTCTAATAACCTAATTATTAGCAAAAATCATTGTGGAAGATAATTGGGGTATAATGATTTTTATCTGCAATTAATTTAATTGTGGATTGGACAACATTTATACACCCTATTGAATAGATCAATAAATTATTAAATGGGAAGTAAGAAGACTATATAGTATTTTCCTTTCATTATTATCTTTGTTTTCTAGTTTTACATTTCTCTGTAGCTGAAAAAACAATCATTAATTAGATTCATTGAGTGGAAATACTTATACTTGTATGTGAACATGTGTATTATACAGTCAAAAGCTGGAAAAATATCCTATGGATGTGTGAATTTTTCCTTAAAGTAGAAAAAAAAATCACATGATATGCTATTTTGGTGGCAGAATGATAAAATTTTTCTTCAACATTTTCACCCACCCACCTTCAAAATTGGATGCATCTCCACAAAGTTCAAGGGTTTATTCTTCAATAAAAATAAATATCATTGGTTTCTTAACCTCTTATAAAAAAATCACAATGAATTATATTGAAATTATGTATTAAACTACTTCTCTTTCCTTCTTGAGAAAAAATATTCCCATCATAATCTCACTCTCATGAATGACTGTTCCCCTTTGAAAAATTCATTTGCATGTTGTGGCATGCCTTCAGGTAGGAGCAGTATGTATATTGAAAGGAGTAGTCATTAGACATATTACAGGAGTGTGTTTTTCTACCAAAAGTGGTGAGTATTTTTTCACAAATTAAATGGACAGCACTCCTAAACAGCTGAGTATTTTCTCTTTAAAATATGTCTTGATGATTCTTCAATGATTTTGGTGTTTTATGGCATATATTTGGGTGTTTTTAAATTGTTGTTTCTGTTGGTTCATAGTTTGTGTATTACTGCGAAAATTTTTGATTGAGGAGTGTACTCAGTGGTATCAGATTTAGTTTTTATATCTGTTATTTTCAGTTTATTATTTTACTTAGTTTATTTCTGGTTATTATGGGAGGGTCAGACACCAAAGCATGCCTACTGAATTTCACACTTACTCACAGCATTCTATGGTATGCCCATAGCATTTCTGACAATGGAACATTACTCAAAGAACAGAGGGCTTTCAGTGAGTATATTAGTTGGATTTCTGGGGGAGATTCAAGTGGGAATTTTGGGGATGGGATCTTAATCTTTTAATAATTAGAAGCCTACATAATTAGGGGGTAATTCTACAATTATCAATTATTATTCTATTATTATTAATCATATTATTAGAGTAATTTATAGAGATTACACAGCACTTCTGAATACCATTAGACTGAGAGTTTCACATTCATTCTTTTTGGGGAAATCACTATCTTTTCTTTATTAATTTCTGGCTGTCAAAACTCAGTACCACTTCTCTGAATTAAAAAAATTCCATGTTACTTTTCCAGGAAGACAGGGGTTTTTCCTGCCTTCCCCAAATCTTCCTGGATCTACTCACAGAAAGGTGACTTTAAGACTTATTCTACATTTCTGGCACCCAAAAGAGGTTTTTGATCTTTTTAGCCATTCTGATATTGGGTTTCTTGGTCAGCTCTTTCTGATTTAAGGACTTTTTTCTCAATTTTGGAGGTTCTGGTGATTTCTTTTGAGAGTGTTATCTATTTCTTTTTGGATCACTATTGCAGATTCCATTTTATTGATTTTTCTGGTGTTTGTTGGTCTGTCTAGGTTATTTTTTGGCCTTGTCTAAGTCAGTTCTAGGGTCTGTAAAGGCCTGGGTTTTTGTTCTATCTAGGCCATTGTTTGGATGGCTTGTCTAAGCCATAGTTTGGTCTGTCTAGGCCAGTTGTTTTTCTTTGGAATCTGAAAAACGGATTGATCTTTTTCTGATTCTGGTGTTTTTTTGTTTGGAATCTGGAAAAGGTGCCAATCTTCTGCTTATTCTGATGTTTGTCTTGAGGCCTGAGAAAGGGGCTGATAATCTTCTGGTTCTGTTTTTGTCTGTCTTTGTAATATGGTTAAAAGGCTGAACCTTCTCTGATTATGTGTTTTTGAAGTTTTTTGGACCTAGGTATTGGGCCAAACCCTAACTAGATTTTTTTTTCTGTTCATAATCTTGGTATAACGCTAAAACTTTGCAAGACTTGTGTTGTTGATGATTTCTACTCCAGGTTCTATAGCTACTGTTCCCATTAAGCCAGTGATAATTAAATCTAGGGATGTGATGAATTATGCTGGTGGTGATGTGGCACATTTACTTACTCTATATGAAAAGGCATCTAGAATGGTAGGGGATACACCTTTAGATATGGTGACCCACATTATCTCTTTTTTTATGGATCTACCTATCTGAAAAAAGATTGAGAAGATTTATGGCTATAAAAAGGATGATTGGGAAAGTATAAAAAAGGAGATAATAAATAAGTGGGGGATCTCATTTTTAAATTTCATGGTTGGTAGGAGAAGAGTGTAATTTACTCTCTGGAAAGTTACAGGTAATTTCTGGCAGAGTTTGATGAGATGGTGGAATATCTGGTAGAAGTAGGTGATTTAGCTTTTGAGGATGCTTCTGTTCACTTATTTTTCTCTGATTTCTCCAAGAATTCCCAGGAGGAGATATTTTTGGATCTTTTGAACTGTGAAAAGATGAGGAAGAAGGGAAATTGCGAGCATTGGATGCCTTTGATGACAGTGGATAAGGAGGCTGTAATTTTTTCTTGGATAATTACATTGCAACTGATATTCAGATGGAGAATTCCAAGTATGTAGAGGCTGTGACTGGTGTGTTTTCTGAGGGGAATGAGCAGATTCAGAAGAAAAATAGTCTATAAGGGAAACATTGGGTAAGGTTCAGAAAAGTTTGATAGGGAAATCAAAGATCAGCTGGAGAAGCTTACAAATAGATCCAGTCCTTTGTAAAAGAAACAAGGAAGTCTTCTGGAGTGGCTCCTCAATTGAAGAATGTTGTATTTAGCTCTGATGTCATTAATCTGAGGGCCTTTTCATATTGTAACAGAGTAGGTCATAGATCTTATAATTGTTGGGCTCTGGATAAGGATTTCGCTGGTGAACGTGTTAAGTTTCACCATGCAATATGATGGGAGGACTTTCTGGCAAGTCTGCAACCTTGAAACTAAATTCATATCAAATTGATTAAAAATAAAGGTAGTGATGAAAAAATAATGGTGAAATAGTGAATTTATTTTGAAAATATTGAGGCTTTAACTACAGGAATTTTTGAAGGAATATTGAAAAAGTTAAACCCCACTAGTCAACCAGGCTGACACATGCAAAATATTAAAAAAATCAATTTTATAAGATAATAAAATTCCCATATGGATTGAACTAAGAAAAATTTTGAATATTTTTATAATCTTTTTTATCAATAATTATATAGGGAAATTATCCAATATTAAAAGATTATCAAAGAAAAAAACATTGAATTAATGATTTTAATAAAATTTTTATCAGTAAAAGTTTTCAAAAATACATATTTTTTCTTATTGTATGAATAGATATTCTTGAAAATTTTTCAAGCTTGAGAATATCTTTTACAGATGCAGAACTCTTCAAAATTAATATAAAACAGATTTGGTTAAATTTATAAGTTATAAAATCTACTATCATACATACTTTACAATTAATAAAAATATGTGGGTACTATTTTTTGAAAAAAATAACTTACCATTAGCTTCATTTGATCAAACAAGTAAGTGTCAAATATTTATGGAAAAAAAATATGGCTGTAAAAAAGTGTGAAACACTTATAGGTTTCTTTTTGTTTTCACACCATTTTACTTTCCATTCCTTATAATTTAGTATTTATTTATATTATTTTTTTTAAGATTATTCTTCTCATTTCTCTCTTCTCTGCTCTTTTGCATCCCATGCTCCCACCCTCTAGCACCCCCTATGTCAGGCTAAGGTCAAGTACAAGGACGTGAACTAGCTTGAATAGTCAGTTGTCTAGAAGATTTAAATGGTCCTATATGAATACTGTAATATAAATCCAATAAGTAGTAAAATATAATCAAAATTTAAAGGTCTCAGTAATATAATTCTCACTAGTTTTATATATGGCTTACAATCTTTGTAGTTGGTAGAAAAATAGATTTTATAATTCAGATACTATTCAAAAGTCTTATAAAAGTACTAATTGATATGTATTGTAATTTGTTTGGTTATATTGGTTAATTGTAAATGATAAAGAATGAAGAAATACAACCCAAAAACCTCCTCCTTTTTATACACACTGAGTTCCCCAATGATTCCCTTGATGTACCACCCAATACACAGTTAATCACGCCTCTAAACAACTAATAGACATTCCCATCAACAATCCCAGTGATCCTTGACATAATTAGAAGAGTAACAACCGCCAAAATCCTGAAATAACAAGGGAAATCCATCAAAATTAAAGAAAAAGACAAAAAGAGAGTATATGCGTATAAAACAATAATATTAAGGACTAAAGGAGACTTTTTAAGGTTAATAATAGCTTAATAATAAGGGGGATTTACTGTAGAAATAATGGGGCTAATCCTGACATTATACTACGTGAAATTCCCATTCAAAAATAACCAAAATTGACTGAGAAACCACCCAAAAACCTAAAAAAGAGCGTGAGATGTGGGGTAACTACATGCAGTTCTTGGCAGGCGCTTGCACGGGTAAATCCTTGACTAAAATTAGGCGAGTTTAAGCGTGGTGATGAAATAAAGTGCCAAGAGTGAGGTTATTAATGAAATTAGTGCATATAAACAGGGTCAATGCATTATTAATTAAGCTAGGACACTAAATAAGCGCCTGTCGCCTATTTTAGTGTGTTTCCCCACAGTGGGCGTAGAATGTGGGGTAATTATAGTGTGAAAAAGCTAACTTTGCTAAAAATGAAGCTATTCACACGGGAAAAAAGCAGGCAGTATGTGGCCAGTACACAGAAGCCATTTCTGGCATAAAAAACACCAAATTTGAAAAGTGTTAATTTTATGCATTTAAATAGCCAAATCAATAGTTCTAAATGAGCCCAATTGATCTGTCAAAGCGCAATTTTGATATTCTCAATTTTATAGCGCATATAGTCAACTTTTAAGTGAAATAAAGCGCATTTCTTGTTTTTTGCATAAAACAATGAATATAACAGCTTTAAGTGTACTTAAAAATTATGCAGCCTTATACTTAAGGTTCTTAAGATTACCCTAACATATTCCAACTTAATATTAAGTACATAAGACCTATAAAAGGTGGATATATGCGTGTATATAAGGTGTTATAATGGCATTTTTTGTGTATTATCATAATTTTACTTATGTATACTATTTGTGTACTCTTATTTATTATTCCCATGTATAGTTCATGTGTTTAACATAACTTATAAGTACTTTTTACTCAGTCCTGGAGATATACAGGCTGACACTCGCCCACCCAAAAAAAACAATAAAAAAAATGATAAGTTATACATTTTATTTTATTTAATTTGTAATTTTCAGGTATTCAGAATAAATCTGTAGCATTAAAGATTCAACTTTAAAGAAATAAAACATAATAAAATATTATGAGTACTGGTTTTTTAACCCCTCAGCTGGTTGAACAGAAATTTATTTCTGTTTAAATTTTTTAAGAAGGGTGGATAAATTAGAAATTTCTTTTTCAGGTATCCATTTATCAAATTCATTTGATTTCCCTTTAAATCTTAGTAAATACTCAGTTCCTTTTTCTTTAGTAAGGATTCTGTTCTTGAGTATTTTTTCAATCTCTGCTTTTTCCACAATTTCTTCAGGTTGCTTTTTAGGCCTTCCCCTTCTTTTTGGAAATAAGTCAGGATCATTTGCATGGTAAGGTTTCAATAATGAGATAGGGAAAACTGGATGTTTCCTATCATATGGAGCATATAATATGACTTCCACTGCATTATTCCCAACCATTTTATTTACTACAAAAGGTCCTACAAAGGGATCCTTTAATTTAACATTACCTTGTAAGTTAAAATGTAGTGTTGATATGAGGACTTCATCTCCCTTTTTAAATTCAAATTCTTTATGAGATTTGTCCCACCTTTTCTTTTCATATTCAAATGCTTTTTGGATGCATTCTTCTGCATGCTTTCTACACATTTGTTGCATATGAATAAAGGATTTAGTGCCAGGGTGTATATCCAACCTTGGTAGCTTATTTAAAAGATTTACTGGGGTATTTGGTACATATCCCAGCCAGAGTTCAAATGGTTTCTTCTCTGTTACAGAATGAGTTGTGCTGTTATAAGCAAATTCAAGGCCAGGAATTAATGTTACCCAGTCATGTGTGAATTTCTCATTGTCTTTGTATTCTAATCCAAAGGCACAATATCTTCTGATCATGTCTTCAAGAGTTTGTATCATCCTCTCAGCCAGCCCATCAGTTTGTGGATGGTGTGCTGTAGACAATTTTAATTGACAACCTGATACTTCCATCAAAGATGTCCAGAACTCTGAAGTAAATTTAGGGTCTCTGTCAGAGATTATGGCTTTGGGGAACCCAGCAGTATTCATCATCTGAGTCCACCATAGTAATGCCAAGTCTTTTGCAGATACCTCTTTATGGGTAGGGATAAACTTACACATTTTTGTTAATCTATCCACTATTACCCAGCAAGAATTGAAACTTTCTTTTCCTGCTAATGGCAAGCCAGTTACAAAATCCATGTTTATAATTTCCCATGGAGCTTTTGGCTGCTCTATTTGTTGTAACAACCCAGCTCTCTTCCCAGTTAATCTTTTAGATTTCTGACAAGAGTCACATGTTTCAATGTATTTTTGTACATCCTCTTTCATGTTTATCCACCAGGCTGTATTTTTAACTCTGGTTAATGTTTTGTTAAAGTCAAAATGACCAGCTAAGATGTCATCATGACAAGTACTCAACATTAACTCTTTCATAGAAGGTGGTATTACTATTACATTGCTTAACTTTTTCCTGTAATATATATATCCATCTTCAATTGATAGTTTACCTTTTTCCAACGCATTTTTATACTTTGGAGGCAAGGTTTTAATTAATGCACTCATGGAGGCATTTGTTGGATCATTAAGAATGGTAGATAGTTTAGACAAATCTTTATCAGATGAATAATTTTCCAATATAGTTTGCATAAACTCTTCTTCTAAATCCACTATATAAATCCCAAATATATGTATAACCTCATTTTCAGGTACATAAGCTGGGTTGTCAGCATCATTTGGCAAAGGACTTCTTGATAATAAATCCACATTTGAATGCAATGTTCCTGCTCTGTGAGTAATTGTCATTCTTCCTCTGTACTCTTGTACAGCTAGTTGCCATCTAAACATGTGCCTATTAGGTGTTTTCATGTTTAGTAATGATTTTACTGCACTGCAATCTGTTATAAGTTCAAACTTCTGATCTTCCAGATAGTAATGAAGTTTCTCCAAAGCCCACACCACGGCTAAACATTCTAGCTGTGTGGCACCATACCTTAGTTCTGTCTTTCTTAAGGTTCTGGATATATAACAGATAACTACTTCAGATAATTTTCCATTTATTATCTGTTTTTGCTGTAAAGCAGCACCCAAACCTATGAAACTTGCATCAGTGTACAAGATAAAAGGTAGGGTGAAATCTGGCAGTCCCAATATTGGAGCTGACATCAAACATTCCTTTAATTTGTTAAAGGCGTGCTGTCTTTCATTATTCCAAATGAAAGCTTCATTCTTCCTGATTAATGTTGTTAAAGGGGCTGCAATGGATTGGTAATTTTTAATATATTGTCTATAATATCCACACATACCTAAAAAACTTTGAACCTCTTTTACATTTTTAGGTATCCCAATGTTTTTAATTGCTGCCACTTCATTCTGGTCAACACAAATTTGTAATCCAGATACAACATGTCCAAGTACTTTCAAGGATTGAAATCCAAACTTACATTTCTTTAATGCAATAGTCATATTAATTTCATCCATTTTTTGAAAGACTCTTTTCAGGTGATTTAAATGTTCATCATATGTTTTTGAAAACACTATGATGTCATCAATATAGACCAATAGCCATCCTTCAACCATTTCTTGATGAAAAACACTATCCATCAATTTTTGGAAGACTGAAGGGGCATTCTTTGGGCCAAATGGCATTCTCACATACTTATAAATACCCATATGTGTGGTTATTAATAAGTAATTTTGAGAATCTCTTTCCACAGGAATCTGGTGGTAACCCTTGTTCCCATCCAGACAGGAAATATATTTTGCTCCTTGTAAGGTAGCATGGATAGAAGCTATCCTTGGTAGAGGGTAAATATCATCTACTGTATATGTATTCAGAGCTCTATAATCACCACATAATCTTGCCTTATCTTTTTCATAAGAGATTAATACTGGTGAAATGACACAATACTTAGGTGTTGTGTCCACTTTTTCAACAATACCCATTTCCAACAACAATTTTATATTGTCTTCAATATCTTTCCTTTTTGCAGGAGATGCTGGGTAAGGTTTCTTTTTTAAGCTGCCAGGAATATTATCCAGATCACAGCTTAAAGAGATTTTCATCTCATGGTTTTTGACCAATCCTAGTTCATTTGAGCCATGAGCAAATGCCATAGGATATGATTTAATCAATCTCAAAATATCTTCTTGTTCAATATTTGAGAGTTGAGGACTGAAAGAGGCCTTTTGGATTTCATTTTCCAATTCACCCACTTCATTGGTGGTTCTTCCACCTTGCAGTTGTTCTTCTCTAGGAGAAATGGTATATACTGAATTTTCAGAACATATTTTGAATTTTCTTTTACCATTCACCCCTATGGTGAAACAACTGTTTGCAGGATCTAGTTTAATGCCAAATTTTGTCAATAAATCATTGCCAATAATAAACCAATCACTACAATTATTATTATCCATTACTACAAATTCACAAACTGCTCTAACATATCCATTATTATATTTAAAGAATACAGCAGTTTTGTATTTGCCAATTGGATTTAATACTGAACCAAAACCCCTCCAGTTCTTTGTCTGAACAGGTTCTAGTTTTTCCTGGTACTTACTATCAAGTTTCATTAATGCATTAAGTGAAACTACACTACCTGCAGCCCCAGTGTCAAGAATGGCATTCATTTCTTTTCCACATATGATAACAGGTGCTCTGATAGGTGTTATTTTGTAAGTATCATGAGATACATCTTTAATTATTTCAGCTTCCTCTATGGAAGTTAAAGATGTGTCTGTATGAGGTATAGCATCATTCAGGAACATTATATCCTGTTCTAATACAAATATCTCATTTTCATCATCACTGTAAGATATGTTACTCTTGCAATCCTCACTGGATTCCACATTCTCATCTTCATGATTACTAGGTTCAGAATTTTGTGAGGTTTCAATAACATTTATTCTTTTCTTACACGTGTGACCTTTTACCCAAGGTTCATTACATTTGTAACAAGTGTTATTTTCTTGTCTCTTAGGGACAAGGGGAGCTGAAGGTTTTTTCTTTTCCACTGGTAACTTACTTGTAGTAGGTTTTACCACTTCAACACTTTGTCTGTAATTACTATACTTGGTTTCATATTTGTGGTTTAATAATATCTCATTGCATATATTAATGAATCCAGAGGTGTCTCTGACAGTTTCAGTTCTAGCTACAATAATGTCTCTAACTGATATAGGCAACTTGTATATTATTTTTTCTTTCCACTCTTCATAATCCATTTTTGGATCCATAGCTTTCATGATTTTTATTAAATTCATTAAGAAGACCATGGGTTTATCTCCAGCATTTGGATTATATCTGGCCCTTTCATACAGTCTTTGTTGAGTGATTCTAAATTTTGGGCCACCAAATTGCCTTTCAATTAGTGCCTTCCATTCATTCCAGGAGTAATTAATTCCCTCACTCAATACAGATTCAAACCATAATAAGGCCACATCTGTAAATAAAGATATTAACTTTGAAGTAATTTCTTCATCAGGTAATTTGTATGAAAATTTTAAGTTATCAATTCTTTGTATGAATTGTTGCCAATCAGATTTTGAATCCCCGTCAAAAGAAGGGTACTGATCTAACTTAGGCCAGTTCTTTTGGCTAGTTTTTGCTTCCCTAACCTGAGGAATATTGAGTAATTCACTTACTTTAGAAAGATGATCATTTATTTCATCTTTTACTGATTTCATATTCTCAGAGCCTATGACACTATGTTCATGTTCTATCATTGGTTTATCCTCAGAGTGTTTCATAAAAACTGGTACTCTTTCTACATAAGAGGTATTATCCTTTATTGTTTCAGTATTTTTCAAAATGTTAGCTACTTCAATTTCTACTCTTTGTAACCTATCTTTTATTACAGGTACTTGAGTCAAAGTATCATTAACATTTGAAAAAGACAATTTTACACGTCCCTCTATGGTAGCCATAATATTCTGAGAGTGTTCTAATTTATTTTCTAAATTTCTAATCTCAGATTTTAATCTTTTATTCTCATTGATTAATTCATTATTTGAATTTTCAATAATTTTTAATTTATTGGCTGTGGTACTCAATGATTGTGTTAGCTGTAATAATACATTTTCTGTATTAATGTTTGACTCTTTTGAGAACTCTTCCAATTTTTCAATTCTTAATAATAATTTACTTATTATTTTTGATTCCATTGGATTCTCTTTTAAAAAATATTCTATTTTTTCTGTGTCCAATTCAGAAGACTCATTTTCAGGGTCAAGATTTAATTCATTTGGTTCAATTTTTATATTAATAGTATTTTCCTGGTGATCCATAAAACTATTTACATTGTCCTCATGTAAAGACAAGTTTAAAATATTCTGTTCAAATGAATAATCCTTTAAATCCTTATCAATAATATCCAATATTTCCTTATCAATCTCATTACCTATAAGTAATTTATTGTCAGGTTGATATAATTGATCATAAGAAGTTGGATGACTTACCAAGGTCTTATCCCACTTCCTCTGCCTCTCCTTGCCTTTCCCCTGTAAGGGTGACTGCTGGAGCCCTGCTGTTGAGGATTGTTGTAGTTTTGGGCGTACCAATCCCATTTCCATTTGCTTACTGTAATTTTTTGGTCCTCCTCTTGGGCTGGAGGTGTTGCTATGGAATTGTTGGTTGCTACTGTTGGTGGTTGAGTCTTTATGTCCACTAGAGCTTGGTTGACTTCTATGAAACCTTGAGCTGCTCTCTTTTCCAGATTGTTGATCTGGTCCACTATATTGTTGACTCTTACTGTCAAGGTGTTCATTAGGGTGGATAGGGAGTGAACTTGTTCTTGTAATGTATTTTTTGATTTCTTTATTGAAACCTGCTTTAGAAGCTTTTCCCTTTCCTCCAGAGACATTGACGGAGTGTTGTTTATTATGGGAGAGTCCTGGCCCTCCATTTGAATGTCCTGTAACAGGTCTTTCAGCTCTAGGTCTTAAGTTATAAGGTTTTACCTTATTACTTACAATGTCATTGTTGTCACACATTTTTACGTGGAAGTTAAAGAATTGAAAGTTTAGATATGAAAACTTCAAAAAGGAGTTTTATCAGTATTTATCAATACCACTGAAGACAATTTTCTTGCTTACTTATTGGTATGAAGTGAATATTTAAGTGCCAAAAGTCAAATATGCTTTTATGTGGTCACTTGATTTAACTGGTCTACAATATGTAGCCGTGTTTTTATATTCAAAAGAAAACAACTGTCAGTATGATTCTTTCTAAATATTTAATGAATTTTACAAACCAATAAAAGAGAAGATTAAGAGTCCTGTTAAAAGAAAACAATTAATCAGTTTAATTGGTTATCATCTGCAAAGATCACAAATTTAATTGGTCTATTGACAGACTCCCACTAAGAACAATTATATGTTAAATTAGTGGTAAAAAATTTTATCTGCAAAGATCTCAAATTTAATTGGTCTATTAACAGACCCACTAATAACAATTATAAGTTAAATTAGTGGTAAAATTGTTGATTCAATCTCACAATTTTATAATATAACAGGGCTTCTTTTTCTAAAATCACTATATAAGTGACCCCAACCTGTTGTAATTATCCAAATACTTTTATAGGGATATTATTTACGTGCACCTTCTCTTGAAAATTTCACTTACCAGGATTATAACAGAATTCTTGAGGAAAGGCCCTCAATTGTCAGGCTAAGGTCAAGTACAAGGACGTGAACTAGCTTGAATAGTCAGTTGTCTAGAAGATTTAAATGGTCCTATATGAATACTGTAATATAAATCCAATAAGTAGTAAAATATAATCAAAATTTAAAGGTCTCAGTAATATAATTCTCACTAGTTTTATATATGGCTTACAATCTTTGTAGTTGGTAGAAAAATAGATTTTATAATTCAGATACTATTCAAAAGTCTTATAAAAGTACTAATTGATATGTATTGTAATTTGTTTGGTTATATTGGTTAATTGTAAATGATAAAGAATGAAGAAATACAACCCAAAAACCTCCTCCTTTTTATACACACTGAGTTCCCCAATGATTCCCTTGATGTACCACCCAATACACAGTTAATCACGCCTCTAAACAACTAATAGACATTCCCATCAACAATCCCAGTGATCCTTGACATAATTAGAAGAGTAACAACCGCCAAAATCCTGAAATAACAAGGGAAATCCATCAAAATTAAAGAAAAAGACAAAAAGAGAGTATATGCGTATAAAACAATAATATTAAGGACTAAAGGAGACTTTTTAAGGTTAATAATAGCTTAATAATAAGGGGGATTTACTGTAGAAATAATGGGGCTAATCCTGACATTATACTACGTGAAATTCCCATTCAAAAATAACCAAAATTGACTGAGAAACCACCCAAAAACCTAAAAAAGAGCGTGAGATGTGGGGTAACTACATGCAGTTCTTGGCAGGCGCTTGCACGGGTAAATCCTTGACTAAAATTAGGCGAGTTTAAGCGTGGTGATGAAATAAAGTGCCAAGAGTGAGGTTATTAATGAAATTAGTGCATATAAACAGGGTCAATGCATTATTAATTAAGCTAGGACACTAAATAAGCGCCTGTCGCCTATTTTAGTGTGTTTCCCCACAGTGGGCGTAGAATGTGGGGTAATTATAGTGTGAAAAAGCTAACTTTGCTAAAAATGAAGCTATTCACACGGGAAAAAAGCAGGCAGTATGTGGCCAGTACACAGAAGCCATTTCTGGCATAAAAAACACCAAATTTGAAAAGTGTTAATTTTATGCATTTAAATAGCCAAATCAATAGTTCTAAATGAGCCCAATTGATCTGTCAAAGCGCAATTTTGATATTCTCAATTTTATAGCGCATATAGTCAACTTTTAAGTGAAATAAAGCGCATTTCTTGTTTTTTGCATAAAACAATGAATATAACAGCTTTAAGTGTACTTAAAAATTATGCAGCCTTATACTTAAGGTTCTTAAGATTACCCTAACATATTCCAACTTAATATTAAGTACATAAGACCTATAAAAGGTGGATATATGCGTGTATATAAGGTGTTATAATGGCATTTTTTGTGTATTATCATAATTTTACTTATGTATACTATTTGTGTACTCTTATTTATTATTCCCATGTATAGTTCATGTGTTTAACATAACTTATAAGTACTTTTTACTCAGTCCTGGAGATATACAGGCTGACACCCTACCTCTTTTAAATTCATATTTACTCTCCCCATTCCTCTCACCTCACCTCCCCTTGTTCCACCTTTCTCCATCCCACCTCATTTTTTCATTCCCATTCTACCCCTTTTGATCCCCTATATTCCCCTCTTTATCCCATCTTGCCACACCTCACTTTATTCACTCTCCTTTTAATCTTTTTTACTCAAAAGAGTTATTTAGAAAGAAAAAGAAGTGGGGTCAGACTAATTAGGGCTTGATTGTGATGTGGGGTAAAAAAAGGGCATATGCAAGCAAGACAAATTGGATGGGATAAAAAAAGGGTTTTATGGGGTTTAGGATAAAATAAAAGGGTGAGAAATAGGGAAACAGGGATATTTTGGGGTAGAAAGGAATTTGAAAGGGGTTTGGAAAGATGAGGAGGAAGGAAAAAGGGGTTAGATGGGGTGAAAGTGAATGGGGAGGGGGGTTGTCAGTGTGGGTATCACCAGGACTGAGTATTTCTTATGCTTTAATAAGATAACCTTAATTAAATTAAGCCTATAAGTAAAAATTATTAGTATAATACTTATATATATGGTTATTATGCTTATATATATATTTATTACACTATTAAATGACTTATATAAGTTTAGTTAGCTTCTCCATAGACCTATAATACCTATTAAGGTGCTAATAAAGTCATAATATACTTATATTAAGTGATAATAAGTAATTATAGACATACATAAGCTTATATGTATGCATAAACCTCATATTAAATGATATATGTAGTTATATTATGTATATATAGGTCTATAAGGTGGTTTTAACCTCTAAATAGCCTATAAGCTTTATTTTTATGCTTATTTTAGGTAATATGGAAATTTTAAATGGACTCACAATGCCTACACAAGCATATACACCTTTTTCAGGTGCATATATCCAGTTTGGACAACTTAATCTGCTTCCTTTGGCGGATTTTCACAGATTTATAGGTTGGGATATGGTTTCTGGGTTAATATGGATGCTTGAAGATGTTATTGGGGGCTTAAACAGTTAATTTGGTTCCTTTATATGCTTCTGGCTTCATTATATACTCTTTGGATGAGTTATTTTACCTGTTTCTTTATGGCATTCTCTTTTATCTGTTTTCACTATTTATGGTATATGTTTGTGATATTATTAATTGTGATAGAGGGTCCTTCCTGGAGATCTAGGTGTTGAAAATTCTTGAAGTGGACACCATGGAGAGGTGATGGGCCCTCACTGTGCTGTAATTGCTGGGGAGAGAAGTGACATCATTTGGATTGAAAGTCTGTGCACTCCAGTGGATTTTGGTATAAGAAAGGGAGGATTTGACAGGTTATTGGACATAACCTACTTACTAAAATTCAAATAAACATTATAAAACAATTATCATCATATAGAAATGTATTTTAAATCATTTATAAATTGATATTATTATTATATTAGCTATAACTATACTTTATTAACCTATTTTCCACCACTAGCATGCACCAATCCAAATATTGTAAGTTAACACTGAGCATAACTATTGTATTAGTCTTCACTTGAGGTTTATGCACTAAATAATTTAATTATAAGTAGTTGGACAATTAATATTTACTATTAAATCATACTTAGATACTAGAATACATTGAAAGGAGGGGAGGGGAAAGGAGGGGAGGGGTGAGGAGCATTGCAAAATAGTCTGGGAGGGGTGTGAATAAAATTGAAAGGGGTGAAAAAGAAGCAAAAGGTGAGGAAAGGTAAAAAGTGTGTCAAAGAAGGCAGAAAAAAACTGAAGGTGAACTCTATTCTTTGGCCAAACAACAGAGTACACCCTGTCAATTTTCAGGACTTTTTTTCTATCTTATAAAATAATCAATACCTCTACTTTCTTGCTATATGTACACCTCCATCCATAAAAAATACAGCTTTATTTGCTGATGGAATTAAAGACTTCAATTTATGAAAGAATATTTATTAGTACACAGATATTAGCCATAAAATACTATTTCACCTTCTTAGAAATGATTTAAAAAATGCTTCTGATAACTACAAATGAGATATAAAAAAATAAAAAAGCTATTATAAACAATTCAAAAAAATGAACATAACCTATGTTAAAATTTTCTATTAATTCTCTTATTGACTTCATGAGATGAATGTATGTGAATTTAAATTTAATGGTTAATTCTTTTAATGAGACTACAATAATCTTTGAATTATATTATTTTATCCAAATAAAGATTTAACAAAAATACATTTATATATGTCAATTTTTTGCTTGATATTTTTTATGATTAATATACATACATAAATAAGTACCTGTAATAACTATGAAGTTGAAAAATCAAACAAGTAAGGTTTATTAACATATGTAACACTATCAATTCAGTAAAAAAAGAAACCACATGAGTCCTTTATCTTACTACACTATTTTAACTCCAATTACTACACAAGCTTTTACATCAATATATAACTTATTATTTACTGAAATTAGATTGAAATACTAATGAGATGTGTTGTACAACTGTGTTTAAAACAAATTTAAACTATGAGAAAAAAATTAATTAAAAAAAATTTATATTAGATTTTCAAATATAATTTAAGTGTATTTTTATATCAAAAAGCTATAAATTAAATAATTTGTAGTTCCAAAAAAATAAAGGTGATTGATCATTTTGAAAAATTTATTGTATAAAAATTGATTTTAAGTCTATTTTCTATTATTATGATATGACTTTTTTTCTGTATGATATGTTAATTAAATTAATAAAATCAAGGCTCATAAATTATTTTATTTATAAAAGGTAGTAGATCTTCTGTTTAATTTTAAAATAATTTATAGATGGAATTTTTTTAAAAATACAATTTATTTAGGTGTGTCTTAGCATCTTCTTTTTTTAGATTTATATAGATAAGCTCAAGTGAAGCCCGAAAAATAGAACCTGGGTAATTTTTTGAAAAACTCAATAAATTTCACTTCATAAATTGATATTTTTATACAAGAAAAGTATAAATATAGTTTTTTTGTTGAAATAGTTACTGAAGAGATGAAAGATTATCTTTTAAATAAATTTTCACAAATATAAATTAATACTTTTATATATTTTCCATAATGTAAATTACTATAAATATTAATATTGTTATTTTTCTAATAAAATTTCATATTGATTTTATATTATATACTTTTACATTGTATAGCACCATAATATAATGTTAAACTATCAGTGTAAGTGTCATATTTCTAATAAATGATTGATAAATTCTTAAGCCATATACTTTTACTTGAGAATAAGTTTTTAATTTTGAGTTGTGAATTAATTCTGATAATTTATTTTTCTAGTAATTATAAGTGTATACCCAAGCCAGTTTATTTATTTATATTTGAACACCATGAAATTGAGGAATTATGTCTATTAATTTAGAATATTAATTAAGGTTTATATTAATCAAAATTTAATCTTTTTAATGCTATTCCTTTCTCATAGGTATATTTAAAAATACCTATTGTATCTCTTGTACAAAATAAACATCATATAGTAGATCTTCAATGAGAAACTGATAGAATGATAAAAAAACACCACTTCCACCTACTACAGAGAGTCCTTGAAAAATATTAACGTCTAAAATTAAATTTTAAAGACCTCTTTTCACATCAGAAATTTTTTATAAATGTGTGATTTATATTGCCTGGTGAACACTTTTATTATCCTAAAAATTAATATTCAAGCACACTTTAGATTTAGAATTAAATTTTGAAGAATTTCATATTTTTATAATTATTTTATCTTTAAGATTTATTTTAGTTTATAGGTCTTTTTGTCACATTAAAATTTTACTGAGTAGTGATTAATTTTTCAATTCATGAAATAACTCTACCAACTCATAATATTCTTATGAAATGGTTATAAAATATATTACAAAACTTTCTATAATCTCAGCTATGGATTTCTTTTAATGACCTTATAATATAAAATTCTTAGTATTTGAGGATTATATAGAAATTAAAAGGCAGAAATTAATTTTATTTTACTTTTAATCATCCTTTTGATTTTGAAAATCTCAAAAACTTGATTAAACTCTACTATAATAAGAAATGGTTTCCTTCAAGAAATATATACAAATAATATTTAAAATAGTATTTCTTAGTATAAAGAAGGAGTGAGACTCCTTTATTGAGTCAGAATTCAGGAAAAAACACATTCCTGTATTTGAGCTCTTTAGTTTTGTCTGTTTTCCACTGAATCCTATGATATAAAATTTAATAATTTTGATGGTTCAATGGGTTTTTTAGATAAATTGATATAACTGAAAATAATTATGATGCATAATCAAATATCATAAATTTAAATCAAAGAAAAATCAGTTTATAGAGTCCAAACTTAAAAATAAAAGTTTCAAATTCTGAGTTGACAGGAATTTTTAACAAAATCAGTCACTGATTGGGTTTTATATGTTTTCCAAAAAAATTAATGAAATAATTATTCAGGTTAAAAGTCTTATGTTTGTAATGAATAATAAAATTTTCCATCCTTTTATTGATCAATTTCAATTCAAATTAACATTGAATTATGTTTCATTAAAAAATTCTGTGAATTAATCTGATTTTTAGCTCTCCTTATTTCATTTCTATTAATTGTGCATTAAAATCTCAATATCCTTTCAGTAAAGATCAACCCATCCTTCGAAAAGAGCACAAGATGAGTTCAAAGTAAATCTCAGTACGGTTACAGTATGGGTTCATTCTGAGTTCCATCTGAGTTCAATCTGATTTCAAGTTGAGGACTTTCTAACAAATCCCCCCAAAAATTGCTTTGTGACAGTATAATAATAATCCATTCATTTTCAAAAATGAATCTCAATCATTCCCATTTCCACCAAAAATGAAAACATCTGGTGGAGGTGTCAAATCTGAAAGAACAAAAGTAATCCTTAAATTAGTGCAAGAGGAACTACAAGACCATTTATCTAAAGTAAATGAGTTATTTAATTTACCCAGGATTAATGAGATTTAATCCAATCAGAAGAATTGGCCAAAAATTGACCAGGACCCAACTTATTATGGGGAAGGCAGCTCTGATTGGTAACATTTTATTCAAAGAATTGACAATTCACAATTCTTACATAAGTTACCAGATGAAGAAACAACATCAAAACTAATTTCATTAATTTAAGGATGTTGCTTTATTATGGTTTGAAGCTGTATTAAGTGAGGGTAAAGATTACTCTTGGGCTGAATGGAAACAACTGATTGAGAAACAATTTGGAGGTTCTAAATTCAGACTAACTCAGCAAAGATTATGTGAGAAAACAAGGTATAATCTGTTTAATGGTGACAAATATATGGTATTTTAAATGAATTTTTATAAAAATATTAAAATTTATTGAGCCAAACATGGATTTAAACTTATGGAAGATAAAATTATATACAAATTACCTATATCTGTCAGAGACATTGTTGTAGCTAGAGAAATAGTGGTTAATGAACACTCTGAATTTATTAATATTTGTAATGGAATATTATTAAACCATAGGTATGAAGCAAGGTACACAACTTATAAATAAAATAATGAACCTGTGAAAAATCAGAATTTAAAACCACTTCAGGAAAAGGAGAAAAAACCTACTGCACCTTTATTACCTAAAAAGTATGAGACTAATACTTTTCATAAGTGTAATAAGCCTTGGGTTAAAGGTCACAAATGTGAAAAAAATATAAATATTGTTCACTACACAATATTGGGGGTAGACTTTCTAGAAAGTCCTCAACCTGAACTCAGATGGAACTTAGACCTAACTCATACTGAACCCATACTGAAATCTACATGAACATCCACCTAAAACTGTTCTGCTGAGTGGTGTTCATCCCTGATTGTATGGTTCCTTTATCAATAGCTCAATGTGTGTTCAATCTGTGGTGAGTTTGGGTCCAAGGCTGTGGACTTGCTAGCAAGTTGGCCCCCCATATTGTGTGGTGGTTGAACATCAGCAAGAATCTGAAAATGAAACAGAAAAAAGTAAAGATTCAAGTGTTTATGACAGTAATATCTCATATAGAGATGAAAATGAGGTCTGTATGTTTGAAGATTATTTTTCCATCTTTGAAAATCCAATATTAAATATGGACTCAAATGTATCATTAATGAATTTTTAAGATGCTGAAATCATTAAGGATGCAAAAGCCAAAAACTTAAGAGTGACACCTTTCATAGTTCTAGCAATAATTTCTGGAGAAACTGAAAATATAGTATTGGATACAGGATCTTCTGGTTCTGTTGTTTCTGCATATACATTACAGAAAATTGATAATGATTATCAGTTAAAGCTTGAAACCCTTCAAAGTAAAAACTGGAGAGGTTTTGGATCAGTACTACACCCCATTGGTAGATACAAAGCTTCAGTTTTCTTTTAAAATCAACATGGTTATGTTAGAATAACTGGAGACTTTGTATTAATGAACAATTATATTTTTAGTAGCTGATTTATCATTAGAAATGACATTCTGACAATTTTTGGTCTGAAATTAGACCCTGCTAATAACAATTTTACAATTGGCATGAATGGTAAAACGAAATTTAAAATAAATTCTTTTAACACAGTCTTACACATTGATTCAGTAACAAATATTCGGTGCAAAGGAAGATAATCCAATGACATGGAACTTCTGGAAACAGAACTTTCAAAAGCATCATTTGGCACTCAGATAAGTAAAGCTGAAAAGACTAATATTTTGGACTTAATTAAAGAATTTCCAATGGCTTTTTCACATGGAACCAATGAAATAGACCTTTTAAAAGATCATGAGATGAAAATTAGTTTAACTTGTGAAATGGATATTATTCCTGCTAGTCTTAAAAAGAAACCATACCCTACTTCATTGATGAAGAGGAAAGACATAGAGGATAATATTAAGATTTTTTTAAACATAATTTTTTTTAAAAAGGTTGAAACTAAACCAAAAATATTTTGTGATATCACCAGTACTAATTTCCTATGAACAAGATCAAGCAATACCATGCACTTATTAGAGAGCATTATATACATTTTCAGTAGATGATATTTACCCCTTACCAAGGATTGCCTCTATAAATTCTACCCTTAAAGTTGCTAAGTATATAGGCTTCCTAGATGGAAATAAAGGGTACCATTTAATTCCTGTTGAAAAGAATTCACAGAAATTTTAGTTGATAACAATGCATATGGGAATTTATAAATATGTCAATATTCCATTTATACCAAAAAATTATTTTTCAGCATTTCAAAAGTTAATGGATATAACATTCCAAAATGGAACAATTGAAGGATGGTTAATTGTACACATTGATGACATCATAGTGCTCTCTAAGACATATGATGAACACTTAATCCATTTAAAGAATGTATTTCAGAAGATGGATGAAATAAAAAAAACCCTTGCATTAAAAAATGTAAATTTGGGTTTGAATCTTTAAAATTTCTTGGTCATATTGTATCTGGCTTACTAATATGTGTAGAGCAAAATAAGGTGGCTTAAATCAAGAATATTAGAATTCCTCAAAATGTAAATGATGTACAATCTTTTCTTGGTATGTGTGAGTGTTATAAACAATATATGAAGATCTAAAAATTAATTACTGCACCATCTAACACACTGATATAGAAATCAGAAGCTTTCATTTGGAACAATGAAATACAACAAGATTTTGATAAGTTGAACGAATGTTTGATGACAGCTCCCATCTTGGGATTATCAGATTCTCAATTACCTTTTGTCTTGTATACTGATGCATGTTTTATTGGTTTGGATGTGGCTTTACATCAAAAAAAACTTATTGAAGGAAAAATGTCAGAAGTATTAATTTTCTATATTTCATGTACTCTAAGAAGTAGTGAATTGAAATATGGTGCTACTCAACTTGAAGTCTTGGAAGTAGTATGGGCTCTTGAGAATCTACATTATTACCTTGAAGACCAAAAATTTGAGTTAATAACTGACTTTGGTTCAGTTAAGTCACTCTTAAATATGAAAACTCCTAATAGGCATATGTTGAGATGGCAACTAGCTGTACAAGAATATAGAGGATGGATGACTATTACAAATAGAGCAGGAAATTTACACTCTAATGTAGATCTGTTATCTAGAGTAACTCTACCTAATAGTGATGATAATCTTACTTATGTTCCTGAAACAGATATTATTAACATTTATATAATAGGGGGTGTCAGTTCTGGAAAATCCGCACTTATATAAGTGCAGATTTCCAAAACACACTAGCCCCAATACTGGTGGATTTCAAAATGAAATAAGTCACTTATTTCACTCAAATTCGCACTTTCTCAACCAAAAGTGCTGATCTCACCATCAAGTCCCATTTCACTGATTTGTCAGCTTCATCCCATTCATATGCAGCACTCCGCAGCATAACACTTCATAACTCAAAACATCGTACATCACTTACATCTTCATATCATATCATATAAGAGTTACGCCTTCCTCACTTTCAAATCGTGATAAATTACATAAAGCAATGACTTTCATGGCTCTTGAACTGCTCTTGGACTCTGATTCTGATTCTAATTCTGATCTAGAAGAAGATTTTGTCTTTTTATCAAAAATGGCCACAAAACGTTACCTTCTTCCCTGAAAGCCTCAAGTACTTCATACCCCCAAGTACACCATCCAAACACTTCTTAACCTATCTACACCCAGTTTTAGACAGCTGTTCAGGACTTCTCAGGAATTTTTCCTTAAATTGATTGAGCTTATTCAGGATCATCCCATATTTCACAATAATTCTCAAAAATAACAACAACATCCTTCAATTCAATTGGCCATCACACTATGTTGTTTGGGTTCAAATGGTAATGGAGCCGCTTTGAAACGTTTAGAAAATGTCTTTGATTTAGGGTATGGTTCAGTTAACACTTATACCAAACAATGTATCACTGCGATCAACTCCTTGGAATCTCAACTTCTCACCTGGCCAACAAAAGAAGAGCGAATTGAATCATCTCAGGTTATGCAAGCAGAGGGCTTCCCAGGATGTATTGGTTTTGTTGATGGTACTACTATTCTTTTGAGCCAGAAACCTGCTCAAGGTGGAAAAAATTACTTTCACATTCTCGTCAAAAATTTTCACCAAAATATTTACAAGTCAAAAAAATTCTGTATCTGTTTTAAAAAATTGGCAATACTCACCCCTGCATTTTATTGAAGCAAGGGGTGGGTATCACCAAAATTTTTCTAAGTCATCAATTTCACATGTCAGATTTGAAAATTTTGCAATACCCCCCCCCTGCGTTTTATTGAAGTAAGGGGTGGAAGTCATATAAATTTAATATAATTACATAAATTATTAAATAAATATCTAATATATATCAATTTCCCTAGTTTAAAGTAATGACAATCCCTCAAGCCAAAATGCAGATCAAATCTAGAAACAAAAGTTTGGGACTTTCCACAGGTATAGGCTAGAGGAACCTCATGAAACAAATAAATGTTATCATGATTAACTTTTATACAACACAAGTTCATGGGCCCATTACTTTAGCTGAGGAAATTGATACATAAAAAATATTTATTAAAAATTTATGAAAAAATATATTATTTTCGACGACAACTCTAATCCCCATACTTTTTGGATCTAGATAAAGTTTTTTTAAATCAATTAACTTTACCTTCTTTCATTACCTTATTGATTCTTTGAATCAACTTATGACTGATTTAAAATGAGGAACTAAAATGTGTTAAATCTTGACAGGATTCCAAACCAGGAGGAGCTTTGGTCGTTTGATGATTATCCTTAGAAGAATTCCAAATAGTTTTGATGATACCATTTCCCAAACCAAAATCAATGATGCACCGGTGGTCTGAAAAATATAAACCATGTCCTTTTATTTTAGCTGGAGATGGTATTGGTTGGCCAGTTATTGGATTGATATATGAGAATATACCAAAAGTAAGAAAATTGGCATCATTCCTATTGATATGAATCCTATTGTGGAATCCAGAATGAGTGATAATAACATTAGAAAATGAAAGATATTTGTGGGGGATATCTTCCCATTTGGAGTCACACCAATTCGGTATTCCAAATTTGGTTGCAAGTTCATAATTTTTTTCAAATGCTTTATTACAGTGCTTTTTGAGTCGAAGAGCAAGAAAAGAGTTAAAGGAAGGTAGAGTGTCCCATAAGCAAAAATCTTCATCTTTTTGAGCTTTAGTGATATTCGTGAGCAACGAATATATGCCTATATAATTGAAATTCCTAGATAATAATCATATAAGAGTTTCAGAATCCTTATCCTCTAAATATGCAATATAAAAATGTGAAATAAGACAAGTGAAATTTGGAAAAAAGGCTCAACTTCAAAGGTCAAAATCTCAGCAACCACTGAACCTAATTCAAACCTGTTTGTGGGAAATGAAAGATATGCTTTAGCAGAATCTTCAGTTAAAGGAAATGTGATTTAAATAAACCTAACCCTAATTTGTTACATAAAAAAATGAAATAAAAATTTAAATTGGGAAAAAAAAGCTTAACTTTAACGGTCAATATCTCAGCAACCACTGAATCAAATTCAAATCTGTTTGTAGGAAATGAAAGGTAGCCTTCAGGAGAATCTTCAGTAAAAAGAACATTAGATTTTAATAAACCTAACCTTAATTCCGAGTCTGATTTTCAAAATTTTACAAAAACTTGAAAAGTGGTAATGAAGATGAGATCAAAAGGAGTTTTATAAGTTCACTGTTATCCAGATAAGAGTCATACATATATTTAAGTATGAAGTTTTCATAAAAGGAATGAGATATCATATAGGCATGAAAAAAAGGAGATGAAACTTACCTTGATTGAAAAGTAGGAAAAATAGAGTGGGAAAGATTGATGTTGGAATTGTGGGGAAATTGAATATGGAGTAAGTGAAATGCATAAAGAATGTGCAATGTATGTGTTTCAATGAAATGAAGCCAAAAAAAAGTGAAATAAGGGAAAGGGGGGATAATGACCATGCCAAGGAGGGATGAAGAGTAGGGTGATGGAGCTAAAAAAGAAAGTAAAGAGGGAGAGAAAAATAAGGTTAATTATACCATTGAAATCCAAAATAACCACTTACAAAAAAAATTTAGATAAAAAAATAAAATAAACAGAAAAAAACAAAAAAAAATTATAATTAGTAATCAAAAAATCAAAAAAAAGAATATATTCACAGATTTATGGGTTGGGAGGTCATTGCTGGGTTAATATGGATGCTTGGGGACGTTTTTGGGGGCTTGGAAATTTCAATTGTTTCCTCTATATTCTTTGTGTTTCATTAAATCTCTTTTTGATTGCTTATTTTACCTGTTTCTTTATGGTATCCGCTTTTATCTGGATTTTCTATTTGTGGTATAGATCTGTGTTATCATTAATTGTGATGGAGGGTCCTTACTGGAGGTCTAGGTGTTGAATCTGCTTGAAGTGGAAGCCATAGGGAGCTTATGGGCCCTCACAGTGCTTTAATTTCCGGGGATAGCAGTGACATCATCTGGATTGAAAGACTGTGCACTCCTGTGGATTTTGGTATAAGTAAGGGAGGATTTGATAGGTTATTAGACATCGCTTACTTACTTTACATCAAATAAACACTATAAAAAAATTATTATCATATATAAATATATTTTAAAGCATTCATAAATTGATATTATCTTTATATAAGCTATAACTCTATTCTATTTATCTATTTTCCACCACTAGCATGCATTTAAAGCCAAGTATTGTGAGTTTTATTTGAGTATAACAATTTTATTAGTCTTCCCCTGAGGTTTAATCATTAAATCATTTATCAATCTGTAGTAGGACCATAAATAAATACTATTATATCATACTTATATACTAGACTATACTGACAATTGGGGTTCTTTCTTATTTTTTACTTATTATTTAGTATAAGCCTTGGGACGTGATTTTTACTTTAGTATAGCTCAAAATAACCAAATATTTGGGTCTGCTGCATATTAGTGGGTCATCACAACTCAGTAATTGCGGGAAAGAACCCTTATAATAATTGTACTTATTTTTTATAATAAAAATTAGGTATTTACAGTAGTAACTGTACCCAATATAAACCCAATTTCACTTGGTATTTGGTCACCAATATAAAACCCAATTAAACTGGTATTTGATTAAAGCTTGGTAAGCTATTTATTCACCCTTATAAAGGTCTAGTTAAACCTATTTTCTTACTTTTAACAGATTTTTATGAATTTTTCTTATATTTTATTTAAATAAATAAAGATATAAATTCAGGGTAAGCTCCAGTGCTTTTTTATTAGTAATAACATTGCTAATATCTTTTGTCTACTAATTGCATAGAGTTTTTCCTTTCTTTAGACATGATATATTGTCATTATTAACAATATGAGTGCTTCTCAGGACAGTTTAAGTGACAAGCCTGCTTATAATACCAGGTCTAAAGCTAACAAAAACTATCCAGGACATAACCATGGAGGGTCAGAAATACCCACAGGCAGAGAACATGAGCATAGAGGAAAAAGTGGCCTTTTAAAAAAGATAACCATAAAAATGACGTCTCCTCCTCTTCAGGATCAACTATCCCACTTGGCCAAACAGGTTTTGAAGTTGGAAGAATCCAAGACACTCATCTTCAAAGGGGTAGAGCAATTACAGAACAATTGCAAGGTAGGGTTTCAACAAATGAATCAGACACTGGAAGAGCTAAAGGGAGGCCATCCAAGTCAACCAAGTCAGCAACCCCCTATCTCAAGAGGGTCAAATGACTCCCAGGAGAAAATCCTGGTAGAAAAATGGAAGTGGGACTGGTTCCATCAACAATGGACCAGCCACAGCTGCAACAGTGTTCCACCACCTCATCAGACTTCCTCAGTTCACCCTTACAAAGGAAAAAAGTACCAAAAATCAGGACTGGCATCTATCCCATGGTAAGTAGACTACCCTCTCAGATTGAACACAATACTGATAATTACAATATAGGTAATCCTATTGATGTTAAATCTCTGCAGAAAATAGAGGAGGATTTAAGAAATTTGGGTTTTATAGTAGATACACCTGACTTGTCTTTTGTCCAAAAAAACAGTACTATTTATAATGAAAATACAGTTAATCCTCAGTTGCCACCACCTACTAGTGAGATGAGAAGTTCACAGGAGAGTGAGAGAGTTGAAAAGGAAGACATGGAATATTTTAACAATAATCCAACTGTCCATAGAATTGTTTCAGCATCGTGGAATAGAATGACTGATTGTGAGGAGCAGACAGTTAAGCTCACTAGTGATACAATTTCATCCTTGACGTTAAACATTTCTCAATTAGCAAAACGTAACAAAGAATTAGAGAAAGAACATTTGTCTCTAACTCTTAAATATGATTCATTTAGTAATAAATATAATGAACTTTCAAACAAATTCTGTGAGTTAGAAAAATTGTATGAAACACATTTATTGAAAACTGAATCAAGAACTAAGTTATCTTTTGCTCAGACAAATCAAAGTGTCTCTGAGTTACTACAAAGATTAACTAAAGTTGGGATTGAAACTTCAAATCTACTAATGAACCAGGATAATCATAAGTATAATCAATATAATGATAATCCTTTCATTGGAAAAAGTGAATCTCATTCCTTCCCTATACCACCACAACTAAAACCATCTGGTGGTAGTGTCAAATCTGAAAATTTAAGTCACAAATCTTTACAAGAGGAGATACAAGACCATTTATCAAGAGTGAATGAGTTGTTGAATTTACCTAAGATTAGTGAAATAAAATCCAATCAGAAAAGCTGGCCTAAGATAGATCAGTACCCAACTTATGATGGGGAAGCCAGCTCTGATTGGCAACATTTTATTCAAAGAATTGACAACTTGATACTCTCATATAAGTTACCAGATGAAGAAATAACATCAAAATTTATTTCTTTATTTAAGGATGTTGCTTTATTATGGTTTGAAGCTGTATTAAGTGAGGGTAAAGATTACTCTTGGGCTGAATGGAAGCAACTTATTGAAAAACAATTTGGAGGTTCTAAATTCAGGCTTACTCAGCAGAGACTTTATGAGAAGACTAGGTATAATCCATTGAATGGTGACAAATCTATGGTATTTTTAATGAATTTAAATAAAATATTAAAAGCTATTGAGCCTCACATGGATTTTAACTTATGGAAAGATAAGATAATATATAAATTACCTATATCTGTCAGAGACATTGTTGTAGCTAGAACATTAAATGTTACTGAATATTCTGACTTTATTAATATTTGCAATGAAATATTATTAAACCATAAGTATGAATCAAGGTATTCCACTTATAAACAAAATGTTGAACCTGTAAAAAATCAGAATTCAAAAACACTTCAGGAGAAGCAGAAAAAACCAACTGCACCTGTAGTACCTAAAAAGTATGAAACAAATACAGTGTCTCTGAGTTACTACAAAGATTTACTAAAGTTGATATTGAAACTGCAAATCTACTAATGAACCAGGATAATCATAAGTACAATCAATATAATAATAATCCATTCCTTTTCAAAAATGAATCTCAATCATTCCCATTCCCACCAAAAATGAAAACATCTGATGGAGGTGTCAAATCTGAAAGAACAAAAGAAATCCTTAAATTAGTGCAAGAGGAAATACAAGACCATTTATCTAAAGTAAATGAGTTATTTAATTTACCCAGGATTAATGAGATTTAATCCAATCAGAAGAACTGGCCTAAGATAGATCAGTACCCAACTTATGCTGGGGAAGCCAGCTCTGATTGGAAAAATTTTATTCAAAGAATTGACAACTTGAAACTCTCATATAAGTTACCAGATGAAGAAATAACATCAAAATTAATTTCTTTATTTAAGGATGTTGCTTTATTATGGTTTGAAGCTGTATTGAGTGAGGGTAAAGATTACTCTTGGGCTGAATGGAAACAACTTATTGAAAAACAATTTGGAGGTTCTAAATTCAGGCTTACTCAGCAGAGACTTTATGAGAAGACTAGGTATAATCCATTGAATGGTGACAAATCTATGGTATTTTTAATGAATTTAAATAAAATATTAAAAGCTATTTAGCCTCACATGGATTTTAACTTATGGAAAGATAAGATAATATATAAATTACCTATATCTGTCAGAGACATTGTTGTAGCTAGAACATTAAATGTTACTGAATATTCTGACTTTATTAATATTTGCAATGAAATATTATTAAACCATAAGTATGAATCAAGATATTCCACTTATAAACAAAATGTTGAACCTGTAATAAATCAGAATTCAAAAACACTTCAGGAGAAGCAGAAAAAACCTACTGCACCTGTAGTACCTAAAAAGTATGAAACAAATACAGTGTCTCTGAGTTACTACAAAGATTTACTAAAGTTGAGATTGAAAATGCCAATCTATTAATGAACCAGGATAATCATAAGTATAATCAATATAATAATAATCCATTCCTTTTCAAAAATGAATCTCAATCATTCCCATTTCCACCAAAAATGAAAACATCTGATGGGGGTGTCAAATCTGAAAGAACAAAAGAAATCCTTAAATTAGTGCAAGAGGAAATACAAGACCATTTATCTAACGTAAATGAGTTATTTAATTTACCCAGGATTAATGAGATTTAATCCAATCAGAAGAACTGGCCTAAGATAGATCAGTACCCAACTTATGATGGGGAAGCAAGATCTGATTGGAAAAATTTTATTCAAAGAATTGACAACTTGAAACTCTCATATAAGTTACCAGATGAAGAAATAACATCAAAATTAATTTCTTTATTTAAGGATGTTGCTTTATTATGGTTTGAAGCTGTATTGAGTGAGGGTAAAGATTACTCTTGGGCTGAATGGAAACAACTTATTGAAAAACAATTTGGAGGTTCTAAATTCAGGCTTACTCAGCAGAGACTTTATGAGAAGACTAGGTATAGTCCATTGAATGGTGACAAATCTATGGTATTTTTAATGAATTTAAATAAAATATTAAAAGCCATTGAGCCTCTCATAGATTTTAACTTATGGAAAGATAAGATAATATATAAATTACCTATATCTTTCAGAGATATTGTTGTACCTAGAACATTAAATGTTACTGAATATTCTGACTTTAATAATATTTGCAATGAAATATTATTAAACCATAAGTATGAATCAAGGTATTCCACTTATAAACAAAATGTTGAACCTGTAAAAAATCAGAATTCAAAAACACTTCAGGAGAAGCAGAAAAAACCTACTGCACCTGTAGTACCTAAAAAGTATGAAACAAATACTTATTATAAGTGTAACAAACCTTGGGTCAAAGGTCACAAATGTGAGAAAAATATAAATATTGTTGAAAATCAACGTGAATCTGAAACTGAAACTGAAAAAAGTAAAGAGTCAAGTGATTATGACAGCAATATCTCATATAGTGATGAAAATGAAGTCTGTATGTTGGAAGATGATTTGTCCATCTTTGAAAATCCAATATTTAATATGGACTCAAATGAATCTTTAATGAACTTTGAGGATGCTGAAATCAATAAAGATATACAAGCTGATAGCTTTAGAATGACACCTATCACGGTTCCAGCTATCATTTCTGGTGAAAATGTTAATATAGTATTGGACACAGGAGCTTCTGGTTCTGTTGTTTCTACTAATACATTACAGAAAATTAATAGTTAATATAAGTCTAAGCTTGAACCACTTCAGAGTAAAAATTGGAGAGGTTTTGGATCAGCACTACATCCCATTGGTAGATACAAAGCTGCTGTTTTCTTTAAACACCAACATGGTTATCTAAGAATAACTTGTGACTTTGTAGTAATGAATAATACTAACTGTAGTAACTGTTTTATCATTGGAAATGATATTCTGACTAAGTTTGGTGTGAAATAAGACCCTGCTAATAACAATTTTACAATTGGCATGAATGGTAAAAGGAAATTTAAAATAAATTCTTTTAACACAGTCTTACACATTGAGTCAGTAATAAATTCTACGTGTAAAGGAAGAGAATCCAATGAGATGGAACTTCTGGAAACAGAAAATTCAAAAGCATCATTTGGCACTCAGATAAGCTAAGAAAAATAATATTTTGGACATAATTAAAGCATTTCCAATGGCTTTTGCACTTGTCAAAAATGTACTTGGCCTAGTAAAAGATCATGAAATGAAGATTAGTTTAACCTGTGATATGGATAATATTCCTGCTAGTCTTAAGAAGAAACCATACCCTGCTTGACCAATGAAGAGGAAAGACATAGAGGATAATATTAAGATGTTATTAAAAATGAACATTCTTGAGAAGGTTGAAACTACACCAAAATATTGTGTAATATCACCAGTGCTAATTTCTTATGAACAAGATAAAGCAAGACTGTGCAGTGATTATAGAGAATTAAATACATTTAAAGTAGATGATATTTATCCCTTGCCAAGGATTGCCTCTATACATGCTACCCTCAAAGGTGCTAAGTATATAAGTTGCTTAGATGGAAATAAAGGGTACCATCAAATTCCTGTTGAAAAGAAATCACAGAACTTATTGTTGATAAAAACACATATGGGAATTTATAAATATGTCAGGATGCCATTTGGACCAAAAAAAGCTCTATCAGTATTTCAGAAGTTAATGGATATAACATTCCATAATGAAATGATTGAAGGATGGTTAATGGTATACATGGATGACATCATAGTGTTCTTTAAAACTTATGATGAACACTTAATCGATTTAAAGAAGGTATATCAAAAAATGGATGAAATAAAAATGACCCTTGCATTGAAAAAATGTAAATTTGGGTTTGGACCTTCAAAAGTGCTTGGTCATATTGGATCTGGCTTACAAATATGTGTAGACCAAAATAAAGTGGCTGCAATAAAGAATATTGGGATTCCTCAAAATGTAAAGGATGTACAATCTTTTCTTGGTATGTGTGGTTATTATAGACAATATATAAAAAACTACCAATTAATTGCTGCGCAATTGACCACACTGATAAAAAAATCAGAAGCTTTCATTTGGAATAATGAAAGACAACAGGCTTTTGATAAGTTGAAAGAGTGTTTAATGACAGCTCCTATCTTGGGATTACCAGATTTCCAATTGCCTTTCATATTATATACAGATGCAAGTTTTATTGGTCTGGGTGCTGCTTTGCATCAAAAACAACTTATTGAAGGAAAAATTTCAGAAGTAGTAATTTGCTATATTTCACGTACTCTAAGAAGTAGTGAATTGAAATATGGTGCTATTCAACTTGAATGTTTGGCAGTAGTATGGGCTCTTGAGAAGCTACATTATTACCTTGAAGACCAAAAATTTGAGTTAATAACTGACTGTAGTGCAGTTAAGTCACTCTTTAACATGAAAACTTCTAATAGACACATGTTTAGATGGCAATTAGCTGTACAAGAATACAGAGGACGGATGACTATTACACATAGAGCAAGAACCTTACACTCTAATGTAGATCTGTTATCTAGAGTACCTCTGCCTAATAATGATGATAATCCTGCTTATTTTCCTGAATCAGAGATTATTAACATTTATGGCATTTATATTGTAGATCTTGAGGATGAATTTATGCAATCAATTCTTGATATGTATGCTTCAGATCCTGACTTGAGTGAACTCACTACATTATTAAATGATCCATCTAATGCTTCAATGAATGTTTTAATAAAAACATTACCAAATAAGTATAAAGAGGCATTAGAAAAAGGAAAATTTTCCATTGAGGATGGTTTTATATATTACAGGAAAAAATTAAGTAATGCAATTGTGATTCCCCCTTCAATGAAGGAGTTAATGTTAAGTATATGTCATGATGATATATTAGCAGGTCATTTTGACTACCATAAAACATTAACCAGAGTAAAAAACACAGCTTGGTGGATTAAAATGTCTGAGGATGTTCAGAAATATGTTGAAACATGTGATTCTTGTCAAAAACCTAAAAGATTAACAGGCAAAAGAGCTGGTTTATTACAACAAATTGAGCAACCAAAAGCTCCATGGGAAATTATTAACATGGACTTTGTAACAGGTTTGCCAATAGAAGGACATAAGAGTTATAACTCCTGCTGGGTAATTTTATATAGATTTACAAAGATGTGTAAATTCATTCCTACCCACAAAGAGGTTTCTGAAAAGGACCTAGCTTTTTTATGGTGTTATAAATTTTAAATATAGCAGGTTTCCACAAAGCAATAGTTTCTGACAGAGATCCTAAATTTACTTCTGAGTTCTGGACATCACTTATGGATGTTTCAGGGTGTCAATTAAAACTTTCTACAGCACACCATCCACAAACTGATGGGCTAGCAGAAAGAATGATACAAAGTTTAGAAGATATGATAAGAAGATATTGTTTTTTTGGTCTTAACTTTAAAGACAATGAAAAATTCACGCATGATTGGGTAACCCTTATCCAAGGTTTAGAATTTGCATACAATAGTACAGTACATTCTGTCACTGGAAAAAAGCCATTTGAATTATGGTTGGGTTATGTACCTAATACCCCTGCTAAAACTCTTAATAAATTACCTAGATTGGATATCCATCCAGGTACTAAATCTTTTCTTCAGATGCAAGAATTATGCAGAAAACATGCTCAAGAATGTATAAATAAGGCGTTTGAGTATGAAAAGAAAAGATGGGATAAAGCCCATAAAGAAAAAATGTTCAAAGAGGGTGATGAAGTCCTTATTTCAACACTACATTTCAATTTAAATGGTAATGTTAAATTGAAGGATCCATTCATTGGACCATTTGTAGTTAAAAAGATGGTTGGTAATAATGCTGTTGAGGTTATTCTATATGCACCCTATGATAGAAAACATCCAGTATTTCCTATTTCTCTTATAAAACCATGCCATTCTAATGATACTGCTCTATTTCCAAGAAGATCAGGAAGGCATAAACAGCAACCTGAAGAGATAGTTTAAAAGGCAGAAATTGAAAAGATACTTGAAAAGAGACACCTTACTAAAGAAAAGGGAGTTTAGTATCTATTAAGATTTAAAAATAAATCAAGTGAATATGGCCAGTGGATTCCAGAAAATGAAATCTCTGATCTTAAAAATCTCTTGAAAAAATTTAAATCAAAATAATACTGTTTGTTCAGTATATGTATTATAGAAAATTTTAAAATTTATTTTTCTATTTCACTCCTTACTTTTAATTAAAATGTCTTAACATTTTTTTAATGTTTTTGATTTTTGGGTGAGGGAGTGTCAGCCTAGATATCCCTAGGACTGAGTATTTCTTATACTTAAAATAAGATTACCTTAAGTACATTAAGCTTATATCTTAAAAATAAGGTTAAAATAATAATATATATAATTATATTACATATATATATAATTATTACTCTATTATATAAATTATAGTAGTTTAAATAGCTTATCCATAGCCTAATAATACTTATTAAGGTGTTAATGGAGTCATAATATACTTATCTTACGTGATATGAAGTAATTATTGACATACATAAGCTTATATGTATACATAAATCTCATATTCAGTGAAATGTGCAGTATATATGTATTTTTAGTAATATAAGTGGGTTTTAATCCCTTAATAGCCTATAACCTTTGTTTTTCTGCTTTTTTTAGGTCATATGGACGTATCAAGTGGACTCACAACGCCTACAGAAGCATAAACATCTATTTCAGACGCATACACTCAGTCTGGACAACTTAATCTGCTTCCTTGGATGAATATTCACCGATTTATGGGTTGGGAGGTCATTGCTGGGTTAATATGGATGCTTGGGGATGTTATTGGGGGCTTGGACATTTCAATTGTTTCCTTTATATGCTTTGGGTTTTATTAAATCTCTTTTTGATTACTTATTTTACCTGTTTCTTTATGGTATCCGCTTTTATCTGGATTTTCTATTTGTGGTATAGATCTGTGTTATCATTAATTGTGATGGAGGGTCCTTACTGGAGGTCTGGGTGTTGAATCTTCTTGAAGTGGAAACCATGGGGAGGTGATGGGCCCTCACAGTGCTGTAATTGCCGGGGATAGCAGTGACATCATCTGAATTGTAGGTCTGTGCACTCCAGGGGATTTGGGTATAAGGAGGGATTTCAACAGTTATTTTTCATCAATTACTTACTAAAGTTTAATAAAAGACTTCAATAAAATTATTAACATTTAGAAATATATTATAAAGCCTCTTATAAGTTGATATTATCATTATATAAGCTATAACTATATTCTATTTATCTATTTTCCACCACTAGCACGCATTTGAGTCCAAGTATTGTGAGTTTTGTTTGAGTATAACTATTTTATTAGTCTTCCCCTGAGTTTTAATCACTAAATCATTTATTAATAAGTAGTAGGACCATAAATAAATACTATTATATCATACTTATATACTAGACTATACTGAAATTATGCTTCAATGTGTGTTTTAATAAAAACATTATCACTAAAGTATAGGGAAGAATTAGAAAAAGAAATTTTTTTATTGAGGAGGGTGTTATATTTAACAGGAAAAAATTAAGTAATGTAATTATAATTCCCTTTTCAATGAAGGAGTTAATGTTAAGTATATGTCATGGTGATATATTAGCAGGTCATTTTGAACTCCATAAAACATTAACCAGGGTAAAAAATACAGCTTGGTGGATTAACATGTCCGATGATGTTCAAAAATATATTGAGACATGTGATTCTTGACAAAAATCTAAAATATTTATGGAAAAAAGAGCTGGTTTTTTACAATAAATTGAGAAACTTAAAGCTCCATGGGAAATAGTTAACATGGAGTTTGTAACGGTTTGCCAATAGCAGAGCATAAGAGTTATAAATCCTGGTGGGTAATTGTAGATATATTTAAAAAAATGTGTAAATTTATTCCTACCTACATAGATGTTTCTGAAAAGGACTTAGATTTTTTATGGTAGACACAAATGTTAAATTTAGAAGGACTCCCAAAAGCAATAGTTTCATACAGAGATCAAAAATTTACTTCTGATTTCTGGATATCACTTATGGATGTTTTAGGTTGTAAAGTAAAACTATCTATAGCACACCATCCACAAACTGATGGGCTAGCAGAAAGAATAATAAAAACCTTAGAAGATTTGATATGGAGATCTTGTGCTTTGGTCTTGACTCTAAAGACAATGAAAAGTTCACACATGATTGGGTAACACTTATTCCAGGTTTAGAGGCTGCATACAATAGTACAGTACATTCTGTCACTGGAAAAAATCCATTTGAGTTATGGTTGGGTTATGTACCTAATACCCCTGCTAAAATTCTTAATAAATTAACTAGATTAGATATCCATCCAGGTACAAAATAATCTCTTAAAATACAAAAATTATGCAGAAAGCATGCTCAAGATTGTATAAATAAGGCATTTGAGTATGAAAAGAAAAGATGGGATAAAGCCCATAAAGAGCAAATGTTCAAAGAGGGTGATGAAGTCCTTATTTAAACACTACATTTCAATTTAAATGGTAATGTTAAATTGAAGGATCCATTCATTGGACCATTTTTAATAACAAAGATGGTTGGTAACAATGCTGTTTAAGTTATATTATACACTACGCAATATAAGGGGTAGACTTGCTAGCAAGTCCTCAACCTGAACTGAGATGGAACTCAGACTGAAATTATACTGAACCCAAAATGAACTCTACTTAAACACCCACCTGAAAATGTTCTTCTGAGTGATGTTCATTCCTGATTCTATGGTTTCTTTATCAATAGCTCAATGTGTGTTCAATCTGTGGTGAGTTTAGGTCCAAGGTTGCGGACTCGCTAGCAAGTCTTCCCCCCATATTTTGTGGTGATATACACCATATGATAGAAATCATCCAGTATTTACTATTTCTCTTATAAAACCATACCATTCTAATGATACTGCTCTATTTCCAAAAAGATCAGGAAGGCATAAAAAGCAACCTGAAGAAATAGTTGAAAAAGCAGAAATTGAGAAGATACTTAAAAAGAGACACCTTACATAAGAAAAGGCAGTTGAGTATCTATTAAGGTTTATAAATAAATCAAGTGAATATTATCAGTGGATTCCTGAAAATTAAATCTCTGAACTTCAAAATCTCTTGAAAAAATTTAAAACTAAATAATGCTGTTAAAATTCAGTATATGTATTATAGAAATTTTAAAAATTATTTTTCTATCCACTCCTTATTAATTAAAATGTCTTAAAAATTTTTTATTGTTTTTTATTGGGTGGGGAATTTTCAGCCTTGGTATCCCCAGGAATGAGTATTTCTTATGCTTAAAATAAGATTATCTTAATTACATTAAGCTTCTAAGTGAAAATTATGGTTATAATAGGGGGTATCTTAGTTATAAATTTGTAATTATTCAAAAGGTATTTCTCAGCACAAAAAGAAAGCCACAAACTTGACAATTATTCTCACTAAAAAGTTTTTTTGGGTACACAATATGGCATATTTTTAAAAATAATCATGGTTAATCCAAAGGAAAAAAAGGTTTTTTGAAATGGAATATTTGTAACTTTGATACCCCCTAATAATTATATATATGTTTATTATGCTTATATTTATATGTATCACACTATTTAATGACTTAAATGATTTTAAATAGCTTATCCATAGCCCTATAACACTTATTAAGGTACTAATGAGGTCATAAGATAATTATCTTAAGTGATATCAAATAATTATAGACATACATAATCTTATATGTATACATAAAACTCATGTTCATTGAAATATGTATTTATATTATGTATATATAGGTCTATAAGTATGTTTAAGCTCTAAATAGCTTAAAAGCTTTCTTTTTTTGCTTATTTTAGTTCATATGGACATATTCAATGGACTCACAATTCCTACACAAGCATATACACCTTTTTCAGGTGCGTATATTCAGTTTGGACAACTTAATCTGCTTCCTTTGATGGATTTCCACAATCTTATGGGTTGGGATATGATTTATGGGTTAATATGGATGCTTTGAGATGTTATTGGGAACTTGGAAAGTTTATATTATTCCTTTATATTCTTTGGGCTTCATTCTATACTTTTTGGATTAGATATTTTACCTGTTTTTTAATGTTATCCACTTATATCTGTTATCTCTATTTATGGTATGTGTTTATGATATCATTAGTGTGATTAAGGGTCCTTAATGGAGGTCTAGGTTTTTAAACTTCTTGAAGTGGACTCCATGGGGAGGTGATGGGCCCTCACAGTGCTATAATTGCTGGGTAGATCAGTGACATCATTTGGATTGAAGGTCTGTGCATTCCAGTGGATTTTGATATAAGGGATGATTTGATGGGTTATTGGACATCACTTACTTACTAAAATTTAAATTAATATAATAAAACAATTATTATCATATAAAAATATATTATAAAGAATATTTAAATTTATATTATCTATATATTAGCTTAAACTATATTTTAATAACCTATTTTCCACCACTAGCACACACCAATCCAAAAATTGTGAGTTAACACTGAGCATAACTATTGTATTAGTCTTCCCCTGAGGTTCAATCACTAAATAATTTATCAATAAGTAGCTTGAATATTAATATTTACTATTAAATCATACTTAGATACTAGCATATACTGACACCATCAGTTTGTGGATGGTGTGCTGTAGAAAGTTTTAATTGACAACCTGAAATGTCCATAAGTGATGTCCAGAATTCAGGGTTAAATTTTGATTCTCTGTCTGAAACTATTTCTTTCACCATGCAATATAGGGGGTGGACTTGCTAGCAAGTCTGCAACCTTGAACCCTAATTCATATCTTTTTGAGCCCACATTAAATTAGTGATGGAACGACCAAGAAAATATATTGACATTCTGGTGAACTCAATATGAATACAACTTGCACATTTAATGAAGCATAGGTAATAATACTTTAAAATAATCTTGAGATATTTAGAATGAGATTTTTATAGAAATTTTATTACAGTGCAGATCACACTCAAATTAATCTGAAAAATACATATTTTAAACTATTTAAGCAGTTTCTTTGCAATTTAAAAAAATAGAACGCCAATGTATAGATCCAGCAAGATACCATCTGAAATTATTATGTAAGTTTCTTTGGCCAGAAATACATGGACAAACTACATTTTGAAATATGTTGATTTTTTCATGAAAGGTTATCTTGTGCATTTATATTTTTTATTGTATTATTTTCATGAATTGAAAAAATTATATACTTATTTTATGACTAGATAATATTGAATATTATAAATCATTAAAATATCTAAAGAAGGTGCAAAAATCTTAAAAATGATGTTACAAAGACTTTACTTAGACATATAATTTTCAAATTCAATTGACATACTTATTTCACTATTAAATAAATAAAAAATTTATACTAATATTTATTAAAATTTATTTCCCCTCTTCTTCAAAATTTTCAAAATATTAAAATGTAGATTTTTATTAGATTTAAGTAAATGAAGAGAACAACAGTATAGGAGTTGTGGATTTTTAGGATTCAAGGAATTTATGTGTCCACTCTTTGTAACATATTTTATATATTTTATATTTTTTGTATATTTATTTTGTATTTCTATCTTCTTTTATTGTCTTTTTTTACTTCCTCTCAAGAATACCCACACTCTTCCCTTTGAAATATTTCTTTATCCTCACCTCATCTTTCTCCCCAACCTTTTCACTCCCTTTGTCATCATTTTAAACCCCTATCCACATTTTCCTCTTCCTCTCCTCTCCTTCCAGTTTGCTTACCTCCCCATTTCTCCCTAACACTTTATTTTTATATACAGAAATAGGGACTGAGTTGAAAGGGAGGAAATTGGGGTTCAAGGATTGTGGAGGCAAGGTAAAGGGGAGGAATGGGGCTACAAGGTTTGGAAAGGCTGGAGAGAGGGGTGAGGAAGGGTATATGGGGTAGAGAAAAGGTTGGGAAAGAGTTGGAAGGGAAGATTAAGGGTTCTGAGGTGTTTTGAATGAAGAAAAGGGTCTGTGAGAGGTTGAGAGGGGTGAAATGGGGATCAAAAGAGGATGGCATACAATGGGGCTGGGAGGATAGTGAAAGGCATGGGGAGGGAAGACAAGCATTTAATGATAGAATTGAAAGGGATGGATATTAGTGCAAACAGAGTGTGAAAATAAGAGGATGAACTCTGTTCTTTGGGTGCAGAACAGAGTTCACTTCCATAAAATATTAGCTGAAACATACTTTTCAATTCTGTAAAAAAAGTTGTAGGTAATAGAAAAAGTAACTGATTTTTTTATGTAATCTGAAAGTTTTTAATAAAATTGTTGTATTTAAGAATTGTGATATTTTCAATCAATTTTTATTGATCAACTTTATTTAATAAAGTATTATTTAAATAAGTTTCTTCAAAAAATACTTTGCATTGAGTAGACTCATGATATGATTTTTTCTGGCTTCCATTCAGTTATCCTCACACTCTCACAATGTTTTCAATATAGATCCATTATTATTTGTGTGATACTTCAAGTCAAAGCTCAGTATTACTTCAGTCTGAGTTCTATCTGATTTCTATCTGACTTCAAGTTGCGGACTTGTAAGCAAGTCCCCCACCCATATTGCGTGGTGTTTAGAGAACCCTTATATATTTAAAATACTTGTCCACCATAAGAAAGCTAAGTCTTTTTCAAAAATATATTTTTTGGTTGGAATAAGTTTACACATTTTTGTAAACCTACCTTCAATTACCCAGGAGGAGTAGTAACTCTTATGCCCTGATATTGGCAAACCTGTTACAAAGTCCATGTTAACTATTTCCCATGGAGCTTTTGGTTTCTTTATTTTTTTTTAACAAATCAGATCTATTTCTCTTCTATCTTTTAGATTTTTGACAAGAATCACATGTCTCAACATATTTTTGAGTATTATCATACATTTTAATCCACCAAGCTGTGTTTTTTACTCTGGTTAATGTTTTATGGAAGTCAAAATGACCTGCCAATATATCATCAATACATATACTTAACATTAACTCTTACATTTAAGGGGGAATTACAATTAAATTACTTGATTTTTTTCTATCATATATAAAACCATCCCCAATTTAAAGTTTACCTTTTTTCCAATGCTTCCCTGTGCTTTAGTGGCAATTTTTTATCAAAACACTCATTGATGAGTTAGATGGATCATTTAATATTGTATTAAGTTTACTCAAGTCAGGATCTGAAGCATAACTATCAAGAATTGAATGCATAAATTCATCTTCAAAATCTAAAATATAAATTCCATAAATGTTAATAATCTCTTTTTGATGAACATGAGAAGGATTATCATCATTATTAGGTAGAGTTACCATAGATAACAAATCTCAATAATATCGTAAATTTGCTTCTCTATGTGTAATAGTCATTCATCTTCTGTACTCTTGCACAGCTAATTACCTTCTAAAAAAATGCCTTTTAGAATTTTTCATGTTTAAGAGTGACTTAAATGCACTAAAGTCAGATATTAACTCAAATTTTTGGTCCTTAAGGTAATAATGTAGCTTTTCAAGAGCCATACTACTGCCAAACACTCAAGTTGAGTGGCACCATATTTCAATTCACTACTCCTTAGATTTCTTGAAAGATAGAAGATTATTACTTCTGACACTTTACCTTCAATAAGTTGTTTTTGATGCAAAGTATCACCACACAATATTTGGGGGGGACTTGCTAGAAAGTCCTCAACTTGAACTCAGATGGAACACAGATGGAACTCAGACTGAACTTATAATGAACTGATACTGAAATTTACTTTGAACTCATATTGAGCTCCTAAACATGGATGAATGATACTGTTCTGAAATAATATTAAGAGTATAATGAAAAATTAATAGAAATACAAAGTTGGGGAGTTTAAGAATCTGATAAATTCACAGTATTTTTTAATAAAACACAATTTAATGCTAATTTTGAATCTCACTTTATCAGTAAAAAGACTGAAAATCATAGTACTTATTTTAAAATTATTACTTCTAAGATCTCTAATGAGTTAATTAAGTTTTTGAGAAAAATATAAAATTATATATCTGGCTCTTTTTGTTGAAAACTCCTTTTAACCCAGAATTTGAAGCTTTGATTTTTAATTTTAACCCATATGAACTGATTCTATATTTCATTTATTTTTATATTTTTTTCATTCAATATAATTATTTTCAATTCAGTTGAATCATCCAAAAAAAATATTGAACCATCAAATCTCTTATATTTTTACTTCTAGAATAACGTTAAACCACATATAACTAAACAAGACAAATTATCAATGTGTTTTTTCAATCTCTGACTAAATGAAGTACTTGAATACATTCCTTCTACTAAACACTATTATTTGAGAAATTATTTGATTATATGTCTGTAAAAAAGTAGATCTCTTACTATAGTAGATTTTAATTCAGCATTTGAAATTTTTAAATGCAAGTCAGTGATTAAAATCAAAAGGAAATTCATTTTTGAAATTTTATTTGTTCTGCTTATTCTTCAAATACTAAGTATTTTTGTAATCACCATTTAGTTAACATAATAAATATATGAGATTCCAGAACTTTTCATGATTTAGTTCATTAAAATTCTATGAAAATATTTCCAGTTGGTGAGTGATATCATGAGGTGAAATAATTAATCACTACTCAATGAATTTTCCATATGAAAAACTGAAATTCAAACTAGAAGTAACATTTTAAAGATAAAACACAAAAAAATAGCATAAAATTCTTTAAATTTAATATTAATGTTTAAGTGTTCTTCCATGCTATATGGTGGGATAATTGCTATGTCCACCTGGGAATAAGCACCATAGATTTTCAAAAGTGTTCTCAGGTCAAAAAATGTGGTTCAGGTCAAATTTCAGAGAAAAATATTGTGCAAGAACTGAACTTAATAGGTAGAAGTGGCAATTTTTTATCATTATATTAGTTGCTCATTGAATAAATAGCATATGATAATTATTTTGTAAAAACGGCACAATAGGTATTTTGAGTTATACTCATGTAAAAAAGCTAGTTTTAAAGGGATTTTATTTTAATTAAAATTAATAATGATGCATATTTTAAATGAATAGTCAGAATATTTCTATCCTATGTTTTTGATGAACAAATTAAATAAAAATTTTCAGGTTTGCTTTTTTAGTCTTTAGAAAAAAGTTTTTGACAGGATTGATTCACAACTGAACATTTACACATACTTCTAAAATAGAATATATGAATCAACCATTTATCAATCATTTATTATAAAAATGATATTCACACTGATAGGTAAAAGTTATATTGTTCTTCTATTAAATTTCTAATTCTTTAAAGTAAAATCCTTTTGATATTATATGTAAACAGAAAATTTTATAAATCTTCTTGTAATTAGCCTTATAAATAAGAAACACTAGAATGAATATATTTTTAAAAAATGAATTTGTATAGAGAATACTTCAACTCATCAGTACAGTATTAAAACAGAAACTTAAGGCAAAACATTGAGTTTTTACAACAATATATTTATTTGAAATTTATTTATTTAATTTTTTAAAAAGATACCATTTTTATTCTATGAGATTACACTTTAATTTCAACATGAAAATCAAGAAAACAAATGTGAGGCTTAAAAGGATCTATATATTTTGTACTTAAAATGAACAAATTGTTTTTTTGAGTTAGTATTAATTTAAAAATAAGATCTGATAACTTTTTTATATGTTATAGTTTTATTAGAATAATTTTTAGTTATCTTCTAAATCTTTAATGGAGAAAAATAAATAATTTCATAATATTAGAAAATCAACATCCAAATTTTTTTAATTAAAAATTTCTCCAAAATGATTCATCATTTGTATTTGTTTCCAAAATTTCAAAGTATTTAATACAAATCATTTTGTTAAGAATATAATTATGTTTACATTTAAAAATATTTGATAAAAATTTTAAAAAATTATAAATTTTCTCACAGTTTAACTTATCTTGAGCCACAGTTTGAAACAGGATCTCATTGTGAGTTCAATCTAAGTTTCACCAAAATTAAGATATATTATTTTTGGAAAATGTATATAGTCATTGAAATGAAAAGAATTTAGTAAAAAAATGACTCAAAAAGTTTTTTCTTTTATTTAATAGATTATAGAAAAGATACTGAGGAAGCTAACATACTTTTCTTATTAAATTTTTGGTTATTATGACTAATTATTATTTCATGTACAGTAATCACAGAACATAAAATAAAGCAAAAGGTTTACTATATATATCAATGTGTTTCATTTTAAATATTTAATTAAATTTTATTTTTGAATTTTAAAATATTATACATCTCACTAAAATTATTCTGATCTAAAATAAAAGCTCTATACTTTCATCTAATAAAAGAGAAAAGGTCCATTAGCTCAAAATTTTAATACAAGCTTTTTTATTTTTCCAAACTTTTTTAAAAAGTTTACCTATTTATTGGTTTTTTATCTTATGTATATTCTTAATAAATATTGTGTAAATGACTTTGTAAAAAATTAAAATAGTATTTAAAGGCTAGTTTTTACACTCTGGTAGATCTTCAGTCTCAATTTTCAGTACTTATTAAAAACATTGAATAAACCAATAGCTTTTACATATTGAGGGGTACAAATAGAAATAAACCACTTCTAAATGTTGTTTTTTATTATGAAAAATGAGTTCTGAAATCAGAAAGGGTGAACTCTGTTCTTTGGTGCAAAGATAGAGTCCAACTTCAGTTATTTTCCACCTTTTTTCACATTCATTTGAGCTCTATACATGCCTTTCTCTACCTTTGTATTCCTTCTGACTTAATTCCCATATCTCTTCTTTTGATAAACATCCCAAGGCAGTTACTGTAGTATCAAACATTCATGAGTAAGTCTCCATACTCCTCACGCCTCCCCTCCCCTTTTACTTTTCACACCACCCCACTACTCTTGCTTCACTCTTCATCTATACTAACCCCTTTCTCACTCTTCCCTACCCCACCCCACCTGTTTCCCCTCCCACCTCAATCTTTCCTTTCCACTCTTTAACCCACCAAGCCCTTTTTAAGATATTCTAAGCATCTTGCTTCCAAATTCAACCTTCTTTTTCCCCATCTCAATCATTTAACCTCAAAATCATCTTGATCCTTTTGCTGCTCACTCCACCTCTTTTGCTTGTAAATTCACCCCTTTTTTCCATATAGAGTAAGAGGGGTGAGAAGGAGGTCAGCTAAATTTATTCATAGAGATATGAGATATATAAGGGTGAATAGGGGATCAAAAGTTGTGACATGTGTAAAAAATTGATTTAGGTGAGGTGAGGTGGGAGGGAGAGGCGTGGTGAAGGGGGATACAAGGGGTGGTTAGGGGAGGAAACTGGGGAGAGTAGCACTAAATTTAAGAGAGTGAGAGAATGTGTGAGGGGAAGCATGTAGGAAGCACAAAATAGGGGAGGTAAGTATTAGAAAGGATAATTTTTAAAGAGAATAAATAATAAAAATATATAACAAATTATAGAGAATTGAAAATGAAATGGCATGAAACAAAAAAAAACTTATAACTATTGTGCAAAATTTTTTAGCCAAATATTTTATTCTTGTTGAAATTTGAAAATATTTTTTTTCTATAATGAAGGTAATGTTAATTTTTTTTTTAAAAAAATAGTGACAATAAAATATTTATAAATCTAAAATTATGGTATAAATATTAATTTTATCGATTGTACAATTATCTAAATTATTTTAACCATCAATTTTGAGCTTTATGTAGCTTCTGCTAATACTTTAAAGCTTAAGAAATACTTAAGAATATATACTCATACAATGAGAGCAAATATATACTTCTGGAAATTTTTATTAATAAAATTTTGATGAAAAGTATAATTTTAATAATTTTTTTTCTTGAATAAGTTTTTATAGTATTTGGAGTTACTTTTATAAATTGACTGGTGAAAAATCCTGTAAAAGTATGCAAAAGGTGTTTTAGTTCAATTTATACAATAATTTTGATATTTTCAAAGAAAGAACAAAAAACATGATTTTTCACAATCTTATGAAGGTTCCCACTTTTTTTTGGTAGTGTGGTTCACTTACTTCAATATTCCTACAAAAACTCTAGTAAGTAAAGCATCAAGATTTGTTTTGCTAATGATCAAATGTGCTTCAATAAATGTTTGAATTAAATTCAAGTTGTGCTCAAATTAAAATCAATATTTACTCATGATTGTTTCAACACTACCTCAATGGGTGCTCAATTAGATATGTATTTGGTTTCAAGGTTGCAGACTTTCTAGAAATTACACCTCCCATATTGTGTGGTGTATCACCTTAACCAATAAAACTTGCATCAGTATAAAATACAAAAGGTGTTTAGAAATCTGGTAATCCCAAAATGGGAGCTGTCATCAAAAATCCTTCAACTTATCAAAACCTTTTTGTCATTCAGTGTTCCAATTGAAAGCTTCTGATTTCTTTATCAGTGCGCTGAACGGTGCAGTAATTAATTTGTAGCTCTTCATATATTTTTTGTAGTACCCACACATACCAAGAAAAGATTTTACATCCTTATCATTTTGAGGAATTCCAATATTCTTGATTGTAGCAACTTTTTATTGGTCAAAACATATTTTTAAGCCAGATACAATTTGACCGAGAACTTTTAAAGACTTAGACCCAAATTTAAATTTTTTCAATGCAAGGGTAATTTTTATTTCATCCTTTTTCTGAAATACCTTCTTCAAATGGAGTTAATGTTCATCATATGTTTTACTGAACACTATGATGTCATCAATATATACCATTAAACACCCTTCAATAATCTGATTATGGAATATCATATCCATCAATTTATGAAACACTGAAGGAGAATTTTTTGATCCAAATGGCATCCTGAGATACTTATAAATTTCCATATGTGTTGTTTTAAATAAAAAGTTCTGTGAGTTCCAACCGGAATTTCTGGGTACCCTTTATTTTCACCTAAGAAACTTATGTACTTAGCATCTTTCAGGGTAGCATGTATAAAGGAAATCATTGGCAAGGGGTAATTATCATCTACTTTAAATGTATTTAATGCTCTATAATCACCGCACAGTCTTGCTTTATCTTGTTCATAAGAAATTAGCACTGGTGATATCACACAACATTTTGGTGTAGTTTCTACCTTTTCAATAATTTTCATGCTTAACAACATCTTAATATTATCATCTATGTCTCTCCACTTCATTTGTGAATCAGGGTATGGTTTCTTTTTAAGACTGGCAGGAATATTATCCATTTCACTTGTCAAACTAATTCTCATTTCATGATCTTTCACAAGGTTAAGTTCATTGGTCCCATTTTCAACAGCCACTGGAGATGCATTAATTAAGTCCAAAATCTTTGTCTTCTCAGTTTCACTTATTTTAGTGCCAAATAATGCTTTTGAAATCTCTGCTTCCAGAAGTTCCATCTCACTGGCTTGTCTTCCTTTGCAAGTAATATCTAATACTGACTCAATGTTCAAGACTGTGTTAAAATAATTTATTTTAAATTTCTTTATACTATTCATGTCATTTGTAAAATTATTATTAGCAGGTTCTAATTTTACCCTCAACTTTGTCAGAATTTCATTAAGAATGATTAAAAAGCTACTACAATTATTATTTTCCATTACTAAAAAGTCACAAGTTACTCTAAAATAACCATGTTGATGTTTAAATAAAAGAGAAGCTTTGTATTTACCAATGGGGTATAGTACTGATCCAATCCCTCTCCAATTTTTAATTTTATAGGGTTCAAGATTTTACTTGCAATAACTATCAATTTTCTGTAATATACAAGCAGAAGCAACAGAAAAAGAAGCTCCTTTTTCCAAAACTATACTTATAGTTTCTCCAGAAATTATTGATGTAACCCTTTTCTGTTTCATTCTTAAGTTATCAGATTGTATATCTTTAATGATCTCAGAATCTTTAAAATTCATTAATGATACATTTGAGTCCATTCTTAATGTTCAACTTTCAAAGATGGACAAATCATCTTCCAACATACAGACCTCATTTTCATCACTATATGAGATATTACTGTCACAATCACTTGAATCTTTACTTTTTTCTGTCTCATGTACATATTTTTGCTTATTTTTAAAAATATTTATATTTTTCTCACATTCGTGACCTTTAATGCAAGGTTTATTACACTAACAACAAGTATTTGTCTCGTACTTTTTAGGTACTATGGGTGCAGTAGGTTTTTTTCTGCTTTTCCTGCAGTGGTTTTGAATTTTGAAGTTTTACAGGCTCCTTATTTTGTTTATAAGTGGTATACCTTGCTTCATACTTATGGTTTAATAGTATTTCATTACAAATATTATTAAATTCAGAGTACTCACTTACCATTTTTTCTCTAGCTACAATAATGTCTCTGATAGTTATATGTAATTCATATATTTTTTTATCTTTCTATAAGTTAAAATCAATATTTCGTTAAATGGCTTTAAATATTTTATATAAATTCATTAAGAATACCATAGGTTTGTCACCATTCAACAGATTATACCTTGTTTTTCATGTAATCTTTGCTGAGATAGTCTAAATTTAGAGCCTGTTAGTTGTTTTTCAATTAGTTGCTTCCATTCAGCCCTTTTACCCTAATTCAATACAGCTTCAAGCCATAATTAAGCAACATCCTTAAATAATGAAATTAGTTTTGAAGTTATTTATTCATTTGGTAGCTTATATGAGAATTTTAAATTGTCAATTCTTTAAATAAAATGTTTCCAATCAGAGCTGGCTTAACCATTGGAAGTTAGGTACTGGTCAATTTTTGGCCAATTCTTCTGATTGTATTTAATCTGACTAATCTTGGGTGAATTCCATAACTCATTTAATTTAGATTAATGGTTCTGTATTTCCTTTTGTACTGATTTTTTTTCACATTTTTTCTTTCAGACTTTACACTTCCACCAGTTGTTTTTATTTTTGGTGGTAATGGGAATTATTGAGATTCATTTTTGTAAATGAAAGGATGATTATTTTACTGTGTGTAATTTTTTTTTATCCTAGTTCATTTTTTCAAATGAAAGAATTATTATTTTACTGTGTGTACTTTTGATTATCCTGATTTACTAGTAGATTAGCTCTTTCAATCTCAAATTTAGTTAATCTTTGTAACAAATCTGAGACAGTTTGATCTCTTTGTGAAAAAGATAATATTTTTTGATTCATATTTTAATACATTTTCTTCACACAATCTTTCTAACTCACTGAAATTTTTGGAAAGTTCACTATGTTTATTACTTAAAGAATCAAATTCAAGAGTTAGAGCCAAGTTTTCTTTCCCTAACTCCTTATTTCTTGTTGCCAGTTGAGAAATTTTCAATTCTAAGGATGAAATATTTTAACTAGTGAGCTTAATTCATTGTTCCTAACACTCAGTCAATCTACTCCATAGTTCTGAAAAAATTCTTGGAACAGTTGGATTTTTATTAAAATACTCAACATCTTCCTTTTCACACTCTTTACTATTTAGTGAAGCTTTCAACTCACTGATATGTTTTTGAAACTGAGGAATAACTGTATTATGATCATAAATATTAATATTTTATTGATAAAAGATAAATCATGTGTATCTAGATCAAAGCCCAATTTTCTTAAGTTCTCCTCAATTATCTGTACTGATTTTACATCAATTATATTACCTGCATTGTAATAATCAGTATTATGTACAATATTTGAAGGTGATTTACTTTCCAAGGGATGGGAGCAAGTGATGGAGTTTTATTCATTGGTTTTGGTTTGTAGGGGTGCCTGGAAGTTGTCTGGTGAGGGGCTGCATTCCTGTTATAGTTGTGGCTGGCCCATTGTTGGTGAAACTAATCCTGATAAGAATCAATAAAGTAAGTAAGGTAAGGAAAGTAGATGGACAGGGACAGGATGTGGAGGAGAGAGGAGAGGAATGGATGATGAAGGACAGGACAGAAAGAGAAAGGAAACAAAGATTTTTACCTGATAAGAATCAATAAAGTAAGTAAGGTAAGGACAGTAGATGGACAGGGACAGGATGTGGACAAGAGAGGAGAGGAATGGACGAGCAAGGACAGGACAGAAAGAGAAAGGAAACAAAGAATAAAGACACGGGTGAGCAAAAATATTAATGAGAAGAGAAAAGATTGGATTGGATTGCAGTTGTAGAGCACATACTTGTTACCTGATAAGAATCAATAAAGTAAGTAAGTAAGGTAAGGACAGTAGATGGACAGGGACAGGATGTGGACAAGAGAGGAGAGGAATGGACAAGCAAGAACAGGACAGAAAGAGAAAGGATACAAAGACTAAAGATACAGGTGAGCAAAAATATTAATGAGAAGAGAAAAGATTGGATGCGGACTCAGTAGTGAGAAGGCATCCTTAAAATCATTTAAGTTAGGGTATGCATATAAATAGTTTTATAAGAGAGTATCTAGTGTTAGGGTATCTAAATACATAGGTAGTTGTCTAGATCATATGCTTGGTGATAAAAAGTATAACATTCTTATAGAATATTGACAAATCCCACTTTAATTTTTTTTGTCAAGATCTTTTCCATGGACTGATTTGATTATCCTGGGGTAGGGGGTGGCTGTTTTTGTTGTCCTTCCTTCAATCCTTCCATTTTTTGATTCAACTGCTGGAATCCCAACCTGAAGTTGTCCTGCACCTTTTCACCCTCCATGATGATAGCAGACTTTGATTCCTCCAGCTTCAGGACTTGTCTGGAAAAGTGGGAAATTTGATCCTGAAGAGGAGGTGATGTCTTCTTGATAGTTACATTTTTTTAGAAGTGTGTCCTTTTCTTCTATGCTTAATTTTTCTGGCTGAGGGTAAGACTGTCATTCCATGGTTATGTCCTGGTACATTGTTTTTAGCTTTAGACCTGGTATTAAAAGCAGGTTTATTACTTAAATTGTCCTGTAGAGCATTCATAATGTCTAAAATAACTGTTTAATACGCCTAAAAGAAGGAAAAAATGTATTAAAATAAGTAGACAAAAAATATTAGTAAAATAAATACTAATAAAAGCACTGAAGCTTAACATGAATTTATATATTTATTTAATTAAATAAAATATAATTAAAATTTGAAAAAATATATTAAAAATTAAATAATAAGTTTAAATAGACCTTTATAATAGTGAGTAGCTAGCTTACAAAGATTCAACCAAATACAATTATTGTTTTGTGTTATATTGGTGACCAAATACCAAATGAAATTGGGTTTATATAGGGTACAGTTACTACTGTAGATACCTAATTTTTATTTAATAAAAATTATAAAATTACTATAAGGGTTCTTTTACATAATAACTGAGCTATGATGACCCAATAATATGCTTCAAATCCAAATATTTAGATTATATGTGCTATACTAGGGTAAAAATTACATCCTAAGGTTATACTAAAACAGCAAGTAATAAATTAGGAAAGACCCCTAATTGTCAGAATATGCTAGTACTTAAGTATAATTTTACAGTGAATATTAATTGTCCTACTAGCTAATAACAAATAATTTATAGATTAAAACTCAGGGAAAGGCTAATAAAACTTTAATTCTCAATTGTTAACTTGCAATATTTGGATTGGTGTGGACTAATGGTGGAAAATAGGCTAATAAAATATAGTTATAGCTAATATAAAGATAATATCAATTTATAAGGGCTTTAAAATGTATTTTTATATGCTAATAATTTCTTAATAATGGTTATTTGATGTTTATTAATTAAGTTCTGTTTGATTACCTGCCAAATCCTCCTTTACTTATACCAAAATCCACTGGTGTGCACAGACCTTCAATCCAGATGATGTCACTTCTATCCCTGGCAATTACAGCACTTTGAGAGCTCATCACCTGCCAATGACTTCCACTTAAAGTTTTTTTCAACTAATATACCTCTATTAAAGGCCCTCCATCACAATCAATGATATCATACATCCATACTATAAATAGAGAAAACAGATAAAAGTAGATACTGTAAAAAAAGGTAAAATAACTCATCCAAAGTGAATAAAATGAAATAAAAATCATATAAAGTAACAAAATCAGCTTTCCAAGCCCTAATAACATCCTTAAGAATCCACATTAACCCAATAAACATATCCCAACCCATAAATATGTGAAAATCTCTTAAAGGAAGCAGATTAAATTGTCCAAACTGGATATATGCTTCTAAAAAAGGTGTATATGTTTTTCTAGGCGTGGTGAGTCCATTTAATATGTCCATATGACATACAATAAGCAGAAAAAGAAAGCTTATAGGCTATTTAGAGTGTAAAACCTGCATATAGACCTTTATATACATAATAGGGGGTATCAAAGTTAGAAATTTGTAGTTAATTAAAAGGAACTTTATAGCACAAAAAGTAAGCCAAAAACTTGACATTAATTCTCAGTAAAAAGGTTATTTGGGGCACAATATGGCATATTAAAAAAATAATCATGGTGGTTTTTGTGTAAAAAGGAGGTATTTTAAAATGGAAGCATTTTAACTTTGATACCCCCTTATATAACTACATATTTTACTGAATATGAGGTTTGTGCATACATATAAGCTTATGTATGTTTATAGTTACTCAATATTACTTAAGATAAATATATAATAGGGGGTATCAATGTTGACTGATCCGCAAATAAATTAATTGTGGATAAAAATCCTTATACCCCAATTATTTTCTGCAACTAATTTTACTAATAATTGGGTTATTAGACACTATACGTGTCAATTTTAACCTCTTATCCAACATTTTTCTACTCAATTTCTCATAACCACATCTTGGATAACTTTCTGTCATAACCACATGTTGCACCACTTTCTACCATAACCACATCTTGGACTACTTTCTGGATATGCCTTCTACCTTGCTGTGCACTCCCATTCTCATCCCATCCTGTTCATTCTATTCACTCAGAATTTCTCCCCATTTCATCTATTTGATTCTGCTCCTTTTCATCTCACTCTCTCATCTGCTTGTTTCTGCTCCTTGTCATCTTGCTATCTCATCTGCTTGTTTCTGCTCCTTGTCATCTTGCTATCTCATCTGCTTGTTTCTGCTCCTTTTCATCTTTAATTATCTTAACATGCCTTGTAATCATAGATCTTCTCAAAGGTATCCATCACCCAGTTGTTCTTCAAATCCCACTACTCCCTCTTTCCCCCACTCTGCTGAGAAATCTAAAATTGTTCAACTAATGAATGATTATAATCTCACTCTTATCAACTGGCTAAAAACTAAATCTAACTATGATTCATGTTTTGGTACTGAGTATGTGACTAAAGTAGTATAGCCCCCCACATCAAAAGCTAATGGCTATCTTCTAATGTCCAAAGAATTACGGAATAAGACTAATGGAAGGATAGATCTTTTACCAAAACAGATGTCTGAATACTTCAAGCATTATTGAGCCAAGTACAAGAAGGCAAAGAATCTTTCATCTTCTACTAGTTTTGGTATTACTGACCTCAATATCAGTAAGGGCATCAAATCCAAAGACAATAAACTTGATTCTTTATGTCCTTACTTTAAAGAGATTGATTCTATTTTTGGAAAGCAAGCTGATGTTAATCCTACAAACATGTTGGATGGTGAAGATTCTATCTCCAAACATTATGTCAAAAGAAATCTTTTTCTATCTTCTTCTACTCAAGCCTCCCCTTATTTAACTTCCACAAATCAAGATATCTTTCCAATAGATTCTTATGGAGATATAAACCAACCTGATCTAACTCAAGTATTTTTTTTCTTTTATCTTACCAATTCTTTTTTTATTTACATTTTCTTATTTCTGAATAGGCTGAAGAACAAACGCAGGAGCCACAATCAACTGAGTTAGAAGCCAGAGACAATGATGAGGAGGAAAATGTGACCTTGAACAAAAAGCAAAGGGCTTCAAGTTGTCTGAATTTCCACTCTCATAGAAGAAGAAAAAGTGATACTTCATCTCAAACCCCTTTTTCTTCTATTGAAGAATTTTTGGAGAAATGTGATGCTTGTAAGTGCTACCAAACCTCTTAATACTTTACTCTGATTTTCTTCTATTTTTTGTTAATATTTCTTATCACTCAAGAATAAGTGGAAGTTTCTAAAGAGACTCTAAAGTTGGAAAAGCAAAAATACAAGCTCTCCTTAAGGAAGGATGACAGGGTATATAATTTGGAAGAGAATAAGTTTGAACTCTCTCCACGGAAAGATGATAGGACACAAATCTTGGAGGAGAGGAAGGACAAACTTTCTTTACAGAAAGTTGATAGGGCACAAAACTTGGAGGAGAAGAAATTTGAGTTATCTCTAAGTATTGAAAAATCAAAGAAAGAGGAGAAAACACTGGATCATCAAAACAACATGGAACAGATGAAATATACGCTTGATTGTGAAGAAAATTCCAAAAAGAAAGATTTCTTGATAGAATGTGATAAAGCTAATAAATCTGATGTGAAAATTTAACGTTTAATGAAATTGTTTGATGACTTGTTTGTTTTATTTATCTCACACTTCAACTTTTCATAATTTGTACATAAAAGTTTATCTTAATTTCCTGTATTTTTTTACTCTATCCATCATTAGTAGAATTTTCATATTTTAATGTTATAAATTCTCTTTTCAATAAAATTTTCAAGAATTTTTAAAGTTAAAAATTCTTTTTCAGTCATAATTTTCAAGTCACATTTGAAAATTTCCCAATCCGACCCCTTCATTTGATTGAACTAAGGGGCAGGTATCACCAAAATTCTTTCAAGTAAAGAATTTTGCAAGTCTTATATGAAATTTTGGAAATACTCCCCCCTACATTTTATTGAAGTAACAGATGGGTATCACCAAAGTTTCAAGTCAAAAAAAATTTTTAAGTCTGATATGAAAATTTGGCAATACCACCCCCTGTATTTTATTGAATTAAGGAAAGGGTATCATCAAATTTTCAAGTCAAATTTTTTTTAAAGTCTGATATAAAAATTTGGCAATATCCCCCCCTTCAATTTATTGAATCAAAGAAATCAAATGGAAAAAAAATTGAAAATTTAAAATTTCTATAACCAATTATTTTCACAAGTCCCAATCAAGTCTTGCTATTTTATATAATAGCCATTAGAACAACCAAAGGCCAGATGCACCTAATCTATCTTGATGTAACTTTAAAAAATAATTGGAAGAGACAAATCCAAAATTAAAATTGAAAATTTCTACAACCAATTATTTTCACCAGTCCCAATCAAGTTTTCTATTTTATATAATAGCCATTAGAACAACCTAAGCCCAGATGCACCATTATATAAAAACAGTAATCTATCTTGATTTAACTTTAAAAAATAATTGGAAGAGAAAAATCCAAAATTAAATGAAAAAAAATTAAAATTGAAAATTTCTACAACCAATTATTTTCATCGGTCCCAATCAAGTTTTCCTATTTTATATAATAGCCATAAGAATGACCTAAGGCCAGATGCACCATTATATAAAAACAGTAATCTATCTTGATGTAACTTTAAAAAATAATTGGGAGAGACAAATCCAAAATTGAATGAAAAAAATTAAAAAGGATAAATAAAATTGAAAAAGAGGAAAATAAAAAGGGAAGTTTGAAAAAAATTAAAAAAAATAAACAAAATTAATAAAAGAGAAAAAAAAGGGAAAAAAAATTCGAAGAAAATATTTTATGATAGAAAAAAAATAATATTTTATTTGCAATACTTGACAGATCTACAAAGAGCAATTTTTTTATATAATTTTTTTTTGATTATTAATACGATTAATAAGACCTTCATTTATTTGGAATGAACAGCAAAAATGGGTAAATTCTTTACAAGAGACTAAAGTTGGAGGTGCTTTAGTTGTTTGATGCCAATGTTGAGAAGAATTCCATATAGCTTCAACTATTCAATTGGCTATACCAAAATCAATAATACATTAATGGTCAGGAAAATAAAGGCCATGTCCCTCATCAGAGCAGGGTGATGGAATAGAAACACTAGTCTCTGGATTAATATAAGAGAAAATTCTAAATGTTAGAGAATTCTTATCATGTTTATCTAGATGAACATGATTGTAAAATCTATTATAAGTGATGATAACATTTGAAAAAAAAAATAATCATTTATTTCTTCTTCCCATTCAGGATCAGAACAATTTTTCAAACCTGATTCTAAATCAAGTTGATGGTTTTTTTGAAAAGCTTGAAAAAATAATTTTTTAAAATGATTTTCCAAGAAAATATTTAATGATCCCAAAAAATTCCATTGTTTCAGATCTTTTTCCATTTGCTCCAGTTTCAAATTTTTCAATAAAGAATAAATTCCTGAAATATATGACAAAATTAAAAATTACTTATAATAAAAAAAATTTTTATACACCAAAAGAAACTCCTTTATCATATCCTGGTCGCCAACCAAAACCTTTCATCACACCAGAAATCAGATTTTTATTTGATAAGGATTGTCCAACCAAAGCCATTTGATAGAGAGTAGAAATTAAATCAGAAAGCTGGCTAAAAACTTCATACTTTTTCCCATTTAATGAATGAGCTTCTAAGATGAATTCGGGTTTGTATCTATTATTGAAAACTGCAACAATGAGATCTATACAACCTTCTGTAAGGTTTTTGATGTTTTTGTAAAAAAAAAAATTCTTAATATTTGATATTGAAGTCTTGTAAAATTTGAGATCATCCAAATATAAAAAGAATTTTTTGCAATATATCTTCATCCTAACCAATTTTCTATTTTTAAAATATTTTGTCTTTGAATTTATGGATTTTTTTAGCTGTTTCCATGATTTTCCGCTTTTTATTTTCTGGTAAGGAAAGCTCAGATTGATTGGCAGAAGGAATAGAATTAAAGGAAATTGAAGAGATAGAAGAAGGTAAAGATAAAGAAGAAGAATTTGAATATATTGAAGGAATAGAATAGAAGGAGCGTGAAGAGATAGAAGAAAGTAAAGATAAAGAAGAAGAATTTGAATATATTTGATGATTATTCTTTGAGCTTTAAAGATTTGAGGATAAGGAAGAAAGTGACAGTAAAGATGATTCAGAAGAAATCGATGATGATGAAGATGAGCAAGTTAAATTTCCCATAGTAACTTCCTGGAATAAAAAAATTATAAAACAAAAAAATAAAAAATAAAAAAATAAATATATTAAAAAACCCCCAACAATAAAAAATTATAAGTAAAATAATTGAAAAGAAAAAAAAATTTTGGTAAAAAAAAAAAAAAAAAATTAGTTGCAAAAATATCAGTAAAAAATTTTGAAAAAAATTAAATTTCAAAATAAAAACCTGAATTATAATTAAAATACAAGGTAAAATAAAATCACCCAAAAAAAAAGAGTAAATAAAAAAAATTTAAATAAATTCAGTAAATTTAATTTCAAAAAAAATAAATAAATAAAAATTACTTACCTGCTATTGGAAATACTTCTTGATATCATTCAATCCAATTTATTAAAATATAATTAAAAAATTGATTTCAGTAAATTTCAGAATAATTAATTATTTGCAAAAACAAACAAAAAAAAATTAAATTACTTCATTTATTTTGGAAACAGGGGGAAATGTCCAGAAACTAAGGGAAAGAAAAAAAATTCTGTAAAAAAAATCAAAAAGCAGATATTAGTCTTTTTTTTTCTTCAAAATGCCCTCCTTGCCCACCTCAACCCCCCCCTTTAACCCCTCCTTACCTGCCTCAAGCCCCCCCTTTAGTCCCCCTTTACCCTCCTTTTACCCCCCCTTTACCCTCCCTTTACCCACCTCTTTACCCCTTCTTTACCCTCCCTTTACCTCCTTTACCCCTTTTTTATTCCCCTTTACCCCCTCCTTGGCCCCCTTAAGCCCCACCCCCTTTACCCCCTCAATCCCCCCTCAAATCCCTCCACACCCCCCCCCACACCACCTACTTATTGAATCAACTTATCGAATCATTACCGATTCAATAAGTAGGTGGTGGGGGGGGTGGAGGGGTTTGAGGGGGGATTTGAGGGGGGGGGTTGAGGGGGCCAAGGAGGGGGTAAAGGGGGGGTTTGAGGGGGGAAAGTGGGGGGGTTTGAGGCAGGCAAGGAGGGGGTAAAGGGGGGGTTGAGGTTGGAAAGGAGGGATTAAAGGGGGAGTTGAGGTGGCCAAGAAGGGGAGAAAGGGGGGTATGGAGGAAGACAAGGAGGGGGGAAAGGGGGGGACTTGAGGTGGCCAAGAAGGGGAGAAAGTAGGGTATGGAGGCAGACAAGGAGGGGGGGAAGGGGTATGATGGAGGGTGAAAAAAAAGATAAAAAAAATCAAAAAGATAAAAAAGATAAAACAAAAAAAAAATAGTCTAACCTTGAAAACCAAAAAAAAGAACTTACAGGACAAAAAAAAATATTAAAAAAAAGGACAAAAAAAGAGAAAAGATAAATTATTAGCAAGTATAAAAATCAAAAATATGAAAAAATGACTTATCTGGAGAGATGAGATGAGAAATAGAGGAATGAAATAGAGGAATTGAAAATATTTGACTTATGTTTGAGGAGAGGTTGAAAAGGATATGAGTGATGAATGAAAAAAAACACTGACAAAATATGTGATTTCAGAAAATGTGATTTCATGGTGAGCTGGTGAAAGAAAACCAATGAGCCATCCAAAAAAAAGAGAAGTGCTTCCCAGCCTTCTAGCACCAATGCAGGGGGTCTGCCTGATGTCAGGAGGCCCGCCTAGAGGGGGCTGGAACACTCTGAAGCCAGAAAAACCACCAAAAACCTCCAGTAAAACCCAAAATACTTAGAAAAATCCACCGCAACTACTAAAACCCTTAGAACACAATTTTAAAATATGAAAACATTGTGACATAAATTGTAGAGCCAAATTAGCTCTACTTAATGTTACTAAGTACTTAACCCTAAGACTTAAGGTTAGCCCTTAAAACACAAAAACAAAATTAAACAGCTATCTTTTAGAAATGAAAAATGAGTAAATCACCCCTTAAAACTTGGAATATGAAAAATATCAACAAGACATCAAATATAGAGAAAATTAGGGTTATCCAATTGTAGTACTCACATAACTGTAGTCCTAATATTTACTGAATAAAAATAGAAAAACACTCAATTTTTCAATGAATGCCAATTAAGACATACCAAAACAACACCAAACAGAGCAAAAAAGGTGTCTGCCAATGTTGGAAGACCGCACCATTAATTCAAAAAAAAATGAATTTAATCAAACAAAAATACCAAAACAAGTGAATAAAGTACACAAAGTGGACATGTGGAGAGCACTAAAATAAAAGTTTAAAAGTGTTGTGAAGTGAAATGTTGGAGAGTGATTGGTATTATAATGGATTGTATGCCGGTTGATTGAATGTTTTGTGTTTCAAGGGAGGGGAGAGCCTGTGCTGGTTCAGGATCCTCTTCTTCATAAAAATCATTCTACTCATCCTTTAAATCAGCTAGGATATTGTGGAGTATAACGCAAGTCATGATCCAATGATTTGCAGTTTTGATCTCCAATTTTTTTTGAAATTGGATTCTGAGCTCCCGAAGACTAGAAAATGCTTTCTTTGAAATACCTATAGCATGTTCAATCTGTACTCTTGATTGGGCAAGGTGATGATTAAATTTAGTTTTGGGGTCATTTTCTAAGGTTGCACCACAGAAAGCAGGTATAATGTACTTCCCACTTGCATATGCTGAGTCTCCAAGGAGGTACTAAGATTTGTCAAAGTATGAGTCTGGGGTTTGAGAAATCCTCATTTTTTGGAAGACAGAAGAGTCATGACATGATCATGGCCAGCCACTGTGAAAAGAAATAAATTTTTTATTGACATCACATATAAGTTGAACCGAAATAGAGTATCTAGAAGGAAGATAAAAAGTTAGTTCATGAATGATGAGAAATTGGAGAAGATTTTTAATAAACCTTTTTTTGCGATCAAAATAATGGTTCCCATCATGAGCAGTCTTTTTACTCAAAGGTATGGTTGTGCCATCAACAAAACCTACACAGTCAGGAAATCCTTTTGCTTGCATTACTTGAGAGGATTCAATTTGTTGTTCTGGAGTTGGCTGAGCAAGTGTTTGAGACTTGAGGGAAAGGATAGCAATCATAAAGCGCTTGGTGTATAATATCACTGTAACATATATTATTTTAAATAGATTATCCAAAAGTCATACAGCAGCACTGTTTCCATTTTAGCCAAAGCAACATAGTGCAACAGCAAGTTGAATGGCAGGATTACGCTGTTTGTTATGAGAATTGTTATGAAAGATAGGATGTTCAGAGATGAGTTGATAAATTTTGAAGAAAGAATTGGGTGAAGTTCTAAATAGCTGAGTGAAGTTTAGTTGAGGAATGTTGAGAATGGAGTGGAGATCATATTGGTGATCATGATAAAGATTTGGCCCTCTCAAATTGAGGTAATGCTTTTTGGAAAGAAAACAAAAATAGGCTAAAGCATCTTCCAAATCAGAGTCAGATTTATAGTAGAGGTCTAAAAGTAAAGTGATAGCATTCATAGTGGAGTGAAATAGCCATCTAGTAGAGAGGTGCTTCATTCTTGTTGGTAGTATAGGTGTTGGTAGAAGGTTTAGATGATGAGTGGGAAGTTGGATTTCACCACCAAATGTGCAGTTGGGTTGTGTAGATAGAAAAAAAACTTAAGTTTTCACCATCAAAATTAAGTAGCATAGAGTGAGGAGAGACTTAAGGATGGCATCAGCAATTATAAGTAAGGTGACTTTCTTAAAAATCCATCATGGATGTGATGAGTTTAGGATCAGGAAGTAGGAACAAAAATGGGGGTTTAGGAGGCAGGATAATGCATTATGATGGATTCCTTATCCACTAGCCCCGGGGCTAGTGGATAAAAATCTTTCACAATTACTAATGTCTGATCCCTAATTGTGGATCCCTGAACATTGATACCCCCTAATTAGTACATTAGCACCTTAATTAAAATTATGGGGCTATGTATAAGCTATTAAGATTCCTATAAGTCATATGATAGTGTAATAAATATATATATAGGCATAATAACCATATATATAAGTTCTATAAGCATAATTTTAACTTATAATCTTAATGAAATTAAGGTTATCTTATTTTAAACATAAGAAATACTCATTCCTGGGGATACCTAGGCTGACAGATAGTGCTTGGGGTAGAGCTTTTGGATTGAGCCTTGTCCTTTCCCTTTTGAGTGGTTTTGGCTTGAGATAATGATTGAGTTTGTCAATTATAATTCAAAGAAGGTCTCAATTTAAGCTTTTAACTGTGAGATTTATGATCATGAAGCCTTTTTTGAAGAGGGCCCTGATGAATGCCATAAATTTTGAGGGTGCCATCCATTAATTCCGTTTAAGTGTTCATTTTTTTACCATGAAGATATAATTGGTCCAGAATCCTAAAAATGAGTCCCTTTTTTAGATGATACTTTAAAGCTTCATAATTTCAACATACTCAATTTCTTAGAGCCCTGATATTTGAGAGATATTCAGAAGCTTTCCCATTATTGTTCATGCAAAGAAATCTAATTTAATTTCCATATTATTGATTTTAATAGGATCACCATATAACATAAAGAGTTGATCTTTGAATTTCTCCCAATTTTTAATGAGTAGATTGGTTTCTGTCAAAGAAATAATGAGAAAATATGCTTTGAACCATTGTCATGTTTTCCCAGATGTAAATGATGAGGCATAAAATACCTTGGAGCAATCAGTATTAAAGGTTCAAGGGTCATTATGGAACAATAATTTTAAGGTTTGCAAAAAAAAATGCAACTTTTGGAATTTTCTTCATCAAATTTATTTGTAGATTTTATTGAAGGAGTTTTAAACTAAGAGCACTCAGAATGAGAAGTATTAAAAATTTATTTCACTAATACTTTCATGAAATCTTCCCATGAAGTATCTTGGCCAGGATCAGAAGTTTGTCCCAAAGGGTTTGTAGCCAAGGCTGATGGTGCTTTGTGCATAGCATCATTGTCTTCTTCTTCTTCACTAGAATATTCAACATCCTGCATCATGTCATCCACAGATTGAACTGAATTTTTCCTTTCCCTTAGTTTGAGAGGTTCAAGAGAATGAGTTTGGGAAATAGGTTTCAATGCTTGTTGCCTATCCCTGACATGAGCTCAAGTAGTTACTCCCATAACAGTAGTGTGTTGAAAGAGTGCCATTTAAAATTAGCTCCTGAAAATATGTAGTAGTGTTAATCAAAAATAAGAACTAAGGAGAATTAAATTATTCTGTCACCAGACAGCCTATGCACAAAGTTGAGGGTGTTCCTGAGTAAGTGAGGTTGGAAAAGAAGATTTACAACTCCTTTGAAGCACAGAGGAATGATTTGATGGAGTGGTTCAAAGATAATTTAAAGATAAATTAATACTTCTTCAAGATAAGTTCAAGGTGAATAATAATGTAATTTTAAAGTGACACTTAGTATTTAGGTTAATCTCAGGAAGGGTTGGAACTTAACAATCAAAGAAATATTTAGGAATTTTAAGATTGAATGAAATTTGTTATTAAGAAAGGTAGGAAAAAATAATAGTCTTATAAAAATTCAACTACTATCAAAACATTATTATAATTTAATTCTTAGGAATGTAGAACCAAATCCACCCAATTATATAGATAACTCCACCTTGAATTGACTTCATTACTAAAGCGCCCTTACTTTATCACTGACCCTCCAATATAGCCCACAGATCCTTTAACTGTCCTCCTATTACTATTCACAGACCTTTAATTACCCTCAGATACACAATAACCCAACATTGAAAATATATCATCAACCATAGTACCAATACATTGTGCATTTGTGTAAAACTGAAAAGTATAAGTATATGATTGACCAATTCAAAGTTAAGGTTTAGATAAGGTGGTCAAATCAAGACACACAGTGGAAAAAGGCAGCTGCTATGTAGATGTTGCTTCTGTGCTTTTTGTATGGATTAAAAGATTAACTTTTACTTTGAGTGTCACATGGCATGTGAAAGTATCCCAGGATGTGTTGGATTTTTGATAGCACAGCTATTTCTTTTATTCAGAAACCTGCTCATAGGAATATTTATAGAAGCACACTATGCAAGTTTATTTTGGCAAAAACTTAACCTGCACTTTATTATATTATGGCCTGCAGATCACCAAATTTTTTATAAGTAAAAAAATATTTTTGCAATACCCTCTTCTGATGTTTAAAATATCAGGGGGTGGGGATCGCCATTTTTTACTAAGGCAAAAAAATGTTTTTGAAAAAATGGCAATACCATCCCTTGTATTTTATTGAAGTAGGAGCACATAATTCCAAAATTCAAGTTCATTGCATAAACTAACATGTAAACAAGTAATATAAGATAACTAAAAAACCTAAATAAATGACAATTCAAGTAAGAATGTGAGTGGAAATTGTCTGTGACAGAACTCAATGAATTAAATCACATGTGTATAAATAGACCTCATCAGGAAAACAAATGTCCTCATGATTACCATTATATGACACATGGCCTGATTTCTCATTAATTCAATTAAGTAGAGCATTATGTATGACTTGTAAAATGTTAATTCATGAAATAGGGGGTGTCAGTTCTGGCAAATCCGCACTTAACTTAAGTGCGGATTTCAAACCAAATCAGCACTTACAAATCAGCACTTAAATTTTGCAAAAAAGTCACTTATTTCAAAAAAGGGGGTCAGTTATGACCTCAAATCAGCACTTTTTTCCCGTTTTTTTTCACAACCACATTTTGGCCACAAAGCATCCCTTCCTTTCTTACCCCATCCCTGTCACATGTGACACACTGACCTTCCTCGCTACCTACCCATCAATCCTCAGCACACACCCCTTCCTGACATTTTCAATATTTTGACCAGGCATGTTTACATTCTTTTTTACTTATTTCTTCTACTTCTTAATCTTTTTTCTATGGGTGTCAGTTCTGACCTCAAATCAGCACTTTTTTTGAGATTTTTTTTTTCAAAACCACATGTTGGCCACATCATCCCTTTCTTTCCTATACCATTTTGTACTCTCCAAATGTCCTCTTTGTGTACTTCATTCACTTGGGTTGGTATTTTGGTTTGTTGCATATTCATTTTTTTTGGAATTTACGGTGAAATTTTTTTTTTTGGATGGCTCATTGGTTTTCTTTCACCTGCTCAACATGAAATCGCATATTTTCTGAAATCGCATATTTTGTCAGTGATTTTTTTTTTCATTCATCCCTCATATCCTTTTCCTATTCTCCTCCAACATCCCTCAAACAATTTGGTTTCATTCATTTTGTCATCTCATCTCTCCAGGTAAGTCACTTTATTCTTTTTTTTTTGATTTTTTGATTACTAATTATAATTTTTTTTGTTTTTTTCTGTTTATTTTATTTTTTTTATCTAAATTTTTTTTGTAAGTGGTTATTTTGGATTTCAATGGTATAATTAACCTTTTTTTTCTCTCCCTCTTTACTTTCTTTTTTAGCTCCATCACCCTACTCTTCATCCCTCCTTGGCATGGTCATTATCCCCCCTTTCCCTTATTTCACTTTTTTTTGGCTCCATTTCATTGAAACACATACATTGCACATTCTTTATGCATTTCACTTACTCCATATTCAATTTCCCCACAATTCCAACATCAATCTTTCTCACTCTATTTTTCCTACTTTTCAATCAAGGTAAGTTTCATCTCCTTTTTTTCATGCCTATATGATATCTCATTCCATTTATGAAAAGTTCATACTTAAATATATGTATGACTCTTATCTGGATAACAGTGAACTTAAAAAACTCCTTTTGATCTCATCTTCATTACTACTTTTCAAGTTTTTGTAAAATTTTGAAAATCAGACTCGGAATTAGGGTTAGGTTTATTCAAATCTAATGTTCTTTTAACTGAAGATTCTCCTGAAGGCTACCTTTCATTTCCTACAAACAGATTTGAATTTGATTCAGTGGTTGCTGAGATATTGACCGTTAAAGTTGAGCCTTTTTTTTCCCAATTTAAATTTTTATTTCATTTTTTTATGTAACAAATTAGGGTTAGGTTTATTTAAATCACATGTCCTTTAACTGAAGATTCTACTAAAGCATATCTTTCATTTCCCACAAACAGGTTTGAATTAGGTTCAGTGGTTTCTGAGATTTTGACCTTTGAAGTTGAGCCTTTTTTCCAAATTTCACTTGTCTTATTTCACATTTTTATATTGCATATTTAGAGGATAAGGATTCTGAAACTCTTATATGATTATTATCTAGGCATTTCAATTATATAGGCATATATTCGTTGCTCACAAATATCACTAAAGCTCAAAAAGATGAAGATTTTTGCTTATGGGACACTCTACCTTCCTTTAACTCTTTTCTTGCTCTTCGACTCAAAAAGCACTGTAATAAAGCATTTGAAAAAAATCATGAACCTGCAACCATAGTAGGAATACCGAATTGGTGTGACTCCGAATGGGAAGATATCAGCCACGAATATCTTTTATTTTCTAATGTTATTATCACTCATTCTGGATTTCACAATAAAATTCACACTGATACCAAGGACACCAATTTTCTTACTTTTGGTATATTCTCATATATCAAACCGATTACTGGCCAACAAATACCATCTCCAGCTAAAATCAAATGACATGGTTTATATTTTCCAGACCACTGGTGCATCATTGATTTTGGTTTGGGAAATGGTATCATCAAAACTATTTGGAATTCTTCTAAGGATAATCATCAAACAACCAAAGCTCCTCCTGGTTTGGAATCCTGTCAAGATTTAACACATTTTGGTTGCTCATTTCAAATCAGTCATAAGTTGATTCAAAGAATCAATAAGGTAATGAAAGAAGTTAAAGTTAATCGATTTAAAAAAACTTTATTTAGATCCAAAAAGTATAGGGATTAGAGTTGTCATCAAAAATTTTATATTTTTCGTAAATTTTTAATAAATATTTTTTATGTATCAATTTCCTCAACTAAAGTAATGGGCCCACAACCTTGTGTTGTATAAATGGTAATCATGATAACATTTATTTGTTTCATGGGGTTCCTCTAGCCTATACCTGTGGAAAGTCCCAAACTTTTGTTTCTAGATTTGATCTGCATTTTGGCTGAGGGATTGTCATTACTTTAAACTAGGGAAATTGATATATATTAGATATTTATTTAATAATTTATGTAATTATATTAAATTTAGATGACTTCCACCACTTACTTCAATAAAATGCAGGGGGGGTATTGCCAAATTTTCAAATCTGACATGTGAAATTGATGACTTAGAAAAATATTGGTGATATCCACCCCTTGCTTCAATAAAATGCAGGGGAGAGTATTGCAAATTTTTTAAAACAGATATGGAATTTTTTTGACTTGTAAATATTTTGGTGAAAATTTTTTACGAGAATGTGAAAGTAATTGTTTCAACCTTGAGCAGGTTTCTGGCTCAAAGGAATAGCAGTACCATCAACAAAACCAATACATCCTGGGAAGCCCTCTGCTTGCATAACCTGAGATGATTCAAGTCGCTCTTCTTTTGTTGGCCAGGTGAGAAGTTGAGATTACAAGGAGTTGATGGCAGTGATACATTGTTTGGTATAAGTGTTAACTGAACAATACCTTAAATCAAAGACATTTTCTAAACATTTCAAAGCGGCTCCATTACCATTTGAACCCAAACGACATAGTGTGATGGCCAATTGAATTGAAGGATGTCGTTGTTCTTTTTGAGAATTATTGTGAAATATGGAATGATCCTGAATAAGCTCAAGAAATTTAAGGAAAAATTCCTGAGAAGTCCTGTAAAGCTGTCTAAAACTGGGTGTAGATAGTTTAAGAAGTGTTTGGATGGTGTACTTGGGGGTATGAAGTACTTGAGGCTTTCAGGGAAGAAGGTAGCTTTTTGTGGCCATTTTTGATAAAAAGACAAAATCTTCTTCTAGATCAGAATCAGAATTGCAATCAGAGTCCAAGAGCAGTTCAAGAGCCATGAAAGTCATTGCTTTATGTAATTTATCACGATTTGAAATTGAGGAAGGCATAACTCTTATATGATATGATATGAAGATGTAAGTGATGTACGATGTTTTGAGTTATGAAGTGTTATGCTGCGGAGTGCTGCGTATGAATGGGATGATGCTGACAAATCAGTGAAATGGGACTTGATGGTGAAATCAGCACTTTTGGTTGAGAAAGTGCGGATTTGAGTGAAATAAGTGACTTATTTCATTTTGAAATCCACCAGTGTTGGGGCTAGTGTGTTTTGGAAATCCGCACTTATTTAAGTGCGGATTTGTAAGTGCGGATTTGCCAGAACTGACACCCCCTAATAAAGATAAAAGTTGACAACCTATATAATGAGGATAAAATTTTATTTAACAATAAGATATGTCAGTTATATCTTCTTGTCTAAAATCTTAAATATGTTTATCAGTGGTCTAAATATATTTTGTCGGTTATGATAAGAATGCCAGTGGAGAGTTATTTATACCTGTCCCTAGTGACAATAGTGTTATCAGTTTATACAAGTTATATCAAATTAATCCAAAAAACAATATAATGTAGCAAAAAATAAATGAAATATATCTAAGAGATTTTTGAAAGTTTGTTTGTTAGAATAAGATTGAAAGAGTATGTTATCATTCTGTAATATCTATGTATACTCATACTTCTAACACTTGAGAATATAACATCTATGTCATCATTTATTGTAGAAAAACAACCAACAGATATGATATTTAAGAAATTCTGAATTTAGCATTAGTTGTGACTTCCTTCACAACAGTTTCCTTCAAAACTATATTACACCCCAGAATTTTTTTCTACCTGATGTTTTATTTTTTACCTCCCCTTTTTTTCATACCTTATTGGTCCTTTTCACAAACTGCCTATTTATTTGAAAGGAGAATCCAAAGTGTTTCAATTCTTCACATGATTCTAACCTAGTTGGAGCTTTAGTTTTTTTTTTATTGTGAAGATTCAAATACCAAATTGCTTCAATTATTCCATTTCCTGTTCCAAGGTTGATAATGCATCAATGGTCTGGAAATTTTAAACCATGGCCTTTAGTATAAAATGAGGATGATGAGATAGGAAGACTACTTTTTGGATCAATAGATGAGAATATTCCTTATTTGAGAGAGTTGAGATCATTTTTACCCATTTGAACTTTATTATGAGATCCACCAAATTTTATCATCACATTAGAAGTAAAAATATCATAATTACCCAGTTTAAACCATACTTCATTAGTCCAATTAGGGATTCTAAAGTTAGTTCCAAAAAAGTGTCCCAAAATTTGGTAAAATAGTGTCCCAAGATTCACCTAAGATCTCCCTAAAGGTTGCCAGAAAAGTTCAAAAAATGCTAAAAAACACCAAAAAAACACTTTAAAATAATTTTAAAAAGTTTTTTAACTGATTCCAAAGGTTTCCAAATTGATTTAGTATAAAAAAAATGCCCAAAAACACTTAAAATTTAATTGTAAATGCTCAGAAAATTTTTCCAAATGGTTTTAACAAAAAAAAACTAAAAAAAAGACCAAAAACTCCTAAAAACAAGTGGGAAATGATTGGAAAATTTTTCTGAATGGCTTCTGAATGATTCCAAAGCAGTTTAGCAAAGAAAAAGGCCAAAAATGAGAAAAGAACTAAAAATGAGTGGAAAACACTAAAAATTCAATAAATCAAGAATAAAACAGATAGAGAACAAGAAAAAAAGGGAAAAAAACCAGGTTAATTAGCAATTTTTAAAAAAAAGATGATAAGAAAAACTAAAAAAAGAAAAAAAAAGACATTTTGATCAGCAATCAAATTAAAAAAAATGAGAAAGTGACTTACCTTGAGAGCTGTGAAGTGAGAAGTATCAGGACCAACAATAAGTTATGAAAGTGAGAGAAGATAAGAGGATGAGATACCATAGTGTGACAGAAACTTAAAAATGTCATGTGATTGCAAATGTTATGCAATTTCAAGTCTGGGAGCTTAACCGAAACAAGTGGAACTGGGAAACTGGGACACTGAGGAGTTTCATTGCAAAAAATTATTGGGTAGGGAGGGAGGTCAGTGTTGTTAGGATAATAGTATTTCCCTGGTTTTAATTATGGATCAAATACATATACTTCCATTACTTGAACTTGTCTGATTCTTTTATTAAATTTATGAAATAGAAGAATGCATTGTAGTTCAATGGGAAATCAGTTGTATTATATATATTGGGTTGATTTAGTTTATTCTACTCATACTTTTTGATTTCTCCTTACTTATTACTTTGTTGTCACTCTACATTCCTCACTTGACCGAGCAGGTTTGTGCACTACTTCAGCAACTCCAGCTCCATCTCAGTGTTACTAGATAGAGGACTTACAGTTGTATAGAAGGTGTGAACTAATAGTGTTATACTATTGCTATTTTATTCTTATTGTTGTTTACTTTATAGGTCAGCACATCATATATTAGTACCTTATACACTTCATTAATAGTTAATGGTACAAGTATTATATTCAGGTTTGTTTAAATTGTTTAATGAATTATCCTTTTTGATTTCTCCTTACTGTTAAGACCTAAGAAGGCGGACTACCACTAGCGCTGATGCTAGCCTTAAATGGGACTGACTATGTTGAGTTACAACAGTGAGACTAACTAGACTGACTATGTTGGGGTTACCAACAGTGAGGGGTAGACGGGACTGACTATGCTAACTAAGAAGTGAGACAAGAGAGTAATTGGATTACTAAATAAGTTGTCCGATGAGGAGCGCACCACAGCGCTTGCCCCCATATAACCCCCTTATGCATTATCCACTCTTCCGCCTCTTTACGATGCATAGCGCCCATAGCGCTCCTCCTCTCCACCTCTCAAACCAAATCCTAACATTACCCCCTCTTTTACTCCTCCTGCCCCCTGCGCTCCTTCTAAAACTCCTTCAACTTTCCCTTAGCGTTCATCAAATTAACCACTGGCTCCCAAGACCTATCTCCAACCCCATAACCCTTCCAATGCACTAAATACTGAACCTTTCCTCTATACACCCTCTTTGCAACAACCTTTTCCATCTCAAACTCTTCCTCATTTCCCACCTGGATTTGCGCTGGTTGTTCTTCTGGGAGCCCTGGGATCGTATCTTCTCTGTGCTCTTTAAGTAATGAAATATTGAAAACTGGGTGTACCTGCCTCATTGAGATTGGTAGCTCCAGTTTGTAAGCTGAGTCAGATACTTTGCACTTGACTTTGAATGGACCCACTTTCTTGTGATCTAGTTTAGCGCTGGGAGGTAATGTGGAAAGAAAACGTGAGCTGAGCCAAACCTTGTCACCTACCTGTAGCGTGCGGTGTTGGGTCTTTCCATGATCATGATGACGCCTCATTGCTTGCTGAGATAACCTAAGCGCTGCCTCTAGTTCTTGACATATACTCAGTATCTTCTTGATCCGCTCTTCAGCTTACGGGACTTGTAATGTGGATGGGGTACCAATTGAGAATGTTGGGTGGTACCCATATTTGGCATAGAATGGTGACATGCCTGTTGCAGCATGTGTCCTATTGTTGTACAAGAATTCTGCAAGTGGTAATAGCTGTACCCAATCATCCTGCTGATAGTTAATGAAGTGGCGCAGGTATTGTTCGATTGCCTTGTTTACTATCTCAGACTGCCCATCAGTTTGTGGGTGCCATTCTGTTGATAAGATGGGCTTAATATTCAGTTGTTCATACCTTTCTTTCAACAACTTAGAGTTAAAGGTACTTCCCCTATCTGATACTATACTATCAGGCAATCCATGCAATTTCCACACATGCGCCACCATTAAATCTGCAATACCCTCTGATGTAACCTTGGTGGTGGTGGGTACAAAGTGCGCCATCTTGGTGCAGCGGTCAACTACTGTGAGGATAGCATTCTTTCCTTGTGACTTGGGTAACTCCACTATAAGATTGTAGGAGAGCTCTTTCCATGGCTGTTTGGCAATTTTTAGTGGGGTCAGTGGTGTCGTTGTTGGACTAACCTTGTTCCTCTGACAAGAGTAACATGCTGCTACATAGCGCTGAATATACGCCTTCATGGACTTCCAGTAAAAATTGCCATTTACCAGTTCCACTGTCTTCAGCGTTCCTGGATACCCTGCGATTGGGGAATCATGTCTTGATTTGACTACCTGCCTTTTGAGTTCTTCATCATTTGGAACCACTATCCTTCCATTCCAATATAGCGCTTCCCCTTCTAGGTGATACTCCTCCAGTCCTTTCCTTACCAATAACTCTTTTGATAAGAGTGCCTTCACTAACTCCTGTACTCCCTTGTCCTTTTCCTGTCCCCTCCTTACCCATTCCATCAACTCCTCATCCCCTAATTCTACCTCATCTAGGATTACCCCCTTCAATAGAGTTGTGCCAACCATATGAAGCTGGTCCGGTGCTGGGCGCAAATCAGAACTTCGCAATAGCGCATCAGGTTTGCCACTTTTTTTCCCTGGTCTGAATGTAACAACAAAATTAATTCTACTCAGTAGTTCTGCCCAGTGCGCTTGTCAGCGAGTCAACTTTTTTGTGGTCAGGAAGGTTTCCAAATTTTTATGATCTGTGTAGATGATGACCTGGAGCCTGTGAGGCCCTCCTTCCAAGTAATGGCGCCAGGTGCATACCGCCTCTACTAGTGCCAATAACTGCTTATTGTAAATCTCATGGTTCAATTTGGCCCCTAGTAGTGTACGTGACAAATATGCTACTGGGTGGAGGACATTTTCATCATCATATTGGGATAGAACTGCACAAAGTGCGAAATCTGAACAGTCACATTCAAGAACAAATGGCTTCAATAAGTCAGAGATTGAAAGAATAGGGGCTGTTACAAATTTTCTTTTCAGGTAGGTGAACGCATCTTTTTGGCTTTCTGTCCAGATGAACTTGGCTTCCTTCTTTGTTAGGTCATGCAATGGCCGACAGACGTGGGAGTAATTTTCAATAAAACGGCGGTAAAAATTTTCAAAACCTAAAAATGACTGGAGTTCCTTTACTGAAGTTGGTTTTGGCCATTCTGTTACTGCCTTTACTTTCTCCTGGTCCATTTGCACCTTATTCTTTGAGATAATCATGCCTAGATAGGGGATTTCACTCACAGAGAAGACACATTTCTCTGGTTTCAACCACACTTGGGCCTCCTTTAAACGCTGAAAACAGTCCCTCACACGTACCTGGTGTTCCTCCATTGATCTTGATTAAATCAAGATGTCATCTAGATTCACCACTACATCTATCCCTATTCTATCTCTAAAGATTCTATTGGTTAAATGTTGGAATGTGGCAGGCACATTACATGGACCAAATGGTATTTCCAACCATTCCAAATGACTAAATTTAGTGCAGAATGCCAGTTTGTGTTCATCGCCTTCCTTCACCCATATGTTATGGTAGCCTGCCCTAGGATCTAAGGATGTGAAGATCTCCGCGCCTTGAAGACTATCAATTAGCTCACTAGTCAGAAGAAGGGGGTATCTGTTTTTTACTGTCAGCGCGTTTAACCTCCTTTAATCCATACAAGGTCTTAATGATCCATCCTTTTTTCCTGCAAAGATCACAGGGGCAGCCCAGGGGGATTTTGATTCTCTGATGAAACCATTCTTCAGATTTTCATCAATCATCTCTTTTAGCGCTTTTGATTCCAAGGTTCACAATGGGATTATGCGGCTAAATTGAGGTGTTGCGCCTGGCATAAGATCAATGGCAAAGTCATATGGTCGATGAGGTGGCAGGGTCTTGACTCCCTCATCTTCGAACAGTGGTAAGAATTCCCAATAAGCTTCAGGGACCATTTCTCTGAGGCTTCTTGTTGGCTTTGAGGTTTGGACCTTGGCTGCAATCTTGGCGGATATGTTTCAAGCTGTTGCATCACATTCCAGTTCCTCCTCTTCCTCCTCCTCCTGCGCCCCCTCCCAGTCCTGGAACTTAGCATCAAGAGAAAGTGTCAGTTCTTGCGGCAAGTCTACTGATGATAAAGAAACACCAGGAGACTCCCCGGGCAGGGACCTTGACCCCTGAAGGGGCCAGGGGGAAAATTCTTTCTCTGCACCATCCACCTTTCCCTCATCTGCCTTTCTCCATCCTTTTTGCGCCTTCTCCCTCTCTTGTTGCACTTTCTCCCCTCCTTGGCCCTCCTTGGCGCTCCCTGTTGGCGACCCATCGCCAGCCTGCTGCTTAGAATCAAGAGGAAGCATCAGTTCTGGCGGCAAGTCAACTGATGATAAAAGAACATCAGAAGACTCGCCGGGATGGGCCCCTGACCCCTTCAGGGGTCAGGGGGCCGATACTTTAGCGCCCATGTCTCCTCTCCTTCCCATCTGAACCTTCTTCTCCTTCCAATCGATTTGTGGGTTGTAGCGGTCCAGCCATGTCATCCCCATTACCATGTCATACTGGTCCTTCAGGTTTGTCACATATGCCCTGCACTGCGACTCTTTTCCATCACACCAAAACCTGAAAAAAACCTTTTCTCTTACTTCTCCTCCCCCACCTGGCGACCCATCAAACATAATTAGGCGCCTAGGTCGGTCTAATTTCTCTTTTTTCATTTTATTCCTCTGTAAAACTTGTTAGAAAGAAAACAGTCTGTGGCCCCACAGTCCAGTAGGGCTCGTACATTTGTTGTGGCATCAAGGGTCATTAAAAACAAGTTTAGTATAATACAATTACCATTCACTTCAATTGGCTTACATGCTGATAATTCTTCTACTAAATTTCTCTTATCCTTTCCCTCTACTCCGCTCCAGGAGGGCACAACCTTCACTCCCGAGCGCTGTCTTTTACCTGTGTCTTTCCTGCGCTATCCTCCACTTCACTAGTCCTCGCCTGTCACTGGACGACCTACGCACAAGGTTGAGGATGTTCCTGTAAGTGAGATGAGGGATTTTAGAAACTTCTTCAAAGCACAGAGGAATGATTCGAGGAAATGATTCGAAGGTCACTCGAAGTAATAGCTATAGGTTCAAGGTTCAATCGAGAAGAATTATAAACTAGTTCCAAGGTAATAATAATTCTTAAAATCTCACAAAGGGTTGGTAACTCAATAATCAAAGATTTAGGATTTAGAAATGAATATTTGAGAAGGTAAAAGAAAGATACAATAACAATGATTTAACTTTTAAGGATTTACCACTATTAATGTAAATACGATATTATAATTTAATTCTAAGGAATATCGAACCAAATACCCAACTCCTTTTATATCCTTTGTTCCTCCTCGCATTGACCTCCCTTCCATCACAGCATTCCCATTCCATTGACCATTACTAACATACACTTAGACCCTCTCTACTAAATATCCGTTCATGCTCAATTTTCCCCTTTTAATTAATTAACAAAACTTTAATGGAAAAAAACTACTACTATACTATTTCGTTGATCCTAGCGCTGTGCGTCGCTTATTGAAAAGGACTAAGGTACCCTATTGGGAGATTGACTAATTTAGATTTAGAGTTTAGGCTAGCGCAGTTAAATAGCAGTACACAAAGGAAAATCGCAGTTGCTATGGAGAATTGCTTTCTGCGCTTCAAGTATAGATTTAGGACTCGATATTATTGATTTATTGAGTTAATTTCGCTTCGAGTGTCACGTGGCGCGTGACAGATGCCCGGGTATAAAAAACGCAAACTCCGTTGAGCTTGAGCCATCTTCCCACACTAATTTCCCTTGTCTAATACTTTTTTCCCTCATCTCTTAATTATTTATTTTATAATGAACTGCCCTACTCCCACACCCACGCCTCCACACCCTAAAGCGGATGGGGGAATAATCACACGACAGTTTTCACAGACTTGCACGGCTTGTGAAAGCATGGAATATTTCTGTGTCGAAAGTACAGCGACTCGAGGCCCTCGCCAGAAATGCGAGTTTTGTCGTTGGCGGTGAGTGGCGTGCGATGCGTTGACAAAGAACGCGGAAATCAAAAAACGATTTACAAAAACTAAATTTTGGGTAGTTCTGAAGACCAAAGAGGTGGTCGAAGACATTTGGGATTTCTCGATCGAAGATGAACAATTGGTGGGGGAAAATGATAAGGAGATGAACAACAAGATCTCAACCTGGGTAACCCAGGCCATGAGTTCGAAGCGAGGTGTCGAGGAAGAGGTCGACGAATTGGTGGAGGAGGATGAAGATGAAGTCCCTGTTCCAGGGCGGGCACCCAAGAAACGACGGGTGGTCATCAAGGACGATGAGGAAGAGAGAGAGGTAGAAGTCGAAGTGGCGCCCAGGTTATTTCTGGAGCCTGATCCCATCTTTGAGGTAAGTTTTAATTGTTTTATTTCAAGGATGAAGTTACTGATGAGTTTTGTTTTAGACATCAAATAACCTTGAAGAGCAGATTGCGGAGCCTGCGCCGGTTATACCAACTGAGGCAAACCCTCCAGCCATGGAAGTAGTTGAAGAGCCCAAAGACACCCTGGACCAGGTGTGGTCGAAGAAACCTCGTCAAGGTCAACGAGTAAGGTTCGCAGAAGAACTATGTAGGGAGGTTGACGCTATTATTGACGCTGCTTCCTTCGACGTGGCAGAGGAGCTATTGGAGATGGGAGAGGTGGTTCCGGTGGGAGAGGAGGAGGTATTTGAGAAATGCAGGAAGTAAATAAGGGTAGTTTTGGAGAAAATGAAAAGATTGGTTCGAGAGAAGTTAAAAGAAAAGATTTGAAAAGAAAAGGAGATGTAAAGAAGTAGAGAGAAAAAAAAATTGTATTTTTAATTTAATTTTATTTTATTTTATTTTATTATTAGTATTATTTTTTTTTCATTGTAGGTGAATGTTGTTAATTTTATAAGATTTGATAGAGAGAGAAAAGAAAAGAAAAAAAGAAAAGAAGTCTAAAAAAAAAATTTTTAGAATTTGAAAGAGGAATTTTAAAGAAAGGAAAAAAGGTTGTTTTAATTGAAGGAAGTTTTAGTGTTTTATTTTATTTTTTATTTTTTTATCAAAGAAAAGTTTTTATATAAGAAAAGAGAGAGAAAGAAGAAACGGTTTTGTGATTGAGATGAATTTGTTAAATTGAGGATTTTTGAAATTTTTTTTTTTTTTTTTTTAAGAAATTTTAGTTGAAAAGAGAGGAAGAAGAAAGAAAAGAAAAAAAACAGAATTTAGAATTTAAGAGAGTTTAAAAAGAAGATTTATTTGTTTCGAAGAATTATTATAGGGAGATTCAGGGGTTGAAGTTAAGTTGGAGGAAATGGTCGTGTCGTACAAGATTTGATGATTCGAAGGAAAGAAAGTTTTAAAAGAGAGAATAAAAAAATTTTTTTTGAAGAGAATTTTAAATTTAAGAAAAGAATGTATTTAAAGAATTGAAAAAGAAAAGAAGGAAAATATTTAGAGAGATTTATTATTATTTTATTTTTTTTATTTTATTATTTATGTTTTATTCTATTTATTTTATTTTATTTAATTTTAATTTTGATTTTATTTTATTTTATTTTATTTTATTTTATTTAATTTAATTTAATTTTAATTTTGATTTTAATTTTAGTTGGTTTTGGAGGAAATTTATAGAAGGAGAAGAAAGAAAAAGAAGAGAGAAAAAAGAAAACAAGGCTAAGAAATTTAAGAGATGTTTTAGATTTTAAAGAAAGAAACAAAAAAAGAAAATTTTAAATAAAGAAATTTTAAGGTTTTGGTTTTAAAGGATATTTCGAATGAAAAGATTTTAGGAGTTCAGGAGCGTTAGAAACATTGATGGCTGGTTCCCAGGATGTTTTGTCTGAGTCATTGAGGAAGCCTTCCCATTCCACGAGGTATTGAAGTTTCCCCTTGCGTATTCTTGAATCAAGGATACGACTTACTTCCCACTCTAGATGATCTTCTACTTCAACCGGTTCCGGAGGGGGTTGGTTCTTGCCCGGGTATATTTCTCGAGCCAGTTCCAGGAGAGATACATGGAAAACAGGGTGAATTGCCTGCCATTTAGGAGGTAACTTGAGTCGAAATGCAGTTTTAGAGACTTCAGAGTTGATTTCGAACGGTCCCAAGTGCTTTTCAGCCATTTTCTTTGATGGTCTTGTTGTTCGGATGTTTCATGCATCGAGCCATACTTTGTCGCCTGGTTTAAAGGAAGGAGCAGATTGTCGATGTTTGTCGGCCTGTTCCTTGTATCTTCGAATCGCTGATTCCAAATTTGTTTTAAGTTCTTCTTGGAGTTGTGATATAGTTCGAAGATAATGTTCCGCAGGATGATTAGTTCCTACATGAATTGAGTTGAATCGAGGATGTTGTCCATAAATGGTTTCGAAGGGAGATTGTTGTGTCGAAGAATGAGTCAAGTTATTATAAGCAAATTCGGCCAATGGTAGCCATGTGGTCCAATTGTCTTGTTGGTAACTGACATACATTCAAAGATATTGTTTGAGGATTTGGTTAACTCTTTCTGTTTGACCATCGGTTTCAGGGTGATAGGCCATGGAGAGATTCCTTGTGATATTGAGTTGTCGACACAGTTGGGTCCAGAATGTGGATACAAACAATGAGCCTCTATCTGAAATAATATCATTTGGTAAGCCGTGTTTAGAAAATACATATTCTAGAAACAATTTTGACAAATCTTCTGCTGTAGCAGTAGTAGTGGTTTTAATAAAAATAGACATTTTTGAAAATCTATCTACTATTACTAATATAGCATCAAAATCATTAGAAATAGGAAGTTGAGAAATGAAATCCATCGATAAAGATTCCCAAGGTTTAGAGGGAATAGGAAGTGGTTGAAGCAACCCATGCTTCCGGTGACGGGGAGCCTTATTCCTATTACATTTGTAACAAGCTTTTATATAGGCCTTGATTTCCTTGGTCATACCTGGCCAGAAGAAATCCCTTGCTATTAACTGGTAGGTTTTATCAACCCCAAAATGACCAGCTAAGGGAGAATCATGTCGACTGTTGAAAATCCATAATTTTATCTCATTGTTGTTGGGTATGACTACTCTACCTTCGAAGACTAATAGACCTGATTCAATACTAAATCTTTTGGCCCCTTGCTTCGAGAGTATTTTGTCTTTTAACCCTAAACAATAATCGTCCTTTGACTGAGCTTTGAGGATGTTGGATAGTGGATTTCGAAAGGATTGAATTGTCATCGAATTAAGTTGATGAGTCGTTAACATTGATTTGTTGAAGATTGATTGCACATTTGCTGGGTTCTTGTCAGCAAATGCGTCCCCCCGCTGTGGGTAAACGTTGTCCCGACGTGACAAGATATCTGGGACAATGCAGTTTTTTCCTGGGCGATAGGAAATAGAGAAAGAAAATTCAGACAAAAATTCAGCCCACCTGGCTTGACGCCTGGTTAAAACTTTAGAAGACATGAAGTATTTCAAAGCATTATGATCTGTTAAAATTTGAAAAGGACTATCTAGGCTGAGAAGAAAAGAACGCCATTTTTTAAGACAATGGATAATAGCTAAAAGCTCTTTGTCATGAATTTCATAATTTAATTCTGCGGCTATGAGTTTGCGTGACTCAAAAGCAACAGGATGAAACAAATTTGTTTCAGGATTTAATTGGGAGATGACCCCTGCAATAGCATAATCGCTCGCATCTGTCTCAACTATTGTCGAGGCAGAAGGATCAAAATGTCGAAGAATTGGGGCTGTGGTGAACGCCGTTTTTAGTGCTTCAAATTCCTTTTGTGCTGTAGAAGTAAAAACAAAAGGAAAATCTTTTCTAAGAAGAGAAGTAAGATTGGAAATAGTTTTAGAGTAATCTTTAATAAATCTTCTATAGAAGTTTGCAAAACCCAAAAATCCTTGGAGTGATTTAATGTTTTTGGGCTCAGGCCATTCCAGGATTTTCTGGACTTTTTTGTCATCCATGACTAAACCGTCAGTGGACAACGTAAAACCCAAAAAATCAATTGATTTGAGGTGGAATTCACATTTATTATGCTTGGTGTAGAGACCATGATCTCGAAGACGATTTAGGACCTGTCGAACATGATGAATATGTTCATCCAGTGTTTTCGAGAATATTAAAATATCATCTAAATAGATGACTACAAATTGTTCAACAACATCTTGAAAGATATCATTAACAAAAGTTTGAAAAGTTGAAGGTGCGTTACATAATCCAAAAGGCATAACTAAATATTCAAAACTACCAAATCTAGTGCGCATTTCAGTCAGTGGTTCATGACCTTCCGCAATGCGAATAAGATTGTAAGCGCCTCTAAGATCAATTTTAGAAAAGAAATTAGCACCATTGAAAAGGGTAAGAAGTAATGACATAGGAGGAACAAGATATGCATTCTTCTTCGTGACTGTGTTGAGCTTTCTATAGTCAACACACAACCTAAGACTACCATCCTTCTTTTTTACAAAGAGGACAGGGGAGCCAGTTGGAGATTTACTGGCTCAAATGAAACCTTTGGCTACATTCTCTGCAATGTAGTCTCAAAGAACTTGCGATTCGTCCTTCGATAAAGAATAGACAGGACCTGCCGGAGGTACTGGGCCTATTAACTCTATTTGATGGTCGTAGGGTCGATGAGGTGGTAACTTATCGGCCTTGCGGATTGAGAAAACATCGAGGAAATCGTGGTAGATTTCTGGTAGAGTTGATTTGATGGCTTCAACGTTTATTTGGTCGTCCTCTTCATCTTTGAGAGAATCTGTCGAGGGGATACCTGTATTGAGAGAGCATAATTCGATTACTTCGAGGCAATTTAAATCCTCTTCGAGTGAAGTCATCGAGCTAGAAGGGTTAGCCAATTGCTCATTTAAAGAAGGTACAGATGCTTGCAAGTCATCTGGCAGAGATTTGTCCTCTAGCAGGACGTTGTCAGGCGGGTTGTTTAACTCCCTATTGACCTGCATTGAAGAATCAGAAATATACTTAGAGCGTGGGGCGATCAATCCCCTAGTCCAATCAATTTCGGGATTCCAATGCGTTAAAAAGTCATGGCCAAGAATGGTATCGTCCATCCTTGGGGCGTCCAAGACTGATAATTCCCACTCGAAGGGGGGAAAATTTGGAAAGTTGAAAACCCATAAAACTTTCTTACTTACCCAATATTTGGGTTCCTCTGATTCGACCAAATAGATGGGAGTTCGATTGATATCTGTAAATGTTAGTTGAAGCTTCTCGGCATAAGATAAACTAACAAAAGAAATTGAAGCTCCAGAGTCTATAAGACAACTGAAGGGGATGTCCTCCTTAAAAAGAATGAATCTCAAGCGGTTTAAGGCAACTCCAGTCCTTAAGACATGGAGGTTCTGTGCACTGGGAGAGATAAGATAGTTTGCTTTGCACACAAGTAAACTATCTACTAGTTTTTTGACTTTGAACTAGTACCTTCTCTTTCCTTCAACTTTACACAGTCTTCCAACTTGTGCTTACCCCCACAATACATACATAACCCATTATCTGCTCGTCTCTTCCTCTCAGCTTCTTTAAGTTCCCCTTTAGGATCCAGTACTTTGCTGATATTGCCTGGGGTCAAGCCTTTTGGTCGAGGTTTATCCTTTCCCTTATTGGGTTTGGATTGAGTCGAGGAGGATTGATTTGGTCGTGGGTGTGAAGAAGGTCCCGATTTAAAATTTTGGCCTTGAGATTTGTTGGCATATCGACGATGTTGAAGTCGTCCTTGATAAACGCCGTCAAGTTCGAGGGTTCGATCCATTAAGTCCGTTAAAGTAGTCATCTTCTGACCGTGAAGATTTAATTGATCTAGAATCCTCGAAGGAATTCGTTTCTTGAAATGATACTTAAGGGCAGCATCATTCCAACCTACTCGAGTTTGAAGTGCTCTGAAGTTCGAGATATATTCAGAAGCTTTACCATTATCACTCATGCGAAGAAAATCAAGTTCAATTTCCGCGTTTTCCGTTTCATTAGGGTCCCCAAACAACGTAAAAAGTTGGTCCTCAAATTTTTCCCAATTATTGATAAGTAAGTGGGTTTCTGTCGAAGAAATCATGAGTAGGTAAGGTTCGAACCATCTTTCTGCTTTTCCGGCTAGGAATGAAGAAGCGTAAACAACCTTTGATCGGTCGCTGTTAAAGGTTCGAGGATCATTATGGAACAGTAGCTTGCAGGTTTGCAAGAAGGGTCGCAATCTGTCGGGGTGATCTCCGTCAAATTTGTCAGGAGATTTCATAGAAGGAGTTTTGAACTTAGATCCCTCTGAAGACGTTGGATTTGAAAGGGTTTTCATAAAAAGTCTCATGAAATCTTCCAGAGAGTTAGATGGTCCCGGTTCTGAGGATTGGCCAGAAGGGTGATTGGCAGGGGCGGATGGTGCCTCATGCATTGTATCCTCTCCTTCTTCTTCATCACTAGAATCCTCAAAATCTTTTGGAATGTCTTCTACAGATTGAACTGAATTTTGCCGTTCCCTAAGGTCGAGTGGTTCCAAAGAGTGAGTGCGAGAAACAGACCTTGTGGCTGTTGGCCTGCCTCTAGCGCGAGCTCTAGTAGTAGCGCCCGTAGGAGGAGTGCGTTGAACAGGTGCCATTTAAATTTTTAGAAACACCTAAAAGGACGTAGTAGTGCAAAGAATGAGAACTACGGAGAATTAAATTATACTGTCACCGGACGACCTACGCACAAGGTCGAGGATGTTCCTGTAAGTGAGATGAGGGATTTTAGAAACTTCTTCAAAGCACAGAGGAATGATTCGAGGAAATGATTCGAAGGTCACTTGAAGTAATAGCTATAGGTTCAAGGTTCGATTGAGAAGAATTATAAACTAGTTCCAAGGTAATAATAATTCTTAAAATCTCACAAAGGGTTGGTAACTCAATAATCAAAGATTTAGGATTTAGAAATGAATATTTGAGAAGGTAAAAGAAAGATACAATAACAATGATTTAACTTTTAAGGATTTACCACTATTAATGTAAATACGATATTATAATTTAATTCTAAGGAATATCGAACCAAATACCCAACTCCTTTTATATCCTTTGTTCCTCCTCGCATTGACCTCCCTTCCATCACAGCATTCCCATTCCATTGACCATTACTAACATACACTTAGACCCTCTCTACTAAATATCCTTTCATGCTCAATTTGCCCCTTTTAATTAATTAACAAAACTTTAATGGAAAAAAACTACTACTATACTATTTTGTTGATCCTAGCGCTGTGCGTCGCTTATTGAAAAGGACTAAGGTACCCTATTGGGAGATTGACTAATTTAGATTTAGAGTTTAGGCTAGCACAGTTAAATAGCAGTACACAAAGGAAAATCGCAGTTGCTATGGAGAATTGCTTTCTGCGCTTCAAGTATAGATTTAGGACTCGATATTATTGATTTATTGAGTTAATTTCGCTTCGAGTGTCACGTGGCGCGTGACATCACCTTCCCCCTGCACTCCCTTGCCAGATGACCACTACTCCCACACCTGAGTCACAGACCTTTGCTCATGCACCTCTGATACTCGTCATCCAACAACCTTTTCCTCCCACTAGCGCCACGTGCATTTGTTGCATTGATATCCATTGCGTTCGTGTCCCTAGCGCCGGCCGCGCTTGATGAGGCATAGCTGCGCCATGGACAAGCGCTACTCCAGCCATCTGTTCATTGATGTGTGAACTCATTGTCGACTTAGATGGCCAGTTCCATGAGTGCTTGAAGGGAGGTTGGGCGAGGGTGGCTGATTAGGGCATTTCTTATCTTCGCCGAGAGCCCATTCCTGAAGTGAAACATGAGAGCCCCTTCTCCCCAGGTTGTGACATAGCTGGTGTGGCCCCAAAATTCCGACACATACTCGGTGACCGAGTTTCTTTGTTGCAACTGATTGAGCGCATGCTCCGAGGTTGCGGCCACATCTGGGTCCCCAAAGGCTAATTCAAAAGCCGCCATGAATTGATGGAAGGTTGTCGCTGCCTGAGAGTTCTTGAGGAGCTCCTTGGTGTACGGCCTTGCCCAGCGTGCTGCCTTGTCTGTGAGGTATGATATTGCAAACCCAATTTTTGCTTGCTCATCTGGGAACTGATGTCCATTGAGCAGGACATAGAGGTTTACCTGCGACACGTACTGGTCTGCCCGGGGGCCTCGTTTTCCATCAAAGATTGCTGGGACTGCAATCTTTGGACCTTTGACGAGTGGTGCTGGTGTGGGGGGTGGCGCCTGTGCTCTGGCTTCGGCTTTGGCAGCATCCAGCTCTGCTTCGGTGGGGCCACGATATGAGGGCTCTGCATTTGCTAAGCGTTCCATGAGCCTAGCATTCTGTTCTTGCAGGCGTGCCATCTGCTCTTGCATTGCTGCAAGGCGTGATGCATCGGGTTGACCTGCGGGGTCCATTTTTCTTCGGTAGTGCGCCAATTAAGATCAGACAAAATGTTAAGACCTAAGAAGGCGGACTACCACTAGCGCTGATTCTAGCCTTAAACGGGACTGACTATGTTGAGTTACAACAGTGAGACTAACTAGACTGACTATGTTGGGGTTACCAACAGTGAGGGGTAGACAGGACTGACTATGCTAACTAAGCAGTGAGACAAGAGAGTAATTGGATTACTAAATAAGTTGTCCGATGAGGAGCGCTCCACAGCGCTTGCCCCCATATAACCCCCTTATGCAATATCCACTCTTCTGCCTTTTTACAATGCATAGTGCCCATAGCGCTCCTCCTCTCCACCTCTCAAACCAAATCCTAACACTTACTTATTACTTTGTTTTCACTCTAAATTCCTCACTTGACCAAGCAGGTTAGCGCACTACTTCAGCAACTCCAGCTCCATCTCAGTGTTACTAGATAGAGGACTTAAAGTTGTATAAAAGGTCAGCACATCATATAGTAGTACCTTATACAATTCAGTAATAGTAAGTTGTACAAGTATTATATTCAGGTTAGCGCACTACTTCAGCAGCTCCTGCTCCATCTCAGTGTTACTAGATAGAGGACTTACAGTTGTATAAAAGCTTCTTTTTTCAAATTAGTGTGACACATGTGACAGGGATGTTCTGGCCAACATGTGGTTGTGAAAAAAAGATTGGGAAAAAGGTGCTTATTTGAGGTCATAACTGACACTAATTTTTGAAATAAGTGACTTTTTTGCAAAATTTAAGTGCTGATTTGCTTTGAAATCTGCACTTAAGTTAAGTGCAGATTTTCTAGAACTTTCACCCCTATTATATACTTATTTTTTACTGGCACGGTGGTAGATGCCCTAAATTAACTGGTTAAAATTAGCCAAGTGTAACAAACGATAATCAAAACATAAGGCAAAGAAAAGGTAGAATGTGTCAGAATCTAAAAGCGATGTTTCCTAACTCGACATGACTACCCTCTGTTTCTTTATAATCTATTTACATAACTTTATCCAGAACAGTGTATTAACGAGTGTACTTGTGTTAGCATTAGATAGGTTAGATATAGGTTAACAATAGTGATAGTTATATTTAACACAGTGAGTGATTACCTTAATTTCCTCATTGGTTTCCTACTATTATTATTTGTTAATCAATCATCATATCAATTCATCACTTGATACTCACAATACAATTAAACTTCGTTACATTTGTAATTAGGTATTTGTTTCACTGTCTCTATTCCATGTCTTTTATAGTTACATTCACTTTTAGGTTGGCCCCATTAAGCATTGCCAACTGCATACGATTTTTGTAACTAACAAAAATCGACATTATTATTCTAAAGATTCAATAGAATGTTATGTGAGATTCCGAGGAGGGTGTTTATCTTGGGGGTTCTTAAAGAACATATTAGTATATAAAGGCAGAATGGCCAGTAATATCAATCTTCTTTGTAAGAATACGGTTGGTTATTTACTCAATGTGGTAATATAATAAGATAATGATGAAAAATAAGTGTTCAAACTTTAATAACAGCATTTATAAATTCTGTATGAATCCTAATAGTTGTTAAATGGATGGGTTTTCATTCTAGAAGTAGCCTTCTAATCATGCCCAAAAACTCTAGTTCTATTATGACACGTGCGTGTTGGATCAAGACTTCGCTAAGGATGAGGCGATTCTCTTGTATATATTGTCACTACTTTCATAAAAGTGGAAGCAGTGCGTTATTACTGTAAGAATTACATGAAAGGAGGATGTGCATCAAACTAGCTAAAAAGTTATTAAAAATGAATAAATGTTGATCTATGGGATTGGAAATAAAGTAAAGCTTCTAAATTATTACAGCTATTTGAAAAAAGATTGCTGTGTTTTCGCCTTCCATCCCCCGCCAAAAACATGAGTTTAAGTCACCTTTGGCGGGGGATGAGGGGGGGGGAGCAAGGTTTTTCCAAACAGCCGTATATTAATCATAACGCCAAACACTTGGGGGCGTGTATCAGTAGCAGAAGAGGAAAGTGAAGCATCATGATATATTTTGAGCACAAGAATAGACAATAATTTCTCACGATTTTAAACCTTATCTTTTATATTGCTAGAGTTAAAATACAAAAAAAAAATTTAAAAAATAGTGTAAGTGTAATTTTAGTGATATTAGAAGAATAGGTAACGAATGGCAAAGGAAAAGGAAAAGACTAAGCGAAAATGGAAGGAAAGGCTGGATCATTGCGCTGGCCAGCCCTTAGAATGGCGCAATAAAAAGCTGCGCAAAATAATTTTATTACTGACATTCATTCCATCAAATTAAGACCCCAGTTGTTTTTACAAGCGATACCCATTGGGTCACGTTGGGGGGGAAAACTAGAAACCTGTGTGGGTAGTGAGTTCATAGGCTATTATCATGCGCCACAGGCTATGAAAAAGTATCATCGTGATAGCTTTTGAGACATATTTCGGGATGAAATGGGTGTTGAAAAATGGTTTTTTGGTTCTTCGAATTCCTCGTTGTTCCACTGAAAAAATTAAAAACTGCGCTTGTACCTCCTCCGTTATAAGTTGTGAGCGATCACGGTAGCCAGTTTAAAGTCTTTTATAACTTATCAAAACCCTTCACTACTTTGGCAACCAAACAATCTCATTTCTATTATTTTCCTCTACATAAAAACCACAAACTAAACAATGTCACACATCTCTTCCGCAAACTCATTTCCCACCTCTCAAACTTCATCATCAACGAGACTCGGGCAGATACGAAGAAATGTAACTTTTGCTGGATTCAGACGTCAAGTTAGTAACGGTTCGAACAAGATTAGAAGTTCATTCAAAAATCATTACCAAAGTAGGAAAGAAGTTAGTAAATTCTGAGAAAATGAATGTAGTGTGCTGTGAAATATTCAAATTACTTATATCGGGTGACCCAACTTTTTATAAATATTTTGGTCTTTCACGTTATTGTTTTTTGAAGCCTATGCTGGTCTCAGTTGATAACCTTCAAGCGTTAGCAAACAAATCATTGTGCACATTGTTACCAGAGACGATTCGGGAAAAGTATGTAGCACACGGTAATGGTGCAACTACAATCAACACATCAAAGTCAGCTCAAGCTCCGAAGCTCCCTCGATTTGAATTTGAAAAACTTAAAGGTTTTCAGTTTTATTAGCCAACTCTTTGCACTTAATTTTGAATGCTGACTAACTATCAATAATTATGTTTCATCTTCTGGTTTACCCACAACAGATCCTAACTTGAGGAAGTTGAGAAGGTATAAAGCTGTGTACGATGGCTCTAACGAAACTGAAGATTTAATCATTACATTCCAACGGTTTGGTGTTGATGGCAAGTAAGTTTTGAACCTTCGAATAAAATCTTGCCGTGCAGAGGGAAAGTACTATCAGATGGTGACTTGAAGGAGCCCATTCTTGTCAGTTCTGAAGGCCCACATTACAAAAATTCGCATCTATATGCCACGTCACATCCCTTAAATAATGAATTCCAAGTAAGTTCATTAAATAAGCTCGTATCAAAGGTTCATGAAGAAATTCTCATTCTTCATCTTCACATGACCAATATTTCTTGATCTATTTAGAGTTCCTTGTATCAGCAAGCAGTCATCAAGTATGAAACTTAAGAAAAAAAATCACCTGAAAGTGATGATGCTAAAATTTAGCATATCTATTGTTTCTTTCTTCACCCTCATTTATATAGTTTACATCATTCTACTTTTATGTATCAGATACACTTCTTTCAAACTGAATTGTATTGTTCTATTGTATTTATTTACTATCTTTTCTTGTAAATCTCATCATGTAAACTCAAAATTATTGTTGTTTTTTGATACCATCTTTCCTTACAAAATTACTCAAGATTGAGTCCATAAAACTGTACAATAGTTTGTTTTTAAGAATTTCATGACCAGGAATCAGGAAAAAAAATTGTCATTTGCTAGCAGGTGCCAGATTTTATTTTATTTTTCTGGTAAGAGGCATTAAAAGTCTTACTTCCCTACTCAACCCAGAGTATGAGGATTGAATAATATGAAACGACTAGTTTCTTCATTTTTCCTTCCTGATAGATAAAAATAATAGGTAAGTTAAATAGTAACGGACAACAAGGACTTAAAGGACGAGGGGGATTTGGGACTAAGAAGGACAGAGAGGGACTAGAGTGTAGAGAGAAGGGGAAGTATAAATAATGTAAAATAGATAGGGAGAAAAGAATGGATAACGCATTGCTTTAGTAGAGCACACCAACAATGCTACCTGATAGATAAAAATAATAGGTAAGTAAAATAGGAACAGACAAAAAGGACTTAAAGGACAAGGGGGACTTGGGACTAAGAAGTACAGAGAGGGGGAAGAATTAATAAAGTAAAATAGATAGGAAGAAAAGAATGGATGTCAAATCAGGAAGGATTTTAAATCCATACATAATGCTTGACCATAACATTGTAAGGTTAAAGGTTAAAAATTAGGGTAAGGCAATTAAGAATGTGGTTTGTTAAAACGCCTTCTAATTAACTTATTTAAAGTAATTAAAGAAACAACAATAGTAAAATAAGTAGTGAAAAGTATCTATATTGACACTTCCATTTTTAACAAGACTTTCCTCTCCTCTTTCAATTGGTGGTTTATCTAGCTGTTTTACTACTTTAATTAGTTTAAATATTAAACTAACTTATTCATATTACCCTCAGTTTTGAAAGGAATACGGCCAAGTCACAAAAAGCTTGCGGAATTTAGGACAAAAAAATTAAAGCTTCACTCGTGAAACACAAGCTTGTGTAACTTGGCTGTAGAGGCTTTCATTTTTGTACTATATTATAGAGATCAGATGTTAGTCTCCTTGATCCCTGATCTATGAAAGTCATATCCTGTCTCACATTCATTTTGGTTGCAATCTCATTAAAATCCAACTACCTCAAACATTATATAATTTCTATCTAATATTAGAGAACATTAAAGTTAAAAGCTTCTCATTATTTGAATGTCATTTCTTGTCACCAAGATCCATCTAAAAACTCAACTGTCACTTTGAGAAGAAAAAAGGAGGCTCTTGTAGCAAGATTGTATATGTCATATGCAAAAAAAACACAGCTAATTTGGTAAGAAAAAAAGGCAATTTTCCAATGGCAGATTGCTTTATCAAGTCATTTAAGTGTTCTGCTATATAACAAATAGGGGGTATCAATGTTAAGGGATCTGAAATTAGGGATCAGGAAATTTACTTTCCAGGATCAGACATTATTAATTGCGTAAGATTCTTATCCATAAGCCCTTGCAGTTGTTATTAAAGGATACAAACCTCAATTTATTATACAGGTTCATTTGTTCAATGGTGATCAAGTTGAAGTGTTTAATAAATTATGGGATGTCATCACTAATTTTTATCAGATGGCATTAGTTCAACAACAATTACAAAATAAAAATAAGAGTGGAGGAATTATGATAGGACTTGGATAGAGACCTGGCTATGAAAACAGTTCCTTACTTGGTAAGTCTTTATTTTCATAAAGTTTTAAGAAAACCAATTTTTTTGTTTCTCTCTCCAGGAATTTATTCTTTACTAAAAAATCTCAGTGATCAAGAAATGAAGATAGATTTAGAAATATTGAGAGGCTTAGGATCATTCAATTCTTACTTGGCCAATCATTGGAAAAAATTATGTATTCAGGCATTTCAATCTAATTGTAAATTGGCCAAGAAATATGGAGTTCCCAATAGGAAAGATATGGAATGTGTTGATCTCAGTAATGATTATATCTTTTCTTCTAAAATTATCATCACCTATGGAGGATTTCATAACCAAATCCATGTAGAAAAAACCATTTCTAATATTCTTACTTTTTGCCTTTTCTGTTGAATTGATCCTATTACTGGAAGACCAATCCATCCACCAGCTAAGATCAAAGGCCATGGACTATACTTTCCTGATCATAAATGTATCATGGACTTTGGTTTATGAAATGGAATTATTGAAGAAATGTGGTACCCATCTTGCAGTAACGCTGTGGTACACATCTCACAGGAATGCAGCAAGTGTCTCATTTGGCATCAAGTAGAAATTGGGGTTACTAAGAAAGATGGTTATGGAAGTGCTAATAAGGGGTCTTCAAAAGTGCACGAAAAGTTGACTCTCTGCACACAATTGTTTAGGGGAAGTATGGATATACAAGCCACAGAAAGCAGAGAGTAAGTAAAGTGCATACCAGACTGTAAGGCAAGAGTATGATATGTATTTGAGGAAGACACAACTTGTCAGTATAGTCTAGTATATAAGTATGATATAATAGTGTTTATTTATGGTCCTACTACTTATTGATAAATGATTTAGTGATTAAACCTCAGGGGAAGACTAATAAAATAGTTATACTCAAATAAAACTCACAATACTTGGATTTAAATGTGTGCTAGCGGTGGAAAATAGATGAATAAAATATAGTTATAGCTTATATAAAGATAATATCAATTTATATTGGCTTTTATAATATATTTCTAAATGTTAATAATTTTATAGTAGTGTTTGTTTGAATTGTAGTAGTTGAATGATGATAAATAACCGTCAAAATCCCTCCTTACTTATACCCAAATCCACTGGAGTGCACAGACCTTCAATCCAGATGATGTCACTGATATCCCCGGCAATTACAGCACTGTGAGGGCCCATCACCTCCCCATGGCGTTCACTTCAAGCAGTTTCAACACCCAGACCTCCAGTAAGGACCCTCCATCTCTATTAATAATAACACAGATCCATACCATAAATAGAAAATCCAGATAAAAGCGGATACCATAAAGAAACAGGTAAAATAAACAGTCAAAAAGAGATTTAATGAAACCAAAAGCATATAAAGGAAACAAATAAAATTTCCAAGCCCCCAATAACATCCCCAAGCATCCAAATTAACCCAGAAATGTCCTTCCAACCCATAAATCCGTGAATAACCATCCAAGGAAATAAATTAAGTTGTCCAAACTGGGTGTATGCGCCTGATATAGGTGTCTATGCTTCTGTAGGCGTTGTGAGTCCACTGATTTCGTCCATATGACCTAAAATAAGCAGAAAAACAAAGGTTATAGGCTATTAAGGAGCTAAAACCCACTTATATACCTAAATATACATAATATACTGCATATTTCACTGAATATGAGATTTATGTAAACATATAAGCTTATGTATGTCAATAATTACTTCATATCACTTAAGATAAGTATATTATGACTCCATTAACACCTTAATAAGTATTATTAGGCTATGGATAAGCTATTTAAACTACTATAATTTATATAATAGAGTAATAATTATATATATATGTAATATAATTATATATATTATTATTTTAACCTTATTTTTAAGATATAAGCTTAATGTACTTAAGGTAATCTTATTTTAAGTATAAGAAATACTCAGTCCTAGGGATATCTAGGCTGACACTCCCTCACCCAAAAATCAAAAACATTAAAAAAATGTTAAGACATTTTAATTAAAAGTAAGGAGTGAAATAGAAAAATAAATTTTAAAATTTTCTATAATACATATACTGAACAAACAGTATTATTTTGATTTAAATTTTTTCAAGAGATTTTTAAGATCAGAGATTTCATTTTCTGGAATCCACTGGCCATATTCACTTGATTTATTTTTAAATCTTAATAGATACTAAACTCCCTTTTCTTTAGTAAGGTGTCTCTTTTCAAGTATCTTTTAAATTTCTGCCTTTTAAACTATCTCTTCAGGTTGCTGTTTATGCCTTCCTGATCTTCTTGGAAATAGAGCAGTATCATTAGAATGGTATGGTTTTATAAGAGAAATAGGAAATACTGGATGTTTTCTATCATATGGCGCATATAGAATAACCTCAACAGCATTATTACCAACCATCTTTTTAACTACAAATGGTCCAATGAATGGATCCTTCAATTTAACATTACCATTTAAATTGAAATTTAGTGTGGAAATAAGGACTTCATCACCCTTGCAGAAACCTCTTTGTGGGTAGGAATAAATTTACACATCTTTGTAAATCTATCTACTATTACCCAGCAGGAGTTATAACTCTTATGCCCTGCTATTGGAAAACCTGTTACAAAGTCCATGTTAATGATTTCCCATGGAGCCTTTGGTTGCTCAATTTGTTTTAATAAACCAGCTCTTTTTCCTGTTAATCTTTTAGATTTTTGACAAGAATCACATGTTTCAACATATTTCTGAACATCCTCAGACATGTTAATCCATCAAGCTGTGTTTTTTACTCTGGTTAATGTTTTATGGTAGTCAAAATGACGTGCTAATATATCATCATGACATATACTTAACATTAACTCCTTCATTTAAGGGGGAATTACAATTACATTACTTAATTTTTTCCTGTAATATATAAAATGATCCTCAATGGAAAATTTTCCTTTTTCTAATGCCTCTTTATACTTAATTGGTAATGTTTTTATTAAAACATTCATTGAAGCATTAGATGGATCATTTAATATTGTAGTTAATTTACTCAAGTCAGGATCTGAATTATAATTATCAATAATTGATTGCATAAATTCATCCTCAAGATCTACAATATAAATTCCATAAATGTTAATAATCTCTGACTCAGGAACATAAGCAGGATTATCATCATTATTAGGCAGAGGTACTCTAGATAACAGATCTACATTAGAGTGCAAGGTTCTTGCTCTATGTGTAATAGTCATCCGGCCTCTGTATTCCTGTACAGCTAATTGCCATCTAAACATGTGTCTATTAGGAGTTTTTATGTTTAAGAGTGACTTAACTGCACTACAGTCAGTTATTAACTCAAATTTTTGGTCTTCAAGGTAATAATGTAGCTTCTCAAGATCCCATACTACTGCCAAACATTCAAGTTGAGTAGCACCATATTTCAATTCACCACTTCTCAGAGTACGTGAAATATAGCAGATTACTACTTCTGACATTTTTCCTTCAATAAGTTGTTTTTGATGCAAAGCAGCACCCAGTCCAATGAAACTTGCATCTGTATATAATACAAAAGGTAATTGGAAATCTGGTAAACCCAAGATAGGAGCTGTCATTAAACATTCTTTCAACTTGTCAAAAGCTTGTTGTCTTTCATTATTCCAAATGAAAGCTTCTGATTTCTTTATCAGTGTGGTCAGTGGTGCAGCAATTGATTGGTAGTTTTTTATATATTGTCTATAATAAACACACATTCCAAGAAAAGATTGTACATCCTTTACATTTTGAGGAATCCCAATATTCTTTATTGCAGCCACTTTATTTTGGTCTACACATATTTGTAAGCCAGATACAATATGACCAAGCACTTTTAAAGATTCAAACCCAAATTTACATTTTTTCAATGCAAGGGTCATTTTTATTTCATCCATTTTTTGAAATACTTTTCTTAAATGGATTAAGTGTTCATCATAAGTTTTTGAGAACACTATGATGTCATCAATGTATACCATTAACCATCCCTCAATCATTTCATTATGGAATGTTATATCCATTAACTTCTGAAATACTGATGGAGCATTTTTTGGTCCAAATGGCATTCTGACATACTTATAAATTCCCATGTGTGTTGTTATCAACAAAAAGTTCTGTGAATTCTTTTCAACAGGAATTTGATGGTACCCTTTATTTCCATCTAGGCAACTTATATATTTAGCACCTTTAAGGGTAGCATGTATAGAGGCAATCCTTGGCAAGGGATAAATATCATCTACTGTAAATGTGTTTAATGCTCTATAATCACTGCACAGTCTTACTTTATCTTGTTCATAATAAATTAGCACTGGTGATATTACACAATATTTTGGTGTAGTTTCAACCTTCTCAAGAATTTTCATTTGTAATAACATCTTAATATTATCCTCTATGTCTTTCTTCTTCATTGGTGAAGCAGGGTATGGTTTCTTTGTAAGACTAGCAGGAATATTATCCATATCACAGGTTAAACTAATCTTCATTTCATGATCTTTTACAAGGCCAAGTTCATTTGTACCATGTGCAAAAGCTATTGGAAAAGCTTTAATTAATTCCAAAATATTATCTTTCTCAGCTTCACTTATCTGAGTGCCAAATGATGCTTTTGAAATTTCTGTTTCCAGAAGTTCCATCTCATTGGATTCTCTTCCTTTACATAGGGAATTTGTTACTGACTCAATGTGTAAGACTGTGTTAAAAGAATTTATTTTAAATTTCCTTTTACCATTCATGCCAATTGTAAAATTGTTATTAGCAGGGTCTAATTTTACACCAAATTTAGTCAGAATATCATTTCCAATGATAAAACAGTTACTACAGTTAGTATTGTCCATTACTACAAAGTCACAAGTTACCCTTACATAACCATGTTTGTGTTTAAAGAAAACAGCAGCTTTGTATTTACCAATGGGGTGTAGCACTGATCCAAAACCTATCCAATTTTTATTTTGAAGTGGTTCAAGCTTAAACTTATATTCACTATCAATTTTCTGTAATGTATTAGTGGAAACAACAGAACCAGCAGCTCCTGTGTCCAGTACTATATTAACATTTTCACCAGAAATGATAGCTGAAACCGTGATAGGTGTCATTCTAAAGCTATCAGCTTGTTTATCCTTAATGATCTCAGCATCCTCAAAATTCATTAAAGATTCATTTGAGTCCATATTTAATATTGGATTTTCAAAGATGGACAAATCATCTTCCAACATACAGACTTCATTTTCATCACTATATGAGATATTGCTGTCATAATCACTTGATTCTTCACTTTTTTCAGTTTCAGTTTCAGATTCACGTTGATTTTCAACAATATTTATATTTTTCTCACATTTGTGACCTTTGACCCAAGGTTTGTTACACTTATAATAAGTATTTGTTTCATACTTTTTAGGTACTACAGGTGCAGTAGGTTTTTTCTGCTTCTCCTGAAGTATTTTTGAATTCTGAGTTTTTACAGGTTCAACATTTTGTTTATAAGTGGAATACCTTGATTCATACTTATGGTTTAATAATATTTCATTGCAAATATTATTAAAGTCAGAATATTCAGTAACATTTAATGTTCTAGCTACAACAATGTCTCTGACAGATATAGGTAATTTATATATTATCTTATCTTTCCATAAGTTAAAATCCATATGAGGCTCAATGGCTTTTAATATTTTATTTAAATTCATTAAAAATACCATAGATTTGTCACCATTCAATGGATTATATCTAGTCTTCTCATAAAGTCTCTGCTGAGTAAGCCTGAATTTAGAACTTCCAAATTGTTTTTCAATAAGTTGTTTCCATTCAGCCCAAGAGTAATCTTTACCCTCACTCAATACAGCTTCAAACCATAATAAAGCAACATCCTTAAATAAAGAAATTAATTTTGATGTTATCTCTTTATCTAGTAACTTATATGAGAATTTCAAGTTTTCAATTCTTTGAATAAAATGTTGCCAATCAGAGCTGGCTTCCCCATCATAAGTTGGGTACTGATCTATCTTAGGCCAGTAATTCTGATTGGATTTTATCTCACTAATCTTAGGTAAATTCAACAACTCATTCACTTTTGATAAATGGTCTTGTATTTCCTCCTGTACGGATTTGTGACTTACATTTTCAGATTTGACACTACCACCAGATGGTTTTAATTGTGGTGGTATAGGGAAGGAATGAGATTCACTTTTGCCAATGAAAGGATTATTATTATATTGATTATACTTATGATTATCCTGGTTCATTAGTAGATTGGCAGTTTCAATCTCAACTTTAGTTAATCTTTGTAGCAACTCAGAGACACTTTGATTTGTCTGGGCAAAAGATAACTTTGTTCTTGATTCAGTTTTTAATAAATGTTTTTCATATAATTTTTCTAAGTCACAGAATTTGTTTGAAAGATCATTATATTTATTACTAAATTAATCATATTTAAGAGTTAGAGACAAATGTTCTTTCTCTAATTCTTTGTTACGTGTTGCTAATTGAGAAATGTTTAATGTCAAGGATGAAATTGTATCACTAGTGAGCTTAACTGTCTGTTCCTCACAATCAGTCATTCTATTCCACAATGCTGACACAATTCTATGGAAAGTTGGATTATTGTTAAAATATTCCATGTCCTCCTTTTCAATTCTCTCACTCTCTTGTGAACTTCTCATCTCACTAGTAGGTGGTTGCAACTGAGGGTTATCTGTATTATCATTATAAATAGTACTGTTATTGTGGACAAAAGACAAGTCAGGTGTATCTACTCTAAAACCTAAATTTCTTAAATCCTCCTCTATTTTTTGCACAGATTTAAGATCAATAGAATTAACTATATTGTAATTATCAGTATTATGTTCAATCTGAGAGGGTAATCTACTTACCATGGGATGGTTGCCAGTCCTAATTTTTGGCGCTTTTTTCCTTTGTAAGGGTGAGCTGAGGAAGTCAGATGAGGTGGTGGATCCCTGTTGCAACTGTGGCTTGTCCACTGTTGATGAAACCAGTCCCATTTCCATTTGTCTACCAGGATTTTCTCCTGGGAGTGAGTTGACCCGCCTTGGATAGGGGGTTGCTGATTTGACTGACTAAGCTGGCCTCCCTTTAATTCTGCCAATGCCTGATTCATCTGCTGAAACCCTACCTTGCAATTGTTTTGCAACTGCTCTACCTCTTTGAACATGAGTGATTTTGATTCCTCCAATTTCAGAACCTGTTTGGCCAGTTGGGACAGTTGATCCTGAAGAGGAGGAGACATCTTTTTTATAGTTATCTTTTTTAAGAGGGCATCCTTTTCCTCTATACTCATGCTTTCTGCCTGGGAGTATTGTTGACCCTCCATGGTAATGTCCTGGAAAGTTTTTGTTAGCTTTAGACCTGGTATTATAAGCAGGCTTTTCACTTACACAGTCCTGGGGAGCACTCATATTGTTAAGAATGACAATATTTTACGTCTACAAAAGGAAAAAACTCTATGGAATTAGTAGACAAAAGATATTAGCAATGTTATTACTAATAAAAAAGCAATGGAGCTTACCCTGAATTTATATCTTTATTTATTTAAATAAAATATAAGAAAAATTTGAAAAAATCTGTTAAAAATATAATAATAAGTTTAACTAGACCTATATAAGGGTGAATAAGTAGCTTACCAAGCTTTAACCAAATACCAATTTAATTGGGTGTTATATTGGTGTCCAAATACCAAGTGAAATTGGGTTTATATTGGGTACAGTTACTACTGTAAATATCTAATTTTTATGATAAAAAATTAGTACAATTATTATAAGGATTCTTTTCCGCAATCAATGAGTAATGATGACCCACTAATATGCAGAAGACTCAAATATTTGGTTGTTTTTGAGCTATACTAAATAAAAATCACGTTCCAAGGCTTATACTAAATAATAAGTAAAATATAAGGAAAGACCCCCGATTGTCAGTATAGTCTAGTTTATAAGTATGATATAATAGTGTTTATTTATGGTCCTAATACTTATTGATAAATGATTTAGTTATTAAACCTCAGGGGAAGACTAATAAAATAGTTATATTCAAATAAAACTCACAATACTTGGATTTAAATGCGTGCTAGTGGTGGAAAATAGATGAATAAAATATAGTCATAGCTTATATAAAGATAATATCAATTTATATTGGCTTTTATAATATATTTCTAAATTTTAATAATTTTATAGTAGTTTTTGTTTGAATTGTAGTAGTTTAATGATGATAAATAAACGTCAAAATTTCTCCTTACTTATACCCAAATCCACTGGAGTGCACAGACCTTCAATCCAGATGATGTCACTGCTATCCCCGGCAATTACAGCACTGTGAGGGCCCATCACCTCCCCATGGCTTCCACTTCAAGCAGTTTCAACACCCAGACCTCCAGTAAGGACCCTCCATCTCTATTAATAATAACACAGATCCATACCATAAATAGAAAATCCAGATAGAAGCGGATACCATAAAGAAACAGGTAAAATAAACAGTCAAAAAGAGATTTAATGAAACCAAAAGCATATAAAGGAAACAAATAAAATGTCCAAGCTCCCAATAACATCCCCAAGCATCCACATTAACCCAGAAACATCCTTCCAACCCATAAATCCGTGAATAACCATCCAAGGAAGTAATTTTAGTTGTCCAAACTGGGTGTATGCGCCTGATATAGGTGTCTATGCTTCTGTAAGCATTGTGAGTCCACTGATTTCGTCCATATGACCTAAAATAAGCAGAAAAACAAAGTTTATAGGCTATTAAGGGGCTAAAACCCACTTATATACCTAAATATACATAATATACTGCATATTTCACTGAATATGAGATTTATGTATACATATAAGCTTATGTATGTCAATAATTACTTCATATCACTTAAGATAAGTATATTATGACTCCATTAACACCTTAATAAGTATTATTAGGCCATGGATAAGCTATTTAAACTATTATAAGTTATATAATAGAATAATAATTATATATATATATAATAAAATAATATATATTATTATTTTAACCTTATTTTTAAGATATAAGCTTAATCTACTTAATTTTATCTTATTTTAAGCATAAGAAATACTCAGTCCTAAGGATATTTAGGCTGACACAACTGGAACTAGAGACATAGTATGAGTTAGGGGAAGTGTCAAGTAAGGTTAGAGGTTTCAAACTTAGATAGATGTGAAAGCTCTTAAATGTAGGATACATACACTAATTGCTGTTAGAACCAGTAGGAAAAGGAAGTGCTAGAAGAAAAAGCAATTATTAAGCAGGTTAGTATGTGGTGTTTGATAACAATAAAAGAAAAAGTAAGACTCCAGAAAGGGAGGGATACTTACTAAAAGTGGAGGGTTTCATGATTTTTGGATACTCACATGAAAAGCATGGGTTGTTATAATAGGTATGGAAGGCAGTACAGTACTTATTTTTTAGTAAAGAATCTCAAGAAGTATAGGGTATGTACAGATAGGCAAAGGGACAAGTGCTATTAGTAGTCTGTCATTATTTTTTCAAGTTCTATTAGGACAAGGTTTTATTCTGAAAATGTACTTAGATTATTGAGATACTTAGTTACTGTTTGATATCCTTGAAGTAGCACTGAGCTTGTGTAGGAGAACAAGTAGGCTAAGGAAGCATAGGAGAAGGGTGCTGAAAATACAAGGTATATATTAATATATTTACCTCTTTCTTTAAAATATCTCTAAACCATTCTACTCTTTCCTTCTCTACATATATAACTACACTTAAAATATGTGATTTCACTGTCTTTTTTTAGAGTGGCAGGCACGTCTTTTTAAAATAAGTTTTAGAAAGGAGACCAAAACCATCTTGGATTGTGTCTATAGCTTAGTATTAAAGAACTTTCTCTCTATAGTTTGTGTCCCAACAGTGGCATCCAGATTGTAATCTCAGTTATTTTCAAGGGTTTTTTAAAGAGGGAATAATCAAGCTGACACTTCAAGGAAGAGTTTTAGGGCTTAAAAAAAGTTGATCAAGCCATTACCAGAGGATAGCGTATGGTTGTATTGGATAAGATAGTTAGTATAAGCTTTTTAGTGCTTATTTGTTTTTTAAAGTTTATTTGGTAGTAAAAAGTAGAATGGAACCTACAGCTACTACTTCTAAGTCCACTCAGGAGAGGTTGAAATTGCCCAACTTCACAGTGTTGCTACCACCAATGGTTTTGACAATTATTAGGTGCAAGTAAGAAAGCTTGTGGTTTTCTAAAAAGTTTTGAGGAGGTTTGAACAAGCAGCAGAGATCCAAGGAGCCTCAGATTATGATATGGTGCCTCAAGTATTATTCTTTGTTGCAAATGAATGTAAGGGAAATCTAGAAGACCTGGATGCTCATGAAACACACAATCAGACAGAGCTAAAAATTCAGATGCTGAAAAGATGGCCTAAGGTTACAAAGTAGACAAGGTATACAATTAAGGACTTAGATTTCTTGGTAAACAAGTTTAAAGCTAAAGCTGGTATCAGAGACCCTAAATATTTTAAAAAAATTTGACAGGAATTTGATCAGGTAGTAGATTATTTAGTCAGTGATGAGGACTTAAGTGACACAAGCATGTCACTACCTTGGTTTTGTGAGATACTAGCTCCTGAGGTCAAAGACTGGGAAAAGAGGTAACTTGATAATGAAGGAAAGCTGGTTAGGAAGAAGAATAGGGACTATAAGTACCCAAGATTAGAGGCAGTGGGAACAGTGGTGGAAGCTGAAATTAATTTTTTTCAGGTAGAGCGCCAAGCAGCTAGGTTTTTCCTAGTGGATGTAGAGGTGATAGAAGTTCTGTCTAGTACTGGGTCACCTTCTTCAATGCCTACTCAAAAATTAAAAGCAACAGCAGATGATTCAAGCTCAGTAATAGCCAGAATTGAGTAGTTAGAAAATAAATTAAGTGAAGTGGCTAAGCCTAAGCCAAGATTTACTCCACAACCATTGCACTTTTCATCTATGGTATGTTTTTATTGCAATAAAGATTTTAATACAAGGATGACGTGTAATGCACTTCAAATGATAAATAAGATAGGGTAGTTTTTGAGGATGGTACAGAGCTAATACTGGAGGATGACACAAAGATTATCATGGATAAGGATTGAGGGATTCAAGATAAGGTCATTGATCATATAAATAAAAAAGCTATGTAAGTCAAATCTAGTAAGGACAAGGAGCCTTAAGCAAAAGATAAAAACACAAAGTCAGTTACTTTTTCAATAACTTGCCGGGTGTTATATTTTAAAGTCAGAGAAGGAGAGGTTGCAGAGACACTTTCTACAGCATGATTAGAATTTTTTTCCGCAAAGCATAAGAAGATGGCTCTACCACCTCTTAGCAGGCCAAGGAAGGCTGGAACTAGGTATGCTAATCCTGAAGACATTGAGGAGGTAGGATATACCACAAGGGAAAATATGTCAGTACTACTTGAGGATGTGGAGATAGAGGATAAAGCTGGGAAAAAATGGATTATGATATGAATCAGCAGGTTTAAGACCAACCATTAGAGGATCCAGAAGTAGTTAAGCAGAGAGAAATACCAATGGAAGGAATTGCAGAAGCTAGGCATAATATTCCAAAGAATCCACATGGTAGGGCAAAATCTGGTGCTAAGGGGACTCAACAAAAGTGGAGGATGCAGCATCCAGTACATACTGAATTTCTGAAGGCAGCTAAAGATTTGTTTGTGCAATTTTTTAAAGAAAAAAGTTTCAGTTCCATTAGGGGTGCTAACAGAAGTAGTTCCAGATGTAGCAAATGGAATAGTTGATAAATGCAGGAAGCAAAGAGTTTCTAATTTCATTGAATATGATATGGAGAATCATTCTTTTCAACCAGTTGTGAGATTACCAAGGGTGATAAACTATGCAGGACCATTAGGGTATTTATTGGTTACGATAAATGAAAAAAGGATCAGAGCACTGATATATAATGGTTCTCATATTAATTTAATTTCAGAGGAAGATGCAGTGGATCTACGTTCTCCAGTTAAAGATGGCAAAGGGACTTTTGCAGCTATTGGAGGTGGTAGGTTACCGGTTATAGGGGTAGCTGAATATGTTAAGACATGAGTTTCAGGAGCATCTAGAGACTTAAATTTTTATGTTCCTATGGGAGTAGTTAAACCAGTCTTAGGAATGCCATTTTGATGGATTATTCAGGGACAATAGATTATTGTTTGAATAAAACTATAAGTATTAGGATTATGGGTGAAGATGGTATTCCAGTGATGGAAGTCTTAGTGGAAACTAAGGATGGTGGCTGGGAAACTAAGTATTTTGGATCTATGAGTTTTGAGAAAGAAAGAGAGTTTAATGAGGATAAAGAGAGCAAGTGGCCGCCAGGAAGGCACCAATAAATTTATTAGGTGCTGGCATCTTAGGTATTACTATCTCCCCAGATGAGAGGAACCTGGATAGTGATCAGTCAGTCCAAGCAGGGATATGTAAAGTGAGGCTTCACAGGTGTCTTGGTAATAATATTATAAATTGTATTGTGCCTAGACTTTTTAATTTCTTTTATTATGGATTTTTTACCCTTATATCAAAAAGTAAAGACAAAAATATGATGTAGGTACAACTCAACTTTATATTAGAAAATTTATAATACTAAGTAATGAAGGTTGCAGCTGGCACTGTCTAGAATCAAATTATAAACCAGCAAAAGTTAAGGTTTAACCAGTAAATTTACCACTTTGAGATTTGAACCCTCCTTTTCAGAGACCTGCACTCTCAATAAATTGTTATTACATGCCTTTAACAAAGTTTACACCTGAGTTTATACCTACCAATAGGACAACTTTGGAAAGAATTCAGATAATTAATTTTGGACCAGAGGATTGGTTGTCACAAGAGGCAAAGAATTTGTTTTTACATGTTATGGTTGTTAGGGAAAAGGCTATTGTGTTTTCAGAAGATAAAAGAGGGTTTCTAAAGCACACTTATGGGATGCCTTTTATTGTTACATTAGTACCTCATGAAGAGTGACAGAAGAAAGCATTTCCTATACCAGAAGCTATAATAGAGCAATATATAGAATTAATTAGGGAAAGACTAAGGTCTGGCTTGTATAAAAAATCAATTTCTAGCTATTCAAGTCCAGTTTTTTGTCTTTTCAAACACAATGGTAAGTTAAGGGTTGTTCAAAATTTAAGGGAGATTAAAAAAGTTATGGTGAAAGATGCAGGATTGCCACCAATGTCAGAGGAGCTCATTGAATCTTTTTCAGGATGAGCATGTTATGTACTAGTAGATTTTTTTGGGAGGATAAAATGAGTATAAGTTAGATATAACATCAAGACCCATGACTACTTTTCAAATTCCATTGGGGCACTTCAGGTTAACAAGGTTACTGCAGGGGGGTACTAACTCAGTGGAGGAGTACCAGGCACAGATGAATTGGATACTGAAAGATGAAATTCTGGAATATGTGGGAATTCTTATTGATGAAAGCAGTATACAAGGGCCAGTAACTGATTACAATTGTGAGTTTCTTGAGGAGAACCCAAATATTAGAAGGTTTATTTGGGAATATGCAATTACTCTTAAAAGAGTACTTTTTAGGATAGAAGAGGCTAGTTTTCCAGTCTCAGGATCAAAATTTTCTTGTTGAGTGCAAGCGCTAGATATCATTTGACATGTTGTATGTAGGAAGGGAAGAATTATTGCTGAAAAACAGAAAAACAACATACTTACATGGCCAAGACCAAGAAACACTACACAAGATAGAGGGTTTCTAGGTATTTGTACATATGTAAGAATTTTTCTTTGAAATTTTGACTTTTTATCATCTCTGTTACTGTGTTTGACAGGAAAAGATATTTTATGGGATTAAACAGAGGAAAAAGAAGAGTCATTTTAGCTGTTAAAGAAAATTGTATGGAAAGATATTCTCTTGAAAATATTTTAATATGGACCAGGCACTGGAAAGATTACTCTAGTGGTTTATTCAAGTGTGTCTGGAGTAGGTACAATTATAATGTAAGAGTATGAGGAAGGTAATGATTGAACTTTCCTTTATAACTTAAAGACTTTTACAAAGGTGTAGTCTAGGTATTCACAGTCCATGTTGGAGTTGTGTGGGGTTTCAAAGATTTTGAAGAAGTTAAAATGGATTCTTTGGGGAAAAAACTTTGAGTTACAGGTTGATGTGCTATCTCTAGTGCAGATGATCTGTATTACAAGCCTACCAGATGTTCCAATGACTAGAAGGGTGGTACAGATTAGTTTATTTTCTTTTAATTTAGTTCATAGGCTTGGAAAGTCTATCATATTTCCTGATTCTTTATCAAGGAGGCCATTATGTGAAGAAGATTCTGTGGTGGAGGAATTTGAAGAAGATAAAAAGTGGTTAAATGGATTAGACTATTGTTATCAAAGTTTTACAAATAAGGTCGTCCTCAAAGACATAAAACTGCCAAAGGTTTTCTGAAAAGAGGTAAAACTACTGAAGGACCTCTGAAAAGATGTAAAACTACTGAAGGACATCCACAAAGATGTAAACTAGAAAATGATATCTGTGAAGATATTAAACTATTAGGTGGTGTCTGCAACAATGTTAGACTAAGTGAAATTAAGGTAGACATTCATTAAAAAGTAGTTCACAAGGGGATGAATGCACAAGGATTATATGTTGAAGTTAATGCAGTTACAAGAGGATTCAGGAAAAGCGGTTTAAGATTTAGACAACAAGGAAAATGACTTGACATTGAGTCACAAAAATTATACACTGATAGAGGATAGGGATTTAGTCAAGGAGCCAATTGAGAAAACAGATTAGCTAAGAGTTTATTTAGAAAGTGATAGTCAACCAGAAAATTGTGATGAAGACACATGGCTCAAGATATTGAAGAATGCTAAACAATATTGTGTTAAAGATGGATGGGTATGGAGAGAATGCTCTTCTATGTCACAACTAGTTATAATGGATAGAGGAAGGAAAGAAAATATTCTTAGAGAATTACATGAAAATTGGGGACATAGGGGTCAAGATGAGACTTATAGTAGAGTCAAGGAGCAATTCTGGTGGCCTAATATGAGAGAAGAGGTCAAGTATTTGGTCCAATCTTTCCCAGAGTGTCAGTGGAGGAGTTACCAAAAAGCTATATAGAAAGGAAAAGCAAAATGTGAAGATACTATTTTTGGTAGGTTTAGTTTAAACACAGGTCATATTAAAGAAGGAAGCTTTAAGTATTTGTTAGTAGCCGGGTATGATCTGTCTGGATGGGTCAAAGCAATGCCTTTAGTAAAATTTAAGGCAAGTTGTGTAGCTGAATTTTTAAAGAAGGAATGGGTAAATAGGTACAGCATAATGAAGATGGTAACTGTGGATGGTTGCACTGAATTTTCAGGAGAATTCCAGGAAGTAGTTAAAAGTATAGGTTCCAAGATTTGAGTTGAAACACTTTATTATCCAGAAGAGGAAGGAATGGTTGAAAGGGGGAATCAAGTGATAAAAGATGCGCTAGTTAAGCTATGTGGAACTAATGGGGAAAATTTGAAAAATTATATGCAATTAGTATTATTTTTGGATAGGATTTCAGTACAAAGGACTACAGGTTTTTCACCTTGTGAACATATTTTTGGTCAAAGGGCAGTATTGCCTATTGATTTTGAAGCTGGATCTTTTCTAGGATGTGTTTGGGATCAAGTGCACTTGACTGAAGATTTAATTTTTAAAGGAGTAGCACAGCTTGAAAGTAAGGATGAGTTTGTGGAGAAGGCATATGAAAGAATGATGAAAATTCAGAACAAATCTTTTAATTATTGGGATGAGCCCTTAGTGCATAGACTAAGGGAGACAGTGAAACCAGGATATTTAGTGTTAGTATATAACAGAAGTCTCAAGTGCCAATGGGGAAAATTGTTTGCAGATGGATGGAAAGGACCTTCTAGGGTCAGGAGACAAATAACTGGAGTGTCTTCCTTACTGGAGGAATCGGATGTTTCTGAATGGAAGCAGCATGTAGTGGCAAGCCAGATCAAAATATTCTACCCAAGAGTAGAACTATTAATGCAAGAATTACCTTCAGAATGAGGGAGAACTACCAGAAATACTTCTGGGAAGAGGATAAACTAAAAAAATTATTTACATTTGCTCCAGAAAGAGTTTAAACTATTATTAATATGCTAAGTTATTTTTATTGGGACTCATAGGAGGTTATGACACAGCTGTGACAGATAGGGCACTAGCAATGGAAAGGCAACTATAGCTGAAAAATAAGTTGGCATTAGTACCTAGAGTACATTTTATGGAGTGAAGAATTAACAATTTACAAGGGGACATGAAGAAGCAGATGAGATAGATAGAGGAACAGCTGTCTGGGGGAATCAGAAGGCTACTGGGGAATTAGCAGAAGGTGTTAACTTTAGCTGAAATTGTTAGAAGATGGAGCACCCAATTTAGGCATATGTGTTCTTGGAAAATCTCTGAAAATAAGGTTAATTAATGGGTCTGAAGTTATTTAAAGATAGTAGAGGGATCATAGGCAAGCGCTCTCTAAATAAGGTATATATGGCAAATGGTAAGAGCATTTCAAGCACTATGCACTTTGCTCATAGTTTATGAAGAATTACAAATTATCTTTATGATAATTATGGAGATTAAGCATGGTTAAAAAGGGAACTATGTACAAGTGTTTGAGTTACAATTCTGATCAGAAGGAAATAAAGGAAGATAATTATTAATCAGAATCACAATTCATGGACATCATATGGGATGGTTGGAGCCTTGAAAAAGAAGGAGTACTCTTCAAATTCAAATTCAAGGGTGATACTCATATCATCTGCAAATCTTCTGGAAATATTTTATCCTTTCCACTGATATCAAACCCTGTATCGAACCTAACTCTCCAGAATGCTAATGAAGATGCAAATCTTGCACTTCTTCACCATAAATTTGGGCATTCCAGTAATCAAAATATGAAAAAGATTTTCCCAGGTTTAATGTTTTCCAAATTCATATGTAAAGCCTGTTCTCTAGCTAAAGATCATACTCTTCCTTATTTTGGCACTTTTCCTACTCTGGAATCTATGTTGGATGTCATCCATATGGATCTATGTTGACAAATCAATCCAGAGTCAAAAGGTACAAAGTCATATTTCTTCCAGATTGTTTACAAACATTCAAGATACCAACACTGGTACTTCCTTGAAATTAAATCAGAGGGATTTCATTTTTATAAGGAATACAAATATTTTATTGAGAATCATTTGGAAAGAAATATCAAATGCATTGTTTCATACAACGGTGGGGAATTCACAAATAATTCCATGAGAAGTCATCTTAAAAATAACTGCATACTTCATCTACAAACTGCCCCCTATTCCCCTCAACAAAAACCCATTTCCAAGAGGGGTAAAATCTCAATTGTCAAAAAGGCTAAATGCCTATTAATTTAATCTGGATTAGATTCTCACTGGTGGACTAAAGCAGTGAATACAGAAATTTTTTTACTAAATATACTTTCTTTGTTGTCACTAAAAGACAAAAATTCACCTTGGAATCTATGGCATAAATTGGCACAATTAACTTCTAAACTATACCCCTTTGGTTCAGATGTTATATTTCACCTTCAGAAACATAAACAAAGTGGTAAATTTGGTAGAAGTGGTGATGAAGGGATATTCTTAGGATACTGTGAAGGACAAATCAACTATCAAATATATACAATTTCTAGAGACTCAATCATAATTACACACAATGTTAAGTTCTTAAACATGCTCAACTTTTCACACATGATATCTAAAGTTGAATCTTCTGAGAACCTTCAATTTCCAAATATTGTTATTAGTGACCCAATTACATTATATTCACCAACTCTTGCTTCACCAACTCTCCCTGAAACTATATCTTCTGAAATTCCTAAACCTACGCAAGAACTCTACTCACTTTCTACCTCCAAAAATTATGCTTATGTCAAAAGTTCATACAAATCATCACAAGAGATATCATCTGATATTGACACATCTTATATACTTAGTACAAAGAGAAAATTCAGTGTATCCTTTTTAGCTTTTACACCATTTGACACTCCTCAAAACTATTACCACGCTCTAGACTCACCTGAAATCAATGAGTGGTTGAAAGCTATTAATAATGAGCTTTAGAGTATTTCTAAGCACAACATGTGGGAGGAAACTGTACCTTTCTCCAATAATCATCTTCTTGGGACCACAGTGACCTTCAAGAAGAAAAACAGATGCAGAAAGCAACATAATTAAGTACAAAGCCTAATTGTGTGTACAAGGCTTCTCTCAAACAGAAGGTATAAAATATAATGAGACTTACACTCCCACTGAAAGACTTTCCACTCTTTGATTTCTACTTAATGTCGCTTCTTTTAAAAACTGGTAAATTCATCAGATGGATGTTACATTGGCCTTTCTCCATGGTGAACCTGACAAGGACTTGTACCTATGATTTCCTAATGGTTATACTCCAAATAACAAAAATCTTTTCCTTCATCTTAAAAAATCACTCTATGGACTTAAACAAAGTCCTTGGTGCTGGTACAGAAAACTTGCCAGCTTTCTCACTAGTATTGACTTTAAATCTAGCAAGGCTGATTCATGTCTCTTCTTTAAAATGGATTTATCAAAACCTTGTTATGTATACATACATGTAGACAACTTAATCATAGGTGGCCCATCTATTGACAATTTCAAAACTATAATCTCTCAAGTCTTTGAAGTGGATGACCAAGGTGAACTCAATTGGGTTCTTGGAATGAAGTTTACATGGGACAGACCTAATCAAACAATTACATTATCCCAGAAGTTAAATTTCAACAATATACTAAAAGAGTTTAATCATGAAAATTGTCAAACTGTCACAACTCCCTTAGTACCCAACTCACACTTTACCAAGTGTTCTACTAACAATTTAACCAGCCTTTTTAATTAATGACATGCAATAGGACTCTTAAAATACCTTTTCTTATGCACTCAACCTGACTTGGCCTTTGCTTCCAGCTTACCTACTCAATATCTTAATGAACTAACTGATCAACAGATCACTACATTTTTCCATATCCCATGCTATCTTCAAAAATCAAAAGATGTTGGTTTGACCCAAGGGAATGTTGATTATTCTCAACTTGGAGTGCTAGCTGGTTTTGCTGATTCTGACTTTAACAAATTGGCAGACTCTAAGTCAACATCCAAAACTCTAGTTTTTCACCTAGGCCTTCTCTAATGGCAATCAATCAAGCAAAAATATGTTGCCTTTTTAAGTTGATTTGAAGAAAGCTCAGGATGAGATTTGCATTGGGAGTTTAACAGAGATCCATCAAGACTGAGATTAACCTTGTGATAAGATATTAAAAAATTTATAAAGATATGATTCTATCAACTAAATGCTTTCAAAAAAAAATTACTTAGGCAATAGAAAGATGAACATTAAAACAATATATTTAAAAAATGTATTTGAATTTTTTTTAGATGATTAGATAAAAATAAAAAGTTGAAGCTCAAATTTAAAGATGTAAAAAGGTCTTGTATGAAATTTCAAGTGGAAATGTATGGATATTAGGAACAACATCTGTAACTGAAAATCAGCACACTATAGGAGAATAAAATTCCATAACTTTATCCCAAAACTCATGTTTAAATATGTGAAATAATATTTAATTATAGATTTTATTTAATTTAAATCCCTTCTTCTAATCATTACTAAATATCTTTGAGATTTTTGACTTTTATTGTAGGTTTTTCTTTCTCAAGAAATTTTAAAGATAATAAAATTTGACTGATTTTTCAAAGATATGTATAATTATTATCATCATAAAATGAAATTATTGGTAAGAAGGAATTTATTACTATGTATTGATTAATTTCAATATTTCATTACTTTTGATTTTTTTAATTTTATTATTGATATAAGTAGTAAAAACTTATGTATCTTGAATTACTGAAGATCTATACAAAGCCTTAAAATAGAATTTAATTTCAGTTAAATTTAAATTGATGGTCTCCACTTTAGTATAACAGGGTGAAGAATTAAAGTCCATAACTCAGTATTCATATTGTTGAAATAAAGCTGCTTCTGTAGTAAGAAATATAAGATGAAGGTGAATTATGATGTTTGGTGATACAATAGCATCCACCCTCTTATTTTTAAAAACTCTTATTTCAACTCTCCTCAACCACTTTTCCTAATTCTCTCACTCTTACTAGCACCTTTATATGTGATCATATTTTCTCAACAAATGTTCTTCTACCTTCCTTTCACCTTTCTCTTTTCTTTCCTCCTTTTTCTTACACTCCCTATCCCATAAATCTTAACCTGTTTCTTGTCCCATCATTTTGCTCCCAACTACTTCTAATACCCTTCAATAAACAATAAAACCCCTTCTGATTGCTTTTTCTCTCCTCTATTATATTATTTACCACTTTAAACCCATTATACTTCCCTCTATACCCCTTTTTTCAACCCATATCTCCAATTTTTATTATCATCCTTTGTATTTTTCCACACTTACAATCTCATCAATTCCCTTTCACTTCCTTCTCAAAAAAATACTCTTGGTTTCTATGAGCTATAACAGGCATAAAGGTCTGAGGAAGTGATAAATAGGTATGGGAAGAAGTGGAAAGGGGTTGGGACGCTTTTAAAGGGTCAGAGTGTTTTTGATAGCTGAAGAAAGGGTTTAAAATTATGGAAATAATTGTGTTGAGAGAAAGGAAAAGAAATTTTTAACAGGGGAATAATATGGAAGATATTTTTTTATGTAAGACAGAAGGTAGGAATTGAGAGGTAAGTAATAGTGTTCTACAAAATAAAATAATAATAAAAACATGAGAAATTTGTTATATAGCATGGAAACAGAAGCGGAAAAAACTCAAAAAAAAAATAGAAATCAAACAAACCATTTTTATACTATTCATTCTAATAAAATTTCATCTTATGCTTTCTTTTTTCATATTTTGAAGATAAAGGGTTAATTTATTGTTAAAAATACTATTACATGCATATCATTTTTATTTATTGAATACAAAACAGAATAGGTATATATATTAGAGCTTAATTTTATCACCAAAGTATTATTCCCTTCATTTTTATAAGTCTTTAACATTTTTCAGGTATTTTAAATATTAATGATGGTTAATAAAATATTTTTTAATAATTAGAATTCAATTTTTGTTTCAAATTCATAGAGGAAATTTAATGGAAGATACTAATTCCCAAAATATTTTTCTTGAATGATTTACTATAGTGCCTTATAATTTCACCATATATTAACAATTAAGGAAAATTATTTGAGCATCTGAGATCACTTTTCTTTCAATTCAAATTGGGGTGTGTCTATTTTTACATGCAACAAATTATAAAATTATTTTAAACATTTTGTAGCTTTCCAGACTGGCTTAACTGTTGGGAGGGCTTATTTCAACATACCATTACAAAATTGTGTTTTTAATGCTTCAAAATTGTTTCAAAAAACATTCACATCCACTTCAATAAATAATCAAGCTAGCTTCATCAGAGGTTCGATGTATTTTCACACTTTATTCCTTATTATATCATCAATACCTCAATGTGTGCTCAATTAGATATGAATTTAGGTTCAAGGTTGTGGACTTGATAGAAATTCCACCCCCCATATTGTGAGGTGATTGTTTCAAGAGCTATTAGGACCAGTTTTTATGCTAAAAAATGTACTTAGATTACTGAGATACTTATTTATTTTTTGACATCCTTGTAGTAGTTCTGAACTTGTGTATAAAAACCAGTAGGGGAAGGAAGCATAGGAGAAGGGTTCTAGACATACAGGGCATATAAAAGAGAAGTCGCTCTTAAAAAATGAAGGGATTTTCTTTATAGAAAATTAGTTTTTAGAAAAAATTGATAGATAGAGATAAAAGATACATAGAAGTATTTATTTTTTGTGCATAGTAGATGTACATACCAGAAGTAGCACTGTAGAGTTATTTTATTGCTACAGTAAGGATAGTATTAGATAGAGCACTTCAGAGAGGAAGTGAATGAGAATAATAGCTCTTACTGTGAATAGATCTAGCCAAAAGATATATTACTTTTTTATAAATATATTCACCTATTTCTTTAAAAGATCTCTAAATCATTCTAATATTTCCTTCTCTACACATATAACCACACTTACAATACATGATTTCACTGTCTTTTTTTTAGAGTGGCAGGTGCTCCTTTTTTAAAATTAGTTTTAGAAAGGAGAACCAACCCATCTTGTATTGTGTCTTTAGCTTAGTATTATAGAACTTTCTTTCTACATTTCAGCAAGGCTGAAACTCACAGAAAGCTCAAAAAAGGGGTCTCTTTGAAGGATGGTTATGAAAGCACAACAAAGGGGTTTTAAGAAGCACAGAAAAATTTTACTCTCCGTGCTCAGTTTTTTAGTGTAGTATGGTAATATAGACCGTGGCAAGTAAAAACTTAGAAGATAGTGTATACTAGACTATATGAAAATAGTATGTTATGTAATTGAAGAAAATAAAGCTAGAGCTAAAGGCATAATATAGATTTAGGAGGCAGAATTGTGGCATTCCAAATAAGGGTAGGTCTTATGGTGTCAATTTTTACAGATTATCTTATTTTCTAAATTTTAGATTATTTTGGGTTTATTGGGTCTATTTAGATATTTTCATCAAAAAGAAAGGATTATTTTTTTTAAAAAAAATCAATATGGATTTATGATTGGAAAATGTGGTCACTTTTGAAGGATTTCTAATTTTAATAGAGGAATATGGTTTTATGGATTTGGAAATGGTCTTATTGGATTAGTGGGGTGATTCTCTATTTTTTGGGTAGTTTCAAGGGCTCTCTTGGGTATATTTTTGAAAGATTAGTAGCTATTTTCTGGATTATCAGGCTGGATATTTGGAATTTTGGAAGATGATTATTGTCATTGGATAGCCCAGATTTTTCTCTATCTTTTATATCTGGATGGTTTTTTATCATACTTTACTATTTTCTTAGCGTTTTTTAGTATTATTGGTGGATGTGGTGTGCTCATGGAATGGCTTCAGTGCTCCAGTGTGCTCTGGTTTTCTCTTATGATTTTACGGTGAAAAAGCAAAGTGTAGTGGAAAAAGTCTGTCACTGTGGAAAAATTTTTTCATGGTGGAAAAATTAGCTCATTGGGGCAAAATTTTCTCACAATGGGAAATTTTGGCCACTGGGTTAAAGTTTGGCCACTGTGGCAAAATTTTGTTATTAACATTATTATGCTACTAGATCACTGAATTATTGTAGAATATATGCATTTAGGGTATTGCTAGGAAGTTTAGGAGTAGGAGAAGCATAGGAAAAGGAGAATGGCTCAGTCCTCTACATATTTTTTACATATTAATTTTGAGTATAAGGGTCTTTATTATAATTTAAAAATCATTTAACAATATTTAACATAACTCAACAATACCTTATACTTATACCAACATATAGGGTACCATTAAATGGCTCTCATCCTTAGTGACTCAAATTTATCACTTTCTTTATAAAGTTCATAAAATATAAAAACATAAAATCACTCTCTTTTAAAATGCTATTTCTGGTGTAACTTTTTCTTGTTAAATTTCAGTTTTATTTATTTTTAACAGGTCCTTATAATTCCAAGCTCAACAAATCTTAATTTTCAAGCAAGTCATTTCATATTAAGTAGATGTTTAAGCTTAGTTAATTTTGAACTCTCTATTTACTTAAATGGAAAGGGTTTTCCTCTGTTTATCCAACTTCTTTGGATTCTACTTACAGCAAGTCAACTGTAAGAGTCTTTCTACAGCGTCAAGAAAGGGTATAGGTTTCATAATTAGATAAACATGAACCATTAGGGATTCTTAAAAGTGGGGCTAGAAGAACAGACGATTAACAGGTGAGTCAAAAACAGTGCTTGATGATAAAGGAAATACAAGTAAGACTTTAAATAAGGGAGGATACTTACTTAGCGCAGAGGGTTTCATGGCTAGTGTATACTCATACAGAAGTGCACATTGCCATAATAAGAATGAAAGGAGGTGCAGTACTTATTATGAAGCTAAGGATCTCAGGAAGCATTGGGTATGTAAAGATAGGTGTAGTGTAAGGTGCTAATAGTTGATTATTGTCTTTTTAATACAACACTATTAGAATGTCCTCATACTATTGTTTTACATAGATTACAGAGATAGATATATTACCATATGATACACTTGGATTATCATTGAACATATGTAGGAAATCCAGTAGGGGAAGAAGGTATAGGGAAAGGGCACTAGACATACAGTGTATGTATAAAAGAGAAATCACTCTTTGAAAAGTGGATGGAATAGTTAGACTAGAAAAGATTTGTGTAAATATAAGAGTATCATATTAAAATAAAAGAAATTAGACATATTCTATTTTTGTGTGCATAGCAGGTGTACATAGCCAAAATTAGTGCTGTACAGTTATTATTTTGCTACAGTAAATATAGCATTAGAGAGCGCTTAAACGTGGGAATGACTGTGAATACTAGTGCTTACTGAGAATAGATCTAGCCATCAGTAGATTACTTATATTTTAAATATATTATGTGTTTTCTTTTAAATGGTCTCTTATAGAAAATTATCTCTACTATTATTTTCTCCACCACCACACTTACAAGTGTGTTTACACTGTCTTTAAAATTAGAGTGGCATGTGCTTCTTTCTTAAACTAGTTTTTGATAGGAGAACCTATCCATCTCAGAATTGTGTCTATAGCTTAGTATTATAGAACTCTCTATTTTTCTACAGTGATTTGGAATTCTTTAAGAGATAATCATCAAAATAATAAGGTGCCTCCGGGATTGGAATCTTGCAAAAATTTTATTCATTTTGGATGTTCTTTCCATATCAATCAACGTTTCACTATGCAACATAAGGGGTGGACTTGCTAGAAAGTCCCTAACCTGAACTCAGATGGAACTCAGACTTAACTCAGACTGAACCCATACTATACTCTACTTGAACACCCACCTAAAACTGTTCTTCTGAGTGGTGTTCATCCCTGATTGTATTGTTTCTTTGTCAATAGCTCAATGTGTGTTCAATCTGTGGTGAGTTTGGGTCCAAGTTTGCAGACTTGCTAGCAAGTGTGCCCCCCATATTGTGTGGTGTTTGATAAACTGGGTAAGTAAAGTAAGGGGCAAAGGGCCAATGTATAGTAAATCATTAAGGAGGGGTTCTAAGTATGGTAATTAAAGGATTTTTCAAATTTTTATTTTTATTTTTATTTCTTAAATTTTTAATTTATTAGTTATTAAAGATAATCAATCAACTTTAAGTATTGTATCATCAGGCCCCTGTGCTGTATAAATATGTTTATAATACCATTCTTGTCATATTTTTTCTTTGACTTCAGTCATATCTGAAATTATTGGCAGCTAGTATTTGGGATTCCATTACTTTTACTTGATTGATTATCTTTTTTAATTGATTTACTTAATTATTTATGAAATTAAAATGAAAATTTGGTACTCCTCACCCACTCCCAGAGTAAATTGCAGGGGATGGGGGGTATAGCCAAATTTTCAAATAAGATGTGTAAAATTTTTGACTTGAAAAAAATTTGGTGATACCCACCCATTACTTCAATAAAATACAGGGGTGGGGTATTGTGAAGTTTTTAAATCAGAGTTACAAAATTCTTTCAAGTCAAAGATTTTATTTAAAAATTTTATTTTCTAAATTAAAATACAAATATTCAACTGATGATGGATAGAGTAATGAAATGGATGGGATTAAGAAAAAACTTTCATGTATAAATAATTATGAACAAACAAAATATGAATGAAATAAAAAAAACTAGTCATCAAAAATTTTCATTAAGTGTTCAATTTCCTCAACAGATTTATTAGCTTTAATGCATTCTATCAAGAAAGCATTCTTTTTTGAACCATCTTCAAGTTGATACTTGAGTTTTATCTGATCCAATAGGAAATTGTACTCAAGAGCCTTATCCTCTTTCTTTATTTCAAATTCTTTCTCCTCCAAGTAATGTGCCTTCTCATCTTTCTGTAAAAAAAGCCCAAATTTCTTCTCCTCTAAGTCTTGTGACCTCTCTTCCCTTTAAAAAGAGAGCTCAAATTTCTTCTCCTCCAAGTCTTGTCTTCTATCATCCCTGCATGTAAAGAGCTTGTATTGCTGCTTTTGAAAGATAAGAGTATCTCTTGCAACATCAACTTTACCTAGAGTGAAAAATAATATTAACAAAAGAAAATAAAAGCTTACTAAATTATTAAGAGATATACTATCACTTACCAGCATCACATTTCTCCAAAAAAATCATCAATAGAAGAAAAAGGGGTTTGGGAAAAATGATCTCTGTTTTGTTTTCTTTGACTTTTGAAATTTAGAGTGGTTGATGGTCTTTGCTTTTTTTTTTGGAGGTAACATTTTTCTCTTCATCATCAATGCTAGCTTCAGACTTGCTTGCTTGAGGATCCTGGGTTTGTTCATTAGCCTTTTTAGAAATAAAAAAATAAAACAACTAGAGAATAAATAAAAGCTCACTGGAGTTGGATCACATTGGTTTTTATCACCATAAGGATCTATTGGAAAGCTATCTAATTTGTTGAATTTAGAACAGGGGAGGCTTGAGTGGAGGAAGAGGATAGGAAAAGATTTCTTTTGACATCATGTTTGGAGATAGCATCTTCACCATCCAACATGTTGGCAAGATTAACATCAGCTTGCTCTCCAAAAGTAGCATCCATCTCTTTAAAGTATGGACATAGAGATTCAAGTTTATCATCTATGGATTATATGCCCTTACTGATATTGATGTCAGTAATACCAAAACCAGTAGAAAATGAAAGAGTCTTTTCCTTCTTGTATTTGGCTCAGTAATGCTTGAAACGTTCAGACATCTGTTTAGGAAAAAGATCAATCCTTCCCTTTGTCTTATTTTGTAATTCATTGGCCATTAGAAGATAGCCATTGAATTTTGATGCAGGGGGCCAACCTACTTTAGTTGTATTCTCAGTATTAAAACAAGAATCATAATTAGTTTTTATTCTCAGCCAGTTGATAAGTATAAGATGATCATTTTTTTTAGTTGAAAAGTCTTTGATGTCTCAGCTGAGCAGGGGAAAGAGGGAGTAATGGGATTTGAAGAACAACTGGGGGAAGGCTGCCTTTGAGTAGATCTATGATGACAAGGCATGCTGAGATATTTGAAGATGAAAAGGAGAAGAAAAAATCAGATGAGATGGGGAGGGGTTTTGAACAGATAGAATGAATAGACAGGATGGGAGTGTGCAGCAAGGTAGGAAGCCTGTGATATCCAGAAAGTTGTCCAAGATGTGGTTATGAAAAATTGAGGATAAAAATGTTGGATAGAGGTGAACATTGACACGTAAAAGGTCTAATAACCCAATCATTAGCAAAAATAATTGCAGAAGATAATTGGGGTATAATGATTTTTATCCGCAATTAATTTAATTGCAGATCCCTTAACATTGATACCCCCTAATAAGTGGATTTATTTCAAACTAAGCTACAAACTCCACACTAGTATTGAATCTTGTTTATCATCATCGTGACAATTGACATACAGTCTTGATTCTGCTCAATAAATGGAAAACTTGCCTAGAGTCACTTACAGATACAAGTACTTTGGGGTCTCTAAAATATTTATATTTATTGGGTTTAACTTTTAAAAAAAAGACCTACAGACAACTTATTTCATGTGCCTATTCAAGTAATATTCAATAAAATAAAATAAAAGATGACTGGAAATTTAAAGAATAAAAAATAAAAAAAAAGAATGAAAAAAATCTAATTCCCTTCAAATATACTTTAATTTATTCCTTCCAGACGATGCAATGCATGCACACATATTCTAATTGATCAATTAATTGAATGTCCTTGGTCACAAAACTCAAGCGAAAACTGTTTCGTATATTCATTACCATTTATTGTAATTCCATCTCTACCTCTAATCACAAAACAATTGAACAAAACATCTTTTTCATTATTTTACTATTGCCACTCACAGTCACATAAAGGCCATGTTTCATCTAGAAAAGAAACAAAATAAAATAAAATAAAATAAATAAAAAATAGGAAAACAAGTACATAAATCTCGTGCACATGGCTCAATCAGATATACTTTTTTTGAAATATTTTCTTTTGGTTTAACAAAGTATAAATGTTCAATGTTCTATTTATTTCTTTTCATGCTTGCCAATATTACTAGCGACTTTAGGGACCTTTGCCGGAATTACTACTGGTGGGATATTGTGATTTGACTGGACATACTGGCGGGATTACATTGGTATTCTTTTTCCCTTTGTCTTTTTTGTTTTGATTAGCTAGTTGTTTTTTCTCTTTTTTAGCCTGTTTGATTTCATTTAAATTGGAAGGTACATGGGTTTGAAAATGCTTGATATGAGTAGGAATCAAGACAGGCTTGGGACTTGGGTGGGAGCTAGAATGTGTTTGTGGGCATAAAGGTTGCAACCAAGATGCAGAGATCGGCTGCACATGTTCCTTTACAATTTCAATTAATTTGTCAGAACCTGGTGCGTCTACCTATATTCACACAGGTGATGAATCAGATTATGTAAGTTTATAATTTTATACGATGAATTCAAAAGCAAACTAGCAAGGAAAACATAAAACATACTAAAATTCCTAAAGCTGCCACGCGCCGTAAGCCAAGAACGTTGGCTAGGATTCTCTCGGTGCCGCAAGGCAACTCAATCAAGTAAACTTCCTGTTCGAACTTCTGCTCGCTTAAGTGTACTGATGACGAAGGAGAAACATTGCTTGATTTTGACTGAATTTCGCGTAGTTTGTTGACTGCCTTCTGTACTTCGTTGGTTGCAGCAACAGTGGCAGGAACATGCTCAACAAGATTGGTTGGATTAACGTCTCCAGCACAAATAAAGACTACATGAAGCTTAGAAATTGATTCTTTGGCTGGAGGCAAGGGTTCTGGGGAAGGTGTGTGTGTAGTTTTCTCCGATGGTTGATTCAGGGGTTCAAGAGTTGACGGCACCTGCTTCTGCGAAAACATTGGGTTAATGTTGATATTACAGTCAGCAGTTGAAGAACAGGCTGGAGTTGGCTCCACTGTGTCCGCTAGCATAGGTGAAGCTTGCTGTGCATGATCATGAGAATGAGGTTGTTTAATATTTTTATCCACAGTTGCGGTAGCCACTTTCTTTTTCAAAAAATGTTTAACCTTTTTTTCTTGGAGTCTACGAACACTACGAACAAAATCAGGAGCAAGTTTTGATAAAATCCGAAGATAAGCGCTATTCAATGGGCTATTAAATCTTCGGGAAACGAGGGAGGCAAACAAAGGATTTTTAGAAGGTCCATTGATGGATTTGAGTGCCAACAATGGTTTCAACGCTTTGCTCAAAACCCTCAGTGATAACCAATCCCAAGTGACTTGATTGCCAAGATTAGCGAAAAGAACATGACTTTCAAGGCCTAGGCTCAAGGAGAAGTTGTTTACAACCTCTGCCATACTGAGCCCACTTTGAAAATTTGTATCGTCAGATAGTTGTTTGATGGATAAGGATGAACTTGGTTTAGGATCCACAAGCAGTTTAGCTGTGCCCACATTCATTGGGGGCCGGCGGTAGCGTTTGAGCCACTCATAAGCGACTGACTTGATCTCTCCTGATTTAATGGGTTCAAAAAGATGTCGAAGTTGATTGTGAGCTATAGTGTAGAAATTCTTGTTGGTTTTCTTCAATTGTAAAAATGGTTGACAAGTTTTTAGTTGCGCGAGCGACTTTTTCTTTCCCGCAGTTAAAGCCATTTTCTCTTTTCTTTTTTGTCGATCTGAAATAGTAATTTGGGCAGAAAGATCTACTTTTGGAGAAACACCCAATTGATGTTTACCTTCCTCAATCATTTTCTCTAAGGTTTTAACAATACTATTTATTCCAATGACCAAATGATCGAGTAAGAACGGACGACTAGGCCTGGGAGGGATGGGGTTACGCAGATTGGACTGAACCCGATAATCTTCAGGTGACATGAAATCCGGCATGACAACAACCTTTCCAGAGCGCAGATTGATATTATGGTAAGACGTCGAAGGTTGCATCGAATTTGACAGGCCAAATAAAAATGGTCCCTGGGCCTGAGATTGAGAGGACGAAGCCTCGGAAGGTCCAGGGAGCTTTGAGATGTTCGGCTGGTCGATGTCCATCTGCGTATTATTTGTCTCATCATTACAATGAGAAGGCAGGCTCGACTTTTGTCTTTTTTCCTTACGCCTTGCTTGAAGTTCAAGACGACGGGCCTCGCGTTCTTGAATTGTACGAGGTTTCCGGCTTCTTTTGTGGGCCCATTCTCGGCATCTGTATTCAGCAATGGTTGCAGCTGAACGAGATTGAGCGGAGGAGGGTCCAGAAATCGGATGAGATGGCGTAGATAAAAATTCGATTAAATGGTTTAGGATAAGTGTGGAAGTATCAGAGTTCAAAGGGGGACTGCAGAGACGAAGGGTTAGTTAATGTGATGTGAATGAAAAGAAACAAACGGACCTCTTGATCCCCAAAGCAGACGATAGAACAGGTCTTGAGGCGAGCTGACGGTTGGATGATTTTGCCTTTGAGCGGATGGAGTGGTTGGTTGAGAGTGTTGGGGCGATGTTGGTGCTACTGGGAGACATGGTGGAATGTTCTAGACAGGATCACAAAGGCACAAAGACCGGTCGAGGGTGTTGGTCAACTGTCTCGCTTTTGGCTCACCTGGGCGATTGTAACAAAACATCGGAGAGGGCAGATGAGACATCTCATTTTCCATATAGCTCAAACAAGATGCGAACAGTCATGTCAAAGTCGCTGATAATCCATGTTTGCAGTAAATAACTGTTATTTTTTATTTTGTCCTCTCTTCTCCTTCCTCCGCTTAAATTGGTTATTTTATTTTCATCTCCCTTCCTATTCTTATTATTGGCGCTGTCCGCCCCAGCCATCTTGTCGGTTGCACTCTTTCCCATCTTCGCCATTTCTCCCACCACCCCAATCACTACAGTAAATCAAAACGCAAACCTCGTTTCATGTTTTCCTTTTTTTTTTTTTTTGTCCCTTTTAATTTCTAGTAATGCGACGACTAATAGACATTATACTCGGAAGAAAGACGAGATAAGCAAGAGACTAACACCACAAAAAAATCACATGGCACCAACTAGCAGGTGCCAAGTCCTAAATTCATGTTTGATTAATAACAAACTTGAATTTGATGCCGTGCAAACTGGTCTGCTCAGTGTTCAATGTGCGAGCTTCACAGAAGCTTTACAGTTAGGCTAAAATTGCGTTAAATCAAAGATAGGGATTATCACCTGTTATCAGGTGCCCACGTTTTTTTGCTGGTGATATCTATGCGGGTGATATTGAAATAATATTAATGATCAAGTGATGAAACATTATCCTTAGTTTTGTTCTGTGAAACTAAAATTTAGCACTGACCAAAACTTTTTGTGTTTAATAGCTTACTAAAATATAATATGAAAATAATACAGCAACCGCCAACAATAACAGACTCCCTGGCATCAACAACGCTATCGATAACAAAACTAACCAGCAAAAAGACGGCAGCATCAAACACATCAAAAACGTCACCAGAAGACCACTATATGATCCTAGTCTTCCAAGCAAAAGTTCTCCTACACCTAAAAGCATCAGAGAAATTTTTTTCTCGAGACCAAGAATCTTCAGATCAGAAATGGAAACCTCTCAAAGCAAGAAGCATTAGAAATAGAAATCCAAGTAGGTCATAATCCGGGTTTGGCAGCAGATTAAGATCTCCCAGGAGAGCATACCAGTATCACATCAGACAATATCCCAAACAACCAAATAGAGGAATATGTCCATTCGGCCTACAAAAAGACATTGATTCACCTCTTCTTCACTAAACTATTCTTCAGAACAATCCCAAGATCAACTGATCAACCTAACTCTACTTTTAATGACTCTTTTCCTGAAACTCCTTTTCCTTATATTAGAGGGTATCAAAGTTGTTTTTTTTTTCAGAATTTACTGTTGAATCTTGACCTAATTTTTGTATCAAGATTTTACAGGGAATTTTGAAAATATCTACGAGTTTCAATAAGGACTTCTATTTTTTTTTTTTTTTTTTTTTTTTTGAAATATATTCTGAGTATACCTGACTCTCACTTGATAGATGGTATGGTGGTGGGAATGAATTAAGGTTTTTTTAGGGTATAAATCTCCCAATAGTCCCAAAATCCTATGTGGCATGAGATTTGAAGGGGATTTGGAGTGGAATCTGACTTGAAAGACTACTAGCCCTAGAGCTATTAGATTTTGTGAACTCGACAGAAATTTCCTAAAAGTTGAAATCTCCTGTCAAATTTAAAAAGTGGTATTTTTTTAAATTTGATACCCTCTATTAGAAGGTATCAAAAATATCAAGCTTGCCATCACAAAATCCCCTCTTTTGGTGACTAAAAATGGATTTCATTCTTTTATTTTTGTGGTAAGAAATGAATTGGATGTATTGGCATTTTTGTTATACTTGATACCCCTTATTTATATTGGGGATGGCGAGATTCATTTGACGCACCACATTGACTGGCATACCTATTTTAATAATATCTCAAAAATTACTTCAAACGTCTTATCCCATTTTTCAAAGAAAGTTGTCACTTCTAACTCATTATCTCGTCCCCTAAGAATATTATACTACTCATTCAAATATTTATGCTCATTGAAGCCAGAGAATCAAAAAAAAATAGGGACTTCAAAAATTCATTCACTTATTTAAATAGTTGTTTAATTACACCCAAAGAATCGTGGAAGATATTTCTTGTTATTAAGTAGCCATATTTGATTTTTGTATGTAGTCGCATGGAAATTTTCGCAAACTTTTCATATATCAAATGTGATGCTTAAATAGATGACTATCTGAAATAAAGAGTAAATTTAAGAAGCAAGTAAATTTAACTGAAATTATGAATAAAACAATACCCCTCTTTTTAAGAGAAGACAGGAGAATTAGGATCATGTAGGAGACATGATTAATCTAAAGAAATTCTTAAACATAATGAGTGAATTGGAGGGGAAAAATGCCTTGCGTATGACAAAATACAAAAAGGAAAAATCTAGTAATGAGATTTAAATGGAAGGAGTATGTTGTACCTTAGGAGCATAACTGTGGGTGTATCAATCGTCAATTGTCTGTGATACTAGTTTTGCTTTAGTGTTATGAATTATTCGAAAGTATCAGGGAAAATACGCAAGATTGAATTGCATATGGCATGAATTACCTGGCGGAAGTCTGGCGTACAATAACATTCTGTATCTTTTCTTGTCTGAGATGAGCAATGGTTTCCTACGTTGAGTATAGAAAATCTGATATAATGACTGAATCATCTGTCTGGCCTGATTCTAATGAGGGTTTTGGTATTTTTTGTATGTTTAGCACCTTACATTACTCCTGGATATGAGCCTGGAACGACAATTGAAGAACGAAAACAAATCTATGAGTTTATGAAATGGTCAAGACGGGGACAAGCGGGACAAGAGTCGTGTGTTGCCAAAACCATCCTTTCTGGGGCGATGGGACTAGGATTCGGAGCATTCTTTTCTCTCATGTCGTCTTCTTTTGCCTACGAAGACCCGCTACGGCGGAATCCCGGGTATGATGCCATGCCAGTCCAAGGCAAAGCTAGAATGATGTTTAAAGAAATGGGGAAAGGAATGTGGTCGACCGGAAAGGGATTTGGTAAAGTGGGTGCTTTGTACGCTGGACTGGAGTGCTGCATCGAAGGTGTAAGTGATTCGAGGAGGGTGTTTTGTGCTCAAAAGTTTGATGAGACGAATTCGCTCAATCGGGACCATGCTTTGTAGTATCGAGCCAAAAACGATCTGGCAAACTCTTTGGCAGCCGGCGCTCTTGCCGGAGGAATCCTGTCATGGAAAGCAGGCGTACAGGCCATGTGTCTTGGAGCTCTTGGCTTTGCAGCCTTTAGCGGAGCCATTGATGCCTATATGCGCAAGGAACCAGCTGACGAAGACTAAATAGAGTTCGGCTTCTTACAGTAATTAGTCATCAAGTAACTTGAATAAAACTATCATTTACGCAGTCAAGTGAATTTTTTCAGAGGCACAAATTATGCCAAAGTGGAATATGCCTGATAGGTGCTGTTAAAGAGAATTGGGTGTATCTTAGTCATTTTTTAAATTTGTGAAAACTAAAGAAGTACTAAATTCTAAACAACTAGATGGTACATTTCATGCTAATATATAATATTTTATAACCTAACAAAAAATACTATTGTATATAATTAAAATACACAAAAACAGGGGGCATCACTCATGCTATTAAGTTGTCATAATTACCACATCCTCAAAAATTCATCCACCTTCTGTTTTACACAGTCTTTTTCCTACCTCAAATCATATCCATCATTTTTTTTAAAAAAAAAGTCATCTACTGATCCACCCAAAATTTTACTATGGAAAACTGACGGAGCACAAGATTAAGTTTTAAACTTCTCTCTTTACTTTTTCTGGCACCTGATGATTGATTCAATGAACATATATTTTGTGTCAAACAATCCGAAATTTTTCGCCACAAATGGCTTCTAATGATATTTAGACTCTTGTGTGCATCTTCTCTTTCATAAATACCTGGAACAGGCTCCTTGAGCTAAAGTAAGACATATCACATATTTATGAGATTCTTTGGAGATATATAAAAAGAATTTTATTATTTTTTTAAAACATTGAACAAAATTGTTGATCCAGATAAAAAAAAATTAAGCTATTAGAGTTAGATACTTGTATAACTACACCAAAAGTATGATGTACCACAAAGTTTGAAAAATTGCAATTACAAACCCACACTTAATTTTGACCAAATAAGCACTTGTCTGGGTGCAGGTTTGCAAAGCATATTAGCTCAAATCCTAGTGTATTTCAAAATCAAAATAAGTCACTTCACTCAAATCTGCTCTTTCCCAACAAAATAGGGGTTATCAAAGTACTCATTTCTGCCATTAGGGATCTGCTCATCTATTTCCCCAGATCCAACATTAGGGGGTATCAATGTTCAGGGATCCACAATTAGGGATCAGGAATTTTTTTTCCCAGGATCAGACATTATTACACTACAATAAATGTTCGTTTCGTCGTGGGACGCAACAATGGCGCAACTATTAAGCAACAATTAAGTAACAATTATTTTTGACACTTAAAGGTCTTAAGTGGGTCTTAAGTGCAAAGAACAAATGTTTTGTAACTGTTGCACAACTGTTGCGTAATTGTTGCGCCCCATGGCGAAACAAACATGTGCTGTAGTGTTAATTGCGGAAGATTCTTATCCACTATAATGCATTATCCCACCTCTTATACCCCAATTTCCATTCCTAATTCCTGATCCCAAACTCATCACATCCATGATTGATTTGTAAGCAAGTCACATGACATATAATTGCAGATGCCATCTTTATGTATCTCATCACTCTATGATACTTAATTTTGGTGGCAAACACATAACATTTTTTCTCATCTTTATGTGTCTCTTCACTCTATGATACTTGATTTTTGTGGCAAACACATAACATTTTTTTCCATCTACACACCCCATTTGCTCATTTGGTGGTTAATTCCCACTTCCAACTCATCACCTAAACCTTCTACTGACAACCTTTTCTACTGAAAATAATGAAGCACCTCTCTACTAGGAAGCAACTTCACACAGCCATTTAGTTTTAGCCGCTGACTCTGACTCTTACTCTGGGTTGGAAGACACTTTAGCTTATATGTCTTTTCAATGATCTTTATGAAGAAGAGGATCCCAGACCTGCACCAGCTCTCCCCTCACTTGAATCACAAAACATTCTTTCCACCAGCTTATGCTCTGTTATTATGCCAACCACCCTCCAACATTTTGAAACACAACCCTTTTAATTTTTTTTTTTCATACTCTCCAAATGTTCAACTTCAGGGCTTTATTCACTTGTTTTGGTGTTTTTGTATTTTGCATATTCATTTTTATTTTGAATTTACGCTGAATGTCTCTTTTTTGGATGTCTCATTTTTTTCATTCACTAGCTCAACATGAAATTGCTTATTTTCTGATATTGCATAATTTTTCACTATTTCTTTTTTTCATTCATCCATCATATCCTTTTCCTCTTCTCCTCCAACATCCCTCAAACAATTTGGTTTCATTTATTTTCTCATCTCATCTCTCCAGGTAAGTCATTTTATTTTATTTTTTTGATTTTCTATTGCTAATTATAATTTTTTTTGTTTTTTTTCTGTTTTTATTTTTTAATTTTTTGTATCTAAATTATTTTTGTAAGTGTTTATTTTTGATTTTTATGGTGAAATTAAACTTTTTTTTCTCTCCCTTGTTACTTTCTTTTTTAGCTCCTTCACCCTACTCTTCATCCCTCCTTGACATGGTCATTATCCCCCCTTTCACCTATTTCACTTTTTTTTGGCTTCATGTCATTAAAACACATACATTGCACATTACTTATGCATTTCACTTACTCAATATTCAATTTCTCCCAAATTCCAACATCAATCTTTCTCACTCTATTTTTCCTAATTTTCAATCAAGGTAAGTTTCTTCTTTTTTCATGCCTACATGATATCTCATTCCTTCTATAAAAAAATTTCATACTTAAATATATGTATAAATCTTATCTGGATAACAGTGAATTTATTAAAATCCTCTTGTTCTCATCTCCTTTACCACTTTTCAAGTTTTTGTAAGATTTTGAAAATCAGTCTCAGAATAAGAGTTAGGTTTATTCAAATATATTTTTCTTTTAACTGAAGACTCTCCTGAAGGCTACCTTTTACTTCACACAAACAGATTTGGATTTGGTTCAGTGGTTGCTGAGATATTGACTATTAAAGTTGAGACTTTTTTTCCCTATTTAAAATTTTTTATTTGATGTTTCTATGTAACAAACTAGGGTTATGTTTATTTAAACCACATGTCCTTTAAGTGAAGATTCTCCTGAAGCCTATCTTTCATTTACCATAAACAGATTTTAATTTGGTTCATTGGTTGCTGAGATATTGACCTTTATAGTTGAGCCTTTTTTTCCAAATATCACATGATTTATTTTATGTTTTATATTTCATAATTAGAGAATAAGGATTCTAAAACTCTTATCTGATTTTTATATAGGATTTTATCTCACAAATCTTAGGATCACTCAATTATTTTGTGGCCCATCACTTGAAAAAATTACATTCTGGTTTTCATAACAAGATTTATACCAATAAGAATGACACCAATTATCTTACTTTAGGGATTTTCTCTTATATTAATCCTATTACTGGACAACCTATTCCTTCCCCAGCTAAAATAAAAGGTCATTGATTATACTTTCTGGATCACAAATGTATAATAAATTTTGGATTGGGAACTGGAAACATCAAAACTATTTGGAACTCTTCTCAGGATCATCACCAAACAACCAAAGCTCCACCTGGCTTGGAATCTTGTCAAGAGTTCACACATTTCAGATGTTCTTTTCAAATAAGTCAAAACTTAATCCACCAAATAACCAAGGTAAAAAAAGAAGGTAAATTTAACAGATATAAAAAAACTTTATTTAGATCATAAAAGTATTGGGGTGAGTAGAGACATCAAATATTTTATATTTTTTCATAATTTTTTTTAAAAAAACTCTTATATTCCAAATTCCTAAAATAAAATAATGGGACAATGACTCTGTGTTGTATAAATGGGAATCATGACAAAATTTATTTGTTTCATGAGGTTCCTCAGCCTACACTTTTGGAAATGTCCAACCATTTGTTTCTAGATGTATCCACATTTTGGCTAGGGGAATTTTCATTACTTTAAAACTAGGGAAATTGATATATATTAGTTGTTTATATATTAATTTATGTAATAATATTAAATTTTGGTGATTTTCACCCCTTACTTCAAAAAAATGCAGAGGAGGGTATTGCCGAATTTTCAAATCTGACATGTGAAATTGAAGACTTAGAAAAATTTTGGTGATACCCACTCCTTGCTTTAATAAGATTCAGGGGAGGGTATTGCCAATTTTTTAAAACAGATATAGAGTTTTTTATTGACTTAGCTGTATTTAGAAAAGTAAATTTATTGTTTTGAATGTAAAGAAGAAGAAATGTATGAGTTTTTCAGATTTTCAGAAAAAAAATCATCCAGAATCAAAACCTTTAAAAATTCAGCACATATGAAATTATCACCAAAAAGAAATAAAACAAAATTTATTTAACCAAACAAAAAAACAATCTAAAATATTGTAATAAAATGTTTCACATCTCAGTGAGGAGCATGTGCCAAGGATTGATTATTGGCTTTATCACATTCTATTAATAAAACTCTCTAAACAAAATAAAAAAAACTAGTTATCAAACATTTTCATTAAGCGTTTAATTTCCTCAATAGATTTATTAGCTTTAACACATTATCTCAAGAAATCTTTCTTTTTTGAACCATCTTCAAGTTGATACTTGAGTTTCATTTGATACAATAGGAAATTGTACTCAAGAGCCTTCTCCTCTTTCTTTATCTTGAATTTCTTCTCCTCCAATTCATGAGCCCTCTCATTGCTTTTTAAAGAAGGCTCAAATTTCTTCTCCTCCAAGTCTTGTGCCCTATCATCCCTTTGTAAAGAGAGCTCATATTGGTTCTTTTGAAAGTTGAGAGTTCATCTTGCAACTTCAACTTTACCTAGAGTGAAAAGGAATATTAAAGAAAGAAAAGAAAAGCTCACTTAATTATAAAGAGGTATGCTATCACTTACCAGATTCACATTTCTTCAGAAAATCATCAATGGAAGAAAAAGGGGTTTGGGAAAAACTATCTCTGTTTTGCTTTCTTTGACTGTTGAAGTTCAAAGTAGTTGATGGTCTTTACTTCTTTTATAAGGTAACATATTCCTCTTCATCATTGATGCTAGCTTCAGACTTACTTACTTGAGGATCCTGGGTGTGTTCATTAGCCATTTTAGAAATAAAAAAAATAAAACAACTAAACAAGAAATAAAAACTTACTGGAGTGGGATCACATTAGTTTATATCACCATAAGGATCTATTGGAAATCTATCTATATTCATTGAATTTAGAACAGGGGAGGCTTGAGTGGAGGAAGAGGATAGGAAGAGATTTGTTTTGATATAATTTTTGGAGATAGAATCTTCACCATCCAAAATTTTGGCAGGATTAACATCAGCTCTCTCTCCAAAAATAGAATCCATCTCTTTGAAGTATGGAAATATAGATTTGAGTTTATCATCTATGGATTTTATGCCCTTACTGATATTGGTGTTGGTAATATCATAACCAGTAGAAAATGAAAGAGTCTTTGCCATCTTGTATTTGGCTTGGTAATGCTTGAAACGTTCAGACATCTGTTTAGGCAAAAGATAAATCCTTCCCTTTGTCTTATTTTGTAATTCATTGGCCATTAGAAGATAGCCATTGAATTTTGATTCAGGGGGCCATCCTACTCTAGTTGCATTCTCAGTACCAAAACAAGAATCATAATTAGTTTTTATTTTCAGCCAGTTGATAAGTATGAGATGATCATTTTTTTTAGTTGAAAAGTCTTTGATTTCTCAGCTGAGCCAGGAAAGAGGGAGTAATGGGATTTGAAGAACAACTGGGGGAAGGCTGCCTTTGAGTATATCTATGATGACAGGGCATGTTGAGATATTTGAAGATGAAAAGGAGAAGAAATAAACAGATGAGCTGGGGAGTGGTTTTGAACAGACAGAATGAATAGACAGGATGGGAGTACACAGCAAGGTAGTGAGACTGGCATATCCAGAAAGTTGTCCAAAATGTGGTTATGAAAAATTGAAGATAAAAATGTTGAATAGAGGTGAACATTGACACGTAAAAGGTCTAATAACCCAATTATTAGCAAAAATAATTGCGGAAGATAATTGAGGTGTAATGATTTTTATCTGAAATTAATTTAATTGTGGATTGGTAAACATTGATACCCCCTATTATTAATGGCAGAAAATTCTTATCCACTATCTCCTAAGCTAGTGGATAAGAAAATTGAAATAATCTATTCATTCCATTCTAATACCCCAATTTTCATTCATTAAGGTAGATCCCACACAATAAATAAATGTCCAAGTAAACTCAAACTTTAATATTTCCCACAACAAATATCACAACTATTATCAAAAAATTGGGGAAAATACTTGGTTATTTAGTTTTTTTTTCACTATTAATTTTATGTCAGATTTGAGTACTTTGAGACCTCCTAATAGGAGGTATAAATGTTAAGGAATCCACAATTATGAATCAGAAATTCATTTTTTCAACTGTATCCAACATTATTAATTGCAGAAGTTTCATAACCATTAGCCCAAGGGCTATGGATAAGGAATGCACAATAACACTTTATCCTGCCTCTTATTCCACACTTTCTATTCCTAATTCCTGACCCCAAACTCATCACATCCATGATTGATTTGTCAGAAAGTCACATGGCATAGAATTGCAGATACCACCCTTATGTCTCTCTTCACTCTAGGCTACTTACTTTTGATGGAAAAAATTAGTATTTATTTCTACTTACACATCTTACCTTCTCATTTGGTGGCAAATTTCAACTTCCTTCATCACCTAAATCTTCTTCCCACAATAATGAAGCACCTCTCTACCAGGCAGAAACTTGAGTCAACTATGAATGCTATTCCTTTAAATTTAATTTCTGGCTCTAATTCTGACACTTAATTGGAAAATACTTTACCTTATATGCCTTTAATTACAAAAAGGTTTTCCATCAATCAAAGGGGGCTGAATATTCTTCATGATCCCAGATACAATCTCCACTATATTCTTAAAATTCCTTTATTAAACTTCACCAAATTCCTTCATTAAAATATAAAAACTCATCTCTGATCACACAATCTTTCATAAAAATTCTAGTAATTAACAGTGTGATCCTGCCATTCAACTTGCTGTTTCACTATGTTGCTCTGGGTCATATGGAAATGGTGCTATTATAAGATATTTGAAGAATCTCTTTATCATAGCATATGATTCTGTGATATTATAAACAAAGTGATGTATTATTTCCATCATTTCCCTCAAGTCTCAAACACTTTCTTGTCTAACCCCACAACAGCTACTTGAATCCTCTCAAGTAATTTAAGCTGAAGGTTTCCCTGGTTGTGTAGGTTTTTTTGATGGAACAACTATACCATTAAGTTGAAAGCCTGCTCATGATGGCAACTGTTTTTTTGGATTGAAAAAAAAGTTTTCTTAAAAATGTTCACAAATTTCTCATGATTCATAAATTAACATTTTATCTTATTTCTATATACTCTATTTCTGTTCAACTTATGTATGATGTAAATAAAAAGTTTTTTGGTTTCCATAGTGGCTACCCTAGCTCATCTCATAACTCTTCCATGCTCTAAAGAATGAGAATTTCTAAAAATCATGACTTATACTTTGATGAATCTTAGTACCTCCTTGTATATTCAGTTTATTCAAGTGGAAAGTAGATTATACTTGTTTTCTGAGGTGCAACATTTGAAAATGACCCCAAAAAAACCTTTAATTATCACCTTGCACAATTAAGAATAAAAATTGAACATGCTATTAGAATTTAAAAGAGAAGATTTTCTAGTCTCTTGGAGCTAAGAATCCAATTTCAAAAAGAATTGGACATAAAAAAAGAAAATCATTGAAAAATGACTTGTGTTATACTCCATATTATCCTAGCTGATTTGAAGAATAAGTGGTATAATCTTTATGAAGAAGAGCATCCTGAACCTGCACCAGATCCCCCCACTTGATTCACCAGATTTTCTTTCCACTGGGCTATGCTTTGTTATTATGCCAATCACACTCCAACATTTCTCAACAAAACCTATATAATTATTTTTAATACTATCACCACAAAAAATCAAGTGGCACCTGCTAGCAGGTGCCTATCCCTATATCCAGTTTTGAATTAAGAGTAAATTTGATTTGATGTTGCATGAGCTAGTGTACTCATTGTTCAGTGTGCAGCTACAGCTGAGTTGAAATTGAGTTAAGTCAAAAATAGGGATTGGCACCTGCTATCAGGTGCCCATGTTTTTTTTCTGGTGTAACTTCCAAGTTTTTTTTCACTTGGGATTTTTATTTTTTTGTTTTGAATATAAGTCTCTTTCTTTCAAGTCTCATTTGATTTCCTTCATCAACTTAAAATTAAATCACATAGCTTTTCATTCATTCTTTTTTTCTTTCATCCCTCATATACTTTTCCTTTTCTCCTCTTGCATCCCTCAATTAATTTGAAGTCACATATTTTCTCAACTCATCTTTCCAGGTAAGTCATTTTTTCATTTTTCTTTGCCAATGATTATTATTTTTTATTTTTTATTTTCTAATTTTTGTATTTTTTAATTATTTTTCATTTTTCTCTAACTCTTCACTCTTTTTCTTTTTGTCACCAGAATACTACATCTTATTCCTCCTTGGACTGGTCATTATTCACCCTATCCCCTTCTCCTTTTCTTAACATTATCCCTCCTTTCCTCCACTCCTTCCTGGCCTTTAAACCCCCTTCTATTCTCCACCTTCCCCCCTCAAGTTCCCCCCTACCTTACTTATCTTAGGTTGGCGCACCCCTTCTTCCTCAATCCAAAATTTATAGCCAGGCAGATTTTCTGTATGGCTGGCTAGCCATAGGCTGGCCCACCACCCTTCTCCTTCACTAAAAATTCAATTGTTAACAAGAAAATTTTTAATGATCCTGTTTTGTTTAATAATTAAATTTATAGCAAATTGTTTTTAACAACCTACCCACCCACCCCCATTCCCTGTACATACCTTCTACCTAAAAAACAACCAGATTTACTCACCTAATTGGGAGATTGTAGATGGGATACATAAAGTTTATAAATTGCTCACTAAAATGCAGATTATATTTATAACTTGAAAATTTTCTCTAAAATTAATGAACAAATTTTCAGCCTTGATATTCCAAGGACAGAGTAAAAATTTCTTATTAATCATTTTAAACACACGTAGTAAACATGGGAACAATAAATAAAGGTATACACAATGTATACATAAGTGAAATAATTGATTAAATATAATATATGCCATTATAATACATTATATACACACATATATCCACCTTTTATAAGTCTTGTGTACTTAATATTAAGTTTTAATATCTTAGGGTAATATTAAGAGCCTTAAAAAAAAGGCTACATAATTTTTAAATAGATTTAAAGCTGTTTTTTGCATTGTTTTATGGAAAAAATAAGAAATGTGCTTTAATCACTTAAAAGTTGAATATATGCACTATTAGTTAAATAATATTGAAAATGGGCCTTGACAGATCACCTTTCCTTTATTAGAACTATTGATTTGGCTATTAAAATGAAAAAGTAACACTTTTTAAATTTGATGTTTTTTATGCCAGAAATGGCTTCTGTGTACTGGACACATACTGCCTGCACTTGTCCCATGTGAATAGCTTCATTTTAGTAAAAAAATAAAAATTTTCCACTATATTAACCCCACATTGTATGCCCTATATGTGTAAACATGCTAAAATAAGCAACAGGCTCTTATTTAGTGTCCTAATTTCATTATTAGTGCATTGACCTCATTATATGCACTAATTTTATTAATAAGCACAAGATTGATGCCTATAATTTACTACCACACTTAAGATTGCCTATTTATTCAAGTGTTTACCTATGCAAGCACCTTCCAAGAAATGGCTTCAGCTACTCCACATTTCACATCTCATTTTGGGTTTCTCAATGGATTCTCAGTCAAAATTGGTCATATTTGGATAGGGATTTTACATGTTAATTTGGAATAATAAGCACTTTCATTTCTACTGCTAATGACCCTTAATTATGTGTTATATTTAGTACATTTTTCTCCTTATTTAGTCTTTTATTTTAAGAATTACATGCATATATGCTCATTTTGGTTATTACTCTATTTTTGATGGATTAACACTTGTTATTTGTGTATTTTGGCATGTGATATGATTCTTCTTTTTTTACTAGTTTATCCTTACACAGGGAGGAAAAAGGAGGACTTGTAGGCGAGTCATTTTTCAGGTTTCCTGGAGTAATCTGTGGAGTAATCTTTTGATGCTAAATTTGATGTCTAGATATAGGTGTATAATTTTTTATCAATATCTGATAATTTACAGGAAATCTCTACAACCAAACTTTTTTTCTTGGATGCAGATTTTGGAATGAAAAAATCTTTGAAACTCTAAAAAACAGATATCATCAAATTTCAGACAAGTTCAAATAATATTCTGCACTTTCTTCATGAAAAACACAAATTATTTCTATCAAAAGACCAATAACAGGAAAAAGTGCCATGCTATGATTTATTAGAAAAAAAAGTCAAATATTATAACCTGTCATAATGTATTTTGCACTATTATTATTTTTTCATTAAACAAATGGATTACATATATTAAGGTAGAGATTCTTGTGCACTGAATTTACTATATCTGAGCCATAAAAATGACCATGTCCACATCTTTTCTAAAGTTTATTTGGTGTTAAGTAATATTTGAAGTGTTTTCAAATTCCAAACTAGCAAGCATAATCCAAGAGCTATTTTATAATTTTGATCAAGATTAATTTTCTTATTCTAATCAAGACAAATTGTCTTCAGCTAATGTCAAAAGGTTAGAAATTTTTTATGTTTCCTCAGTCAAATGATAGTATCAATTTTTTGATATCATTATTTCTCCAACTTCAGAAGTTTTTTTTTTTGTTTTTTTTTGTAAGATTAATAATAAAACTGAAAAGTGTTTGCACTTTTAATATAGATATAGATTAGTCTTTATCATTATTAATATTAAACTCGAAATTCATGTTAGGAATATTATTTTTTATGATTTATTTTTCCTTTTTTCACTTATAATATATGAAATATAACAATTTTTAAAAAAAGCATTTCTTCCACAAACAGATTACAGAAACATCAGAAGCTCAGAAAAAAATTTCCAAAATATAAAATATAAAAAGCAGAAATCATTTTGATATGGAAATTGATGCACTATTTCATATAAAGACTAATGGCTTTGAAATAAGAACAATTCTTCCTCTTCTTCATAGATGCTCCTATTATAGACTTTTTATTTGATCTAAACCTTTTTTTCATATCACTCTCCTTAGTGCTTGGATAATTCTCCTCTAAATTACCTCACTCAGACCTGGAAAAAATAATCATCTTTTTTTCACCTTTCTCTCAGCAATAACTCTTCTAAGCTTCAACTATTTTTGGAATTACGTAGTAATTTTTTATTTTTTATATTTTTTGTAAATCATTCATTTTTACCCATCAGGCTATGTTTGCAACTGGTTAATTTTTTTTTGAAGTTAAAATATTATTCAGATTTAGATTAGGAAATAACTTAATTTTACATATATTTGTTTTTCTGATAAATCAAATACTAATAAAATAGCTCTTGAAAATTCAAGCGTAGCTAAATACTCTGAATAAAGATCCAGTAAAATTTTGTACAAATTTTTGAGCTATATTTTCTTATCATTAGATTTTACAACTACAAAAAATTGATTTTGGCTCACATAATCAGTTTTTTTTTATTGAAAAATTTAAATGTATTATTTATTTTGAAGAATTAACAAAATTAAAGATCACATCAGTAAAATATTATGAAACCTACATCAGGTAGATTTTGACTTTTTCAGAAAAGTAGAAAAAGAAAAATAATCTATTATGGTTTACAACTATGTAATGCTCTTATGATCAATTCTAATTTTTTAAATAAGAAATTTCCATTTTACGTTGAAAATTATTGTAAAAGGATTTATGTAGATGTACTATTGTTGATGTCAGCCAGGCTGTCCCAGGAGCCAAGTAATAAACATACAATTTTATTGGAGTTAATAAATGACATAATAATTGCAGATTATGTGTATATATTAAATTTATATTACATAATAAATTATATTAAAATATTATTTTATAATTAAAATAAATTTTATACTAATTTTATTATCATATAAATTAAGTATACATTAAAATAATTATTATATTCCATATAAAGAGGTGTTATGTGTATTTAATGAATAATTAATTAATTACATGTTGATAATATAATTATATCTTATTAAATTATCTTATATTATAATTACATTAATTTTTAAATTTAAATTGAAACCCTTTTCATATTCAAAATTATCCATAATTATTGGCATTGTTCTTTGACCCTTATTTGTGATGAATATTAAATGCATTATAATATTTATTATAATAAATTTAAAAATTCTAAAATTGGTTCAGTAGAAAATTTAATTACTTGTTTCAAATATTTATTACATAGTCAAAACAATTTATTAATTTTCTACAGACTAATACAAAAATTGATTACCATATTTTGTTGCGTCAAAACATTCCATTTGCTTCACTTAAAAAATCTATAAAAAATATTGTTATACTTAATTTGATTACTTTTTCACATGGTTCTCATGTCTCAGAGTTGTTTAATTACTAACTATATTACTTAAATGATTTGGGAAATGGTTGCATGAAAATTGTTTTCTTAATTGGGATTTTAATAACTTGTTTCATCTTTTTCTCTCCATTGTTATGTTTCAATTATTTTCTCTTATCTTTTTGTTTCATCCTATTATTATTTTGCATATACTCAGTGATAGCGCCTCATTGGTCCCTTTGCCTATAAAAGGCCTTGTGTTATCTCATTTATGCTCATAACTTACTACTCAAAAAAATTTTAATTACACTACAAAATACATTTTATTTACTACTATTTAAATTGCGCTTCTGACTATTTAAGTAATACAATAAAATATTAAAAGGTTGCAATAAGAATATTTTAGTATTAATAGTTGACAATTGAACAGAGAGAATAAAACCGTACTTACTTTATTAACCACATTGATCCCCGTCCATCCTCATTAAAAGTCTTTAAATTTTTTATATATCTTTATTTCAGTTCCTTTTTTTATTTTCCCCTTCTACCTTCTTTTTTCACCTTTCTTCTAGACAACCGGCCAACAGTTGATGTAGTGGGTTTAAAAATATCATGGGGACAAAAAATATTCAACTGCTTGTTCAAATTACAAAGATAAAATTTTTAATGATTTGGAAAAAAAATAGTGAATTACTAGTGACAGTGAAAGGAGTGATAATGATGGTTGTGAAATAAAATTTGAATTTTTAGGGCTGGGAAAGATAGTTGAGGCTGTGAAAAACAATAGAGGAAGTGAAAGAAAATTGTAGAAGACTGAAAAAATTTAATTTAAAAATTCAAAAAAATTTAACAAAATAATGGAGAGCAATTTTAACCCACCATAGATTATATAGTGGAATATAGATATAAAAAAATTAAGAGATGGGGAGAAAATGATTGTAAATAGAGAATGGAAAATGATTGGAGCCTAATGAGGGATGATTGAGATAGTAAAAGAAATTGTATATTGGTGATATACATGTTTGTATTTCTTCAAACTAATGTCTCTAGCCCTTGTATATACTATATATCCATCTTTTTCAAAAAATAAAAAACAAAATTTTAAATAGAACATTTCCAATGCAGTAAAAATTATTCAAATATAACTAAAATAAAAAAATCATCTTTTCAGATATTCTATTTGCTTAGGAGTTAACATAATCTCACTACCAGAACAGTAATACTCAATAACTTCAGCTAACTCCTTCAAATCAATATCACTTTTATTATCTACACACGATTTTTCTATTACACTGAATTTGCTATAATATTCATCATCAACATAAGCTTTAGAAATACCATTGTGAAGAGGTCTATCATCAATTTCATATTTAATGTGACAATTGCTAGGCCCTGCTTCAGGTTGATTTCCCTCAGTTGTTGGTGGTAAAACTTGTTTTAGAGGACGAGTGACCTTGGCCCTCACAGAAGCTTTGGCTGTTTGTGATTTTGCTTTCATCATTGATTTCTTGACCCAGCCTTCATTGAGTGAATCTAAACATCTGAAAAGTGCTGGACTTTTCCAAGGAATCATTCTCTTAGTGTGAGTTCCACTAGCACTTACCTCTGTGTCTGAATGAAGCTCAGCATCTTTGAAAAGCCCAGCCTTATCAGGAACCAAGAATGAAGCAGCAATCTCAATTCGACGTTCATGCAACTATATAAGTCAAGAATCAATTTATTTATATACTACTGTGATAAAGTAGTTCACTTACCTCTCTTCTCATTTTAGCAGTCTGGTGTTTCACACTTTTTATCTTCTGCACTTGGGCAAGATCAGAATCAGATTGTTTTTTTTTTGGCTTTATCCCTTAAAATTTTGGCCTGTCCAGATATCCATCACTGAAGAATGCTTAAAACTGCTTCATTAATGAAAATGTCTTAAGAAATTGGAAAATTTTGGAAACTTTTGCCCTGATAACAAGCCATCCATCCAGAGACAATTTGAGTGAGGATGGTTGAGTTCCAATCACCATCATCAATTTTTTCCCAGTCATACAAGAAGCAAGAGATCCCAGTTTGAGCCAATTTAGCTTCAGCTTGACGTTTCCAAACAACTTTAATGCTCTGGCCTGGTGGAAGGGGGTAGTCAGAAGTGGGTGTAAAGGTAAGATTTTTGAAGGTAGAAACAAGCTGATCAAGTTTGGATTTGATAATATTTTTTTTTTGAGCAAAATCCAGGCTAGGATGGGGCTTATTTCGAATCTCTTGAATCATTTTTTCCCTTTTCTGGTGCAGGCTTCTCCATTCTTTGACTAGCCCTGGTTCAGGGCATGGCGGAAATTTTTGCTTTGAGGCGTCAAAGCCTAAAAGAAATCTTGCAAACATGATGACAGATTGTCCTAAGGGAGAGGATGCAGATGGAATTTGATTCTTTTTGGCTAAAGAAGTGACTTGTCTCCTGGAGGAATTTTCAGACTTTCTCTTCTTTGCCTGTGATTCTTTGTGCTGATGCCATTGAATATAAGACTCCGGATCCAAAGCTGATTCCACTGTAAATTCAATTAATAAAGATAAAATGAAACAATAAATATATGAATTTGTACTTACCATCATCATCACCAGATGAACCTTGAAGAAAATCCTCAATGTTCCTTTTTTCTTTTTCTGGTTAAATAAAAATCATTTGAAATAAGCAAATGAAAATTTTGGATTTCCCATTTACTTACCTGCTACAACCACCACAAAATGGATTTGAAAAAAATAAATATTGATGAAATTGTGAGTATAAAACATGTAATATCATGTTGTTATAAGGTAGAGCTATTAACTAGCAGAAGGGTTACTTCTTTCACTCTCTCCAGGTTCAGGATTGGGTCCTTGTGATTTCTCACGCAAGAGTGAAGCAGGTGGGGGTGCCGGACTCTCCTCTTCTTGTCTATTTGGTGATGCATGTGATGAGTTGGGTTGGGGGGAATTGTATCTAATATCTCTTGGAGAATCAACCATTGGAACTTTTTTTCCTGTGAGTACAAGAGTTGAGATCACAAACATGAAAAATAATTACCATCTGTACTGATGTCCATTTTTGAGGATAACTTGGCTTAGTAAAAAAAAAGATTTGATACTCTTGAAGGTAGATGTTGAATGTGGTTGTTATTAGGAAATAAGGCAAGTTTTAAAATATCATAGAACCTTCTTAGAACAAAATATTTATAATATGCATTATTCATTATATCTGACAAGAAGAAATAAATTTATAGTAAGAATTTTAAAACATCCATAATAAGATAGCCATTAGGTAAAAAAAATTGCAATTGATTCTTTCTGGTCAAACATATGAGCTTTTACTCAATATTATTAATTTGTAAAATATATTTCACTCTTCCATGGAAATGGAAATTAGTAATTCATAGCCATCAATTGATCTTTTTATAAAATATATTAAGATGGAAAATATTTTAGATTCACACAAGCAAACATGAAAAAGATAATCAGATCATATTTATTTTTTTAAAAAAAGCAATGTATTTACAAGCTTATACTAGGAGGCTGATCTTTTTTTCCCCCCTTTCCAATCCATGGAAGTTCCTGGTTTTTAGTATCTACAGACCATTGCTCTAAAAAATCTAAAACAATAGCCATTGAAATGTCTTCAATACTCATACTAAACTTATTGAAAAAATTGTCAGAGCCCAGACAGGTAAAAATAATATCAACAATGTATTTATGTGTCCTGGGCTACTTGACTCTATCCCTGTTTTTGTGACTCTTCTTGAGCCAATTGGTGACCTCAATTAGCTCAGCACAAAAAACATATCTTGCCTTCCTGATATCATCCTTGCACAAAAACAAACCTCTTACCCCACCAGCTAAGAAAAAAGCTAGATAAGAATAGTCTTTATCCTGGTTTTCTGACTGAAGTTCTGTGTTTGTTTTTGATTTAACAAAAGTCTTCCCAGTTTTTTCTTCCAACAAAAAGTCAGGTTTTTTGGAGTATCCCTTCAACATAGTCAAACATTGAAGCATAACAAGGATTCAGTCATGAAGAAGAGGGAGATGTCCAATAGAAACCCTCTTACTAGTTGACAGTGCATCTGATTTCTCTTCATTGTTGACATCTTTCTGTATCTTCAAGCTCTCCAAGTATGAGATAGCATCTAGGACACTATCTTCAGTGCTGCCAGTCTGAAAAGTTTCTCTTGAAGAATTCAATCGGGGTCCAGATAAACTGATTGCTTCCATTATAAGATGAGCCCAAGAATTCTTCTGACCCTTGGATGGCTCATTTAGCTGGAGAAGAGCAGTAAATAAGTAGGTTGAATTCTTGAATTTACTGTTGATAAAGCCTGTATGGAAGATGTCACGTCGATACCATAGTTCAGATTCTGAGGGAAGGAGATAAGAAGGTGCTGTAAAAAATGTCAACCACTGCTATTATTATTCAGATGAAAATATGAAATAACATACCTAAAGTCAAAACCTGCTGAAGCCATTTCCCTATAGAGCAGCTTTCTTGCTGCCATGCAAAGTTTGTTGAATTATTTGTTTCACTAGAGGAATCAACCTTGATAGAGTGATGATACTCCAATATACTGTAAGAATTTAATGCCATTTTCCTCCAGGCATCTTGATCCATTCTACCTGAAAATGTGGAACAAATTTTTTCCACATATTCTCTATGCTGGGCCAAGACAAAGCGGTAATTTGATTTAGCAGTAGATGATGATGCCTCATTATCTGGATTGGATGTAGAAGCTGGGGCAGTGGAAGGAACGGCAGTTGAAGATGAGGCAATGGGAGCTGAAGTGGGTTGGGGAGGGAAAGATGTAGAGGAAGCAGGGATAGAACTTTGTTCTTTTGAAGTTGATGAAGATTCTGGAGGGCCAGCCAGTTGCAATGAAGTTGAAGCAGATAAGGGTCTTGAGGATTCATCAGGGATAGATTTTTCAGCTGGAGCATTAGCAGGAGTTTGAGTTGAGGGGGACTGAGCAGGAGATTGAACAGGAGGAGATGGAGCAGGGGGAGATGTAGCAGTGGGAGATTTAGCAGGGGGAGGTTTAGAAGTGGGAGGTTTAGAAGGGGTTAATTGGATGATAGATTTGGTAACAGTTGCTTTAGAACCCGCAGGTTTCTTTGAAGGGAGTGATGGAGCTTCAATATTTTTAGAAGGTTCAGGAATAGAGACAGAAGGATTGGGGATATAGGGAGCTGATGAAGTTTCCTCTGGGGGAGGAGGTATCTCGGAGGTTGAGGCTTGTGGTAGTGAAGAATCTAGATTAGCTGATAACCTTTGCCTCTTGGGTGCATCCTTTTTGTATAGTGAAAGTAGCTTTGAGTGAGGCTGGGAGTCATCCTCTGAGTCAGATAGAACAGGATGGCTGGAAACTTTAATGGTCTGTTTTCTTTTTGAAGCCCTTCTTTCAGGTTCGTTCGTGAGATCAATGATGACAATTTGATCATTTGGTGGAAGCTGTTTTCCACTAGCAACAGCTAAAATTGAAGAAATTAGTTATTTGAAAAATAATTAATACTAGAATACATACTTTTTTCGTATTTTTCACATGAAAGTAGAAGCTCTTGAACCTTTTGCTTTATTTCGCCTGAAAGAATCTTCTTGCCAGCAAGTTTCTCCACTGATGTTTGAAACTCAGATACAGATGTGAGGAAATCATCCTTTGAGACTTGAATGACTTCATCCTTCAAAATTCTGTCCTCGTGCTCTTCAAAGTCTTCCATTTCGTGAGCGTGTTCTTAAGCACCATCTGAAGTAGAGCTTGTTAGCTCAAAATAAAACTAATAATGATACAAAAAACTCACCAGAGCCTCCACCTGATTCTTGAGAATCTTTTATAGAGGAGAGAGGGCTAGATATATCCATGGACTTAGAAAACTTTCCAGACTCTAATTGATACAAGAAGAGACCAAAGTAAAAAAAAAAGCACTCAAGAGGTAAAAATTACATAAAAAATTAGACTTGCCTGTTCCAGCATTAACTTTATCTTGAGTAGAAACTTGTGCTGTAGCAGGTACAGGCAATTCTGATTCTTCAGCCACAGAGGGAGATCTTGGAGGGGCTTGGCTAGGGATTGAAGTCTGGGAAGGCATAATATCTGAATGAGTTGAGAGAGTTGAGCCTGATTGTGGTTAAAGGAAGAAAGAAGCAGCTGCAGATGTAATTGCGCATGAATCTCAATGTGAAGGTCATCTCATATTCATTATTCACATTGAAGTTGAATACAATACATCTTAATTTATGCACAAATTTATATATATTAATTTAAATTGAAATATAATATTATAAAAATTAAATTGAACTCATATGTGCATAGCACAGCCATGTTATTTCACAGCCCGCCTGATTTTGTTTTTTCTTTGTGGTGTTTTTGATTTTTTTGTGATTAATTTGAGCTTACTATAAATTAACATATACTTAAGTTAATTGAATTTTTCTTTAAATTTTTATTAACTCTCAATTTTTCTATATTATTATTTATTTTGCCTAATGGCACATTTAAATTTTTTATTATTTTTTATTTTCATTTTTTAGCCATATGAAAAAAGGTATCACTGATACTTTTTTTCATATGGTCATTTCTTTTTCTCACATTATAGCTAGATGAACCAGAATATCTGGTTCATCTAGCTATTTCCCTTTTTTTTTCTCTTCTCACCTCTAAGTCACGTACAGCAAAGTATCACTGAGATACTTTGCTGCACGTGACAAATAATGGTTTAGGTGGCCAGGTCAAATGGACCATATCATAAAACAGATATGGTTCATTTGACCCAGCCTTTGGTGGCTAGCTACTGGTAACATGCAGCAAAGTGTCGCAGCGATACTTTGCTGCACATGACTAAGTAGCAGGCACCAATCCTGGCTCAAAAATGAGCCATAAGAAATTGAATTTTTGATTAATATAGCAAAAATATGTGAGTTAAAATACTGTGGTCCCATGAAAATAAAAATAATTGTGGGATTTTTTTTCATGGGATCAGAGAATGTGAGTTTAAAAAAAGGTTCAATGCACCATAATTTAAACATTATGGTCAATCAAACCATGAATAAGGGAACTGGGACAGGTGATGACTTTGGAATAAGTATATAGGTAATTCTTTTTTCAATGTGAAAAGTGAGTAATTGGGGAGTTTCATAGGACTAAATCAACAAAAAATTTATTTTTTTCAACTACATTTTACTACATATTTGATGTGAAATAACATATATATAAATTTGTGACTGGCAATATGGAGAGAGAGAAAAAAAGTAAGCAGAGATTAAACATGATATTTATATAAGGTTATGGATTTTAAGTTTATGGAATTGAGAAAGGTTTTTATGAGGGGTTTAACAGAATTTTACTAGAGAGAAACACCTTTGCGCAGCCTTTCCTGGCACTTTTAAGCCCCTTTTCCACCCCCAGTTGGCCCCAGGGGGGCCCCACTGGGGGTGACAGAGGGGCTAAAGGGGGGCTTCAAAGGTTTAAAATAAGTGATTCAAAGGGGTAGGTCAGAGGTAATGAAGGTAAAATTAATAATATACTGTTCTTAAAATATAAAATAATAATTTTTTTTTTTTTGGTTTTTATAAAATTAAATTTTTTATGTCAAATTTTTTGTATAATTTTTTGGTGTTGAAGATAGCAATTTTCAAGATTCCCAATATCAAGGTACATATAAATTCCTTAAAAATTCATTGGGAAATTAAAAGCTGTTTTTGAATTTTAATAAGCTATTTCATAAGGTAAAATTTAATCAAATGTACCAAAATATATTGTGATATTATTCTATACACTGAACACATTTAGCCTTCAATGCATCAACAGATAATTTGTGTCTACGATTGAGTGAATTGTTAATTGTTCAAACCTGTATCCGCAATACTAAGACCCCTTCATGGCTAACCCGTGTTCCTAGTAGTCTAGGAGAGGCTGGTACAAATCTTAAAGCTGCTGAATGGTTTTTACTATGTAAAATTTACTATGTGGCAGCTTTGATACCAGTTTGGGCTATTGAAAATTCTGACGCACGAGAGAAGAAGTTGATTAAATGTCTTTCACTGCTGGTTTCAATAATCAATATTCTGACTTCCTTGGAGATACGTGAAGCTCAAATTTCATCTCTTCAAGGTCAGTTAAAAGATTATATGAAGTGTCTTAAGGAATTTTGGCCAGATATCAATATAAAGCCAAACATCCACTTAGCACAACATTTTCCTGAAGTTCTGAGAAGATTTGGGCCAGCACCATCAACTGCAGCATGGGCCCACGAGCATATAAATGGAATGTTAAGCTCCATTCCAACCAATAAGAGAACATGTATGTTTTCCTTAATTAAAGCTACTTAAATTTATTAATTTCATTTTTTTTAAAGATCAAATGGACAAGACCATTATTAAAAGTTTTATTTTGACCGGTCAGCTTCAATCATTAATGGACAGAACTAATGATCGATTTGAGAATGAAATTAAGAATGTCTTCAGTTCAGAGAAAAGAAAAATTCCCTCAAAATCATCTCAACTACTGTCTAAAGACTATGAATTGTGGATAGAGTATCTCAACATGATTGATGGTAAAAAAATATTTTCCAGTATTTTTACAAAAAATCAACCATCTGTTTCATCTCTAATTCTATCACCTTAAATTATTGAAGTAGATAACTTGTTGCTGGATGGAAAAAACTACTCATTATATTCAACAAATCAAGGAAATGGCAATGTTGAGGTAAATTCATCAAAAGGAAATGTTGTTGGGGTTATATTGAAAATGTGGCAGTCAACAACATTTTCAGGTCAAAATTTTATTTTAGTTGGCTTATATGACATTGTGGATCCTAAAATTGAAAATCCTTATTTAAAAGCTGGGCTTAATGTATTTTGGTGTTATGATAAATGGTCAAAAAAAGTAGTTATGAATAGCAATGAAATTATTGGTCATGTTTCAAAAACTACACATCCTAGTGGTTTTGCAAATGTTTTCTCAAATACTTGGTGTATGATATCATTAAAAAATATGGCCAGCAGCTATTCTGATTTTTAATGTGGTTTTAGAATTGTATATTTTTTGTGGACAATAAATATATATACAAATATTTACTGCCAGTGATTGAGCTAACTAATAAAAGTAAAAAGTATGGACTCCAAATTTCACTCCCTGATTCATGAGAGGCAGTTTTGAATATGGATCACTTGAAGTTCTAACCAGGTTACAGCAAGGTTAGTCAGAAATACAAAAAAAGGACTTGCCTACAAGTCCTCATTTATTTCCCCTGTGTAATTTTGACTCTGATTTTCAAAATTGCAAAAAAATTTGAAAATTGATGATGAAATTCCAACAAGATGGAGATATAAGCCTAGATAATCATCAGATAAAATCTTTAGAAGCCTTGGTCTCTAATTGTGCAATATAAAAACATAAAATAAATTAAGTAACATTTGGAAAAAAGGCTCAACTTTTAAGGTCTGTATCTCAGCAACCACTGAACCAAATTGAAATCTGTTTAAGGGAAGTAAACAATAGGCTTCATTAGAATCTTCAGTTAAAGGAAATGTGATTTAAATAAACCTAACCCTAATTTATTACATAAAAATATGAAAAAAAAAATTAAATTGGGAAAAAAGGCTCAAATTTAAAGGTCAATATCTCAGCAACCACTGAACCAAATTCAAGTCTGTTTGTGGAAAAGATAAGGTAGCCTTCAGAAGAATCTTCAGTAAAAAGAAAATTAGATTTGAATCAACCTAATCCTAATTCTGAGTCTGATTTTCATAATTTTACAAAAACTTGAAAAGTGGTAATGGAGATGAGAACAAGAAGAGTTTAATAAGTCCACTGTTATCCAGATAAGAGTAATGCATATATTTAAGTATAGAATTTTGATAGAAAGAAATAGATATCATTTATTTATAAAAAAAGGAGATGAAACTTACCTTGATTGAAAAATACGAAATATAGAGCAAGAATGAATGATGTTGGAATTCGGGGGAAATTGAATATGGAGTAAGTGAAATGCATAAAGAATGTGCAATGTATGTGTTTTAATGATGTGGAACCAAAAAAAAGTAAAATAGGGGAAAGGGGGGATAATGACCATTCCAAGGAGGAATAATGAGTAGGGTGATGGAGCTAAAAAAGAAGGAAAAGAGGGAGTGAAAAAAAGGTTAATTTTACCATAAAAATCAAAAATAATCACTCACAAAAAAATTTAGATCCAAAAAAGAAAGAAAAAACAGTGAAAAAAACAAAAAAAAATATAATTGGAAATTAAAAAATCAAAAAAATGAATAACATGACTTACCTGGAGAGATGAGATGAGAAAATATATAGAACCAAATTGTTTGAGGGATGTTTGAGGAGAGGAGGAAAGTATATGAGGGATGAATGAAAAAAGGAAACAGTGAAAAATTATGCAATTTCAGAAAATATGTGATTTCATGTTTTGCAGGTGAATTAAAACAAATGAGAAATCCAAAAAAGAGACATTTAGCTTAAATCAAAAAAAAATGAATATGTAAAAAACAAAAACACAAAACCAAGTGAATAAAGCACACAAGCTGAAAAACTAGAGAGTATGAAAAAAAAAATTAAAAGGGTTGTGTTTCAAAATGTTGGAGGGTGATTGGCATTATGACAGAGCGTATGCTGGTGGAAAGATTTTTTTGTAATTCAAGGGAGGGGAGAGCTGGTGCAGTTCTAGGATCCTCTTCTTCATAAAGATCATTGAAAAGATATATAAGCTAGAGTGTCTTCCAAACCCAAGTCAGAATCAGATTCAGAAGCTAAATTTAATGTGATAGTATTCATAGCTGTGTGATGCTGCTTCCTAGTAGAGAGATGCTTTATTATTGTCGGTAGAAGGTTTAGATGATGGGTGGGAAGTTGGAATTTGCCACCAACTGAGCATGTGGGGTGTTTAAATGGAAAAATAACTTATGCTTTTTCAAAAGAAATTAAGTAGCATGGCGTGAAGAGACACATAAGGATGAGAAAAAATGTTAAGTTTTTGCCACCAAAATTTAGTAGCATAGAGTGAGGAAAGACTTAAGAATGGCATCAGCAATTATAAGTCATGTGACTTTCTCAAAAATCTATCATGGATGTGATGAGTTTGGGATCAGGAATAAGGAATGGAGATTGGGGTATAAGAGGCAGGATAATGCATTATTATAGATTCCTTATCCACTAGCCCCAGGGCTAGTGGATAAGAATCTTCCACAATTAATAATGTCTGATCCTGTGGAAAAAGATTGTCACCGGACGACCTATGCACAAGGTTGAAGGTGTTCCTAGGAAAGTCAGATGGAGGAAGGAGTTTAGAGACTTCTTTGAAGTACAGAGGAAATACTGGAGGAAGTGATTCAAAGATGAGTCAAAGGAAAAGCTGCTTCTTCGAAATATGTTCAATAAGAATCTTAAAATAATTTAAAGGTAATATTAATATTCTTAGGATCTCACAAAGGGTTGGAAATTCAATAATCAAAGATTTAAGTTTTTAGAAATGATTACTGAGAAGATAAGGAAATTTACAATAATAATGATTTAAACTGAATCTTTACCACTATTAACTATATATATGTTTTATAATTTAATTCTAAAGAATGTCAAACCAAAATCCCATCCCTTTTATATTCACTACTCCTCCTCACATTGACCTCATGCCCATTTATCATTCCACACACCACAGATCTCCCTATATCCTCACAGACCCTCCTAAAAACACCCATTACACCTGGACCTTCCTCATTAACATCCGTTAATGCCTTGACCCTCCACTAACCATCCGTCCATGCTCACTACCCCCGTTAATATCCCACAGACACACAATAACCCTTTAGTGGAATATTGCATTGGCCGTTGCGCTGTGCGTTGCCTATCAAAAAAAAGACTGAACACAATATTTAGAGATTAACTAATTTAGATTTAAAATTTTAGATTAGTGCGGTTAAATAGTGAGTACACAAAGGAAAGTTGCAGTTGCTATGTAAAATCGCTTCTGCACTTCGAACATGGATTTAGACCTCGTTATTATTTATTTAAATGAGCTGCTTATGCCTCAAGTGTCACGTGGCGCGTGAAAGATGCCCAGGTATATGACGCAAGCTCCGTTGAGCATGAGAAAACATTCTTCCCACACTATATTTTTTCCTCTACTTCTTCCTTTAAAAATTTTTTAATATGTCTAACTTCCCCACTCCCGTTCCTACGCCTCCACACCCCAAGGCTGATGGAGGTGTTGTTACTGGCCAGTATACCCATGCTTTCACGGCTTGTGCGTTGATGGAGTATTTCTGTGTCAAAAGCACGGCCACACAAGGCCCTCACCGGAAATATGAATTTTGTTGCTGGAGACGGGTGGCCTGTGATGCCCTTGCAAAAAATGGGGATATTGAGAGGAGTTTTACGGGGACTAAGTACTGGGTGATTCCTAAGACCAAAGAGATGGTCGAGGATATTTGGGACATATCAGTCGGGGATGATTTATTGGTGGTGTCACCAGACGATCTACGCACAAGGTTGAGGGTGTTCCTGGAAGTGAGATGAGGAGAGTAGTTTAGAAACTTCTTCAAAGCACAGAGGAAACATTTGAGGAAGTGATTCGAAGATGACTCGAAGGAAGAGCTACTGCTTCAAGATATGTTTGAGAAGAATTCTAATATAATTTAAAGGTAATATTAATATTCTTAAGATCTCAAAAAGGGTTGGAAACTCAATAATCAAAGATTTAGGATTTAGAAATGATTACTGAGAAAATAAGGAAAGATACAATAATAATGATTTAACCTGAAGCTTTCCACTATTAACTATATATACGTTTTATAATTTAATTCTAAAGGAATATCAAACCAGAATCAAACACCTTTTATATCCATTACTCCTCCTCGCATTGACCTCATACCCATCCATTATTCCGCACACCACAGACCACAGACCACCAAAATTACACCCGTTACACCTGGACCCTCCTTACTAACATCTGTTAACCCTTTAATCCTCCACTAACCATCCCGTCCATGCTCACTACCCCTTTTTAATAACCCACAGATATTTAATAAACCTTCTAGCAGACTATTACATTGACTATTGCGCTGTGTGTCGCTTATTGAGGAAAAGACTAAGACACACTATTGAGAGATTTACTAATTTAGATTTAGAGTTTAGACTAGTGCAGTTGAATAGTGAGTACACAAAGGAAATTTGCAGTTGCTATGTAGAATTGCTTTCTGCGCTTCAAGTATGGATTTAGACCTCTGTATTATTTATTTAATGATCTGCTTTTGCCTCAAGTGTCACGTGGTGCTTGAAAGATGCCTGGGTATAAAAATGCAAGCTCTGTTGAGCGTGAGACATACTTTCCCACACTACTTTCACTCCCTTCTTGCTTTAATTACTTTTATACTTTATTATGTTGACTTGTCCTACCCCAACTCCCATGCCTCCACACCCCAAAGCGGATGATGGAATCATTACCCAGAAGTATTCTCAAGCCTGAACAGCCTGCGAATTGATGGAGTACTTCTGCGTTGAAAGCACGGCAACATGAGGTCCTCGCCAGAAATGCAAGTTTTGCTGCTGGAGATGGGTGGTGTGTGATGCCTTATCAAAAAATGTGGACATCAAGCGTCGATTTACAAAAACCAAATATTGGGTAATACCAAAGACCAAAGAGGTGATCAAAGATATCTGGGACGTATTGGTTGGGGACAATCAGTCGGTGGGAGAGACTGAGGAGGAGGTTGAAGATACCGTGGCAAACTGGGTAACCCAGGCCACAAGTAAGAAACGAGGGTTTGAAGAAGAGGTAGATGAGTTAGTTGAAAAGGATGAGGATGAAGTCCCTATTTTGAGACAGATGCCGAAGAAGCGGCAAATGGTCATTGAGGATGACAAAGAAGAGAAGGAAGTGACGGTGGAGGTCACCCTAAAATTATTCTTAGAAGCTGACCCATTGTTCGAAGTAAGTCTGTTCTTCTTTTATTTTTTAAAATATTTTGGTTACTGAGGACCGTATGTTTTAGAATTCAGATGTCATCGCAGAAGCTCCAATTGTGGAAGCTGCGCTATCACTGCCAGTTGAGGCAAATCAACCAGTGGTTGATTCGAGGGAGGACAATGAAGAGACTCTTGACCAGGTATGGTCAAAGAAACCTCGGCAAGGTCAAAGAACTCGATTCATTAAACATTTAAGCAGTGAGGTTAACAAGATTGTCAATTCTGCATCCTTTGACATGGCTAAAGAATTACTAGAAATTGGGGAAGTGGTACCGGTAGGAAAGGAGGAGGTATTTGAAAAATGCAGGAAGGAAATAAGAGTGGTTTTGGAATAAATGAAGAAGTTGGTTTGGGAGAAAATACAGGAGAAAATTTGAAATGTAAGGAAAAAGATAAGAAAGAAAAAGGGAAGGAAAAAAAAGTAGAAAGCAATTTGTGTATTTATTTAATTTATTTAATTTATTTTTTTTTGTTGTTTTAATTGAAAATGTTGATATATATTTTATAAGCTTTTGAGAAAAGAAAAGAAAAAAGGAAGAAAGAAAAGATTTGAATAAAATTTTGTTTTAAATTTTGAAAGAAGAAAAGAAAGAATGTTTAACTGAGGAATTTTTAGTTTAGGTTTTGAAAAGAAAAAATTTAAGTAAGAAAAAAGAAATAGTTGATTGAAACAATTTTGTTTAAAATGAAAATTTAATGAGAGAAAAAATTGTTATTTGTGAAAGTTTATTTATTGAAGTTTTTGAGGAATTTTGGTTATTTGAAAAGAAAGAAGAAAAATAGTTTTTAAAAAAAAGAATTTGAAAGAAAGAAGTAATTTTTTCGAAGAATTTTAAAAGAGAGATTTAAATGTTGAAGTGAAGTTTGAGAAAGATTGTCATATTGAGTTCGTGAAAAATTTTGATAGTTCAAAGAAAAAGAAATAAGGGAAAAGAATAAAAGTTTGAAAAGAGAAAAGAAAGAAAATTAAAGGAATTATTGATTTTTAAGATTTTATTTTAATGAATTTTAAGATTTTAATTTTATTATTTTATTTTATTTTATTTTTTAATTTAATTTAATTTTAATTTTAGTTTATTTTTTTAAATTTTATTTTATTTTATTTTATTCTATTTATTTATTTTTAAAGAAGGTTGAAAAAAGCTTTTGAGAAGAAGAAAGAAGAAAAGAAAAACTGAGTAAGAATTTTAGAAGAGAAGAAGTTTTAGAATTTTAATAAAAAGAAAAGAAAAGAGAAAGAAGAGAAAAAAATAAAAGAGAGTTCTAAGGTTTTTGTTTTAAAGGATATTTAAGATGAAAAGATTTTAGGAGTTCAGGGGTGTTAGAAACATTGATGGCTGGTTCCCAGGATGTTTTGTCTGAGTGTAACCGGACAACCTACGCACAAGGTCGAGGGTGTTCGTGGAAGTGAGATGGAGAAAGGAGTTTAGAAACTTCGTCGAGACACAGAGGAAATGTTTGAGGAAGTGATTCGAAGATGACTCAAAGGAAGAACTACTGCTTCAAGATATGTTTGAGGAGAATTCTAATATAATATAAAGTTAATGTTAAAATTCTTAAAATCTCACAAAGGGTTGGAAACTCAATAATCAAAGATTTAGGATTTAGAAATGATTACAGAGAAAATAAGGAAAGATACAATAATAATGATTTAACCTAAAGCTTTACCACCATTAACTATATATACGTTTTATAATTTAATTCTAAAGAATGTCGAACCAAAATCCCAACCCCTTTTATATCCTTTATTCCTCCTTGCATTGACCTTATACCCATCCACTATTCCGCACACCACAGACCATTAAAAAATACATCCATTACACCTGGACCCTCCTCACTAACATCTGTTAACCCTTTAATCCTCCACCATCCATTCCATCCATGCTCACTACCCCTTTTATTAATTCACAGACATTTAATAAACCTTTTAGTGCACCATTACATTGACTATTGCGCTGTGTGTCGCTTATTGAGGAGAAGACTGAGACACAATATTGAAAGATTGACTAATTTAGATTTAGAGTTTAGACCAGCGCAGTTGAATAGCGAGTACACAAAGGAAAGTCACAGTTGCTATGTAGAATCTCTTTCTGTGTTTCAAGTATGGATTTAGACTTCTATTTTATTGATTTAATGAGCTGCTTTTGCCTTGAGTGTCATGTGGCGCGTGACAGATGCCCAGGTATAAAAACTGAGCTCTGTTGAGCGTGAGACATATAATTCACACACTAGTTTCCCTTTATTTAATTCTTGTTTATTCATTTATTTTTATTATGTCAACTTGTCCTACTCCAGCTCCCACGCCTCCTCACCCCAAAGTGGATGGTGGGCTTGTTACTCGACAGTATTCCCAAGCCTGCACGGCTTGTGAATCAATGGAATACTTCTGTGTGGAAAGCACAGCTACTCGAGGTCCTTGCCAGAAATGCAAGTTTTGCTGATGGAGATGGGTGGCGTGCAATGGGTTAGCAAAAAATTTGGACATCGAATGAAGGTTTACCAAGACTAAATATTGGGTAATACCCAAGACAAAAGAAGTGGTTGAAGACATATGGGACGTGTCAATCGGGGATGACAAAGCAGAAGCAGCTGAGGAGGAATTTGAGTAAAATACGGCGTCCTGGGTAACTCCAGCCATGGGTAAACAAAGGGTAGAAGAGGAGGTGGATGAGTTGGTGGAGGAAGATGAGGAGGAAGTCCCCATTTCAAGGCAGACGCTGAAAAAGCAGCAAATGGTCATTGAAGATGACAAGGAAGAAAAGGAAGTGGAAGTGGTAGTCACATCAAATTTATTTCTAGAGGCTGATCTGATGTTCGAAGTATGTTTGATTTTATTTTATTTTACTTTAATTTTATTTTCCAAAGAAAAAATTTTACTGATGACCATATGATTTAGAATTTAGATGTCATTGCAGAAGCCCCTATGGTGGAAGCCTCGAGTGTGGGAGCTCCTATTGTGGAAACCACTGCTGTGGAAGTGGCGCCGTCGATTCCTACCGAAGAACAGTTACCAGTGAATGCCTCGAGGGAGGATAATGAAGAAACTATTGACCAGGTATGGTCAAAGAAACCTTGCCAGGGTCAACAAGCTAGGTTTATCAAAGATTTAAGTGGTGAAGTTGATAAGATTATCTATGCTGCTTCCTTTGACGTGGCCAAAGAACTACTGGAAATTAGGGAAGCAGTACCGGTAGGAGAGGAGGAGGTTTTTGAAAAATGTAGGAAGGAGATAAGGGTGATTTTGGAGAAGATGAAGAGATTGGTTTGAGAGAAAATAAAGGAGAAAGGAAAAGAAAGAAAGAGGAAAAAAAAAAGTAGAAACAATTTGTATTTATTTATTTTATTTTGTTGTTTTAATTTAAATTTTAATATTTATTTTAGAAGATTTTTAGAGAAAAAGAAAAAAAAAGAATGAAAAAATTTAAATAAAATTTTGTTTTAAATTTTGAAAAAAGAAAAGAAAGAATTTTTAATTGAAAGAGTTTTAGTTTAAATTTTGAAAAGAAAAAATTTAAGTAGGAAAAAAAGAAATAGTTGATTGAAATAATTTTATTGGAAATGAAAATTTAATGAAAGAAAAAATTGTTATTTATGAAAGTTTATTTATTGAAGTTTTGAGGAATTTTAGTTATAAATAAAAAAAAGAAAAAGAAGGGAAGAAATAAAAATATTTTTAAAAAAAAAAAAAGAAAAAAGAATTTGAAAGAAAGAAGTAATTGTTCGAAGAAATTTTAAAAGAGAGATTTAGAGGTTGAAGTGAAATTGGAGAAGGATTGTTGTGTTGCGTTTGTGAAAAATTTTGATAGTTTGAAGAAAAGAATTTTTTAAGGAAAGAATGTAGGTAGAAAATTTGAAAAGAAAAGAAAAGAAAATTAAAAGAAATTTTAGAAGGTTTTATGAATTTTTTGTTTATTTTGTTTTAAATTTTATTTTATTTTTTAATTTTATTTTATTTAATTTTATTTTAATTTAATTTAATTTTTTTCAATTTAATTTAATTTAATTTTTATTTATTTTAAAGAAGGTTGAAAAAACTTTTGGAAGAAAAATGAAGAAAGAAGAAAAGAAAACAAAGAATACAGAAATTTTAGAGGTAGAGATGTTTTAGATTTTAAGGAGAAGAAGGAAAAAGAGAAAGAAAAGAAAAAAAAAGAGAGAGTTTTAAGGTTTTGGTTTTAAAGGATATTTAAGATGAAAATATTTTAGGAGTTCAGGGGCATTAGAAACATTGATGGCTGGTTCCCAGGATGTTTTGTCTGAATCTTCGAGGAAGCCTTCCCATTCCATGAGGTATTGAAGTTTCCCCTTGCACATTCTTGAATAAAGGATATGGCTTACTTCCCACTCTAGATGGTCTTCTACTTTGACCGGTTCCAGAGGAGGTTGGTTCTTTCCTGGATATGTTTCTCAAGCCAGTTCCAGTAGAGATACGTGGAAAACAGGGTGAATAGCCTGCCATTTAGGAGGTAACTTGAGTTGAAATGCAGTTTTAGAGACTTTGGAGTTAATTTCAAATGGTCCCAAGCGATTTTCAGCTAGTTTCTTTGATGGTCAAGTTGTTTGAATGTTTTGTGCATCGAGCCACACTTTGTCGCCTGGTTTAAAAGAAGGAGCAGATTGTCGATGTTTGTCGGCCTGTTCCTTGTACCTTTGAATCGCTAATTCCAAATTTGATTTAAGTTCCTCTTGGAGTCATGATATGGTTGGAAGATAATGTTCATCAGGATGACTAGTTCCTACGTGGATTGAGTTGAATTGAGGATGTCTTCCATAAACAGTTTCGAAAAGAGATTGTCATGTTGAAGAATGAGTCGAGTTATTAAAAGCAAATTCGGCCAATGGTAACCATGTGGTCCAATTGTCTTGTTCGTAACTGACATACATTTGAAGGTATTGTTTGAGGATTTGGTTGACCCTTTCCGTTTGCCCATCCGTTTCAGGATGATAGGCCATGAAGAGATTCCTCGTGATATTGAGTTGTTGACACAGTTGAGTCGAGAATGTGGATACAAACAATGAGCCTCTATCTGAAATAATATCATTAGGTAAGCCATGTTTAGAAAATAAATGTTCTAGAAAATTTTTTGACAAATCTTCTGCTGTAGCAGTAGTAGTGGTTTTAATAAAAAAAGACATCTTTGAAAATCTATCTACTATTACTAATATAGCATCAAAATTATTAGAAAGAGGATGTTGAGAAATAAAATCCATCAATAAAGATTCCGAAGGTTTAGAGGGAATAGGAAGCGGTTGAAGCAACCCATGCTTCCGGTGACAGGGAGCCTTATTCCTATTACATTCGTAACAAGCCTTATATAGGTCCTTGATTTCTCTGGTCATTCCTGGCCATAAGAAATTGCTTGCTATTAACTGGTAGGTTTTATCAACCCCAAAATGACCAGCTAATGGAGAATCATTTCAACTATTGAAAATCCATAATTTTATTTCATTGTTATTGAGTATGATTACTCTACTTTCAAAAACTAATAGACCTGATTCAATACTAAATCTTTTGGCCCCTGGCTTCGAGAGTATTTTGTCTTTTAACCCTAAACAATAGTTGTCCTTTGACTGAGCTTCGAGGATGTTGGATAATGGATTTTGAAACGATTGAATTGTTATCGAATTAAGTTGATGAGTCGTTAACACTGATTTGTTGAAAATTGATTTCACATTTACTGGGTTCTTGTCAGCAAATGCGTCCCCCCGCTGTGTATAAATGTTGTCCCGACGTGACAGGATATCTGGGACAATGCAGTTATTACCTGGGCAATAGGAAATAGAAAAAGGGAATTCAGACAGAAATTCAGCCCACCTGGCTTGACGCCTGGTTAACACTTTGGAAGACATAAAGTATTTCAAAGCATTATGGTCAGTTAGAATTTGAAAAGGACTATCTAGGCTGAGAAGAAAAGAGCGCCATTTTATAAGACAATGAATAATAGCTAAAAGCTCTTTGTCATGAATTTCATAATTTAATTATGCTGCAATGAGTTTACGTGACTCAAAAAAAAAAGGATGAAACAATTTTGTTTCAGGATTTAATTGAGAAATGACCCCTGCTATAGCATAATTGCTTGCATCTGTCTCCACTATTGTCGAAGCAGAAGGATCAAAGTGTTGAAGAATTGGAGCTGTGGTAAATGCAGTCTTCAATGCTTCAAGTTCCTTTCATGCTGTAGAAGTAAAAACAAAAGGAATATCATTTCTAAGAAGAGAAGCAAGATTGGAAATAGTTTTAGAGTAATCTTTAATAAATCTTCTATAGAAATTTGCAAAACCCAAAAATCCTTGGAGGGATTTAATGGTTTTGGGCTCAGGCCATTCCAAGAATTTTTGGACCTTTTTGTTGTCCATGACTAAACCATCAGTGGATAAGGTAAAACCCAAAAAATTGATTGATTTAAGGTGGAATTCACATTTATTGTGCTTGGCGTAGAGACCGTGATCTTGAATTCAATTTAGAACCTGTCAAACATGATGAATATGTTCATCCAGTGTCTTTGAGAAAATTAAAATATCATCTAAATCGACAACAAAAAATTGTTTGACAACATCTTTAAAGATGTTTTTGACAAAGGTTTGAAAATTAGATGGTGCGTTACACAATCCAAAAGGTATAACTAAATATTCAAAACTACCAAATCTACTGCGCATTGCAGTCAGTGGTTCATGACCTTCCGCAATGCAAATAAGATTGTAAGTGCCTCTAAGATCAATTTTAGAAAAGAAATTAGCACTATTGAAAAGGATAAGAAGCAATGACATAGGAGGAACAGGATATGCATTCTTCTTAGTGACTTTGTTAAGCTTTCTATATTTAATACACAACCTAAGACTACTGTCCTTTTTCTTTACAAAAAGAGCAAGGGAGCCGGTTGGAGATTTACTGGCTCTGATGAAACCTTTGGCTAAATTCTCTGCAATGTATTCTTGAAGGACTTGAGATTCGTCCTTCAACAAAGAATAGACAGGACCTGCCAGAGGTACTGGACCTATTAACTATATTTGATGGTCGTAGGGTCAATGAGGTGGTAACTTATCGGCCTTGCGGATTGAGAAAACATCGAGGAAATCATGATAGATTTCCCGTAGAGTTGATTTAATGGCTTCAAAGTTAATTTGGTTGTCCTCATCATCTTTGAGAGAATCTGTCAAGGGAAGACCAGAATTGAGAGAGCATAGTTTGATTACTTTGAGGCAATTTAAATCCTCTTCGAGTGAAGTCATCGAGCTAGAAGGGCTAGCCAATTTCTCATTTAGAGAAAGATCAGATGCTTTCAAGTCATCTGGCAGAGATTTGTCCTCTAGCAGGACGTTGTCAGGCGGGTTGTTTAACTCCCTATTGACCTTCATTGAAGAATTAGAAATATACTTAGTGTGTGGGGTGATCAATCCCTGTGACCAATCAATTTCAGGAAAGTCATGGCCAAGAATGGTATTGTCCATCCTTGGGGCGTCCATGACTGTTAATTCCCACTCAAAGGGGGGAATGTTTGGAAAGTTGAAGACCCATAAAACTTTCTTACTTACCCAATATTTGGGTTCCTCTGATTTGACCAAGTAAATTGGAGTTTGATCGATATCTGTAAATGTTAGTTGTAACTTCTCGGCAAAAGATAAACTAACAAAAAAAATTGAAGCTCCAGAGTCTATAAGAAAATGGAAGGGGGTATCCTCCTTAAAAAGAATGAATCTCAAGTGGTTTAAGACAACTCCAGTCCTTAAGACATGAAGGTTCTGTGCACTGGGTGAGATAAGATAGTTTTCTTTGCACACAAGTAAACTATCTACTAGTTTTTTGACTTCAAACTAGTACCTTCTCTTTCCTTCAACTTTACACAATCTTCCAGCTTGTGCTTACCTCCACAATACATACATAACCCATTATCTGCTCTTCTCTTCCTCTCAGCTTCTTTAAGTTCCCCTTTAGGATCCAGTATTTTTCTGATATCGCCTGGGGTCAACCTTTTAGGTCGAGGTTTGTCCTTTCCCTTATTGTGTTTGGGTTGAGTTGTCCATGGTTGTGAAGAAGGTCCCGATTAAAAATTTAGGCCTTAAGATTTGTTGGAGTATCGACAATGTTGTAGTCCTCCTTGGTAAACGCCGTCGAGTTCGAGGGTTCAATCCATTAAATCCGTTAAAGTAGTCTTCTTCTGACTGTGAAGATTTAACTGATCCAGAATCCTCAAAGGAAGTCCTTTTTTGAAATTATACTTGAGGGCAGCATCATTCCAACCTACTCAAGTTTGAAGTGCTGTGAAGTTTGAGATATATTCAGAGGCTTTACCATTATCACTCATGCAAAGAAAATCAAGTTCAATTTTTGTGCTGTCAGCTTCTTTAAGGTCACTGAACAAGGCAAAGAGTTGGTCTTCGAACTTTTCCCAGTTATTAATAAGTAAGTGGGTTTCAGTCAAAGAGAGCATGAGAAGATAAGGTTCAAACCATCTTGCTGCTTTTCCGGATAGGAATGAAGAAGCATAAACAACATTAAATTGGTTGTTATGAAACAGGAGCTTGCAGCTTTGCAAGAAGGGCCGCAATCTGTCTGGATGTTCTCCATCAAATTTATCAGGAGATTTCATGGTATGAGTTTTCAATTTAGACCCCTCTGAAGAAATTGAATTTGAAAGGGTCTTCATGAAAAGTCTCATGAATTATTCCAGAGAATTAGATGGTCCAGGTTCCGAAGGTTGACCAGAAAGGTGAGTAGCAGGGGCGGATGGTGCCTTGTGCATTGTATCTTCTCCTTCTTCATCATCACTAGAGTCATCAAAATCTTGTTGGATGTCTTCTACAGATTGGACTTAATCTTGCCGTTCCATTAGGTCAAATGGCTCCAAGGAGTGAGTGCAGGAGACAGGCCGTGTAGCTGTTGGCCTGACTCTGGCACGAGCTCTAGTAGTAGCGCCCGTAGGAGGAGTGCGTTGAACAGGTGCCATTTAAAGAATTGAGAAAAAAAACACCTGAAAAGGGAAGTAGTAGTGCAAAGAATGAGAACTACAGAGAATTAAATTATACTTTCACCGGTGTGGTAGCCTAAAGTTTAGTATGGCACCTAAGTACGTAAATGGAGTTATTACGGCGTGCAAGATTGGCGTTATTATTTTTTTATAAAAGGGTTTTATTTAATTTATTTGAGTTTTAAATATGAAGAAATTGGTCTAGAGAAAATGCCTACGCGAAAACAATTTATTTTACGGAGAAAACTTATTTTTACGGTCTGAAGAGTTTATAAGTATCAAGTCGAGTCACTCAAGAACCTTGGGAAATTTTCCAAGAATTTTTACTATTTTTCTTATAATTTTAAATGAATTTTAAAGTTTTATAGAAATATTTACGTTTTTATAAATTACTTAACTTTGATGAATTTTCACGGGGTGATTAGAGCTGAGCAGACTACGAAATATAGTTTGGAATGTAAAGGGAAAGTTGCTCTACTATGTGTAATTTTTCTAGAGTTTTTATTATAGTTTTAAAGGTTCTAATTGAGTCTGGACGGACTCCGTTTGGACTCCGCTTGGACTCCGTACGGACTCTGTTTGGACTCCGCTTGGACTCCGTACGGACTCCGTACGGGCTCTGGATTGACTCTGGGTGAGCTCTGGAGGGGAAAACTTAGGCACGTGACTAGGTATACTTAAGAGCCTCTCAGACTCGAAATTGGGCATCATCTTACAATCATCAGAAAACATACAGCTTAATCTTTAACTACCACGGTCTCATTTTTTATTACTCAACAAATTAAATAAAATTGTAATACCCTTATAACTTTTTATTTTATATATAAAATTTTAGAAATACTACTCAACAATTTAAATCACTCTTCATACAGTGTATCTTTAGAAAGGTCTTCATCACTGGGACTTGATTATTGCTGTCTCATAAAAATTCAAATTATTATAAAAACATAAAAGTCAATCTTTTCAGATCTTTCACTGGTACACCTTAATTGTTGTTATCAGTATTTCTTTCTCAACAGCCACTTTTACTTAAATCTCAATAAGCGTTAAATATTTTAGAGTTTCATTATTTTTATCAATCAGATCCAAGTAGACTGGTTAGCTTAGTGATTTAGAATTCTCATTTTGTTATTTTTTTATTGGAAGGACGGGGTTTTCAGCTAAATCCACACATCTCCTCAGGATTCTGCTTACAGCAAGGCGACTGTAAGAGTTTACCTTACCATACCGGACGACCTATGCACAAGGTCAAGGGTGTTCCTGGAAGTGAGATGGAGAAAGGACTTTAGAAACTTTGTCAAGACACAGAGGAAATGTTCGAGGAAGTGATTCGAAGATGACTCGAAGGAAGAGCTACTGCTTCAAGATATTTTTGAGAAGAATTCTAATATAATTTAAAGGTAATATTAATATTCTTAAGATCTCACAAAGGGTTGGAAACTCAATAATCAAAGATTTTGGATTTAGAAATGATTACTGAGAAAATAAGGAAAGATACAATAATAATGATTTAAACTGAAGCTTTACCACTATTAACTATATATATACGTTTTATAACTTAATTCTAAAGGAATATCAAACCAGAATCCAACACCTTTTATATCCATTACTCCTCCTTGCATTGACCTCATACCCATCCATTATTCCGCACACCACAGACCCCCAAAATTACACCCGTTACACCTGAACCCTCCTTACTAACATCCGTTAACCCTTTAATCCTCCACTAACTATCCTGTCCATGCTCACTACCCCTTTTTAATAACCCACAGATTATAATAAACCTTTTAGCGGACTATTACGTTGACTATTGTGCTGTGTGTCGCTTATTGAGGAAAAGACTAAGAAACACTATTGAGATATTGACTAATTTAGATTTAGAGTTTAGACTAGCGCGGTCGAATAGTGAGTACACAAAGGAAAGTTGCAGTTGCTATGTAGAATTGCTTTCTGTGCTTCGAGTATGGATTTAGACCTCTGTATTATTGATTTAATGAGCTGCTTTTGCCTCGAGTGTCACGTGGCGCGTGACAGGTGGAAGAAGAGGGAAATAAGGTCAAAGATACCATGGTGACTTGGGTAGCCCAGACCACAGGTCAAAAACGAGGGGTGGTAGAAGAGGTGGATGAGTTAGTTGAAGAGGATGAGGATGAGGTTACCATCTCAAGCCGTCCTCCAAAAAAACAACAGATGATCATCAAGGATGATGATGAGGAGGAGAATGGAGTGGCAATAGAGGTCACCCTGAAGCTGTTTTTAGAACCCGACCCTGTTTTGGAGGTGAGTTTCACTTTTTTTTTGTTTCAAGTTTTTTAGTTTACACTGATTACTATATGTTATATTTTTAGATTTCAGATGTTGTTTAGGAAGCTCTTATTGTGGAGGCTGTCCCATTGCTGCCAGTTGAGGCCAGTCAACCGGCAGTTGATTTGAAGGAGGAGGAGGAGGAGGAAACCCTTTACCAGGTGTGGTCAAAGAAGCCTCAGCAGAGTCAACGAGTTCAATTTGTCAAAAACTTAAATGATGAGATTTACAAGATTGTAAATGCCGCCTCCTTCAATGTGGCAGAATAGTTACTTGAAATTGGAGAGGAGGAGCTATTTAAAAAATGCAGAAAGGAAATAAGGGTGGTGTTGGAGAAAATGAAGAAATTGGTTTGGGAGAAAATTCCTGAAAGATTTTAAATGGGTAGAGAAAAGAGAAAAAAAGGTAGAAAGCAAATGCAAATTGTGTATTTATTTATTCTATTGGTTTTGGCTTTTTAATTGAAATTTTAATATATGTTTTATAAGATTTTGAAAGAGAAAAAAAAAGAAAGAAAAAAAATTTGAATAAAATTTTTGTTTTAAATTTTGAAAGAAGAAAAGAAAGAATATTTAATTGAGGAAATTTTAGTTTGAGTTTTGAAAAGAAAAAGTTTTTTAAGTAAAAAAAATAGTTGATTGAAAATTATGGAATTATGTTTTCAAATGAAAATTTAATGAGAAAAAAGAAAAAGAAAAAAATGTTATTTGTGAAAATTTATTTAAGGTTATTTTTGAAGTTTTGATGAATTTTGGTTATTTGAAGAGAAAGGAAAAAAAAAATTTGAAAAAAAGAATTTGAAAAAAAAGATTAATTTGTTCAAAGAATTTTAAAAGAGAGATTTAATGGTTGAAGTGAAGTTTGAGAAAGGTTATTGTATTGAGTTTGTGAAAAATTTTGATAATTCGAAGAAAATAAAATAAGGAAATAAAAATTTTATTTTGAAAAAGAAAAAAATTTGAAAGGAGAAAAGAAAGAAAATTAAAGGAATTATAAATTTTTAAGATTTTATTTTAATGAATTTTTTAAGACTTTGTTTTTTTTTATTTTTATTTATTTTTACTTTGATTTTATTTTATTTTATTTTTATTTTTATTTTTTTAAAGAAGGTTGAAAAAACTTTTTTGAAAGAGAAGAAGAAAAAAGAAAACAGAGTAACAATTTTTAGAAAAGAAGAAGTTTTGGAATTTTAAGAAAAGAAAAGAAAAAAGAAGAAAAATAAAAGAGAATTTTAAGGTTTAGGTTTTAAAGGATATTTAAGATGAAAAAAGTTTAGGAGTTCAGGGGCATTAGAAACATTGATGGCTGGTTCCCAGGATGTTTTGTCTGAGTCATTGAGGAAGCCTTCCCATTCCACGAGGTATTAAAGTTTCCCTTTGCACATTCTTGAATCAAGGATATGGCTTACTTCCCACTCTAGATGGTCTTCTACTTTGACCGGTTCTGGAGGAGGTTGGTTCCTGCGCGGGTATGTTTCTCAAACTAGTTCCAGGAGAGACACGTGGAAAACAGGGTGAACAGCCTGCCATTTAGGAGGTAGATTGAGTCGAAATGCAGTTTTAGAGACTTCGGAGTCAATTTCAAATGGTCCCAAGTGATTTTTGGCAAGTTTCTTAGATGGTCGAGTCGTTCAAATTTTTCGTGTGTCAAGCCATACTTTGTCGCCTGGTTTAAAGGAAGGAGCAGATTGTCAATGTTTGTCGGCCTGTTCCTGATACCTTTGAATTTCTAATTCTAAGTTTTATTTAAGTTCTTCTTTGAGTCGTGATATGGTTCAAAGATAATTTTCCACAGGATGACTAGTTTCTACATGGATTGAGTTGAATCAAGTATGTCTTCCATAAACAGTTTCAAAAGGAGATTGTCGTGTCGAAGAATGAGTCAAGTTATTATAAGCAAATTCGGCCAATGGTAACCATGTGGTCCAATTGTCTTGTTGATAACTGAAATACATTCAGAGGTATTGCTCAAGGATTTGATTGACCCTTTCCGTTTTCCCATCAGTTTCAGGATGATAGGCCGTGGAGAGATTCCTTGTGATATTGAGTTGTCAACACAATTGAGTCCAGAATGTGGATACAAGCAATGAGCCTCTATCTGAAATAATATCATTAGGTAAGCCATGTTTGGAAAATACGTATTCTAGAAACAATTTTGACAAATCTGCTGCTGTAGCAGTAGTAATGGTTATAATAAAAATAGACATCTTTGAAAATCTATCTACTATTACTAATATAGCATAAAAATTATTAGAAAGAGGAAGTTGAGAAATAAAATCCATCAATAAAGATTCCAAAGGTTTAGAGGGAATAAGAAGTGGTTGAAGCAACCCATGCTTCCAGTGATGGGGAGCCTTATTCCTATTACATTCGTAACAATATCTTATATAGGCCTTGATCTCTCTGGTCATTCCTGACCAGAAGAAATCCCTCTCTTTCAACTGGTAGGTTTTATCAACACCAAAATGACCAGCTAATGGAGAATCATGTTGACTATTGAATATCCATAATTTTATTTTCTTGTTGTTGGGTATGACTACTCTACCTTTGAAGACTAATAGACCTGATTCAATACTAAATCTCTTGGCCCCTTGCTTCAAGAGTATTTTGTCTTTCAACCCTAAACAATAATTGTCCTTTGACCGAGCTTTAATGATGTTGGATAGTGGATTTTGAAAAGATTGAATTGTCATTGAATTAAGTTGATGAGTTGTTAAAATTGATTTGTTGAAGATTAATTTCACATTAGCTGGGATCTTGTCAGCAAATGTGTCCCCCCGCTGTTGGTTAATGTCATCCCAACGTGACAGGATATCTGAGACAATACAGTTCTTACCTGGGCGATAGGAAATAAAAAAGGAAATTCAGACAGAAATTCAGCCCACCTGGCCTGATGCCTGGTTAACACTTTGGAAGACATAAAGTATTTCAAAGCATTATGGTCAGTCAGGATCTGAAAAGGACTATCTAGGCTGAGAAGAAAAGAGAGCCATTTTTTAAGACAATGAATGATAGCTAAAAGCTCCTTGTCATGAATTTCATAATTTAATTCTGCTGCAATGAGTTTGCAGGACTCAAAAGCAACAGAATGAAACAATTTCGTTTCAGGATTTAATTGAGATATGACCCCTGAAATAGCATAATTGCTAGCATCTGTCTTGACTATTGTCAAAGCAGAAGGATCAAAATGACAAAGAATTGGATCTGTGGTGAACGTAGTCTTCAATGCTTTGAATTCCTTTTGTACTGTAGAAGTAAAAACCAAAGGAATATCTTTTCTAATAAGAGAAGTAAGATTTGAAATAGTTTTAGAGTAATCTTTGATTAATATTCTATAGAAATTGACAAAACCCAAAAATCCTTGGAGGGATTTAAGAAAAAGGAAATTCAGACAAAGATTCAGACCACCTGGCTTGACGCCTGGTTAACACTTTGGAAGACATAAAGTATTTCAAAGCATTATGGTCAGTCAGGATTTGAAAAGGACTATCTAGGCTGAGAAGAAAAGAGCGCCATTTTTAAAGACAATGAATAATAGCTAAAAGCTCCTTGTCATGAATTTTGTAATATAATTCTGCTGCAATGAGTTTGTGTGATTCGAAAGCATCAGGATGAAAAAATTTTGTTTCAGGATTGAATTGAGAAATGACCCCTGCAATAGAATAATTGCTAGCGTCTGTCTCGACTATTGTCGAAGCAGAAGGATCAAAGTGTTGAAGAATCAGAGCTGTGGTAAATGCAGTCTACAATGCTTTGAATTCCTTTTGTGCTGTAGAAGTAAAAAAAAGGAATATCTTTTCTAAGAAGACAAGTAAGATTGGAAATAGTTTTAGAGTAATCTTTAATAAATCTTCTATAGAAATTGGAAAAACCCAAAAATCCTTGAAGGGATTTAACGGTTTTGGGCTCAGGCCACTCCAGGACTTTTTGGACCTTTTTGACATCCATGACTAAACCATCAGTGGAAAACATAAACCCCAAAAAAGCAATAGATTTAATATGGAATTCGCAATTATTATTCTTGGCGTAGAGACCATGATCCCAAAGGCAATTTAGAACCTGTCAAACATGATGAATATGTTCATAGAGGGTCTTTGAGAAAATTAAAATATTGTCTAAATAGACCAAAAAATTTTCGACAACATCTTGAAAGATGTCATTAGAAAAAGTTTGAAAAGTAGATGGTGCGTTACACAATCCAAAAGGCATGACTAATTATTCAAAACTACCGAATCTAGTGTGCATTGCATTCAGTGGTTCATGACCTTCCGCAATGCAAATCAGATTATAAGCGCCTCTAAGATCAATTTTAGAAAAGAAATTAGCACCATTAAAAAGGGTAAGAAGCAATGACATAGAAGGAACTGGATATGCATTATTCTTAGTGACTGTGTTGAGCTTTCTATAGTCAACACACAACCTAAGGCTACCATCCTTTTTCTTTAAAAAATAGAAAGGGAGCCGGATGGAGATTTACTGGCTCTGATGAAACCTTTGGCTAAATTCTCTGCAATGTAGTCTTGAAGAAGTTGAGATTCGTCCTTTGACAAAGAATAGACAGGACCTGCCAGAGGTACTGGACCTATTAACTCTATTTGATGGTGGTAGGGTCGATGAGGTGGTAACTTATTGGCCTTGCGGATTGAGAAAACATCAAGGAAATTGTGATAGATTTCAGGTAGATTTGATTTAATGTCTTCAAAGTTGATTTTGTTGTTCTCATCATCTTCTAGAGAATCTGTCGAGGGATGACCAGAATTTAGAGAGCTTAATTCGACTACTTTGAGGCAATTTAAATCCTCTTTGAGTGAAGTGATTGAGCTAAAAGGGTTAGGCAATTGCTCATTTAGAGGAAGATCAGATGCTTGCAAGTCATCTGGCAGAGATTTGTCCTCTAGCAGGACATTGTCAGGTGGGTTGTTTAACTTCCTATTGACCTGCATTGAAGAATTAGAAATATACTTAGTGCGTGGGGTGATCAATCCCTGTGAACAATCAATTTCAGGATTCCAATGCGTGAAAAAGTCATGGCCAAGAATGGTATTGTCCATTCTTGGGGTTTCCAAGACCGATAATTCCCACTTGAAGGGGGGAAAACTTGGAAAGTCAAAAACCCATAAAAATTTCTTACTTACCCAATATTTGGGTTCCTCTGATTTGACCAAATAAATTGGAGTTCAATTGATATCTGTGAATGTCAGCTTTAACTTCTTGGAAAAAATAAACTGGAAAAAGAATTTGAAGCTCCAGAGTCTATAATACAACTGAAGGGGGTATCCTCCTTAAAAAGAATGAATCTCAAGTGGTTTAAGGCAACTCCAGTCCTTAAGAAATGGAGGTTCTGTGCACTGGGAGAGATAAGATAGTTTGCTTTGCACACAAGTAAACTATCTACTAGTTTTTTTACCTTGAACTAGTACCTTCTCTTTCCTTCAACTTCACACAATCTTCTAGCTTGTGCTTACCCCCACAATACATACATAGCCCATTATCTGCTCGTCTCTTCCTCTCAGCTTCTTTAAGTTCCCCTTTTGGGTCCAATACCTTACTGATATTGCCTGGGGTAAAGCCTTTTGGTCAAGGTTTGTCCTTTCCCTTATTGGGTTTGGATTGAGTCAAGGAAGATTGAGTTGGATGTGGGTGTGAAGGTCCTGAACTAAAATTTACGCCCTGAGATTTGTTGGTGTATTGAAAATGTTGTAGTTGCCCTTGGTTAATGCTGTCAAGTTCAAGGGTTTGATCCATTAAATCCGTTAAGGTAGTCATCTTCTGACCATGAAGATTTAATTGATCTAGAATCCTCAAAGGAAGTCCCTTTTTGAAATTATACTTGAGGGCAGCATCATTCCAACCTACTCGAGTCTGAAGTTTTTTGAAGTTTGAGATATATTCAGTGGCTTTACCATTATCATTCATGTGGAGAAAATCAAGTTTGATTTTTGCATTTTCAGTTTCATTAGGGTCACCAAAAAACGTAAAAAGTTGGTCTTCAAACTTTTCCCAGTTATTGATAAGTAAGTGGGTTTCTGTTAAAGAGAGCATGAGAAGATAAGGTTCAAACCATCTGGCTGCTTTTCCCGCTAGGAATGAATAAGTGTAAAAAACCTTTGATTGGTTGTTATGGAACAGGAGCTTTCAGGTTTGCAAGAAGTGGAACAATCTGTCTGGGTGTTCTCCATCAAATTTATTAGGAGATTTCATGGAAGGAGTTTTGAATTTTGATCCCTCTGAAGAAGTTGGATTTGAAAGAATTTTCATGAAAAGTCTCATGAAGTCTTCTAAAGAATAAGATGGTCCAGGTTCAGAAGGTTGACCAGAAGGGTGAGTAGCAGGGGAAGACGGTGCCTCATGCATCATATCCTCTCCTTCTGCTTCATCGCTAGAATCATCAAAATCCTGGGGGATGTCTTCCACAGATTTGACTGAGTGTTCCAGTTCCCTAATGTCAAGAGGTTCCAGAGAGTGAGTGCGGGAAACAGGCTGTGTGGCTGTTGGCCTGCCTCTGGTGTGAGCCCTAGTAGTAGCACCCATAGGAGGAGTGCATTGAACAGGTGCCATTTTTAAAGAATTTAAAAACACCTGAAAAATAGACGTAGTAGTGCAAAAGAATGAGAACTACGGAGAATCAAATTATACTGTCAACGGACGACCTATGCACAAGGTCGAGGGTGTTCCTGGAAAGTGAGATGGAGGAAGGAGTTTAGTGACTTCTTAAAAGTACCAAGGAAATATTCAAGGAAGTGATTTGAAGATGAGTTGAAGGAAAAGCTACTTCTTTGAGATATGTTTGATAAGAATCTTAATATAATTTAAAGGTAATACTAATATTCTTAGGAGCTCACAAAGGGTTGGAAACTCAATAATCAAATATTTAAGTTTTTTGAAATGATTACTGAGAAAATAAGAAAATGTTCAATAATAATGATTTAACCTGAAACTTTACCACTATTAACTATATATATGTTTTATAATCTAATTCAAAAGAATGTCAAACCAAAATCACATCCCTTTTATATCCACTACTCTTCCTTGCATTGACCTGATGCCCATAAATCATTCGGCTCACCACAGACCTCTAAAAGACACCTGTTACACCTGGACCCTCCTAACTAACATCTGTTAACCCCTTGACCCTCCAATAACCATCCCTTCCATGCTCACTACCCCTGTTAATAACCCACAGACACACAATAAACCTATAGCGGATTTTTGCATTGGCTGTTGCGCTGTGCGTTGCCTATCAAAGAAAAGACTGAACACACTATTGAGAGATTAACTAATTTCACCAGGTCAAAAGTTAGACGACTTGCAGTCAAGTGGTTGTTTAGTACCTGTGGTCTAACCTGAGTCAAACCTGTGTTGGAACTTTGGTGAGACAATTTTTCATCATGACACATAGCTCATATATTTGTAGGAAGAAAGTGTAGATATTTTTCAACTGAAATAGAACTGAATTTGGAAATATATTTCTCTATGCACTGCCTTTGAAGAAAATTAAATGTTTCAGCTACATTAGTAAATACATTACCCAGTGCAGTGCATTACTTACACTTACTGGCACAAGGCTCTTATGATACAAGAGGTAATATTTTATCTAAAATATTGGATATAATTTTACTTCATACTAAATCTGAAATGCAGGAAAAATTGTGGTGACATATGGCCCCGTGTTTCCCCTCATGTGCTCAGAAAAGAGCTTAAATCCAAAATAAAATCATTTTTCTATGTTGGCACACAGAACTACATACAAAGTATACACCATATCCCAATTAAATGAGGCAAAGAATTTCCTCATGTCATCAGAAAATGGTGCAACTGCATAAGGATGAGGCAACAATTTGCCTCATCTTATGCTTTGTGGAAAGTCATATGAGAAAGGGGTAGGGAAGTTTCCTACATGCATACATAAGGCGACATGTCGCCTCATGTATGCATGTTAGATACTTGCTTCCTTTTTGACTTCTGTATTGTTTTAACCTTGAGGATATATTGCATACATGAGGCGACATGTTGCCTCATGTATGCATGCAAGCCACTTTCTTTCTGTTTCACTTCTGTATGTTTTTGAGATCAAGGGTATATTGCATACATGAGGAGACATGTCGCCTCATGTATGCATGCAAGCAACTTGCTTGCTTTTTTACTTCTGCATGGTTTTAAACTTAAGGATATATTGCATACATGTGGGGACAAGTCACCTCATGTATGCAATAAAAGAGCACTGATAAAAAATAGTGCAATAGATTTTTTTTATCAGCACTCTTCTTATTGCATACATGAGGTGACATGTCACCTCATATATGCAATAAAATTCTTTGAACTTCTTCATTATGGTGAGAAATGCATTGGTGAATGCCTACCATACCAAAGAAAATCCACATCATGCAACTTGTTTACATGCATACATGAGGCGACATGTCGCCTCATGTATGCATGTAAACAAGTCACATTCTGGGGAACTCACTTGGTATGGTAGGCATGCACAAGTGCATTTCTTACCTATGTAAGTTAAACTTCAAAAAAAAAATTGCATACATGAGGCGACATGTCGCCTCATGTATGCATGTAAAAAGGTTCCATGATGTGTATTTTCTTTGGTATGGTAGGTATGTTCCAATGCATTGCTCACCTAAATGAAGGATTTCAAAGAATTTTATTGCATACATGAGGAGACATGTTGCCTCATGTATGCAATAACAAGAGTGCTGATTAAAAAATGTATTGCACTATTTTTTATCAGCGATCTTGTTATTGCATAGATGAGGTGACATGTCCCCTCATGTATGCAATATATCCTTAAGTTCAAAAAAATACAGAAGTAAAACAAAAAGAAAGTTGCTTGCATGCATACATGAGGCGACATGTCGCCTCATGTATGCAATATATCCTGAAGTTCAAAAACATACAGAGGTAAAAAAGCAAGCAAGTTGCTTGCATGCATACATGAGGTGACATGTCGCCTAAAATTAAGGATATTATATGATTTCATGTAAAAAATTTTCAATGAGTGAAATTAACCCACATTTACCTAACAAAAAAAGGGTATGAGACTTTTTAATGTGCTTTCATTGATGCTTGTTCTGGTAAAGTCTACAATGCTAACCTACAGAAAGAAAATTATGACAAGCTATTTCATGGGCCTGGAATAAATGGTGCAAGAGGATTTATCATGGATGACTTATTTCCAGAAAAAAAAGGTAATGTAACGCTGAGACACAATTTTTGGAAGCCACTCAAGATCAAATAAGATAGAACGTTTTAACAATAAGCAGTGAAATAAACTTTCTCTAATTTTCTATTTGGTACAGAGACACTCAGAGTTTTGGTCTGTCTTGTAAGTAATTTAAGCACTGAAATTCATTCAAAGGTTACTTCTGATGTTACTTTAAGATACCTGAAACACCACTTGACTGCAAGTCGTCTAACTTTTGACCTGGTGTTTAGATTTAAAGTTTTAGATTAGCACAGTTGAATAGTGAGTACACAAAGGAAAGTTGCGGTTGCTATGTAGAATCTCTTCTGTGCTTTGAATATGGATTTAGACCTTGTTATTATTGATTTAATGAGCTGCTTTTGCCTTGAGTGTCACGTGGCGCGTGCCATATACTTCAATTTCCATTCTTAATTCCTGTTCCCAAAATTATCACATCCATGATTCATTTTTAAGAAAATCACCTGACATAAAATTGTGGATGCTATCCTTAGGTCACTCTTCAATCTGGCCTAGTTAGTTCTGGTAGTGAACACTTAACAATTTTTTCTATCTACACACCCCACCTTCTCATTTAGCAGTGAAGATGAGATTTGGCATCTCATTTGTTTCATTTCATCAGCTCATCTAGAAATTGCATATTTTCTGCAATCACATATTTTTTCATTCTTTCTTTTTTTCATTGATGCCTCATATCCATTTCCTCCTCACCTCAAACATCTCTCAATTATTTTCAATTCACTTTTTTTTCTCATCTCATCTCTCCAGGTACATCATTTTTTCATTTTTATTCAACATCATGTTCAGAGATAGCATCTTCTCTATCCAACATGTTTTCTGGATTAAAATCTACTCACTCTCCAAAAATAGTATCCATCTTTTAAAAGTAAGAACATAAAGAATCAAGTTTATCATTGATAGATTTGATGTCCTTACTGATATCAATGTCAGTAATACCAAAACCAGTGGAAGATGAAAGAGTCTTTGCCTTTTGTATTTAGATTGATTGTGCTTATAGTGCTCACACATCTGTTTAGGAAAAATATCTATCCTTCCCTTGGTCTTATTTCAAAATTTTTTGGCCATTAGAAGATAGCCATTAACATTGGATGTGGGGGGCTGTCCTAATTTAGTTGCATACTCAGCACCAAAACAAGAATGATAGTTAGATTTAGTTTTCAGCCAGTTGATAAGTGTGAGATGATCATCTTTTTTTAATTGGACAGTCTTTGATTTCTCTGCTGAGCAGGGGAAAGAGGGAGTAGTGGTATTTGAAGAACAACTGGGAGAAGGCTTCCTTTGAGAACATCTATGACAACTAGGCATGTTAAGATATTTTATGATGATGATGAAAAGGAGCTGAAATGAGCAGGTGAGATGGGGAGGAATCTGAATGGATGGAAGTGCGCAGCAAGTTAGGGAGGCTGGCACATCCGGAAAGTTGTCAAGGATGTGGTTATGAAAAATTGAGTAGAAAAATGTCAGATAAGAGGTGAACATTGACATGTAAAATGTCTAATAACACAATTATTGTCAAAAATAATTGGGGTATAAGGATTTTTATCTATGATCAATTTAATTGCAGATTGGTTAACATTGATACCCCCTAATGTTTTCTCAATCGGATGTGAATTAGGGCTCAAGGTTGCAGACTTGCTAGCAAGTCTTCCCCCCATATTGTGTGGTGAGAAAAGCTGCATTTTGGTGATACTTTTTTTTGTCAATTTTGGACACTTTTCACTTATCTTTTTTGCTCAGTGCTCAAATCAAGCCTATCCCTTTCATTTAGTAAAAGCACAGACTTTTCAGATTTCTCTTTATCTATTTTAAGAATGGTGATTTTTCAAAAATTGTAATCTTTCTATAAAACAATATCTGAATGAACTTATTGTGTTATAATCCAATTCTACATGGACGTATGAGTTAGAAATATAATTGTTCATGTCTGTAGAGTGAATATTTAGAAATATATATGTGAAAAAACTGGTGGAAATGATTGCCCGCCACTGTACTGTGACACAGTTGCATGATTTCATATCATGTACCTCATGTGGAAAATGTGCTCCTGTACAGTGTCATGTTTCATTGCATGACATGGCCACTCAAAACGCAAACGTGATACAGTTTTTCTAACAGTGATATCTGTCCATGATACTGTTTATTCTATATTGACAAGATATAATCTGATCACCTATATGCTAGCTGATTGTAGTCTTATCACATAGACTTAAACCACAAGTAGAACTGGTACTCATTAGGGGGTATTTAAGTTAGAAATCCACTACTTCAAAATCTCTCTTTTTTCCACTCTTTCAGCCATGATTATTTTTTCATGTGCAGAATATCTTACCCTTAAACACCAGAAAAATAAAGCTGGCACCTGCTAGTAGGTTCCCATACCTGACTGAACTATGGTTGTTCAATTGGGGGGAGGCACTTGCTAGCAGGTGTTAACATTTCTTTTCCGGTGAAAGAACCTCTTTACTGATAATTAATGACAAGTTTCTGGATTTATTTTTGTGCTGTGAAATACTTTTTAAAAAATTACAGACTTCTAACTTTGATACCTCTTATTTATTGTTAACGTTTACAAACTCCTCATCAATTTCATCATCTGTTGGTCCCAAATGGCCTTTACTTCACTCAGTAATGCTCCCTTAAAATGGCCTCGCCGCCCTCTGTAAATTGTCATAGCCTATTTACTTTTACAAAATTAATAACCTTTATATATTCCCCATGAATAAGACTTAAACAACATTTAGAGGTTTCAAGGTTGATTTTATGTGTTTTTGTTTTTCATATTTCATCTGAAGAGGACTGAGAAACACATGACCCAAATGAGCGAGTCTCACTTTAGGCAACTGAGAGAACTCCTTTAATTTGACTAGCATGTTACCATACTTTAATGCCACATGTTCTGACAAAATGTACCTTGTGAACTGGAATCGAAACAGATTTGAGAACTCCAAAAATGCACTTGGATTATCTAAATAATTTATTTCGGGCGGCACTTGGTTATATTTCTGTTGAAGCAAAGTTTCATAAATAATCTTCACATCATCAGAAAAAAACTTCTCGGTCCTCTTTCCTGGCTTGAACTTTTTTAGAATAATAACTAGGAACATTTCTCGATGCCGTTCTTCAGGATGATCAATGTTTTCAGGAAAGGTATAAGAAGTTAGTGGGATTGTGTTTGAAGATTTTAGATCATTTAGCTCCTTTTCTTCGCTAGCGTGCAACCAGTCCCCTATAAGAAAAATAAGCTTGTCAAACGTCTGTCGTTTTTCTTGATGTGTAAGATTCATGTCATCCAAACATTGTAGGAAAGAGTGAGCATATTCAGCGCAACGGACTGCAATAGAAATATGAAGACCTTGTTCCATCAGTTGCAGAGTTGCAGCATAAACCTTCCAGTAAAAATAGATTTCTGCAGGTTCTTCAGGATTTGAAGGCTTGTAAATCTGGAGACCGTCTGTAATTCTTTGAACATCTTGAAAAATAAACAACTCGGCAATTTTGATGTGGTCCATAGAGAATTTGTATTCCTTGGGGAAAGTTTTAAAAAATGAGTCCATTCCGCTGTAAAAAGCCGCATAGATTTCAAAAGGACCTTTTTCTCGAGGGGGCGCTGTTACGGTGGGTGGACCTGTAAGCACCTTTCCTGACATTTGAAAAATCACTTTGACCCATGACTGTGCAATCAGAATTTCCATAACATTTGACTCTCCAGTTACCTTTTCCCATTGATCTGGAAGTTCTTTAATCATCTGTCGAATTTTATATGAAACCTTACGAGTAGTTTTGGTCATACCCAAATAAGTTGGAAGGCCAACGTGCACATGTCGTTTATGGGAATCATCTAAAGCACTTATGTCGCTTTCATTTTCAATTCCAGTGTCTTGGGTTTGGGGTGAATGATTTGCATAGAGGCCATCATGATTGTCAAAGCTGCTTCCCAAATGTGGTGGAGGATCATGTATGATTTCCAGCTCTTTGTCTTTCTTAGAATTATTTTTACCAGATTTGTTACCGATATTTTGAGAAGACGATACATCCACATGATTCTCTTGGTTTGAAATTTCTAGCGACATATGAACTGGCGGGTATCGCCGGCTCTGGATTTCCGAAATGATTTTTTCCAAATATGTTGAATGGCCACTAATACTTGATGACTCTTTACCTTCTTTTGAATCGATTCTAGGTCTTTTTTTGTTGGTATTTTGGTAGTATGGGATATTGACGTGATGCGCTTGGTTTGGATTGTCAAGGGATCGAAAAACTGGCGGATACTGCCAAGTATGGATTTCCGGAATTATGTTTTCCAAATATGTTGAAGAGCCAGTTATACTTTCTGGCTCTTTGCCTTTCTTTGAATCGATTCTAGGTCTTTTTTTATTTGTATTTTGGAAAGATGGAATATCGACGCGATGTGCTTGATTTGAAATGTCAAGGGTTCGAAAAACTGGCGGATACTTCCAGCTCTGGGTTTCCGGAATAATGTGTTCCAAATATGTTAAGGGACCACTGATGTTTTCTATCTCCTTCCCTTTTTTAGAATAATTACTATTACTTTTTTCACCAGTGCTTTGAGAAGACGATGCATCATCCATATGATGTTCTTGGTTTGCAACGTCATGGGATCGAAAACTTGGCGGATACTGCCAGCTCGGGCTTTCCAAAATCATGTTTTCCAAGTATGATGAAGGACTATTGATAATTTCTGGCTCCTTGCCTTTTTTAGAGTTAATTATTGTTCTTTTCTCACTGGTCTTTTCGTAAGGTGAAATATCGACGTGGTGTGCTTGATTTGGGATGTCAAGAGATCGAAAAATTGGAGGATACTGCCGGCTGTGGGTTTGCGGAATAATATTTTCCGAATATGTTGTAGCATCATCTATATTTTCGGCCTCTTTCCTTTCTAAAGAACTGATTCTAGCTCTTTTTTTACTAATCTTTTGGAATGATGTAAAATCGACAGGTTCTGCTTGGCTTGAAATGTCAAAGGATCGAAAAACTGGCGGATACTGCAAGCGATGGGTTTGTGGAATGATGTTTTCCCAATATGTTGAAAGGCCACTAATACTTGCGAACTCTTTCCTTTGATTAATATTATGTATAACACCTTTTGCACTAGTTTTTGCGAAAGAAGGTGCATTCATGCCATCTTCTTGGTTTGAAAATTCCTGAGATTGAGAAACTGGCGGGTATTGCCAGCTTGGGGTTTCCTTGATAGTTTTATAAGTGCCCATATAGATTTAATAAAAAATAATAATAAAAACACACCAATTGAGTATATAAATTCCTATCGCTCATTTCTTGTGCATGGGACGGTGTGTTTTCTGAGTAATCTGATGGAGGCCAAAATGGCAAACTTGTTGAACCTAGGTTATTGTAGTCCATTTTGTTCCCATGTGTACGGTCGGAGCCCCCCTACAAAACACAGAGAAAATATTTGAGAGGCTGACAGATTATCTTAATACTAAACGGATTTTGAGAAGACTTACAGAGTCCCATGTTGACACATAACTTCGTTGGCTTGATACTGATGGTATGATGGGATGTGTTTCAGAAATCTGGGTGTTTCTCAAAGACTCCTCTTGGTCGGAAGATAAAAATTCAGGTGGGGTGGTGGCTTCTAAGTAATGGTTTGGGGGATAGAGTGATAACTCCAGATTTAATTTGGCAGATGACGGAATCATGTTTTCGCCATTCAGTGGTTTCGAGTAAAGATGAAAATTATAGAGTAGCTGAGCAATTAGAAAAAAATGCAGCATTCTCCACATGATATTGCTCACATATCTTGTTTGGGCAACTACGGTCACGATTTTTTTTGATAAAGACATGATAACTCAATTTTAGGAGACGAAGACAAAAGCGAAGGATGTCAAAGATAAATCAGCAGCCGTTCATATATTCCTTTTAGCTGTTGTATGCTAGTATTATGTCACGACAATATTCCTTATAAATCTAGTTTAGATGTCTCCTCCGTTTAATAATAAATTTATGTTAGGCAAAGTATACCTAAAAATCAATACTGATGCATGAAGCTAAAAATGGTTTCAAACCGTTCTATTAACCATTTTTAATACGGTGCCTTGAATATCGTTTTATTTTATTTTTTATTTCGCGCCATCTCATCGAACAAGGAGCGTGAAGAAAAAGATGATATTATGCAGCCAAGTCACAGAAGCCTGCGAAATTTTTGACAAAAAAATAAAAGTTTCTATAACCAGAAAATGATCGGGGGTGCCCGTTTTTGAGTAGCCAAATGATTTTTTTGTGAGTGAAGCTTTAATTTTTCTGTTCAAAATTCCGCAAGCCTTTGTGACTTGGCTTTATACTAAATAAAGTGAATAAAAATACAATGAGGGGAAGGAGTTCAGGGAAGTTGGCGGGCAACACGTGATAAATTACTGAATAAGAAACAAGTTAGAAAATCTAGGGGTTTTAAGTGAAAAAGAGGCTACGTGTGAAGAGATAGATGAATGAGAAAGAAGAGCTGACGTGGTAAGAGCATCCCCAGCCGTGTCGGCAAAGTGGTTCGGTATGCATATTTTACCGACTTATTCCCCAATCGTTGTTCAATTAGACTCTAGTAACTAATTTATTCTGTAGTCATATAATCAAATGAGCAAAGTTGCTTGAGTAGCTTCTGTAATTGCCAAAACCTCGCGCCACTTTTTTTCGACTCAACCATTACCTACTGAAGCCAGACGCGTTTCATTAATTACTTATCCTTTTTTTCACCCTCACTTCACACAACAATAGCCACTACTATTCATTCAATTACTACATATATTTGCATTAAACACTTCAGCCACACCTTCTCATCTATAATAGCTCAATAACAACTCATTTATGTTGACTGAATCTAGGAAAAAAAGGTCTCCTAATTGACACCCCCAAGAAGAACAACTTGCTTTGTCATGGATAAGCATTAGCGAGCAACCCAAGTGCTTCACATTTGATTTACAGTCCTCTGTGTCCAATATACACATTATGTAGCTATATATTGTTAGAAATTAAAAGAAATAGAGTTTCTTCAATGCAAAAATGGCGGTGAAACATGGTTGAGTTGTAGGTACTATTTGTATTACAGTAGTCTTTCATCAGCTGGTGATGTCCATCAAAGTGATTGCGATTAATAAATATTTTTTGTGGGCTTTATTAATTGAATTCATTGACTCTAAAAGTTCTCTAAATATGATTTCTTCTTCTTCAATAGATTGTAGTTCATCTATAATGTGTATGAATTGTTGTGTCATGTTATTGGAGATGTGTTTGTATGAGTTTAAGTGTGAAATGGATAGTAGTTATCGAATGAGTTGCACGATTGATGAATATTTTTTAACGCATGTTTATTTAAAGCATTTGCATACGGCTGATGAATATTGCAATTAAGTAACAAATGGCGCCAGTAAAATGCATATAGCTACTGAATATTTGCTGAAACGGCTGCGGATGCTCTAAAGGGTGTTATGTCTGTAGGAATATGACTTAGCTATGTGATAATGTATATAGTCTGTAGTCGCGGCGTCCCCTCTTTTCCGGTTCTTTCCGGAGTTCTATAGGCTGACACTGTGCTACAGGTAAAGTAATGAAGTTTGGTTCTTTCTGGAGTTCTACAGGCTGACAACGTGCTACAAAGGGAACTCTGTGTTTTTTAGCCAAATCATTAAGGGCTGTCTAAGTAGATGAATAAGATGGAGAGAACATGCTTGGGAGCCTTATTTGAGGAAAAGGAGAATGGAGTCGGTGGCATTAAAATGACAAAGGTAATGTTTCATTGAGGAATGGCCTGAACGGCATAGCGCTAAGGCAGTGGAATGCAGATGAAGAACCGTCGTAAGATTAAGTCAACTAATAAGTTTGTGAGGCAGATGCAATTGATAGTGACTGCTATGGCAGAAAGTAAAGAATTTCTTAACGTTTTCGGGGAGGTGGAGGTCTTGATAGTTATCATCCTTTTTGTCCACCTTTGAACACTACACCATTATTTAAAAGGTATTTCACAACACTAAAAGAAAGCCACAAACTTGTTATTAATTCTCAGTAAAAAGGTATTTTTGGGGCTCAATGTGGCATATTTTAAAAAATAATCATGGTTGATTGGGTGGAAAAAAGAGGTATTTTGAAATGGAAGATTTCTAACTTTGATACCCCCTAATAGGTATATTCATGGGTGTGTTGAGTATATTTGAGGGGGGAGGGGGGGGGAAATAAGCCTAGGTTTTTTCCTAACACTACCAACATTTCGCCGACATTCCCAGTGAGAACGTCACCATGGCGTTTGCTTTTTGTTTGTTTCAAACTTTATGAGTGCCCCAGTGAATGCAACATGCAAATACAAATGCCACCGATTTCTGGAACATCAGAGAGAACACCATGCATCAAGTCACTCACAGCCAATCAATCCTTCTCCAAATTGATCTTTATTTTATTTATTAGAGGGTATCAATGTTGACCAATCTGCAATTAAATTAATTGCGGATAAAAATCATTATACCCCAATTATTTTCTGCAATTATTTTTGCTAATAGTTGGGTCATTAGACCTTTTCTGTGTCAATGTTCACCTCTATCTGACATTTTTATCCTCAATTTTTCATAACCACATCTTGGACAACTTTCTGGATGTGCCAGCCTCCCTACCTTGCCGCGCACTCCCATCCTGTCTATTCATTAGGGGGTATCAATGTTCAGGGATCCACAATTAGGGATCAGGAATTTTTTTTCCCAGAATCAGACATTATTAATTGCGGAAGATTCTCATCCACTAGCCCTGGGGCTAGTGGATAAGGAATCCACGATAATGCATTATCCTGCCTCCTATACCCCAATTTCCATTCCTAATTCCTGATCTCAAACTCATCACATCCATGATGGATTTTTAAGAAAGTCACATGACTTATAATTGCTGATGCCATCCTTAAGTTTCTCCTCACTCTATGCTACTTAATTTTGGAAGCAAACACTTAAGTTTTTTTTCTATCTACACACCCCAACTGCACATTTGGCAGTGAATTCCCACTTCCCACTCATCACCTAAACCTTCTACCAACAACCTATACTACCAACAAAAATGAAGCACCTCTCTACTAGACAGCTACTTCACTCCACTATGAATGCTATCACTTTACTTTTAGTTCTCTACTATAAATCTGACTCTGATTTGGAATATGCTTTAGCCTATTTGTGTTTTCTTTCCAAAAAGTGTTACCTCATTGCCAGGGGGCCAAATCTTTATCATGATCCCCAATATGATCTCTGCTCCATTCTCTACATTCCTCAACTAAGCTTCACTCAACTATTTAGAACTTCTCCCAATTCTTTCTTCAAACTTTATCAACTCATCTCTGAACATCCTATCTTTCATAACAATTCCCATAAAAAACAGTGTAATCCTGCCATTAAACTTGTTGTTGAACTATGTCACTTTGGCTCAAATGGAAATGGTGCTGCTGTAAGACGTTTGGATAATCTATTTAACATAGGATATAGTATGGTGATATTATACACCAAGTGCTGTATGATTGCTATCCTTTCCCTCAAGTCTCAAACACTTGCTTGGCCAACTCCAGAACAGTGACTTGAATTGTCAGCCAGGCTGTCCCAGGAGCCAAGTAATAAACATACAATTTTATTGGAGTTAATAAATGACATAATAATTGCAGCTTATGTATATATATTAAATTTATATTACATAATAAATTATATTAAAATATTATTTTATAATTAAAATAAATTTTATACTAATTTTATTATCATATAAATTAAGTATACATTAAAATAATTATTATATTCCATATAAAGAGGTGTTATGTGTATTTAATGAATAATTAATTAATTACATGTTGATAATATAATTATATCTTATTAAATTATCTTATATTGTAATTACATTAATTTTTAAATTTAAATATATAATTGAACCCTTTTCATATTCAAAATTATCCATAATTATTGACGTTGTTTTTTGACCCTTATTTGTGATGAATATTAAATGCATTATAATAATTTTAATAAATTTAAAATTCTAAATTTGGTTCAGTAGAAAAATTAATTACTTGTTTCAAATAGTTATTACATAGTCAAAACAATTTATTAATTTTCTACAGACTAACACAAAAATTGATTACAATATTTTGTTGCGTCAAAACATTCCATTTGCTTCACTTAAAAAATCTATAAAAAATATTGTTATACTTGATTTGATTACTTTTTCACATGGTTCTAATGTCTCAGAGATTGTTTAATTACTCACTATATTACTTGAATGATTTGGGAAATGTTTGCGTGAAAATTGTTTTCTTAATTGGGATTTTAATTACTTGTTTCATCTTTTTCTCTCCATTGTTATGTTTCAATTATTTTCTTTTATCTTTTTGTTTCATCCTATTATTATTTTGTATATACTCAGTGGTAGCGCCTCATTGGTCCCTTTGCCTATAAAAGGCCTTGTGTTATTTCATTTATGCTCATCACTTACTACTCAACATATTTTTTAATTACACAATAAAATTCATTTTATTTACAACTATTTAAACTGCGCTTCTGCCTATTTAAGTAATAAAATAAAATATTAAAGGTTGTGATAAGAATATTTTAGTATTAATAGTTGATACTTAAGCAGAGAGAATAAAACAGTACTTACTTTATTAACCACATTGATCCCCGTCCATTTTCATTAAAAGTCTTTTTAATTTTTTATATATTTCTTTATTTTAGTTCCTTTTTATTTCCCCTTCTACCTTCTTTTTTCACCTTTTTCTAGACGACCGGCTGACATGAATCCTCTCAAGTAATGCAAGCCAAAGGTTTCCCTGGCTGTGTAGGTTTTGTTCATGGCACAACTATACCTTTGATTCAAAAGCCTGCTTATGATGGGAACCATTATTTTGATTGCAAAATAAGTTTTATTCAAAATATTCTCCAATTTCTCATCATTCATTAACTTAATTTTTATCTTCCTTCCAGATACTGTATTGACGTTCAACTTATATGCAATTTCAACAAAAAAATTATTTCTTTTCATAGTGGCTGCCCTGGATCATGTCATGACTCTTCCATCTTCCAAAGAATGTGGATTTCACAAACCCCAGACTCATACTTTGACGAATCTCAGTACCTCCTTGCAGACTCAGCATATGAAAGTGGGAAGTACATTATACCTGCTTTCTGTGATGAAAGTTTAGAAAATGACACAAAAACTAAATTTAATTATCACCTTGACCAATCAAGAGTACAGATTGAACATGCTATAGGTATTTTGAAGGGATGATTTTCTAGTCTTCAGGAGCTCAGAATCCAATTTCAAAAAAAATTGGAGATTAAAACTGCAAATCATTGGATTGTGACTTGCATTATACTCCAAAATATCCTAGCTGATTTAAAGGATGAGTGGAATAATCTTTATAAATAAGAGAATCCTGAGCCAGCACTGACTCTCCCCTCCCTTGAATCACAAAACATTCAATCAACTGGCATATGCTTTGTCATTATGCCTATTACTCTCCAACATTCCACTTCAAAACACTTTTAAAATTTTATTTTGGTGCTCTCCAAATGTCCACTTTGTGTACTTTATTCACTTGGTTTGGAGTTTTTGTTTGTTGCATATTCATTTTTTTTTTGAATTTACAGTGAATATCTTTTTTTTTGGATGGCTCATTGGTTTTCTTTCACCAGCTCAACATGAAATCACATTTTTTGTGAAATTGCATATTTTGTCAGTGTTTTTTTTCATTCATTACTCATATCATTTTCATCCTCTCCTCAAACATCCCTCATATATTTTTGTTGCTTTTATTTTCTCAAATCAACTCACCAGGTAAGTCATTTTCTCATTTTTGTTGTTTTTTTATTTGCTAATCATGATTTTTTTTTTGCTTTTTTTTCTTTTTTCTTTGTCCTGTAAGTGCTTTTTTTTGGTTTTCAAGGTTAGACTAATTTTGTTTTTTTGTTTTATCTTTTTTTCACCCTCCATCATCCCCCTTTCCCCCCTCCTGTCACCAGACGACCTACGCACAAGGTCGAGGATGTTCCTGAAAGTGAGATGAGGGATTTAGAAACTTCTTCGAAGCACAGAGGAATGATTCGAGAAAATGGTTCAAAGGTCACTCAAAGTAAGAGCTACAGGTTCGAGGTTCGTTCGAGAAGAATTATAAACTAGTTTCAAAGGTAATAGGAATTCTTAAAATCTCACTAAGGGTTGGAAACTCAATAATCAAAGATTTAGGATTTAGAAATGAATATTGAGAAAATAAAAGAAAGATACAATAACAATGTTTTTAACTTTAAAGATTTACCACTATTAATGTAAATACAATTTTATAATTTAATTCTAAGGAATATCGAACCAAATACCCAACCCCTTTTATATCCTTTGTTCCTCCTCGCATTGACCTCCCTTCCATCGCACCATTCCCATTCCATTGACCATTACTAACATACACTTAGACCCTCTTCGCTAAATATCCGTCCATGCTCAATTTACCCCTTTTTAATTAATTAAAAAAACTTTAATGAAAAACTACTACTGTACTATTTCTTTGAACCTAGCGCTGTGCGTTGCTTATTAAAAAGGACTAAGGCACCCTATTGGGAGATTGACTAATTTAGATTTAGAGTTTAGGCTAGCGCAGTTAAATAGTAAGTACACAAAGGAAAATCACAGTTGCTATGGAGAATTTCTTTCTGCGCTTTGAGTATAGATTTAGGACTCAATATTATTGATTTAATGAGCTGCTTTCACCTCGAGTGTCACGTGGCGCGTGACAGATGCCCGGGTATAAGAATTGCGAACTCTGTTGAGCTTGAGCCATCTTCCCACACTAGTTTCCCTTCTTCTATAATTTTTTCCTCACTTATTAATTTCTTTTTTCTATAATGAACTGCCCTACTCCCACACCTACGCCTCCACACCCTAAAGCGGATGGGGGAATGATAACACGACAATTTTCACAAACTTGCACGGCTTGTGAAAGCATGGGATATTTCTGTGTCAAAAGTACGGTGACTCGAGGCCCTCGCCAGAAATGAGAGTTTTGCCATTGGCGACGAGTGGCGTGCGATGCGTTGACAAAGAACGCAGAGATCAAAAAACGATTCACCAAGACCAAGTTTTGGGTAATCCCTAAAACCAAAGAGGTGGTCGAAGACATTTGGGATGTCTCGATTGAAGATGAAAAATCGGTGGGGGAAAATGATAAGGAATTAAATAAAGAGATCTCAAGCTGGGTAACCCAGGCCACAAGTTCGAAGCGAGGTGTCGAGGAAGAGGTCGTGTCATGCGCCACGTGACACTCGAGGCGAAATCCACTCATTAAATCAATAATATCAAGTCCTAAATCTATACTCGAAGTGCAGAAAGCAATTCTCCATAGCAACTGCGATTTTCCTTTGTGTACTTACTATTTAACTGCGCTAGCCTAAACTCTAAATCTAAATTAGTCAATCTCCCAATGGGGTAGCTTAGTCCTTTTCAATAAGCGACGCACAGCACTAGGTTCAACGAAATAGTACACTAGTAGTTTTTCATTAAAGTTTTGTTAATTAATTAAAAAGGGGTAAATTGAGCATGGACGGATATTTAGTGAAGAGGGTCTAAGTGTTTGTTAGTAATGGTCAATGGAATGGGAATGGTGCAATGGAAGGGAGGTCAATGCGAGGAGGAACAAAGGATATAAAAGGGGTTGGGTATTTGGTTCGATATTCCTTAGAATTAAATTATAAAATCGTATTTACATTAATAGTGGTAAATCTTAAAAGTTAAAATCATTGTTATTGTATCTTTCTTTTATTTTCTCAATATTCATTTCTAAATCCTAAATCTTTGATTATTGAGTTTCCAACCCTTCGTGAGATTTTAAGAATTAATATTACCTTTGAAACTAGCCTATAATTCTTCTCGAACGAACCTCGAACCTGTAACTATTACTTTGAGTGACCTTCAAATCATTCCTCTGTGCTTCGAAGAAGTTTCTAAACCCCTCATCTCACTTTCAGGAACATCCTCGACCTTGTGCGTAGGTCGTCCGGTGACAGTATAATTTAATTCTCCGTAGTTCTCATTCTTTGCACTACTACGTCCTTTTAGGTGTTTCTAAAATTTTAAATGGCACCTGTTCAACGCACTCCTCCTACGGGCGCTACTACTAGAGCTCGCGCTAGAGGCAGGCCAACAGCCACAAGGTCTGTTTCTCACACTCACTCTTTGGAACCACTCAACCTTAGGGAAGGGCAACATTCAGTTCAATCTGTAGAAGACATTCCACAAGATTTTGAGGATTCTAGTGATGAAGAAGAAGGAGAGGATACAATGCACGAGGCACCATCCGCCCCTGCCAATCAACCTTCTGGCCAATCCTCAGAACCTGGACCATCTAACTCTCTGGAAGATTTCATGAGACTTTTCATGAAAACCCTTTCAAATCCAATGTCTTCAGAGGGATCTAAGTTCAAAACTCTTTCTATGAAATCTCCTGACAAATTCAACGGAGATCACCCCGACAGATTGCGACCCTTCTTGCAAACCTGCAAGCTACTGTTCCATAATGACCCTCGAACCTTTAACAGCGACCGATCAAAGGTTGTTTACACTTCATTCCTAGCCAGGAAAGCAGCAAGATGGTTCGAACCTTATCTACTCATGCTTTCTTTGACAGAAACCCACTTACTTATCAATAATTGGGAAAAATTTGAGGACCAACTTTTTACGTTGTTTGGGGACCCTAATGAAACGGACAACACGGAAATTGAACTTGATTTTCTTAGCATGAGTAATAATGGTAAATCTTCTGAATATATCTCGAACTTAAGAGCACTTCAAACTCGAGTAGGTTGGAATGATGCTGCCATCAAGTATAATTTCAAAAAGGGACTTCCTTCGAGGATTCTAGATCAATTAAATCTTCACGGTCAGAAGATGACTACTTTAACGGACTTAATGGATCGAACCCTCGAACTTGATGGCGTTTATCAAGGACGACTTCAACATCGTTGATATGCCAACAAATCTCAAGGCCTAAATTATAAATCGGGACCTTCTTCACACCCACAACCAAATCAATCCTCCTCGACTCAATCCAAACCCAATAAGGGAAAGGATAAACCTCGACCAAAAGGCTCGACCCCAGGCGATATCAGCAAAGTACTGGATCCTAAAGGGGAACTTAAAGAAGCTGAGAGGAAGAGACGAGCAGATAATGGGTTATGTATGTATTGTGGGGGTAAGCACAAGTTGGAAGACTGTGTAAAGTTGAAGGAAAGAGAAGGTACTAGTTCGAAGTCAAAAAACTAGTAGATAGTTTACTTGTGTGCAAAGCAAACTATCTTATCTCTCCCAGTGCACAGAACCTCCATGTCTTAAGGACTGGAGTTGCCTTAAACCACTTGAGATTCATTCTTTTTAAGGAGGATATCCCCTTCAGTTGTCTTATAGACTCTGGAGCTTCAATTTCTTTTGTTAGTTTATCTTTTGCCAAGAAGCTTCAACTAACATTTAGAGATATCAATCAAACTCCAATCTATTTGGTCGAATCAGAGGAACCCAAATATTGGGTAAGTAAGAAAGTTTTATGGGTTTTCAACTTTCCGAACTTTCCCCCCTTCGAGTGGGAATTATCAGTCTTGGACGCCCCAAGGATGGACGATACCATTCTTGGCCATGACTTTTTAACACATTGGAATCCCAAAATTGATTGGACTAGGGGATTGATCACCCCACGCTCTAAGTATATTTCTGATTCTTCAATGCAGGTCAATAGGGAGTTAAACAACCCGCCTGACAACGTCCTGCTAGAGGACAAGTCTCTGCCAGATGACTTGCAAGCATCTGATCCTTCTCTAAATAAGCAATTGGCTAACCCTTCTAGCTCAATGACTTCACACAAAGAGGATTTTAAATTGCCTCGAAGTAATCGAATTCTGCTCTCTCAATACAGGTATCCCCTCAACAGATTCTCTCGAAGATGAAGAGGACGACCAAATCAACTCTACCGGAAATCTACCACGATTTCCTCGATGTTTTCTCAATCCGCAAGGCCAATAAGTTACCACCTCATAGACCCTACGACCATCAAATAGAGTTAATAGGCCCAGTACCTCAGGCAGGTCCTGTCTATTCTTTATCGAAGGACGAATCTCAAGTTCTTCGAGACTACATTGCAGAGAATGTAGCCAAAGGTTTCATCAGAGCCAGTAAATCTCCAACCGGCTCCCCTGTCTTCTTTGTAAAAAAGAAGGACGGTAGTCTTAGGTTGTGTGTTGACTATAGAAAGCTCAACACAGTCACGAAGAAGAATGCATATCCTGTTCCTCCTATGTCATTACTTCTTACCCTTTTCAATGGTGCTAATTTCTTTTCTAAAATTGATCTTAGAGGCGCTTACAATCTTATTCGCATTGCGGAAGGTCATGAACCACTGACTGCAATGCGCACTAGATTTGGTAGTTTTGAATATTTAGTTATGCCTTTTGGATTATGTAACGCACCTTCAACTTTTCAAACTTTTTTTTAATGATATCTTTCAAGATGTTGTTGAACAATTTGTAGTCGTCTATTTAGATGATATTTTAATATTCACGAAAACACTGGATGAACATATTCATGTTTGACAGGTCCTAAATCGTCTTCGAGATCATGGTCTCTACACCAAGCATAATAAATGCAAATTCCACCTCAAATCAATTGATTTTTTGGGTTTTACGTTAACCACTGACGGTTTAGTTATGGATGACAAAAAAGTCCAGAAAATCCTGGAATGGCCTGAGTCCAAAAACATTAAATCACTCCAAGGATTTTTGGGTTTTGCAAACTTCTATAGAAGATTTATTAAAGATTACTCTAAAACTATTTCCAATCTTACTTCTCTTATTAGAAAAGATATTCCTTTTGTTTTTACTTCTACAGCACAAAAGGAATTCGAAGCACTAAAAACGGCGTTTACCACAGCCCCAATTCTTTGACATTTTGATCCTTCTGCCTCGACAATAGTTGAGACAGATGCGAGCAATTATGCTATTGCAGGGGTCATCTCCCAATTAAATCCTGAAACAAATTTTTTTCATCCTGTTGCTTTTGAGTCACGCAAACTCATAGCCGCAGAATTAAATTATGAAATTCATGACAAAGAGCTTTTAGCTATTATTCATTGTCTTAAAAAATGGCGTTCTTTTCTTCTCAGCCTAGATAGTCCTTTTCAAATTTTAACAGATCATAATGCTTTGAAATACTTCATGTCTTCTAAAGTGTTAACCAGGCGTCAAGCCAGGTGGGCTGAATTTTTGTCTGAATTTTCTTTCTCTATTTCCAATTGCCCAGGAAAAAACTGCATTGTCCCAGATATTTTGTCACATCGGGACGACGTTTACCCACAGCGGGGGGACGCATTTGCTGACAAGAACCCAGCAAATGTGCAATCAATCTTCAACGAATCAATGTTAATGACTCATCAACTTAATTCGATGACAATTCAATCTTTTCGAAATCCAATATCCAACATCCTCAAAGCTCAGTCAAAGGACGATTATTGTTTAGGGTTAAAAGACAAAATACTCTCGAAGCAAGGGGCCAAAAGATTTAGTATTGAATCAGGTCTATTAGTCTTCGAAGGTAGAGTAGTCATACCCGACAACAATGAGATAAAATTATGGATTTTCAACAGTCGACATGATTCTCCATTAGCTGGTCATTTTGGGGTTGATAAAACCTACCAGTTAATAGCGAGGGATTTCTTCTGGCCAGGTATGACCAGGGAAATCAAGGCCTATATAAAAGCTTGTTACGAATGTAATAGGAATAAGGCTCCACGTCACCGGAAGCATGGGTTGCTTCAACCACTTCCTATTCCCTCTAAACCTTGGGAATCTTTATCTATGGATTTCATTTCTCAACTTCCTATTTCTAATGATTTTGATGCTATATTAGTAATAGTAGAGAGATTTTCAAAAATGTCTATTTTTATTAAAACCACTACTACTGCTACAGCAGAAGATTTGTCAAAATTGTTTCTAGAATATGTATTTTCTAAACACGGCTTACCGAATGATATTATTTCAGATAGAGGCTCATTGCTTGTATCCACATTCTGGACTCAATTGTGTTGAAAACTCAATATCACAAGGAATCTCTCCACGGCCTATCACCCTGAAACCGATGGTCAAACAGAAAGAGTTAACCAAATCCTCGAACAATATCTTCGAATGTATGTCAGTTAACAACAAGACGATTGGACCACATGGTTACCATTGGCCGAATTTGCTTATAATAACTCGACTCATTCTTCGACACGACAATCTCCCTTCGAAACCATTTATGGACGACATCCTTGATTCAACTCAATCCATGTAGGAACTAATCATCCTGCAGAACATTATCTTCGAACTATATCACGACTCCAAGAAGAACTTAAAACAAATTTGGAATCAGCGATTCGAAGATACAAGGAACAGGCCGACAAACATCGACAATCTGCTCCTTCCTTTAAACCAGGCAACAAAGTATGGCTCGACGCACGAAACATTCAAACAACAAGACCATCAAAGAAACTGGCTGAAAAGCGCTTGGGACCATTTGAAATCGACTCTGAAGTCTCTAAAACTGCATTTCGACTCAAGTTACCTCCTAAATGGCAGGCGATTCACCCTGTTTTCCATGTATCTCTCCTGGAACTGGCTCGAGAAATATACCTGGGCAAGAACCAACCCCCTATGGAACCGGTCGAAGTAGAAGATCATCTAGAGTGGGAAGTAAGTCGTATCCTTGATTCAAGAATACGCAATGGGAAACTTTAATACCTCATGGAATGGGAAGGCTTCCTCAATGACTCAGACAAAACATCCTGGGAACCAGCCATCAATGTTTCTAACGCTCCTGAACTCCTAAAATCTTTTCATTCGAAATATCCTTTAAAACCAAAACCTTAAAATTTCTTTATTTAAAATTTTCTTTTCTTTTTCTTTCTTTCTTTAAAATCTAAAACACCTCTTAAATTTCTTAGCCTTGTTTTCTTCTTTCTCTCTTTTTTTCTTTCTTCTCCTTCTATAAAATTTCCTCCAAAACCAACTAAAATTAAATACAATAAATTAAAATAAAATAAAATCAAAATTAAAATTAAATAAAATAAAATAAAATAAAATAAAATTAAATTAAATAAAATAAAATAAAATAAAATAAAATAAATAGAATAAAACATAAATAATAAAATAAAATAAAAAAACTCATAAATCTCTCTAAATATTTTCTTTCTTTTCTTTTTCAATTTTTTAAATACATTCTTTTCTTAAAATTTAAATTCTCTTCAAAAATTTCTCTTCCAAAAAATTTATTCTCTCTTTTAAAAATTTTCTTTCCTTCGAATCATCAAATCTTGTATGACACGACCATTTCCTCGAACTTAACTTCAACCTCTAAATCTCCCTATAATAATTCTTCGAAACAAATAATTCTTCTTTTCAAATTCTCTTAAATTCTAAATTCTGTTTTTTTTTCTTTTCTTTCTTCTTCCTCTCTTTTCAACTAAAATTTCAAAAAAAAAAAAAAAAAAATTTAAAAAAAATCCTCAATTTAACAAACTCATCTCAATCACAAAACTGTTTTTTTTCTCTCTCTTTTCTTACATAAAATTTTCCTTTTAAAACACTAAAACTTCCTTCAATTAAACAACCTTTTTTCTTTCTTTAAAATTCTTCTTTCAAATTCTAAAATTTTTTATTTTAAACTTCTTTTTTTTCTTTTTTTTCTTTTTCTCTTTCTCTCAAATCTTATAAAATTAATAACATTCACCTACAATAAAAAAAAAATAATCATAATAAAATAAAATAAAAATAAAAATAAAATAAAACTAAAATACAATTTTCTTTTTCTACTTCTTTACATCTCCTTTTCATTTCAAATCTTTTCTTTTAAATTCTCTCGAACCAATCTTTTCATTTTCTCCAAAACTACCCTTATCTCCTTCCTGCATTTCTCAAATACCTCCTCCTCTCCTACCGGAACCACCTCTCCCATCTCCAAGAGCTCCTCTGCCACGTCGAAGGAAGCAGCGTCGATAATAGTGTCGACCTCCCCACATAGTTCTTCCGCGAACCTTACTTGTCGACCTTGACGAGGTTTCTTTGACCACACCTGGTCCAGGGTGTCTTCCGGCTCTTCAACTACCTCCGTGGCCGGAGGGTTTGCCTCAGTTGGTATAACCGGCGCAGGCTACGCAATCGGCTCTTCAAGGTTATTCAATGTCTAAAACAAAAAACTCATCAGTAACTTCATCCTTAAAATAAACAAATAAAAACTTACCTCGAAGATGGGGTCAGGCTCTAGAAATAACCTTGGCGTCACTTTGACCTCTACCTCTCTCTCTTCCTCATTGTCCTCGATGACCACCCGTTGTTTCTTGGGTGCCCGCCCTGGAACAGGGACTTCATCTTCATCCTCCACCAACTCGTCATCTTCTTCCTCGACACCTCGCTTCGAACTCGTGGCCTGGGTTACCCAGGTTGAGATCTCGTTGTTTAACTCCTTATCATTTTCCCCACCATTTGTTCATCTTCGATCGAGACATCCTAAATGTCTTCGACCACCTCCTTGGTTTTCGTAACTACCCAAAACTTAGTTTTGGTAAATTATTTTTCGATTTCCGCGTTCTTCGCCAACGCATCGCACGCCACTCGCCGCCAACGGCAAAACTCGCATTTCTGGCGAGGGCCTCGAGTCGCCGTACTTTCGACACAGAAATATTCCATGCTTTCACAAGCCGTGCAAGTCTGTGAAAACTGTCGTGTGATTATTCCCCCATCCGCTTTAGGGTATGGAGGTGTAGGTGTGGGAGTGGGGCAGTTCATTATAAGAATAAGTAATTAAGAGGTGAGGGAAAAAAGTATTAGAAAAGGGAAATTAGTGTGGGAAGATGGCTCAAGCTCAACGGAGTTCGCAATTTTTTATACCCGGGCATCTGTCACGCGCCACGTGACACTCGAGGCGAAATCAACTCATTAAATCAATAATATTGAGTCCTAAATCTATACTCGAAGCGCAGAAAGCAATTCTCCATAGCAACTGCGATTTTCCTTTGTGTACTTACTATTTAACTGCGCTAGCCTAAACTCTAAATCTAAATTAGTCAATCTCCCAATGGGGTACCTTAGTCCTTTTCAATAAGTGACGCACAGCGCTAGGTTCAACGAAATAGTACAGTAGTAGTTTTTCATTAAAGTTTTGTTAATTAATTAAAAAGGGGTAAATTGAGCATGGACGGATATTTAGTGAAGAGGGTCTAAGTGTTTGTTAGTAATGGTCAATGGAATGGGAATGGTGCGATGGAAGGGAGGTCAATGCGAGGAGGAACAAAGGATATAAAAGGGGTTGGGTATTTGGTTCGATATTCCTTAGAATTAAATTATAAAATCGTATTTACATTAATAGTGGTAAATCTTAAAAGTTAAAATCATTGTTATTGTATCTTTCTTTTATTTTCTCAATATTCATTTCTAAATCCTAAATCTTTGATTATTGAGTTTCCAACCCTTCGTGAGATTTTAAGAATTCCTATTACCTTTGAAACTAGCCTATAATTCTTCTCGAACGAACCTCTAACCTGTAACTATTACTTCGAGTGACCTTCAAATCATTTCCTCGAATCATTCCTCTGTGCTTCGAAGAAGTTTCTAAATCCCTCATCTCACTTTCAGGAACATCCTCGACCTTGTGCGTAGGTCGTCCGGTGAAAGGTCGACGAGTTGGTGGAGAAAGATGAAGATGAAGTCCCTGTTCCAGGGCGGGCACCCAAGAAACGACGGGTGGTCATCAAAGACGATGAGGAGGAGAGAGAGGCAGAGGTTGAGGTGGCGCCAAGGTTATTTTTAGAGCCTGACCCCATCTTCGAGGTAAGTTTTTAATTGTTATTTTTAAGGATGAAGTTACTGATGAGTTTTGTTTACACATCGAATACCCTTGAAGACCCGATTGGGGAGCCTGCGCCGGTTATACCAACTGAGGCAAACCCTCCGGCCACGGAGGTAGTTGAAGAGCCCGAAGACACCCTGGACCAGGTGTGGTCGAAGAAACCTCGTCAAGGTCGACGAGTAAGGTTCGCGGAAGAACTATGTGGGGAGGTCGACACTATTATCGATGCTTCTTCCTTCGACGTGGCAGAGGAGCTCTTGGAGATTGGAGAGGTGGTTCCGGTAGGAGAGGAGGAGGTAGTTGAGAAATGCAGGAAGGAGATAAGGGTAGTTTTGGAGAAAATGAAAAGATTGGTTCGAGAAAAATTAAAAGAAAAAATTTGAAATGAAAAGGAGATGTAAAGAAGTAGAAAAATTTGTATTTTAGTTTTATTTTATTTTATTTTAATTTATTTTATTTTTTTATTGTAGGTGAATATTATTAATTTTATAATATTTGGGAGAGAGAGAAAAAGAAAAAAGAAGTTTTAAATAAAAAATTTTAGAATTTGAAAGAAGAAATTTAAAGAAAGAAAAAAGTTGTTTAATTGAAGGAAATTTTAAGGTTTTAAAAGGAAAATTTTATGTAAGAAAAGAGAGAGAAAAAGAAACGGTTTGTGATTGAGATGAGTTTGTTAAATTGAGAATTTAATAATTTTTTTTTTTTTTTTTTTTAGGAAATTCTAGTTGAAAAGAGAGGAAGAAGAAAGAAAAGAAAAAACAGAATTTAAAATTTAAAGAGAATTTGAAATGAAGAATTATTTGTTCGAAGAATTATTATAGGGAGATTTAGAGGTTGAAGTTAAGTTCGAGGAGATCGTTGTGCCGTACAAGATTTGATGGTTCGAAGAAAAGAAAATTTTAAAGAGAGAATAAATTTTTAGAGGAGAAAATTTTAAAGAGAATTTTTAAATTCAAGAAAAGAATGTATTTTTAGAGAATTGAAAAAGAGAAAAGAAAGAAAATATTTAGAGAGATTTAAGAGTTTTTTTTTATTTTTTTATTTTTATTATTTATGTTTATTCTATTTATTTTATTTTATTTTATTTTTATTTTGATTGTTTATGTTTATTCTATTTATTTTATTTTATTTTTTATTTTATTTTATTTTATTTTACTTTTAGTTGGTTTTTTGAGAAAAATTATATAGAAGTAGAAGAAAGAAAAAAAGAAAAGAGAGAAAACAGAAAACAAGGCTAAGAAATTTAAGAGGTGTTTAGATTTTAAAGAAAGAAAGAAAAAGAAAAGAAAATTTTAAATAAAAGAAATTTTAAGGTTTTGGTTTTAAAGGATATTTCAAATGAAAAGATTTTAGGAGTTCAGGGGTGTTAGAAACATTGATGGCTGGTTCCCAGGATGTTTTGTCTGAGTCATTGAGGAAGCCTTCCCATTCCACGAGGTATTGAAGTTTCCCCTTGCGTATTCTTGAATCAAGGATACGACTTACTTCCCACTCTAGATGATCTTCTACTTCAACCGGTTCCGGAGGGGGTTGGTTCTTGCCCGGGTATATTTCTTGAGCCAGTTCCAGGAGAGATACATGGAAAACAGGGTGAATCGCCTGCCATTTAGGAGGTAACTTGAGTCGAAATGCAGTTTTAGAGACTTCAGAGTCGATTTCAAATGGTCCCAAGCGCTTTTCAGCCAGTTTCTTTGATGGTCTTGTTGTTCGAATGTTTCGTGCGTCGAGCCATACTTTGTCGCATGGTTTAAAGGAAGGAGAAGATTGTCGATGTTTGTCGGCCTGTTCCTTGTATCTTCAAATCGCTGATTCCAAATTTGTTTTAAGTTCTTCTTGAAGTCTTGATATAGTTCAAAGATAATATTCCGCAGGATGATTAGTTCCTACATGGATTGAGTTGAATCGAGAATGTCGTCCATAAATGGTTTCAAAGGGATATTGTCCTGTTGAAGAATGAGTCGAGTTATTATAAGCAAATTTGGCCAATGGTAGCCATGTGGTCCAATCTTCTTGTTGGTCACTGACATACATTCAAAGATATTGTTTGAGGATTTGGTTAACTCTTTCTGTTTGACCATCGGTTTCAGGGTGATAAGCCGTGGAGAGGTACCTCGTGATATTGAGTTGTCAACACAGTTGGGTCCAGAATGTGGATACAAACAATGAGCCTCTATCTGAAATAATATCATTTGGTAAGCCGTGTTTAGAAAATACATATTCTAGAAACAATTTTGACAAATCTTCTGCTGTAGCAGTAGTAGTGGTTTTAATAAAAATAGACATTTTTGAAAATCTCTCTACTATTACTAATATAGCATCAAAATCATTAGAAATAGGGAGTTGAGAAATGAAATCCATTGATAAAGCTTCCCAAGGTTTAGAGGGAATAGGAAGTGGTTGAAGCAACCCATGCTTCCGGTGACGTGGAGCCTTATTCCTATTACATTCGTAACAAGCTTTTATATAGGCCTTGATTTCCCTGGTCATACCTGGCCAGAAGAAATCCCTCGCTATTAACTGGTAGGTTTTATCAACCCCAAAATGACCAGCTAATGGAGAATCATGTCGACTGTTGAAAATCCATAATTTTATCTCATTGTTGTCGGGTATGACTACTCTACCTTCGAAGACTAATAGACCTGATTCAATACTAAATCTTTTGGCCCCTTGCTTCAAGAGTATTTTGTCTTTTAACCCTAAACAATATTCGTCCTTCGACTGAGCTTCGAGGATGTTGGATAGTGGATTTCGAAAAGATTGAATTGTCATCAAATTAAGTTGATGAGTCGTTAACATTGATTCGTTGAAGATTGATTGCACATTTGCTGGGTTCTTGTCAGCAAATGCGTCCCCCCGCTGTGGGTAAACGTCGTCCCGACGTGACAAGATATCTGGGACAATGCAGTTTTTTCCTGGGTGATAGGAAATAGAGAAAGAAAGTTCAGACAAAAATTCAGCCCACCTGGCTTGACGCCTGGTTAATACTTTAGAAGACATGAAGTATTTCAAAGCATTATGATCTGTTAAGATTTGAAAAGGACTATCTAGGCTGAGAAGAAAAGAACGCCATTTTTTAAGACAATGGATAATAGCTAAAAGCTCTTTGTCATGAATTTCATAATTTAATTCTGCGGCTATGAGTTTGCGTGACTCAAAAGCAACAGGATGAAACAAATTTGTTTCAGGATTTAATTGGGAGATGACCCCTGCAATAGCATAATCGCTCGCATCTGTCTCAACTATTGTCGAGGCAGAAGGATCAAAATGTCGAAGAATTGGGGCTGTGGTGAAAGCCATTTTTAGTGCTTCGAATTCCTTTCGTGCTGTAGAAGTAAAAACAAAAGGAATATCTTTTCTAAGAAGAGAAGTAAGATTGGAAATAGTTTTAGAGTAATCTTTAATAAATCTCCTATAGAAGTTTGCAAAACCTAAAAATCCTTGGAGAGATTTAATGTTTTTGGGCTCAGGCCATTCCAGGATTTTCTGTACTTTTTTGTCATCCATGACTAAACCGTCAGTGGACAAGGTAAAACCCAAAAAATCAATTGATTTGAGGTGGAATTTGCATTTATTATGCTTGGCATAGAGACCATGATCTCGAAGACGATTTAGGACCTGTCGAACATGATGAATATGTTCATCTAGTGTTTTCGAGAATATTAAAATATCATCTAAATAGACGAGTACAAATTGTTCAACAACATCTTGAAAGATATCATTAAAAAAAGTTTGAAAAGTTGAAGGTGCGTTACATAATCCAAAAGGCATAACTAAATATTCAAAACTACCAAATCTAGTGCGCATTGCAGTCAGTGGTTCATGACCTTCCGCAATGCGAATAAGATTGTAAGCGCCTCTAAGATCAATTTTAGAAAAGAAATTAGCACCATTGAAAAGGGTAAGAAGTAATGACATAGGAGGAACAGGATATGCATTCTTCTTCGTGACTGTGTTGAGCTTTCTATAGTCAACACACAACCTAAGACTACCGTCCTTCTTTTTTACAAAGAAGACAGGGGAGCCGGTTGGAGATTTACTGGCTCTGATGAAACCTTTGGCTACATTCTCTACAATGTAGTCTCGAAGAACATGAGATTCGTCCTTCGATAAAGAATAGACAGGACCTGCCTGAGGTACTGGGCCTATTAACTCTATTTGATGATTGTAGGGTTGACGAGGTGGTAACTTATCGGCCTTACGGATTGAGAAAACATCAAGGAAATCGTGGTAGATTTCCGGTAGAGTTGATTTAATGGCTTCAACATTGTCTTGGTCGTCCTCTTAATCTTTGAGAGAATCTGTCGAGGGGATACCTGTATTGAGAGAGCAGAATTCAATTACTTTGAGGCAATTTAAAATCCTCTTTGAGTGAAGTCATCGAGCTAGAAGGGTTAGCCAATTGCTTATTTAGAGAAGGATCAGATGCTTGCAAGTCATCTGGCAGAGACCTGTCCTCTAGCAGGACGTTGTCAGGCGGGTTGTTTAACTCCCTATTGACCTGCATTAAAGAATCAGAAATATACTAAGATCGTGGGGTGATCAATCCCTTAGTCCAATCAATTTCGGGGTTCCAATGCGTTAAAAAGTCATGGCCAAGAATGGTATTGTCCATCCTTGGGGCGTCCAAGACTGATAATTCCCACTCGAAGGGGGGAAAGTTCGGAAAGTTGAAAACCCATAAAACTTTCTTACTTACCCAATATTTGGGTTCCTCTGATTCGACCAAATAGATTGGAGTTCGATCGATATCTGTAAATGTTAGTTGAAGCTTCTCGGCAAAATATAAACTAACAAAAGAAATTGAAGCTCCAGAGTCTATAAGACAACTGAAGGGGATATCCTCCTTAAAAAGAATGAATCTCAAGCGGTTTAAGGCAACTCCAGTCCTTAAGACATGGAGGTTCTGTGCACTGGGAGAGATAAGATAGTTTGCTTTGCACACAAGTAAACTATCTACTAGTTTTTTGACTTCGAACTAGTACCTTCTCTTTCCTTCAACTTTACACAGTCTTCCAACTTGTGCCTACCCCCACAATACATACATAACCCATTATCTGCTCGTCTCTTCCTCTCAGCTTCTTTAAGTTCCCCTTTAGGATCCAGTACTTTGCTGATATTGCCTGGGGTCGAGCCTTTTGGTCGAGGTTTATCCTTTCCCTTATTGGGTTTGGATTGAGTCGAGGAGGATTGATTGGGTCGTGGGTGTGAAGAAGGTCCTGATTTAAAATTTAGGCCTTGAGATTTGTTGGCATATCAATGATGTTGAAGTCGTCCTTGATAAACGCCGTCAAGTTTGAGGGTTCGATCCATTAAATCCGTTAAAGTAGTCATCTTCTGACCATGAAGATTTAATTGATCCAGAATCCTCGAAGGAAGTCCTTTCTTGAAATGATACTTAAGGGCAGCATCATTCCAACCTACTCGAGTTTGAAGTGCTCTGAAGTTCAAGATATATTCAGAGTCTTTACCATTATCACTCATGCGAAGAAAATCAAGCTCAATTTCTGCGTTTTCTGTTTCATTAGGGTCCCCAAACAACGTAAAAAGTTGGTCTTCGAAATTTTCCCAATTATTGATAAGTAAGTGGGTTTCTGTCGAAGAAAGCATAGTAGATAAGGTTCAAACCATCTTGCTTCTTTCCCGGCTAGGAATGAAGAAGCGTAAACAACCTTTGATTGGTTTCTGTTAAAGGTTCGAGGGTCATTATGGAACAGTAACTTGCAGGTTTGCAAGAAGGGTTGCAATCTGTTGGGGTGATCTCCGTCGAATTTGTCAGGAGATTTCATAGAAGGAGTTTTGAGCTTAGATCCCTCTGAAGACGTTGGATTTGAAAGGGTTTTCATGAAAAGTCTCATGAAATCTTCCAGAGAGTTAGATGGTCCAGGTTCTGAGGATTGGCCAGAAGGGTGATTGGCAGGGGCGGATGGTGCCTCATGCATTGTATCCTCTCCTTCTTCTTCATCACTAGAATCCTCAAAATCTTGTGGGATGTCTTCTACAGATTGAACTGAATGTTGCCGTTCCCTAAGGTCGAGTGGTTCCAAAGAGTGAGTGCGGGAAACAGACCTTGTGGCTGTTGGCCTGCCTCTAGCGCGAGCTCTAGTAGTTGCGCCTGTAGGAGGAGTGCGTTGAACAGGTGCCATTTAAAATTTTAAAAACACCTAAAAGGATGTAGTAGTGCAAAGAATGAGAACTACGGAGAATTAAATTATACTGTCACTGGACGAACTACGCACAAGGTCGAGGATGTTCCTGAAAGTGAGATGAGGGATTTAGAAACTTCTTCGAAGCACAGAGGAATGATTTGAGTAAATGGTTCAAAGGTCACTAGAAGTAAGAGCTACAGGTTCGAGGTTTGTTTGAGAATAATTATAAACTAGTTTCAAAGGTAATAGGAATTCTTAAAATCTCACGAAGGGTTGGAAACTCAATAATCAAAGATTTAGGATTTAGAAATGAATATTGAGAAAATAAAAGAAAGATACAATAACAATGTTTTTAACTTTAAAGATTTACCACTATTAATGTAAATACGATTTTATAATTTAATTCTAAGGAATATCGAACCAAATACCCAACCCCTTTTATATCCTTTGTTCCTCCTCGCATTGACCTCCCTTCCATCGCACCATTCCCATTCCATTGACCATTACTAACATACACTTAGACCCTCTTTGCTAAATATCCGTCCATGCTCAATTTACCCCTTTTTAATTAATTAACAAAACTTTAATGAAAAACTACTACTGTACTATTTCGTTGAACCTAGCGCTGTGCGTCACTTATTGAAAAGGACTAAGGCACCCTATTGGGAGATTGACTAATTTAGATTTAGAGTTTAGGCTAGCGCAGTTAAATAGTAAGTACACAAAGGAAAATCGCAGTTGCTATGGAGAATTGCTTTCTGCGCTTCGAGTATAGATTTAGGACTCGATATTATTGATTTAATGAGTTGATTTCGCCTCGAGTGTCACGTGGCGCGTGACACCTCCTTGTCTTCCTCCATACCCCCCTTTCTCCCCTTCTTGGCCACCTCAACTCCCCCCTTTAATCCCTCCTTGCCCACCTCAACCCCCCCTTTACCCCCTCCTTGCCCACCTCAAACACCCCCCTTTACCCCCTCCTTTACCCCCTCAAGCTCTCCCTTTACCCACTCAATCCCACCTCAAACCCCTCCTCAAGCCCCTCTACCCCCCCAGCACCTACTTATTGAATTGATAGTGCTTTGATAGGTAAGTGAATGATTAACAGCCATCATTCACTAAATTATCAAATTGTTACCAATTTGATAAGTTAGGTGTAGGGTGTGTGTGTGTGTAGAGGTTTGAGGGGGGGGGTTTAGGCAGGTCTGAGGGGGTAAAGGGGGTCAAGGAAGGGGTAAAGGGGGGGTGAAGGGGGGTTTGAGGCAGGCAAGGAGGGGTTAAAGGGAGGGTAAAGGGGGACTAAAGGGAGGGTTTGAAGAAGGTAAGGAGAGGTTAAAGGGGGGGTAAAGGGAGGGTAAATGGGGACTAAAGTGGGGGTTTGAGGAGGGTAAGGAGGGGTTAAAGGGGGGGTAAAGAAGGGGTAAAGGGGGACTAAAAGGGGGATTGAGGTTGGTAAGGAGGGGTTAAAGGGGGGTAAAGGGGGGGATTGAGGGGTTAAAGGGGGGGACTTTTTGGGGGGCATTTTGAAGTAAAAAAAAAGACTAATCTCTGCTTTGAAATTTTTTATCAGATTTATTTCTTTCCCTTAGTTTCTGGACATTTCCCCCTATTTCCAAAATAAATCAGGTAATTTTTTTTTGTTTTTAATTTTGCAAATAATTAATTATTCTGTTTTTGCAAATAATTGATTATTCTGAAATTTACTGAATTCAATTTTTTTTAATTATATTTTAATAAATTGGATTGAATGAAATCGAGAGGTATTTCCAAGAGCAAGTAATTTTTATTTATTTATTTATTTTTTTGCAATTAAATTTACTGAATTTATTTTTATTTATTTTTATTTACTCTTTTTTTTTTGGTGAATTTGTTTTACCTGGTATATCAATCATAATTCATGTTTTTATTTTGAATTTTTTTTTTTCAAAAATTATTACTGATTTTTTTGGATTTTTTTTTATGAACAAATTTTTTTTTCTTTTCAATTATTTTACTGATAATTTTTTATTTTTGGGGTTCTTTTAATATATTTATTTTTTTTGTTTTATAAAATTTTTTTTTCCAGGAAGTCACTATGGAAAATTTAACTCTCTCATCTTCATTATCATTTTTATCCTGTCTTTCTTCCTTATCTTCAAATATTGAAAGCTCCAAGAATAATCATCAAATATATTCAACTTCTTCTTCGTCATCTTAAATTTCTTCTATCTCTTCAATGTCCTTCTATTCTATTCCTTCAATATATTCAAATTCTTCTTCTTTATCTTTAGTTTTGTCTATCTCTTCAATGTCCTTCAACTCTATTCCTTCTTCCAAATCAATCTGAGCTTTCCTTACCAGAAAATCAAAACCAGAAAATCATGGAGCCAGCTAAAGAATCAAGCAATTCAAAAAAATTTTTTTATCAAAATAGAAAATTGATTAGGATGAAGATATTTTGCAAAATATTCTTTGGAAATTTGGATGATCTCAAATTTTATAAGACTTAAATAGCAAATGTTAAGAATTTTTTTTTTTACAAAAAAATCAAAAACCTTACAGAAGGTGGTATAGATCTAATTGTTGCTGTTGTCAATAACAGATACAAGCTTCAATTCATCTTAGAAGTTCATTCATTAAATGAGAAAAAGGATAAAGTTTTTTTCTAGCTTTCTGCTTTAATTTCTACTCTCTATCAAATGGCTTTGGTTTGACAACTCTTATCAAAAAAAAATCTGATTACTTGTGTCATGAAAGGTTTTTGTTGGCAACCAGGATATGATCAAGGAGTTATTTTTGGTATGTAAATATTTTTTTATTATAAGTAATTTTTAATTTTTCTATATAATTCAGGAATTTATTCATTATTGAAGAATCTGAAACAGGAGCAAATGGAAGAAGATCTGAAACAATGTAATTCTTTAGGATCATTTTATAATTTCTTGACAAATCAATTTAAAAAATTATGTTTTCAAGCTTTTCAAAAAAAAAATCAACTTGCTTTAGAATCTGGTTTACCAAATTAATCTGATGCTGAATGGGAAGAAGCAATAAATGCTTATGTTTTTTGTTCTAATGTTATCATCACTTATAAAGGATTCTACAAAAATTTTTATCTAGATAAACATGATAAGAGTTTTCTAACATTTGTAATTTTTTCTTATATTAATCCAGAGACTGGTGTTCCTATTCCATAACCCTCTTCTTATAAGGGACATGGCCTTTATTTTCCTGACCATAAATGTATTATTGATTTTGGTAGTGCCAATGTAATAGTTGAGGCTATATGGAAATCATCTCAACATTGGCATCAAACAACTGAAGCACCTCCAACTTTAGTTTCTTGTGAAGAATTTACCTATTTTGGCTGTTCATTCCAAATAAATGAAGGTCTTATTAATCATATTAATAATCAAAAAAATAGATAAAAAAATTGTTCTAAGTAGATCTTTCAAGTATTGCAACTAAAATATTATATTTTTTCCATCATTAAATCTTTTTTTCCAATATTTTTTTTCTTTTTTTTCTTTTTTTTCTCTTTTATTAATTTTTATTAATTTTTTTACTTTTTATTTTTTTTATTTTTTTAATTTTTTTTAATTTTTTTAATTTTTTTTAAATTTCCCTTTTTATTTTCGTCTTTTTCAATTTTATTTATCCTTTTTTATTTTTTTCATTTAATTTTGGATTTGTCTCTTCCAATTATTTTTTAAAGTTACATCAAGATAGATTACTGTTTTTATATAATGGTGCGTCTGGGCTTAGGTCATTCTACTGGCTATTATACAAAATAAGAAAAATTGATTGGGACTGGTGAAAATAATTGGTTGTAGAAATTTTCAATTTTAATTTTCTTCTTTTAATTTTGGATTTGTCTTTTCCAATTATTTTTCAAAGTTTCATCAAGATAGATTACTGTTTTTATATAATGATGCATCTGGCCTTAGGTTGTTCTAATGGCTATTATATAAAATAGGAGCGCTTGATTGGGACTGGTGAAACTAATTGGTTGTAGAAATTTTCAATTTTAGTTTTTTTCAATTAATTTTGGATCTGTCTCTTCCAATTATTTTTTAACGTTACATAAAGATAGATTACTGTTTTTATATAATGGTGCATCTGGACTTAGGTCTTTCTAATGGCTATTATATAAAATAGGAAAGCTTGATTGGAACTGGTGAAAATTATTGGTTGTAGAAATTTTCAATTTTAAAATTTTTTTTCCATTTGATTTCCTTGATTCAATAAATTGAAGGGGGGGGTATTGCCAAATTTTCATATCTGACATTAAAAAAAATTGACTTGAAAATTTGATGATACTATTTCATTAATTCAATAAAATAAAGGAGGGGGGTATTTACAAATTTTCATATCAGAATTTAAAAAAAAACTTGAAAATTTGGTGATACTCTTCCCTTGATTCAATAAAATACAGGGGGGGGGTATTTCCAAATTTTCAAATCTGACATGTAAAATTGATGACTTACAAATATTTTGGTGATACCAACCCCTTGCTTCAATAAAATGCAGGGGAGGGTATTGCCAAATTCTCATATGAGACTTACCAAAAAAAATTGACTAGAAATTCTGGTGATACCCACCCCTTACTTCAATAAAATTCTAGGGGGAGTATTGCCGAAATTATATATAAGACTTGCAAAATTTTTTACTTGAAAGAATTTTGGTGATACCTGCCCCTTAGTTCAATCAAATGCAGGGGTGGGATTGTGAAAATTTCAAATTTGACTTGAAAATTTTAACTAAAAAGAATTTTTAACATTAAAAATTCTTGTAAATTTTATTAAAAGAGAATTTATTATATTAAAATATGAAAATTCAACTAATGATGGATAGAGTAAAGAAATACAGGAAATTAAAATAAAATTTTATGTACAATTAATTATGAACAGTTGAAGTGTGAGAGATATAAAACAAACTATTCATCAGAAAATTCCTTTAAAGGTTTAATTTCCTCAACAGATTTATTAGCTTTAACACAATCTATCAAGAAATCTTTCTTTTTGGAATTTTCTTCACAATCAAGCTTATATTTCATCTCTTCCATAAGGTTTTGATGCTCAAGTGTTTTCTCCTCTTTCTTTGATTTTTCAATACTTAGAGATAACTCAAATTTCTTCTCCTCCAAGTCTTGTGCCCTATCATCCTTCCATAAATAGAGATCATACGTCCTCTCCTCCAAGACTTGTGTCCTATCATCCTTCTGTAAAGAGAGTTTAAACTTCATCTCTTCCAAATAATGTGCTCTGTCATCCCTCCTTAAAAAGAGCTCTAATTTTTTCTTTTCAAATTTTAGAGTCTCTTTAGTGATTTCAACTTGCTTTAGAGTGATAAGAAATATTAACATAAAGTAGAAGAAAAGCAGAGTAAAGTATTATAGGTTTGGTATCACTTAAAAGCATCACATATCTCCCAAAATTCTTCAATAGAAGAAAAAGGGGTTTGAGATGAAGTATCAATTGTTCTTCTTCTTTGAGAGTGGAAATTTAGACTACTTGAAGCCCTTTGCTTTTTTTTCAGGGTCACATTTTCCTCCTCATCAATGTCTCTGGCTTCTGACTCAGTTGATTGTAGCTCCTGCATTTGTTCTTCAGCCTATTCAGAAACAAGAAAATGTAAATAAAAAAAGAATTGGTAAGATAAAAGAAAAAAAATTACTTGAGTTAGATCAGGTTGGTTTATATCTCCATAAGAATCTATTGGAAAGATATCTTGATTTGTGGAAGTTAAATGAGGGGAGGCTTGAGTATAAAAAGAAGGAAAAAGATTTCTTTCAAAATCATGTTCGGAGATAAAATCTTCACCATTCAACATTTTGCAGGTTTAACATCAGCTCACTCTCCAAAAAAAGCATCCATCTTTTTAAGTAAAGACATAAAGAAGCAAGTTTATTGTCTATAAATTTTATGCCCTTACTGATATTGATGTTGGTAATACCAACACCAGTAGAAGATGAAAGAGTCTTTGTCTTCTTGTATTTGGCTCAATAATTCTTGAAGCATTCAGACATCTGTTTTGGTAAAATATCTATCCTTCCCTTAGTCTTATTTCTTAATTTATTTACCATTAGAAGATAGCCATTGACTTTTGATGCAGGGGGCCGTCCTACTTTAGTTGAATTCTCAGTACCAAAACAAAAATCATAATTAGTTTTTGTTTTTAGTCAGTTGATAAGAATGAGATGATAATCTTTTTTTAGTTGAATAGTTTTGGATTTCTCAGCAGAGTGGGGGAAAGAGGGAGTAGTGGGATTTGAAGAACAACTTGGTGATGGCTACCTTTGAGAAGATCTATGAAGACAAGGCATGTTAAGATCATTAAAAATAAAAAGGAGCAAAAACAAAAAGATGAGATAGCAAGATGAAAATGTGCAGAAACAAGCAGATAATAAAGTGAGATGAAAAGGAGAAGAATCAAATAGATGAAATAGGGAGAAATTCTGAGCGGATAGAGTGAACAGGATGGGATGAGAATGGGAATGCACAGCAAGGTAGAAGCCATATCCAGAGTGTAGTCCAAGATGTGGTTATGGCAGAAATTTGTGTAACATGTGGTTATGACAGAAAGTTGTCCAAGATGTGGTAATGAAAAATTGAGTAGAAAAATGTCGGATAAGAGGTGAACATTGACATGTAAAGTGTCTAATAACCCAATTATTAGCAAAAATAATTGTGGAAGATAATTGGAGTATAAGGATTTCTATCTGAATTTAATTTAATTACGGATCCCTGAACATTGATACCCACTATTCTATCCATTCAAAACCCCTCCCCAGATCATCTATTTATTTCTTCTCCTTTTCATCTTAAAATAACTAAAAATGCCTCATCATCATAGATTTTCACAAAGGTAGGCTTCCCCCAGTTGTTCTTCAAATCCCATTACTCCCTCTTTCCCCCTCTCAGCTGAGAAATCAAAGACTGTTCAACTAAAAAAAGATGACCATCTAACACTTATCAACTTTCTAAAAATAAAAACTAATTATGATTCTTGTTTTGGTACTGAGAATGCAACTAAAGTAGGACAGCCCCCTGCATCAAAAGTCAATGTCTATCTTCTAATGGCCAATGAATAACAAAATAAGACAAAGGGAAGGATTGATCTTTTGCCTAAACAGATGCCTGAAAGTTTCAAGAGTTACCAAGCTAAATACAAAAAGGCAAAGACTCTTTCATTTTCTACTTGTTTTGGTATTAACAACCTTTATATCAGTAAGGGCATAAAATATATAGATGATAAACTTGAATCTCTATGTCCATACTTTAAAGAGATGGATGCTATTTTTGGAGGGCAAGCTGATGTTAATCCTGCCAACATGTTGGATGGTGAAGATGCTATCTCCAAACAACATGTCCAAAAAAATCTTTTCCCATCCTCTTTCTCCACTCAAGCCTCCCCTGTTCTAAATTTGACAAATCTAGATAGCTTTCCAATAGATCCTTATGGTGATATAAATCAACATGATCCCACTCCAGTAAGTCTTTATTTCTTGTCTATTATTTTCATTTTTCCAATTTCTAAAAAGTCTAAAAAATGAGTCCAGGATCCTCAAGAAAGTGAGTCTGAAGCTAGCATCAATTATGAAAAGGAAAACTTTACCTTCAAAAAAAATTTAAGACAATCAACTACTTTAATTCTCAACAGTAAAAGAAAGCAAAATAGAGATAGATTTTCCCAAACTCCTTTTTCTTCCATTAATAATTTTCAGGAGAAATGTGAATCTGGTAAGTGATAGCATACCTCTTAATAATTATGTGATATTTTATTTTCTTTTGTTAATATTACTTTTCACTCTAGGTAAAGCTGAAGTTGCAAGAGATACTCTCAACTTTCAAAAGAAACAATACAAGCTCTCTTTACAAAGGGATGATAGGGCACAAGACTTGGAGGAGAAGAAATTTGAGATTTCTTTAAAGAGGGATGATAGGGCACATGACTTGGAGGAGAAGAAATGCAAGATTTTTTTAAAGAGGGGTGAGAGGGCACATGATTTGAAGGAGAATAAATTAGAGATAAAGAAAGAGGAGAAGGCTCTTGAGTACAATTTCCTATTGGATCAAATGAAACTCAAGTATCAACTTGAAGAAGGTTCAAAAAAGAAATATATCTTTAGAGATTGTGTTAAAGCTAATAAATCTATTGAGGAAATTGAAGGCTTAATGAAACTCTTTGATAATTAGTTTTTTTTATTTCATATACAAATTTTTCTTGATAGAATGCATTAAACCTAACAATCAATCCTTGGAACACACTCCTCACTGAAATTTGAAACATTTTTTGCAACATTATAGATAATTTGTTTGTTTGGTTGAATTAATTTTGTTTTATTTATTTTTGGTGATAATTTTATATGCGCTGACTTTTTAAAGGTTTTGATTCTAGATGATTTTTTTTGCAAAAATTTGAAAAACTCATGCATTTTTCTTCTTTACATTCAAATCATTTAATTTAATTTTCTAGATACAGCTAAGCCAACAAAACTGTATATCTTTTTTAAAAATTTGGCAATACCCTTCCCTGCCTTTTATTGAAGCAAGGTGTAAGTATCACCAAAGTCATCAATTTCAAATTTCAGATTTTAAAATTTGGCAATACCCTCCCCTTCATTTTAATGAAGTAAGGAGTGAAAATAACCAAAATTTAATATAATTACATATTTTAATATATAAAAAACAAATATATATCAATTTACCTAGCTTTAAAGTAATGAAAATTCATCCTGCCAAAATGTGGACCAAGTCTAGAAACTAAGTTTGGGACTTTCCACAGGTATAGGCAAGATGAGCCCCATGAAACAAATAAATGTTGTCATGATTCCCATTTATACAACACAAGGTCATTGGCTAATTAATTTAATATTGGAATTTGAAATATAAGAGTTATTTATAGAAAATTTATGAAAAAATAAAAAATATTTGATGACTCTACTAATCCCCATACTTTTTTGATCTACATAAAGTTTTTTTATATCTGTTAAAATTACCTTTTTTTTTACCTTGTTTATTTGGTGGATTAAGTTTTGACTGATTTGAAAAGAACATCAGAAATGTGTGAGCTCTTAACAAGATTCCAAGCCAGGTGGAGCTTTGGATTCTTGGTTATGATCTTTAGAACAGTTTTAAATTGTTTCAATCATGCCATTTCCCAAGCCGAAATCAATCATGCAATGATGGTCTGGAAAATATAAGCCTTTTCCTTTGATTTTAGCTGGAGATGGTATTGGTTGGCCAGTTATCAGATTGATATATGAGAAAATTCCAAAAGAAAGATAATTGGTGTCATTCATATTGATATGAATCTTATTATGTAATCCTGAATGAGTAATAATAACATTTTAAAATAAAATATATTTTTTGCTAATTTCTTCCCATTTAGAATCACACAAATTTGGTAGCAAGTTGATGATTCTTATCAAAAGATTTATTACAGAGTTTTTTGAGGAAAAAAACAATAAAACTATTGAAAGAAGGTAAGGTATCCCACAAGCAAAAATCATGATCTTTTTCAGCTTTAGACCAATTTTTTAAGTAAAGAATAGATGCCTATGGAAATAAAATAAGTAAAATGATTTTAAGAATGAAACATATATTTTAAGACATACCAAGAGAATAGACTTTATCAAACCCTGGTCTCCAACCAAATACAATCATAATACCACCCAAAAAATTTGTATGTCTTATTGGTAAGCAAACCAAACCCATTTTATATAGTGTTATTATGAGATTGGATAGTTGATTAAAAGTTTCATATTTTGAACCATTAAAAGAATGATTTCCAAAAACAAATTGAGGTTTGAAAGAATTACTGATAGCTTCTTTAATTTAATCCTCTCCTGATTTGGTTAAATACATTAAATCTTCTGGTAACTTTTTTGGATAAGAATTTTTTTAATCCACTCTAATTTTATAGTACTCAATATTTGATATATGGCCAAATAAGTAATTCAAATGAATTTTCTTTTTAAATTTTCTTTTATTCTTCTGACTTTGATCATCATCATTTTTTTATTGATATCTTGGATGATGATTGAAATGAAGTTGAATTTGAAAATGATGATAAAGATGAAAAGAGGATGATGATAGAGAAGTAAGAGGTGATTCTGATGAAATAGACATTTGTTTCTCTGAAAAAAAAAATTGTGTCATAAACCAAAAAAATAAATTTTCAAAAAAAATAAAACTCACAAAATATAGTTTTTTTACTTCAAAGTATCTTCAGCTAAAAGGACAGTTGATTCAAATAAACCTAACCCTAATTCTGACACTACTTTTCAAGTTTGCACAAAAACTTGAACAGTGATGATGAAAATTCCAAAAATAAGGAGATAAAAGCCTAGATAATAATCATATAAGAGTTTCAGAATCCTTATCCTCTAATTATGCAATATAAAAAAGTGAAATAAGATAAGTGAAATTTGGAAAAAAAGGCTCAACTTCAAAAGTCAAAATCTCAGAAAACACTGAGCCTAATTCAAACCTGTTTTTGGGAAATTAGAGATAGGCCTTAGTAGAATATTTAGTTAAAGGACTTGTGATATTAATAAACCTAACCCTAATTTGTTACATAAAAAATGAAATAAAAATTTAAATTGTGAAAAAAAATCTCAACTTTAATTGTCAATATCTCAGCAAACACTGAGCCAAATTCAAGTCTGTTTTTGGGAAATGAAAGGTAGCCTTCAGGAAAATCTTCAGAAAAAAGAACATTAGATTCAAATAAACCCAAATGTAATTCTGAGTCTAATTTTCAAAATTTTGCAAAAAATTGAAAAGTGGTAAAGGAGATGAGAACAAAAAGTGTTTAATAAGTTCACTGTTATCCAGATAAGAGTCATACATATATTTAAGTATGAAATTTTCATAAAAGGAATGAGAAATTGTATAGGCATAAAAAAAGGAGATGAAACTTACCTTGATTGAAAAGTAGGGAAAATAGAGTGAGAAAGATTGATGTTGGAATTGTGGGGAAATTGAATATGGAGTAAGTTAAATGCATAAAGAATGTGCAATGTATGTGTTTTAATGACATGGAGCCAAATAAAAGTGAAATAGGGCATAGAGGGGATAATGACTATGCCAAGGAGAGATGAAGAGTGGGGTTATGTAACTAAAAAGAATATAAAGAGGGAGAGAAAAAAAAGGTTAATTTAACCATTGAAATCAAAAATAACCAGTTACAGAAAAATTTTAGATACAAAAAATAAAAAAAAACAGAAAAAAAACAAAAAAAATTTAAAAAAAGAATAAAATGACTTACCTGGAGAGATGAGATGAGAAAATAAATGAAACCAAATTGTTTGAGGGATGTTGAAGGAGAAGAGGAAAAGGATATGAGGGATGAATGAAAAAAAGAAACAGTGAGAAATTATGCTATTTCAGAAAATATGCAATGTCATGTTGAGCTGGTGAAAGAAAACCAATGAGCCATCCAAAAAAGAGGTATTCACCATAAATTCAAAAAAAAATGAATATGCAACAAACAAAAATACCAAGCCAAGTGAATAAAGTATACAAAGTGGAAATTTGGAGAGTATGAAAACAAAAATTTAAAAGGGTTGTGTGCCAAAATGGCAGAGGGCAATTGGAATAGTTGCAGAGCATATGCTGGTTGAATGAATTTTTTGCAATTTAAGGGACAGGAGAGCCGGTGCTGGTTCAGGATTCTCTTCTTCATAAAGATCATTTCACTCATCCTTTAAATCAGCTAGGATATTGTGGAGTATAACACAAGTCATTATCCAATGATTTGATGTTTTGATTTCCATTTTTTTGAAATTGGATTCTGAGTTCCTGTAGACTAGAAAATCTTCCCTTTAAAATCTCAATAGCATGTTTAATTCATACTCTTGATTTGGCAAGGTTATAATTAAAGATGGTTTTGGGGTCATTTTCTAAGGTTGCACCACAGAAATCAGGTATAATGTACTTTTCACTTGAATATTCTGAGTCTGAAAGGACGTACTGAAATTCATCAAAGTATGGGTCAGGACTTTTAGAAATCCTCATTCCTTGGAAGACAGACAAGTCATGACATGAGCCAGGGCAGCCACTATGAAAAGCAATAAACTTTTTGTTGATGTCAAAGACAAGTTGAACAGAAATAGAGTATCTAAAACGAAGATAAAAAGTTAGTTTATGAAAGATGAGAAATTGGAGAACATTTTGAAGAAACCTTTTTTTGCAATAAAAATAATGGTTGCCATCATGAGCAGGCTTTTTACTCAAAGGTATAGTTGTACCATCAAAAAAACAAACACATCCAGGGAAGCCTTCATCTTGCATTACTTTAGAGGATTCAAGTTGATGTTGTGGAGTTGGCCAAAAAAGTGTTTGAGACTTGAGAGAAAGGATAGCAATCATGCAGTGCTTGGTGTATAATATGACAGTACCATATCCCATGGTAAAGAGATTATCTAAACATATTAAAGCAGCATCTTTTCCATTTGAACCAAAGTAACATAGTGCAATAGCAAGTTGAAAGGCAGGATCACGCTGTTTGTTATGGGAATTATTGTGGAAGATAGGATGATTGGAGATGAGTTAGGAAAGTTTGAAAAAGGAATCAAGAGAAGTTTGAAATAGTTGAGTGAATTTTAGTTGAGGAATTTTAAGAATGGAGTGGAGATCCTATCTGGGATCATGATAAAGATTTGGCCCCCTTGGGATAATGTAACATATTTTGGAAAGATAAGAATTATAATCTAAAGAGTCTTCCAAACCAGAGACACAATCAGATTCAGTGGCTAAAACTAAAGTGATAGAATTCATAGCTGAGGGAAGTTGCTTCCTAGTAGAGAGGTAATTCATTATTGTCAATAGAAGGTTTAGGTGATAAGTGATAAGTGGGAAGTGGGAATTTGCCACCAAATGAGCAGGTGGGGTGTGTGAATAGAAAAAAATGTTATGTTTTCGCCACCAAAATTAAGTATCATAGAGTGAAGAGACACATAAGGATGAGAAAAATTTTTATGTGTTTGTCACCAAAATTTAGTATCATAGAGTGAGGAAAGATATAAGGATGGCATCAGAAATTATAAGTCATTTGACTTACATAAAAATCCATCATGGATGTGATGAGTTTGGGATCAGAAATTAGGAATGGAAACTGGGGTATGAAAGGCCGAATAATGCATTATCATGGATTCCCTATCCACTAGCCCCAGGGCTAGTGGATAAGAATCTTCTGCAATTAACAATTTTTGATCCCGGGAAAAAAAATTCCTGATCCCTAATTTCCAATCCCTGAGCATTGATAGCCCCTATTTCATGTACAATCTCACTCAACTCCAGGAATGAAGGAAGAGGATGCAGTAAAAGACTAAATACAAACTAGATTTATAAACATAGTGGGGAGAAGAAAAAGGTAATATAAAGGAAATTACATAATATTGTTGAGAAAGAGGAAGATTAAAATTTATCTTGATTTGAATAAATTTTTATATCTGATTGTACTTGTTTTTCCTCATTAAAACTTAAAATAAATCTAAAATTCACTTGTGTCTTTGTTCTAAGTGTTGCACAAACTTTTGTACTGAAAAACATGGGATCACCCAACATGACATATATATATCTATTCAAAGCATGAAAGTGACCAGATCAACTTAAGTTTAAGTATGAAAACTTCTGCTGAAGAGACTATCAGTAACTTGAACAAATTTTGTGAAGTCTCATGATTGGATTCCTTAAGTGTTTCAGGAATGTGTAATAGTGAGATAAAATTTCAACCTCATGTAGAAAGTAACTTCATGGGTATGTGTTGACAACCTTATGGGAGATTTAACATGATTTGCTGATTTTATTTCATAATTAGATAGGAATCATTGCATTTCTTATTTAATGGCTCCTCCTATTTTGTGCAATCAGCTAAGTAAAACATTGTGTTATCCATTATTGCTGCTAGCCCAAAAAAGCTTGCAAACTTCCCATCTCTAATCCCCCACCAAAAACACAAGTTTATTTTTGATTTTTCCAGGAAATAAGTAGTAGCCAAATTGCAAGATTTTCTGATGTAGAAGTATATTTTCAATATCTTTGAAGCTTTTCAGGCTGCACCTGAAAATTCCATCAAAAAATTTCATTGTTAAAAAAGACTCTCAAACAATGATATGCTCAAAGTCCCAAGGTTTCAGACTGTCTATGACCCTCTCAATCATGTACATATTCCACTTGATTGTTTTTTTTTCATGGGTATTTTCATACTATAATGGCAAGTGATCCCAATAAATATGTAAATAAATAGTAAACTCGAGAGTGCAGGATAAGTTAGATTTTGGATCATTTTTTTGACAATATTAATCTCAGCAGCCTTCAAAATTTCAAAATCTTTTTTGAATCTATTAATCAATGGGCAGATTTCCTGTTGATTGGTTATAAGTGTCTCTGGAAGATCTCTAATATCACCAGTGAATGAAGAGTCCCATTGAGATGATCTAGTGCCTAGGGTAGCAATTGAGAAGAATTCATGAGATAAAGACTTAATAAATAAAATATTATGTGGAATAAAACAGGGCTAGTAAAATAAAGAGGCAGATCAAAAATTCAAATTATAAGAAAATAAGGAAGTACTCAAGGATTGAAGGAGGATATAGAATTATATTGATTGGTTGTAAGTAACCCTAGTCAAAAATGATGCATGGATTTTTTGCTGCTGTCCACTGAATTTGAGGCATTTGCAATTGCATTTTGTGTTTACTGGGACAAATAAAAGTTTTTAAGCAGAAAATTACAAATTCCATGGTGACGCTCTTACCTGGAGCATTGGAAAAATGTTGGCAGTGTAAAAATTACATGTTTTTTTTAGGTTTAGAATGGTGAGAACCACAACTGCGGCCTTCCATGTATGTAGACTGTGCACGCAAGTCCCCTCTCTTCATTCTGACACCGAGTGAAGAAAGCAAGCTAACCATTGGGGCTTTGATATTTGTGTGCACAGGTTAGTAACTCTGCAATCTATATTCTGACACCAAGTGAAGATAGTGAGCTTACCATTGGGGCTTTGGTATTTGGGTGCACAGGGCATTACAGGTTATGGGTTCTTAGTGCATTACCAGTTGCAAATAAGGAGGAAAGTCATCTATAATCAAGTGAAAGAAGAAAAGAAAAGAAAAAGGGTCATCAAGAAAATTTAGAAGTTTTTTGTCTTGCTAACAAAATAAAATAGATGATTACAAATAAAATAAAATAAATTATTAAAAATAAAAACATAATATTAAAAAATTAATTTTTTTTTCTGAATTATTTTATCCTGCAGAAATGTCATACCTTTCTCATTCAAATTTGAGGACTTGTTATCACTCCTCTGGTTCTACTTCTTCTTTTTTCCTCTCATTGCTCATATGGCCCTTCACACTCTCATAAATTATGCGTCCCTCCTCTGTTTAACTCTTCTTCCACTCCTGTTTTGTCTTCTCAAGCACCAATGGCTCTGTTTGACCCTCATGCAACAGATCACATGAGTGGGGATTGGTCTGTTTTTTTGGAATTTAACAACTTACCTCACAAGATTCCTCTTATTGTCAAAGATAATCCTGGCTCCCTTCAGTATGCTATGGGAATTGTTTCCATCATCCTGAAAGGTTTCAATAACTGCAACTTCATCATCAGAAGAGTTTTTTTCATCCCAACTGCTACTGGTACCTTAATTTCAGGGTCTGCACTGTTGAATTCTGGGGTTTTATTCTATGCAAATGAAGAAAATAATTTTGTTCTGAAAAAAGATGGTGTTGATTTGGAAAAAACAAAGTGGTCTGGTGGAAGCAAGTGGTTTCTCAAGCTATGGTCTGATTCTTTTCCTCAATGCTATGCTACCCCTATTTCCTCCTCTTTGTCTTCCCAGCCTTTGGTCCCATTCCTCTCACTTGACCCTCCCATTCAGAAAGCATCTAATTCAACTCAGAAACTAGAAAGTGAACTTATGAAATGGCATTGAATACTCGGGAATGTCAGCTTAAGGGTTATGAAACAACTTTTTGCTTCTGGTGTTGCTCTTGGTCTCCCTTCTTCCCTTCCTCCTAGAATTATTGACTGTGAAGAATGCCTTCTCTGCAAAAATGTCTGAATACATACACTTCTTCCAACTGACCAACATCCTGAGCCATTGGAAATTGTTGTCTCTGATGTTTTGGGTCCTCTTGAAGTGGAAAATTTTAATGATGCACAATAAATAGTCTCCTTTTGTGATGTGAAGACCAGTTATTCAGATATTGAGATCAGTCATTAAAAAATGAAGTTTATGAGGCTTTTATACAATTTCCCTTAAAAATGGAGCAGTTGACAGGTTTCAAGCTGAAGATTCTTAGTCCTGATAATGGTGGTGAATATCTCAATCAAAAGATGCAAAAATATCTGTCTCAACATGGTATTAAGTGGTAACGTTCAATGCCTTATTATTATAAACAAAATGGGGCTGCTTAATGGTATAACAGACCTATTTCTCACATGGGTAGAACACTGCTTTATGGCAGTGGTTTGTCTAAGTTTTTTTGGGATGCAGAATTTCTGTGGGCAGCTTATCTTCACAATCAACTTCACAATTTGATTTCTCTATCTAGAACTTCTTATGAAGCTTTGTTCAAGAAGAAACCTCAACTTGATTTATTACACATTTCTGGGAAAGTGGCTTTTGTTCATGTTCCTAAATCTCAAAGGTTGAATCTGGATCTGAGAGCTTTAAAATTTTATGTGCTTGGGTTTGTTGAAGGTGGTAAAGGTTGGATTTTTTGGGATCAAGAAAACAATAAGCTTATTCAATCTGCTTTTGCTGATTTTCCTTCCCAAGAAACAATTTAATAAGTTTCTGAAAAGCACTCTAACCTCAAATAAAGTGATCAAATTTCTGAACAGCCCCAAGAAGAAATTCATGTAATCCCTTCTTCAAAAAAGCATTGTCTCCCCTTTATTTTCAACTTATTAACTATTGGTGATTTTGAACTGGATAAGAAACTACTGGATCAAGACTCTGTTGGAACTGAGATTTAAAACACTTCCTTACAGTTATCCCCTGAAGCACCAAGAACATATAAGCAAGATATTAAAATCCAAGAAAATAATCAGTGGTATTTAGCATGCAAAATGAGCTTGAAAATCTTTCAAAAAAGAATGTCTGGTCACTTTTTAAGCCCCCACCTGGTGTTTGGATACTTGTAGCACAATGGATTTTTGATATCAAACCTGGTCTTTCAGCTAATGACCCTAAATGTTTCAAGGAATGCTATGTAGCTCAAGGTTTTTTGAAGCAATATGGCCATGATTTTCATAAGACATTTTCTCTTACAGCTACCTTCACATCTCTACATCTTATCTTTACTCTGGCAGCCAAATTTAATTGGTTTGTTCACTCTTTTGATGTTTTTGCAGCATATTTGAATAGTCATATTGAAGAAGAAGTTTATGTTAGGTTCAGGCCCCTGAAGGACTTGAAAACAATGATGGTTCTTTGGTATGTTGGTTACACAAGGCCCTTTTTGGGACTAAGCAAGCAGCAAGATGTTGGTGGAAATTCATTGCAGAAAAACTGAAGAGTTTGGATTATGAACCTAGCTTTTCTGATTATTTGTTCTATTTTTTGAGAAAGAATTTGGGTTCATCTGTTATCTGGCTTCATGTTGATAATGAAATAGTGTAATGTGATTCTCAAGAAGCTTTAAAGAAGTTGAGGAGAGATTTAACTGAAGTTTTGTAAATTAAATGGAAGGAAAAGGTAGATAGGATTGTAGGCTTGGATGTGGAAAGAGTGAAGGATGGGTTTATTTTGTCTTAAACTTCTCTTGCTGAGAAGATCAGCAAGCTACAAAATGCTTCTAAATGGAATACAAAGTCTCCTCTTTCAAGTAAGTGTAATCTAGTTTCAGAAGATCCATCATCCACTCCAATAGATCCCCTAGGATTCTTGTCAATTGTTGGTTCTTTAAGCTACCTGGAACAAGGAGCTAGGAAAGATATTGCTTATTCAGTTAATTTTTTGGCACATTTTGCAAGACATCCATCTGAAGATCACTGGAAATCCCTTAAAAATCTTGTGGCATATGTTTCAGCAACAGCTCATTTTACATTCAAGATATTTCCTTCCCATTCAAATTTGGTGGATAAAGTTGAAGTCTATGCAGACTCAAGTTGGAGTGGATGTGAAAGGGATAGGGCTTCTCAAGGTCATGTCATCTATCACTGTAATGTTCCTATAAGCTGGAGTGCAAAGAGGCAACAAAAAGTGGAACTTTATACTTCCACAGAAGAATATATGGTATTTTCATCAGGTACACAAACTGGTTTATGGATAAAAAACTTACTTGAATATTTCATCAACTATCAGGGCCTGATTCATCTTTATTGTCACAATCAGACAGCAGTAAGAACTGGAAAGGTTCAACCTTCAAATAAAGATACCAGACACCCAAAGAGATGTTTTTATTTTGTCAATCAGCTAATTTTTAACAAGGATTTAGTTCTTACTTGGGTGCCTAGTAGAGATCAAAGAGAAGATAGTATGACAAAGTATTTAGGTGGTTTGAACATTCATAATTGTTTATCTTATCTTTCAATTGAACCTCCATAATTTTTTTTTCTTTATTACTATTTTTACATTAGTCTGTTGGGTGTAGAGGCCTTGTTGCAAGGGGGGTGTTAGGTTTAGAATAGTGAGAACCGCAACTGTGGATTTCCATGTATGTAGACTGTGCATGCAATTCCCCTCTCTTCATTCTGACAACAAGTGAAGAAAGCAAGCTTACCATTGGGGCTTTGGGATTTGGATGCACAGGTTATTAAATCTGAAATCTATATTCTGACACTGAGTGAAGAGAGCAAGCTTACCATTGGGGCCTTAAGATATGGGTACACAGGGAATTACAGTTTTTCCATCAGGAAAAAAATATTATTCTCCAAAAATCAGTGCTTTAGCCCAAAACAAAAAAAATTTCTTGGGTTAAATATTTTTTTTCCCAAAAAAAAAAAAACCAAGTTGAAAAAATATTATGAAACATGTTGGCAAGAAATAAAGGCTTCAAAGTATAACTAACCCACCTGTGAATATACCCATTTTGTATCACTAAAACAAATGTTTGTTTTGTCTTGGGGTGCAACAATGGTGCAGCAATTACACAACAGTTATGTTACAATTGTTTTTGGAACTTAAAGTTCTTATGCTGGTCTTAAGTGCAAAAATAAATTTTTTTGTAACTGTTGAACTGTTGATGAATGATGCAGTCTCTGGTACTAACTGAGTATTCTGTGGCTTTCACAATATGTTCAGCATATAGATTTATTGTGTGATTACTTAGTAAGGATATAAGTATATAATATGAGATTATATAACTACAATAAATGTTTTTTTGTCTTGAGGTGCAACAAAGGCGGAACAATTACACAAAAGTTAAGTAAAAATTATTTTTGGCACTTAAAGGTATAAAATTTTTTTTGTAACTGTTGCACAACTGTTTCTTAAATTTTGAACCCTGCAATGAAAAAAACATGTGCTGTAGTGTATATAGATGAAGAATGTACTGTCTGTCTCCATCCAATATTATATTTTAAACAACCAAAAACTGACACTTTTCAATAAATTGTTTCTTGTCATTTTTTCTTATTTTTATCTTTTATTTCTTAATTTGATATTTAAAAAAACTCTACCTGTTGTTTGCTATATCATCACTGGTGACAGGTGATTGATAGTGTTTTCTCTTAAGCTAACAGTTCATAAAGGGTTTACTCATGTTAAATCTCTCATTAAACAATACAAGGTGATTGATAGTGTTCACTCTTAAGCTAACGGCCCACAAGGGGTTTACTCACATTAAGTCTCTCATTAAAAATAAAAGATTTTTATCTTGACACTACAAAAAAAAAGCTGACTCATCAGCTGCTACCCCGTCCCAATGTAGTGGAAGGGTGCTCTCAAATATGGGCTGCAACATCAGCTAATTTTTACTCATGGTAACCAAGGATTTTTTTATCACAACCTATATCTTATGTTGTTAAGATAAAAATATACCTGCTGGTAGCTTGTCATTCTACTCAATAAACATGTGCCAAGCATTCAGCATAATTGATAAAAAATATATGCAATGAAATCAATTAAATCCACAAAACTATATCTATTTAATAATGGAATACTATCCATGTGACTAGTTAAAATTATGTTTTTAGTGTAAAAAATGAAGGAATTTTTGAGAAATTTTATATCCACCTTTCAATCATATCCTGAGTCTAAATATCTTTTTGCCATACTCTCAAGATACAAATTGATTTCTGCCAGACTGCTCAGCCTTACCACTATGGATAACACCAGCTCTAATTTGGTCAAGTCTTTCCTAATTTGTGATTGATCAAGCTTTATTAAATTTACAATATGCAATTCAGCTGGCAAGGAATTAAAGGGATGTTATGTTAATTTCCAAACTTGGAGAAATCAATTAAATCAAAGAAAGTGCAATGGTGGAATCTTTACAAAAACTCACTTTGTAAAAATCAAAAAATTACACCAAATCACCAATATATTTTCCATCTGCATTACCTGAAAGTGGTTCTTCTTCTTCTAACAATTCTCAAAAAGCTTATGATTCATCATTCCACTTCAGTAAGCATTATACATTTCATCTTGAACTTTTAAATAAAAAATTGAGTCTTTCTTTTTCACTTCAGACTTTATTGTGGGATTTATTACCTGTTTACATCTTTCATGTGGCATCAGTTTTATTAAAATGAAGTTTATAATACAATGTATTACTTACATTGTTAATGTATGCCTCCAACTGCCTCCCAAAGTAGACATGGAATCTCAAATCCCAAAATACATCTGGAATATTACAGTGAAACTAAATCTCCAAATTAAATTTAATCAAATTTGTTAGTTTCTCAAAATTTTACTCACTGTATCATCCTGTAACTGCACCGGAAAAGTGTGGCTACAGGCATACCCAAAGATATTTTGCTTGTGATGAAGAACTTTTTTCAGCCGATTCTCAGGCCTCCAATCCCACAAACAATGTCAATGATAAACCAATTATGTCCTTTTAAATAGAAAACTACCTCCAATTTCAACCTAAAAGCTTCTCTGTTACTCAAGATTTCAATAATTGGCTTAGTTGACTACTTGGATTGTCTGATGTTGAGATAGAAATTGAAGATTGGGAAAAATCTACATGTGACTCAATGGATGGGAATGTTTACAATTATCTTCAATCAAAGGCATATGAAAATATAATTGATGATACACCAGCTAAAAGTAAGAATAATCTCCACTTAGTCTTTTCCTTGTTTGTTGATTGGTATAACCCATTTGGAAATAAAGTTTCTGGAAAGAAGGTATTGATTGGTGTCATGGAAATGCAGTGTCTAAAACATCCTCCTTCAATGCACTATAAAAGTCAGTATACTATTTTTGCAGGCATTATTCTGTCATCTAATCAACCATAAATGGGGACAATTAGTAACATCCTGAAACCATTGGTTGAAAAAAATGCTTGAAATGGATAGAGGGATTGGAATGAAAACTTACCAGTTTCCACCTGGACAAATTGTAACTGCTAGATTGGCTGCACTAATTGTTGAAATTGTCACAACACATAAAGTTGGGGGCTTTGCCTCTCATTATTCTTCAAAACTTTACTCCTGGTGCTGTATAAAGATGTCAGAGATCATAAAAATAAGTCTAGGAAAAAAAAGGACACATGAAAATACACTTTCTGACTCACATCAATAGAAAGAAGCAGGCAACTTACAGGACAGTTGAAATTAGTTCAAGAAATTGGGGTGAGGTGGTCTGAAATTAAATGCCTCCACTACTGGGATCCAGTTAACTTGATTTTTCATGGTGCACTGCACAACTGGTATGAGGGAGTACTGTGTCATCACTTCAAAGATTTTTGGAACTATAAATCTTGAATCAAAAGAGGAAATATTATTAAAGAATTTGGGTCAGCTAGTGAAGAAAAGATGAGTGAAAAAAATCAAAGCAATTCAAGTGGAGTAAAAAATGGCACTTACAGTAAACTCCAACAAGAAAAAATACTTCTAGCAATAAGTCAAGTTTTTGTGCCCAGTGGTATAGTTACTTTTCCAAAGTGATTTGGAACAGCCAAAAATGGAAAGTTTAAAGCAAGAAAATTGATGACATTTTTTTCAGTTTATTTACCTTTGTCCTGGCTTGATACAATAATAGATGGTATTGATATAGAAGGTCAGCTTACAGAAGAGCAGCTCAAAATTCAAAATTTCTGTGCTATAGTTGAATTCACAAAGATTTTTGCTTCAAAGGAAGTATTTCCTGATTTACCTAGAAAATTTGCATAAAAATATGGTGAATACATGAAAAGATCAGCAGTTTTATGGAGGAAATTAAAGATTTGACCAAATCATCATTATGCTTGGCACTTACCTGAGCAATTTAGTTGGTGAGGACCTCTTATTGGAATTTACGAGTTCTATGGGGAGCAATTGGTGGTCACTCTTCAGAAAATAAAAACCAACCAAAAAAAAGGTAAGCATAATCTCATCTACTTAGCAAATATTAAAATCTAGTATTTTTCCATTCCTTTAAAAGGAAAGATGGCCAATACAATAAAGAATTGATTTTGTCAGTTACAAAGGCTAATGGGACAGAAATTGCTAAAAAGTGTAAAAAAAGAAAAAAAAGAAAACAAACCTTTTGGTCCAAAAATAAAACTGACCAATGAGCTTTACCATAAAGTATTCAGCTTTTTTAAATTAGAAGATCCAGAAGTCTGTCAATATTATCAGTGGCCACACCCTGAAGGATCTCAAAACCTGAGCCCATGGGGACATGAGCTGCACAACTTTAAATTCAGAAATGGCAGCTACATTTCAAAGAAAAAGCCAATTAACTATTGTGAAGTGATTATAGATGAAGAGCAGGAATTCACATAGGTTTTGAATACTGTGAAGGTATCTGTTGATGATGTAGAAAGTACATTGGTTTTTATTAAAATCTTGAAAGATGTGATAGAAAATAAAAAGGTCAGCCAAATATTCAAATCTTTACGGGTATATCAGATACTTTTCTGAGGCTGGAATGGAAAGAGTTGTAAGTCAAAATATGATTTTAGGACCTGTGGCCTATCACATTCTTGATCCATTTCTTTTAGGGGTTAAATGAAAAACAATTTTGTTAAGACAATTATTAAAATATATGTCAGACAGGTCAGATATTGGAACAAACAATGAAATTTCAATGGATTTAGATGATTGATGGTGATAAAACAGCATGGATATAAATTATATTATCAGAGTCATAATGATTGGTGAAGGAATTTTAATACTATTAAAAGGCATGGAAATTCACATAATATTTTTTGATATCATTAAAATATGAGTTTTAGTAAGAAAAGATGCAAGTTGAGAGTCAAAATTAATATTTTAAAAGTGGGTGGTAATTGAACTATATTTCTCAGAATTTTTACAAAATCATAATAAGTGACAGATAATTAAACATTTTCAAGAAAATAAATTGCTTTGTATATATGTTAGATGGGAGTAAATGTTTATTTATATAATATATTGCAATTTAAGGAACAATACTATGTGGAAATCATGGAGCCTTTAAAAACTAACAGATTAGGGGCTTAAAGGCAAAAAGAAGAGGAATAACTGTACAGTGTAGAAGAAAATAAAGAACTAAAGTCGTAAAAAAAGTAGGAAATTCATGGTTTGTGAACTTAAGAGCTGTTTTTTTTGTATCCAGAAACTTAAGTTTCACAAGCAAGTATTGTTTATCTGTAACAAATTCATTTTCAAATGAGCTTTATCTACATGTTCTACCCCTTTTCACCCCCCATTTGCTTGCTTCTTTTCCATGTGTCAGGCTAAGGTCAAGTACAAAGATGTGTACTAGCTTGAATGGTCAGTTTTCTAGAAGATTTTAATGGTCCTATATGAATACTGTAGTACAAATCCAATAAGTATTAAAATAACTCAAAATAAGGGTCTCAGTAATTCTAATCTCACTAATTATATATGGCTTACAATCTTTATAGTTGGTAGAAAAATAGATTTAATAATTCAGATACTATTCAAAGACTATATAAGTGCTATTCATTGTAAATTGATTTGGCTATATGATTGAATCGTAATGATAAAGAATGTAGAAAACAAGACCCAAAACCTCCTCCTTTTACACAGGGGGGAAAAAATGAGGACTTGTAGGCAAGTCGTTTTTTTGTATTTCTGACTAACCTTGCTGTAAACTGGTTAGAACTTCAAGTGATCCATATTCAAAACTGCCTCTCATGAATCAGGGAGTGAAATTTGGAGTCCATACTTTTTACTTTTATTAGTTAGCTCAATCACTGGCGGTAAATATTTGTATATATATTTATTGTCCACAAAAAATATACAATTCTAAAACCACATTAAAAATCAGAATAGCTGCTGGCTATATTTTTTAATGATATCATACAACAAGTATTTGAGAAAACATTTGAAAAACCACTAGGATGTGTAGTCTTTGAAACATGACCAATAATTTCATTGCTATTCATAACTACTTTTTTTGACCATTTATCATAACACCAAAAAACATTAAGCCCAGCTTTTCAATAAGGATTTTCAATTTTAGGATCCACAATGTCATATAAGCCAACTAAAATAAAATTTTGACCTGAAAATGTTGTTGACTGCCACATTTTCAATATAACCCCAACAACATTTCCTTTTGATGAATTTACCTAAAAATTGCCATTTCCTTGATTTGTTGAATATAATGAGTAGTTTTTTCCATCCAGTAACAAGTTATCTACTTCAATAATTTGAGATGATAGAATTTGAGATGAAACAGATGGTTGATTTTTTGTAAAAATACTGGAAAATATTTTTTTACCATCAATCATGTTGAGATACTCTATCCACAATTCATAGTCTTCACACAGTAGTTGAGATGATTTTGAGGGAATTTTTCTTTTCTCTGAACTGAAGACATTTTTCATTTCATTCTCAAATTGATCATTAGTTCTGTCCATTAATGATTGAAGCTGACTGGTCAAAATAAACCTTTTCATAATGGTCTTGTCCATTTGTTCTTTTAAAAAAATGAAATTAATAAATTTAAGTAGCTTTAATTAAGGAAAACATACATGTTTTCTTATTGGTTGGAATGGAGCTTAACATTCCATTTATACGCTTGTGGGCCCATGCTGCAGTTGATGGTGCTGGCCCAAATCTTCTCAGAACTTCAGGAAAATGTTGTGCTAAGTGGATGTTTGGCTTTATATTAATATCTGGCCAAAATTCCTTAAAACACTTCATATAGTCTTTTAACTGACCTTGAAGAGATGAAATTTGAGCTTCACGTATCTCCAAGGAAGTCAGAATATTGATTATTGAAACCAGAAGTGAAAGACATTTAATCAAATTCTTCTCTCATGCGTCAGAATTTTCAATATCCCAAACTGGTATCAAAGCTGCCACATAGTAAATTTTACATAGTAAAAACCATTCAGCAGCTTTGAGATATGTACCAGCCTCTCCTAGACTACTAGGAACACGGGTTAGCCATGAAGGGGTCTTAATATTGCAGATACAGGTTTGAACAATTAAAAATTCACTTGATAGTAGACACAAATTATCTGTTGATTCATCTGGGTTTTGTGCTGGTTTCAAAGTGACTTTGGGTCTTGATAAATCTGAATATTTCTGAAAGGTGTGATCTACAAAAATATTTTGAGATACAATTTTCATCTAATAATAGCTCATTTTAACTTACTTGAACTGGAAAAATTGGATCTAGAATCATTTTCATCCAAACAGATATCTTTAGGAAGTTGATTGTGACTTTTTGATGGACCAGCCGTTTTTACTTTCTTGACCTGCTCATGAAAACTATCTTGATGAGAAGTTTTACATTTAAAAATTTTTTGCGGAGGTAGAAGTACACAAACAGAACTTTTTAATTTATTAGATTTTCTCAAAGGTGGAGAGGATGAATGAGGGTAAGAAGGAGACTTTGATTTTTTCTTTTCAGTTGAAAACAAATATATGAAATTACTAGAGGCACTAGAAAATGAATTTTGGCTTGATATGGAAGGATTTGGATTGAAATCATTAAAGCCTCTTTTTGATCTATTTTTCTTTTGTTTTTCAATTCTTTCTCCAGCCACATGTATCTGAAGGTACGTTTTTCTGAAGTATTTGCCATTCCAAGGAGTAAGCAGTGCATCAACTCAATTCCAACAAATGAAATTGGTTTCCAATATGGAAGCTGAAGAAGTGATGAATATTGTAAACCTTTACTCTCCAAGGTTTCTTTCATTTCTTGTGCACTGGAATCAGTTTTCCATTTGAGAGTGTACGTGAAATGGTGAGAATCAGTCTGAGAAAGAAATTCAGAAGGAGTTTTTCAAGATTTCAGTTCCTCCTTTGAAATGTAGCAAAAATGGCATGGAATGTTAGAGCTATAGCTGGAAAATCCTGAAAGCTTCTGGATAGCTGGAAGATCGCCAATCAAAGGAAATATTGCTGCATGGATTAGCCGTCCATTTGGGTAATTATAAGTCTTGGAGAAAAAACATCCTTTCCAAAAGGCAAGAAGTTCGTCCAAAAGTGGTGTAATAACCTGATTACAATGGTCCAAACTGGGTTCATGAGGCCCAGGTGTAATTCCGGCCAAAAAGACATGTTGCTTTTTATATCGTAAATGAGGTGGGAGATTGAGACAAATCAGTATGATTGAACCAAATGATACCTTATTATGACCACCAATTTTGTTCCCAAATGGATTAAACCAATCCATATACAAACTAAAAACCAAATTCCCACTTTTTTTTGTAAAATAACCTTTACTAGAATATTTAAATTCTTTCCACACTGACCCATCCCATACATCACACATTTTTCCACGTGTCTGCTGTGGTCTTCTCAAAGAAGTGTCAAGATCATCCTCAAATCCAGGAAGAAGTAGAAGACGTGCAAGCCAAGATATAAGGGACTGAGTTGTATAAGTTTGTGCTGGTAAGGATTTATTATTTTTCACTTTGAACATGGGGTAGTTGCATATCAGAAAATCTTCATCCTTCTTAGGAATGGGATTTAGTAGAAGTTGTTTGCAGTGACTATGATCATAGTTGTACTCATTGACTGATTTGAAAGGTTGATGAAAGCAATTCGGAAAACAGAGTAACATTTTTAAAGGGGCTTCGAGATTAAGTCTCTGGATAATAGTGTATATATTGTGCGGATGTAATTGAGATTCTCGTTCAAAACTTGCAGGATTTCCAAAACCTCTAGAAATTAGTTGAATTTTGAAAAATTCAGTTTTAATTCTTATTTCAATTTGGCCCCTAGATAGGTTTTGTACCAAGTGACCATGAGCAATTTCAATGAGGGTAAAGAAAATATAAGGTGAGAGATGGGCAAGAGCAGGTGGAGAAAATCAGAGGAGTTAACACGTGTGAAATTCAAGTTCGACAAACTAGATGATTTTGAGATATTAGATTTTCTTAAAATAGGGGTAGTTGAGTTGGTATTCAAAGTATCAGGTGTTAAAATGGGTTGGTGGGTTGGCTATGATGATAAAAATTATTTTGGTGGTTAGAAATGATATAAAATTAGAGAATAATTCAATTGCATACCTCTTCTGAGAGGGTGATTCTTTGTTGTGAAGTGCTGGCAATTGGACGTGAACTCAAAGTTACTTCAGGATGGGAGGTTGAAGGAAGAGAGGATGGAATGTTGGAAATTGTTGGTGATTGTCTTTCTTGATTTTTTTTTAAAGAGTAAAATTTTTTGTTGATGTTTATAAAATGTTGTAGAAGACATTGAAACACCTCTTTCAATTTCACCATTAGGATTATTAAATGTTTTTTTATTACAGCCAAGTTCAGAGAAAATGCAAATCTTGTACTTAGTTGGCATTTTTAAATGGCTTATAAAAATATAATACTTAGGATGGTGGTGATAGAGGAACAAGGGGGAAATGAAATTTGATGTATTCCATGCCAAAATATGTATCATAACTGATTATTCAATTTGAATAATATACTAAATTGAATTAAATTTTTTTTTCAAGTTTCATGGGTTTAATATTAAAGGCGTAGGAGCATGAAATTGCATGAACTGCATGGTAGAAGATACAGATACAAGTAAAAAATTCTGTATCATAATCAATCAGGGATATTGAACATACATGTATAAGAAATGGTTGACAAGATACTAAACTTTTTTCATTTAAAAATTAGAGTACTTTTTGTTGTAATGCATGATTCTCTGAGTATTTTGGTCAATGAAAAAAGGAAGTATAATTTAAAATTTAAAGAATGTAATTTATATTGTTAGGAAAATGAAAAAGGAAAATTTTGTTCAAAAATCATATTTGTATATTCAGCTTAACCATAGATAATGAACCATATAATTTATTTCTAAAATCACGTTTATGGAGTGAATAGAATTTAAATGAAAGAAGTTATGAATTTAAAATGATATTTAAGCAATGACATGTCAAAACTTAAAAATTATACCATTCAAAGGTAATCTTTCAGGTGCAATTATGAAGAATGATATTCAGTGTTTTTTTTTAAAATTTTTCATCATTCAAGGAATTCTTGTGAATGGATAAAATTAAAAATTTCAAAATTCATTAATACAGTGAAATAATTTTTCTTTTTGCTATTGAATGTACACATATTTTAAAATAAATAAGGTTATAAATAATAGAATAAATATTATAATAAATGTAAAAGAGAGGGTATTTTAAAGGATCAATTCCTGCATAGCAATAAAAACTGTGATGTAGTTAATGAATCAGTATTATAGCAACACAGTGGAAGATTACTTGAACAAGTTGATGTTTCTGAAATAATGGATGATTCTTTTCTAAGTGAAACAACATGTTTATACAAAGATTTACATTCTCTAGTTCCTCTTAAATTATTCAAAGTAATCTGATCAATCTGGGAATAAAAATTGGAAAGTTCATCTGATTGCCATTTCAATTTTCTCTTCCAAAGATCTCCTTCCTCATCCTGCTCAGTGTCAGAGTGATAATTCAGGTTATCTAATAAGAAGTGATATTCTTGATCCAGTACAGATATCGCAGTATGGAGCCAAGAGTTTTGTAACTGAAGTGGAGTTTCAATGAAAGTTCCTCTAGAAAAAAAAAACTTGACTCACTTTTCTTCTAGTTTCCTTAATTTTTTTTCCAGGACAGAAAATTGGAGGTTATCTGGACTTTCCCTGTTGGGTGCAGAGCCATCGTTCTATTATGAGTGGCACAAAATCCTCTTGGTACTCATTATGATCAAAGACATAATATCGAAACGCCTGGTTTTTGAAGGCATAGAAATAGTGCTTTTTCAGATGAGAGATAACCAATTGATTCCATTCTGTGTAATCATTCAAAGAAAAGCATAGTCAAGGTATTCCAACTGCTTTAGCATCATTATGACAAATATGATGAAAAACAAGTGTAATTGTTTTTTGCCACCCAGAGGGAAATAACTGCAGTTCCTCCATGGTTTCAGTTGCTTCGGATATTGTTGGAAGAGAAGTAGAAGGTAAAGGATTGACAGGATAAGAGATTTCAGAAACAGTTGGAGAAGATGGATAAGTATCTTCTTTCTTGCATTTCCCAAGGATAAGCTTTATAAAATCAATTATAGAAGCTGTTGAGGTAGCCTTGGAGTTGGGAACACCTATTTCATCAAGAATTTTATTGAATGCCCTAGAGCTTTTGAAACCTGTTTCTGGTATTAAAGTAGAATCTAAAATTTTACATTAGTGAAAAAATTATAGCCTATCAAATAGGAAACTTACATGAAGACATTGTTTGTGGTAATTAAAAATATGTACAAATCAGGGGAAATGGGGGAAAAGAGGGGATAAGTACACCTTATATATCAAATTTTAACATTTCCCCCTTGTTAATAACTTTGAAAGGGCCTAATAAATTTTATTTTCCTTTGTGTACTTGTAAACCTAAAAACATTTTTTAATCAAACTAAGAAAATCAAACATTTTATTAAAATTACATTTAATTACAAGATGATTATGAAGATATTTTCGCCCATCTAGATGCTGCTCTCAGGAACAGCCAAGCTAAAAGTATTTCAAATTCAGTCTCAAAGAATCACAGTTGAAAATGAAAATAGCTTACTCAGCCAAGTACAGTTTTTTTGATTGAATCTAAAATTTTAAATTATTGAGTAATAATATTGATAAAGATTCTTGGAAAATTACCCACTCGTGTAATGTTTTCTTCTATTGTAGAGGCAACAATATATCTGTAAACATGGACCTCTTTAGTTTGAACTATCCTGCAAACTCTGCCAATGGCTTGTTTCTCCATCAAAGGGTTCCAGTAAGGTTCCTAAAAATAAAAGTTAGATTAATCATAATTTGAGAAATTGAAATCTTACAATTAAGAAAACATGTGATGCCATTTTCAGATTAAGACCTTCTCCTCCAGCCTTAAAAGACACCAAAAAAACACCAGAATCAATGGTAGATAATGACTGGAGGACAATTTCCTGTGAACTTATGTCAAGTGAACCATCAAATCTGAGATTTCGGATATTGTACTCAGAAAGAGCAAATGAAATTCTATTATTTTGAAGGTTAGTTTTAATATTTTTTCATTGAAAGAAAAACTTACAATTTGAATGTGTCAGTCCACTCAGAGAAAATGACACATTTAATTTCTTTTTCAATAGAGTATAATTTGAGAAGGAAGTTGACCAGGTGGACAAATTTTGGACTCTCCTTCCAGTCCATTTCTTCCACCACAGATATTTCTGAATTTTGTGGGAACTGAGGGTGATTTCAGAAACGTTGCAATGCTGATAGAGCCACTAATCCAGAAGGATCTTTAGCAGGTAAGCTGTTTTCATCCATGTTGAGCTGCTTGAATAAGGTATTATTCCGCATGATGTACATTTCTGAAAGTTGACCTGTCAAATTGATAATGAAGTTTTGATATTTCACTCTATTTATGAAGTTAAAATCCCCCTGATCCAGACATATAGAATTCTTTGTCCTTTGAATCATTATGTCCCCTAAGACGTTCTGAATAATCTTTTTGACATCGGTAAATTGGCCTTTCTTTGCTGGAGTTCCAACGTATTTATTCCATCCTTCAGAGGTTGATAGTGGCTCAAGACGTAAAAATTGAAAGATGGGAAAAAAATCTTAAACTTTGTTCTGGATGGGAGTTCCAGTTAGACTAAGACAGCAAGATGTCTTTAGTGCAGTAACAGATATGGAGGAATTTGAAGATGGATCACGTATCTGACTATAGGAAAATGAATCAAATTTATTAAATAAATAGTGATTAAAAACTTACTGTGCTTCATCCAGAATCACATGAAACCATCGAACATGGAACAAACCTTCCTTTTCTAAACTTCCTAAATCATTTATCATAATATGATATGATGTTAAGACAATGTCAGCCTCATAAAAGCTTATGAAATTTTCACTTTTTCCCTTTCCATGATGAATAATCACTTTAATCATCAAATCAGGATCAGTATGTTGTAAATTTTTGTGTTCCCATTGTTTCAATAAAGTTGAGGGTACCACTATGAGTGTTGCATTCACCTTCTTTGTGCTTGATGAAGGGTTTTGAAGACGTGAAAATTCAGCAGCTTCATTTAAAGTACTAACAATCAGAGCAATTGTTGACACTGTCTTCCCAAGGCCCATGTCATCTGCTAATAGAATTGATTTTAGAAGTGTGTTGGTAACTCTTCAACTCAATTCATTTTCACAAGTCGAATCTCCACAGCACCTCCATAAATATGTTTCAGTACGCCTTTCCTGAAGTAGCATAAATGCAAGAGCCTGGCTTTGATGGGGCAAAAGGCGTGTTTTCAAATGTTGGGGTTGAGCCATAGAAGCTAGGTGACTGAATTTGATGGAGAGGAGTTCCTGTATGTGAATGAGTGAACCATCAAACTGAGTTAAAAACGGATATTGAACTTCACAGCCCAAGTGAAGAGAGGGTGTATAGTTAGTTTGTTCAGAAATATCCTCTTTGATAGGAAGAAGGAAGGTGTAGAGGGAAGAAATATGTGCCGGTAAACAGAAAAGTAATATATTGATTTTTGGAGGAAGGGTGAGATCTAGGTGAGGAACAAGAAGAGTCTCAATGAGTAGAAGAGGTGTTTCTTGACCAGGCGTCCAACCGCCAACTGGAGCTATAGTTGTTGAGGAGGATGGTTTTACAAGAAGAGTGTAGAGCACCTTTGCATGTGTAGAGATAAGATTTCCCACACAAAACTTTGGCTTCTGTGAAAATATTTTGATAATATTTTCAGTTTTAGATAAATAAATAGAAACATGCTGTTTGTGAACTAAAGCTGTATTGTGACTAGTTGTGGTGTAGGACCTCAAGATGCCAATACAAATGGGTTTGATAGTAGAAAAATCCATGATGATAAAGAAATAAAAGATGGGACAATTTTTTGAGGAAGCAGAGCCCTATATATAGGACTTGATATTTTGGGAACAAAGGGACTTTTTTGTTTGGAAGTGTTTTAATTTAATGCAGAAGTATAAAGGGCTAAATTAATAATGTAAATCCTTCAATTATATATAAAAACTACATGTACTACATAATAAATCTTTATTTTTAAATAGTACAAACTTTCAAGGAACTTTATTTTTAATTTTTTGGAGGTGCATTTAATAAATTAAATTCATATTTTGTAAAAAAAGGTCATCAAATATAGTTTGAGAGATAAATAATTAAATAATACTGATTTGCCTACATTTACTTTAGCTTACAGCTGCTTACATAAAATAATAATGATTATATTTTTTCATATTTCACTTGAATAATCATCTTGCAACATTCTAAGAACCTGTTTCCTAGAAATGGTTTTAGATTTGAAGGCTAGATGTGTTCAGTGTATAGAATAATATCACAATATATTTTAGTAAATTTGATTAAATTTTACCTTATGAAATAGCTTATTAGAATTCAAAAACAGCTTTTAATTTTCCAATGAAATTTTAAGGAATTTATATGTACCTTGCTATTGGGAATCTTGAAAATTGCTATCTTCAACACCAAAAAATTATACAAAAAATTTGACATAAGAAATTTAATTTTATAAAAACCAAAAAAAAAATTATTATTTTATATTTTAAGAACAGTATATTATTAATTTTACCTTCATTACCTCTGACTTACCCCTTTGAATCACTTATTTTAAACCTTTGAAGCCCCCCTTTAGCCCCTCTGTCACCCCCAGTGGGGCCCCCTGGGGCCGACTGGGGGTGGAAAAGGGGCTTAAAAAGTGCCAGGAAAGGCTGCGCAAAGGTGTTTCTCTCTAGTAAAATTCTGTTAAACCCCTCATAAAAACCTTTCTCAATTCCATAAACTTAAAATCCATAACCTTATATAAATATCATGTTTAATCTCTGCTTACTTTTTTTCTCTCTCTCCATGTTGCCAGTCACAAATTTATATATATGTTATTTCCCATCAAATATGTAGTAAAATTTAGTTGAAAAAAATAAATTTTTTGTTGATTTAGTCCTATGAAACTCCCCAACTACTCACTTTTCACATTAAAAAAAGAATTACCTATATACTTATTCCAAAGTCATAACCTGTCCCAGTTCCCTTATTCATGGTTTGATGGACCATAATGTTAATATTATGGTGCATTGAACCTTTTTTTAAACTCACATTCTCTGATCCCATGAAAAAAAATCCCACAATTATTTTTATTTTCATGGGACCACAGTATTTTTGCTATATTAATCAAACATTCAATTTCTTATGGCTCATTTTTGAGCCAGGATTGGTGCCTGCTACTTAGTCACGTGCAGAAAAGTATTGCAGCGACACTTTACTGCATGTGACCAGCAGCTAGCCACCAAAAGCTGGGTCAAATGAACCATATCTGTTTTATGATATGGTCCATTTGACCTGGCCACCTAAACCATTACTTGTCATGTGCAGCAAAGTATCACAGCGATACTTTGCTGTACGTGACCTTTTTTTTCCTTGCCTTGGCTTGGTCAGATAGACCATAATTTAATGTTATGGTCATCTGACAATAGCCAGGGAGAAGGCGCTGTCACGTGCAGAGAACTGTCGCTGCAAGTGGCCAGCCTTCTCCTATGCCCCCTTGGGCAGATGGACCATAGTATCAAAGTACTATGGTCTATCTGACCCAGGGTGTGGCCGGAGAGGGCTGGTCACGTTATGGTAAGGTAAACTCTTACAGTCACCTTGCTGTAAGCAGAATCCGGAGGAGATATGTGGATTTAGCTGAAAACCCCGTCCTTCCAATAAAAATAACAAAATGGGAATTCTAAATCACTAAGCTAACCAATCTACTTGGATCTGATTGATGAAAATAATGAAACTCTTAAATATTTAACGCTTATTGAGATTTAATGATTGTGGATGTTGAGAAAAGAAATACTGATAACAACAATTAAGGTGTACCAGTGAAAGATCTGAAAAGATTGACTTTTATGTTTTCATAATAATTTGAATTTTTATGAGACAGCAATAATCAAGTCCCAGTGACGAAGAACTTTCTAAAGATACCCTGTTTGAAGTGTGATTTAAATTGTTGAGTAGTATTTCTAAAATGTTATATATAAAATATAAAGTTATAAGGGTATTACAATTTATTTAATTTGTTGAGTAATAAAAAATGAGACTGTGGTGGTTAATGATTAAGCTGTATGATGTGTCCCCCCCCTCAATTTCGAGTTTGAGATGCGCTTAAGTATTTCTAGTCACGTGCCTAAGTTTTCCCCTCCAGAGCTCTTCCAGAGTCAATCCAGAGCCCGTACGGAGTCCGTACGGAGTCCGTCCTGACTTCCGGACTCAATTAGAACCTTCAAAACTATACTAAAAAATCTAGAAAAATTACCCATAATAGAGCTACTTCCCCTTTATATTCCAAACTAATTTTCGTAGTCTGCGCAGCTCTAATTACCCCGTGAAAATTCATCAAAGTTAAGTAATTTCTGAAAACGTAAATATTTCTATAAAACTTTAAAATTCATTTAAAAATATAAGAAAAATAGTAAAAATTCTGGAAAAATTTCCCAAGGTTCTTGAGTGACTTGACTTGATACTAATAAACGTTTCAGACCGTAAAAATAAGTTTTCTCCGTAAAATAAATTGTTTTTGTGTAGGCATTCGCTTGTGACCAATTTCTTCATATTTAAAACTCAAATAAATTAAATAAAACCCTTTTATATAAAAATAATAACACCAATCTTGCACGCCGTAATAAATCCATTTACGTACTTAGGTGCCATACTAAACTTTAGGCTACCACATCCTCCCTCCAATTGAGAATGTCCCCATTCTTAAAACTTTGCATAAGTGGTCGAACACAATATTCATCTTTAACCTTCAACCACCATCTTCTTTAATCAACTATAAAATTCATCTTCATCAATATGTCTTCCAAAGAACTTGTTGCTCCATGTGAACTCTGCGCTCGATACCAGGTACCTTGTTTAATGTCCAACCCTAATCTTTCTGGAAGGACAGCTTGCGACTTATGCCGTGTGAAAAAAGTCAAATGTAACCGGCCATTAGTTCCTTCTAAAACAAACGTATATTTAGGACCAGAAGCTCTCCCTGATCCCTCAACTTCTAAAAAGCGATCCAAAATTCCTGTCTTCTTAAAACGAATAAGATCAAAAACAGCTTCAAAAGTTCAATCTTCATCAGCGGATCCCGGCCTAATTTTGCCTTCACAAGATCCTAATCCTATAACGCCAGTGCCCCCATCTAACTTTGCTGAGACTATGTTTCCTGGCTCTAAATGTAAGACCATATTTATCTTACTAAAAAAAAAACTTTTAATCAAAATTGACTAAACCTATGACTTAATAACATATTTGAACTTCTAGCTGTCGAAATAACCAACACTGATGATGTTGGTAGAGTGAAGACGGACTATATCAATCATTATCCAAATTTTCATCGCTATCTTTTTCTTGACTTTACTAATGAGTTGAAACAAAAAATGCTGGCCTATTTTCAAGAAACTCCAGCTAATAAACATGAAGACCTCATGAAAAGAAGAATTTTAATGCAAAACTTTGATAATGATGTTGAACAATTTCAAAGAAATTATCTTTTCTAACAGTATAACTTGATAAAATTTTGTTTTTGCTTGGTCTTCTTTTAATTCTTTATAATAAAAACGTTGTTTCTTCTTCTCTGGCTTGATATAACATAAAATAAAATAATATAAATCTTGTGATGATTCCACTACTGAGAGCAAGGTTTGAATCCCTTCAGACTCCCATATACCAGTCTTCCTTCTTGTCACAGCATTGAGGGAGTGGATCTTCCTATGAGCCGAATACTCCTGATTCCAACCTCATAGGGCCCCCCACTGAGCTGAATTCTATGATTCCAATCTCGCCATAAGGTCCTCCAAGCTTCACACCAAAAATGGCCTAACACTGAGGCACTAAAAAAAATCATTCCCTAAAATCCAACTACCATCCTAACTTCTGATTCCTTCATCACAATTTTCAAACTTTGCTATACAGCAAACCCATAAAATACTTTTGCCAGGCTTCCAATAATAATTTTGACTTTAGACCATGTTAAAGCGCCACAAATTTCACCTAATTAACCATTATGCTTCCCTTAGCATCATCACCACCTAAAATTTTAACCTCCTAAAGCCTATCAGCACCCAATTCCAGAAATAATTGAATAACTAGTTTAGAGTCTTAGTGGAAAGTGATAAATTAAAAGATTGATTTGAGTTATCCAAACAAGATTGACATTCCAGTTTAAAGTCTTGGTGGACCAAACATATAATCGATTTCCAGTTTATTGGTCTTGGTGGACCAAAGATCGTTTAGGTGCATAAATAACTTGATATATTCCTAAGTAAGGCCTAGGCTTGACCAAAGATTGAATAAATTTGATAATCCAGTTTAATGTCATAGTGGACCAAACATTTGATCGACAAGTAATCCAGTATAAGGCCATAGTGGACCAATGAATGTTGAATTATCCTGTAGATATTAATTTTCCAGTTTAAAGTCATAGTGGACTAAACAATGAATGAACTACCAGTTTAAAGTCATGGTGGACCAAACATTTGATCGATAAGAAATCCAGTTTAAGGTCATGGTGGACCCAACAGCTTGATAACAGCCCAGTTTAAGGTCTTGGTGGACCTAACAACTTCTCTATCCTTGAACCCAGATTTTGCCACCAGCTTTCTTCATCCTAGTTTAAAGTTTTTCTTCTTCAAAAAAAATATCTCCTAACAAGATGAAACCTTCTGACTTCATTGCTTCAGCTGATCAATTTTGCAAATACTGTGCCTTCACCCATAGGGAATGTATCTTCTCTTTTAACTGGCAAAAGCACACTTATAACAGGGCCTGTTTATTCTGTTATGAGAAGAAAAGAAAATGTTCTGGCTTGAACTGTGGTTCTTTCCCCATCACTGCTACTAGCTTCGCCGCCTTCTGAAAACCTCTTCCTTCTTCTTCACCTTCTACTCCACCCCCTATTCCATCAACCTCTAAAGATCCCATCCCTTTTTCTCCATCAGCCTATTTAAATCTTTCTCCATCACCTAATCCTCTGGGTCCTTCTCTCCAATCTAGACTTGCTGCTACTCCCCCAAGAACTCTTGCTGCTCCCAGGGCCATGCTTCAACCTTCTAACAATTCTTCTCCTTCTTCCAACATCTTGAAGCACAAAAGGTCCTATAATAGCCAGCAGTCTTCATCTTCTCTTGTATCATACAAAAGGCCCAAAACATCTACTTCAAACACCAAATCCAACACCAGTCCTCCTCATCTATCAAAAATAAAAAATCCTTTTCTAAACATAAAAAATCCCACTCCATTACCAAGTAAGCCATTTATCTATGATCATGATAGTGTTGACACAGGTTAGTTGTCTCTTTTTATTTTCTTAATCTTCAGGTTTTAATTTGCTGATATTTTAATTTGATAAGCGTCCACCGGTTCTCCAATTTCATATTCAGCTTATGAACTACCAGAACCTAATTCAAGCTTCCCTAGAGTTCCAATTCACCTAGTGTCTGAAAAGCTCTTTGCTAATTTTAATAACCTTATCGCTTATTTCCAACAATACCCGCCCTCTGATAGATCAGAATCTTGGATGAGAGAGCAACTGTTAAGAGACCTTTTCAAAATAGCCAACTGGCTTCAATACTATCGTGACCGTGAAATAAGATTCGAATCCCAGGAAATCAATCAAGGTCCTTCTAAATTTTCTAATTTTGATTCTTCAAAAGATAACAACCCTTGATGGTGTTCTTCCTGGTATGTAGCTTTCTTGAATAATGTTTGAAAAATAAAATATAAACATCTAAACTACCTAAAACTAAAATACCTTTTTTTTATATTTATTTTATTTTATTTTTTATATTTATTTTATTTTATTTTATTTTTTTTTATTATATTTTTTTTTTATATTTTTAGTTATTTTATTATTTATTTATTTATTTATTTTTTATTTTTTTTTAAAAAAGATAGTTTTGAAATAAAAGTTAAAATTTAATTTTTAAATAAAGATAAACAAATGTGAAAAGAAAGATAAAAAAAAGTAATAAAAAATTTTTTTTAAAATAAAATTTAAAAAAAAAGATGCCCCCCGGCCATTTGATGAGCCATACCCTCAACATCATACCCACATCCAAGTGCAACTTGATGTGGTTACACAATTTTGAGAAATTGAAAAGAAAAGAAAATAAATGAAAGTTTTTTAGAAGATAATTTTTTTAATGATGATCACTGGGTGGGCTCCCTCCAATTTATAAAAATGATTAGAGACTACCAGTGAGCATCACCTTTACAATAATTCATAATATATATTAAAGAAAAGAAATCACAATCTAACATAAAAAAATCAAAATCAAAATAAAATAAAAAAATCTTGAATCCGGCGTTGAGAGCGGTGTCTCTTGATTCGTTCCAGTTTATAGTCTTAGTGGACTTCCTATAATTAAAAGACAAAGCCAGGATTCAACTAGAAACAGGGAAAATTTTGGAAACAAACATTATGGGGTAATTGTGTATAGAGCAGCCAGCCCATCAATTACCCCCACACTTGCCAATATTAAATTAAGAAGGTTCCCCAGTGAACACTTCTTCCAATAAATTTTTAAAATTTTCCAACACTATCTTCACCCATATTTTAAGAATTTTAAATTTTGAAAATTTTCAAAGAAGGTTTTCTCGCATTTCGTTATGTTTCATCACAGTTTCGTCGCCCATATGCAGTGTAACGATAGTAAAGTATTTTTGATAAAAATAAGAAGATAGTTTATCCTCGTTGCAGAGGAATCCATAAAATTTCGTAGATATCATAGTTTATCCTCGTTGCGGAGGTCGATAAGGTTTTTATAAACATCATAGTTTATCCTCATTGCGGAGGAAGACTTCGGCACTCCTGGTGCCTCTAGGATAGAACCGCTTCACTTGATCGGCCGCTACCCTCTTCTTCAATACTACTCCATCCAACTCTTCCAACACATATGAACCGCCGGAAACTTGCTCCTTGATTTTATACGGTCCATTCCACCTATCTGCAAACATCTTTCCCCACTGACTTTCCAAACTCCTATTATACACCAGGACCATATCTCCTGGGTTCAAAGGTTTCCTTAATCGATGTGCCAACCGCTCATCCCAATATCTGACTGATTGATTTCGGATCTTCATCATCCGCGAATATGCCTTTTCTAAATATTCTTCATTCTTTTCTAGCTGCATCATTCTTGCACACAATAATTCATCAGTAGTTTTGACCGTGTCCCAGTCAACTCCAAGATATGATTCAGCTTCTAAATCAACCGGTAAAACTGCTTTCTGTCCAAAAACAAGTTCATAAGGTGAAAATCCGGTCGTCCTTTTGGAAGTGATTCGATCAGCAAATAAAACTAAAGGTAAATAGTGCCTCCACTTTTCGACACTTGTCCCACACATTTTAACTAAAGCATCCTTAATAACTTGATGCCCTCTTTCAACCATGCCTTCAACTTCAGGATAATATGGGGTTTCTACCCTAACCTTTGATCCAACTTTCAATACGGCCTCTTTAAACTCTGTCCCAAATTCAGGACCTCCATCTACCGTCACCAATTTCATCACTCCATATCGATACACCCAATTATTCAAAAAAAATTCTGCCACATTTTTGGCAGTTAAATTAATAAGAGGCGCTTCCTCTACCCAACCAGATAAATCATCTCTGGCCACAATTAAATATTTATACCATCCCTCTTTTATATGAACGGCATCTAAACTAACTCTCCCAAAGAGCGTATATTCACCGGTCGCGCGTCCAGGTTCTTTTGGCCTTAAATAACTTTGTCTTTGACATTCTTCACATGACTGAACCCACTGTTTAACAGCCATCTTCATGCCAGGCCACCAAAATCGATCAGAAATTCTTCTAAACGTTTCTCCAACGCCTCTATGCCCAAGATCTTCATGCAGTGATTTCAAAACTAATTCTTGCCCCTTCTGTTGAGTTATAACTACTTGAGGATTTGGATAACTTCTCCTCATTAAACGTTGACCAGATAGGTAAAACGTAGTTGACTTTCTCTTGATAGCCACCCATTCATCGTCTTCACAATCTTCTGGCCTCTCTAAAGTCAACAAATATTTGACTAACAAAAAATAAAAAACAGTCTGACCCCAGACTTCATCTTGAAAATCGATTAATATAACATCAATAGGGACTTCTCTATCACCAATATCACCTGCACATGAATGAGCCAATAATTTTTGACCCTTAACTAAATCTTTAATTGAGCTATGTCGACGTTTTTCTGCTGAACCTTTGGATCCTTCGTAAACCGTATTTGAAAATACCTCTTTCTCTTTATCCACCCTTTTTTTAAAATTCTCTAATTCTCCAACATATACACCATTCCTTAACTTACTACTATCCCACACTACCAATCCATCTTCCTCTACATACACCACATCTTCTTCTACCTCCTTTCTACCGAATTTATCTACACCTTTTCCAACACCTTTATTAACATAAAAACTATTTTCCAGTTTATCCTCTTGGTGGAGGTCATCATCTCCATAATCTAAACACAATAGTCCTGCCAGTTTAACCTCATGGGGGAGGTATGGAAAGTCTTCAGCTCCTTTAGTGCTGGCTTTGATAATAGGTATATCTTCATTGAACTCTTCTGAGTCTGAATCTTCTTCAGTGGGAGGTCTCCTTGATAAACCATCTGGCATAGTAAAAGTTTTTCCAGGCTTATGAACTAAATCAAATGAAAAATGTTGAATAAAAGCTACCCATCTTGTCATGGGTGCGTTTGGTAAACTTGGGGAATTAATCATCTGGATTAACGATTTTGCATCCACTTGCAACTCAAAATGTTGCCCCCACAAAATATTCTGAAGTTTCTTCAGTATTTTTGCCACACCACATAATTCCAATTTCGGTTGAGAATATCTTGATTCGACCTCAGTAAATACTACAGATTCATACCTAACTGGCCTGATGTAACCAGCTTTATCCATCTGAGACAAAACCGCCCCAGCTGCAACCTGACTTGAATCGACTGCTAAATAAATTCTGCCAGCTTCTTTTCCATAATCCAACTTGTGCAGGACTAAATCCTTCCCTACAACCTCCTTCAACTTCACAAACGCCTTCTCACACTCTTCATCCCACTTTCAGTCTGCATCCTTTCTCGTTAACCGTCTCAATGGAGCTGCCAATGAATAAAAGTCCTTGATAAACATTCTAACATATACGCAAACGCCTAAAAACCCTCTAACTTTGGTCGTATTCTTGGGTCTTGGCCAGGACTGAATTTTGTTAACTTTCTTCTTGGACATAATCCTACCCTCTCTACATACCACATGGCCTAATATTTCTAAGGCTGGCACACAACAGGAAAATTTTGAACCTGAAATAGTTAAACCAGCCTCTTCAATTTGAAATAAGATTCTTTCTAAAGTAATTGCAAACTCCCAAATGAATTTGTGTATCCCGGGATTCTCTTCCAACACCTGGTTATCATAGTTGGTTGTTGGTCCCTTAATTCCTCCATCATCTATAAAGATTCCAGCATATTGTGGAATTTCATCTTGAAGGATCCAAGCCATCTGAGCTTGATAAACTGCAACCGAATTTGTTGCTCCTTGAGGTAATCTTGTTAACTGTAAACGTCCTAGTGGTGTATCGAATGTAGTTAGAGGCCTTGAGTCCGGATGTAACTCTCTCTCATCATATCCACCCATAATATCTCCCAAACCATAACACACTCTCCCTGAAAATGCTTCAACAAACTCCTCAGCACTAGGTGGTATCCCAGCATCCTTTATTGTAACCCTATTTAATTCCCTAAGATCATGAACAACTCTAAGCTTGCCATTCGGTTTCTTGATACAAAATACCGGACTAGAATAACTTGACGTTGATTGCTCATACAGTACAGTGCATATCCGTTCTCTGACAGCTTCAATATAGGCTTCTTTTAATGCAGCGGGAATAGGAATCGGCTTCTGCTGCCACGGTTCATGACATACCACAGGAATCTTGTAAGGCTCCCCATAGGAATGCTTCAACACACCCCTCTCCTCTTCTACAAAAGCAATGGCCTTCTCTCACTTGACCATCACATCCATCAACAACTTCTTCTCTTCTCCAGACAACCAACCATCAGTTCCAAAATTAACAACAACCAGTCTCTCAAAAGTGATTCTTGACGTCTCAGAAAATTCAGGCGGATTCTTTACCAAGGGAATTTCATAAGGATCTCTTGATAACCTTGGTCTTCTCAAGGGTGGATTCAATTCAGCAGGTAGCAGTTCATTAATAGGTCGAACTTTATTTGCTACTTTCTTATATTTGGCTGCATCCACATCTAAATAAACTTGAGGTAAAACATTTCCTTTTGTATCGCCATTAAAACTTTCATCAAATGAATCTTCTTCATCGCCAGAATCGGAACAAGAAAAATTAGAAAAATATTTTATTTCATTTTTAAATTTTACCCTTTTCTCCTTTCTCTTGTCTAATTTATAAACAGATTTTCCAACACCTTTGCTTCCCTTATCCAACAGTAAATCACCCGTAAAGAAAGTTGGCAGTTTAACCTCTTGCTGGAGGACCGGAAATGAATTTTCACAAAAATTATTTTGTTGTGTTTTACCTATACCGAGATTTTTTATCGGGTTTCGATAAGCTTTTCGCAGTTTACCCTCTTGCTGGAGGTCAAAAATAGAAGGAGATACTTGCAGTTTAACCTCTTGCTGGATGTCCAAAAACATACCCATCCAATTTTTATCCAACCTAATTTGGCCCATTTTGCCTTTTTCACCATTTTTAAATTTAATAGAAAAACAGGGTAAATCCAATAAACATATAGAAAAGTCCAAAACGTATTTGCACTCCAAAGTAATATTAACAGAAAATAATTGAGAATCCACTTGAATTATCTCCAAGTGAGCTGACCTATTGCAATCCGGGATCTCATCCTGAGAAGAGATTACAACATTAGAGTGATCAACCCCTGCTACCCCAAAAAATGAGGGCATCCATCCCTTTCCAACAAACATAATTCACCAGAAGCCGTCCGTTTAATATGCCGCTTCTTGGTGCAAACACAACACTGGCACAGAGTAGTAATCCCTGGCCGTGTTTCCCAACCTTCATCTCCAGGAGGCGCTAACCGCATATGTAACCTCCGCATATCTTCACCAGTAATTTCCAAACTAATCCCCATGCCAGCTTGATACCCTATCCTGGCCTCAAAATCCATCAAAAACGGACCACCAAGAACAGTTTTGACTGCCCCTCTGGCCACATAAAAGTGAACCTTACCAACAGATCCACCAATGCCTAACCTGACATGCTCAGCTGTGCCCATCAGCTCTGTTGCATGCCCTCCGATGCCTCTGAGGTTTCCCCCAGTTCCACTTTTAATTGGCAAGCCTATACTTGTCGCTTGCTCCAATGAAATTAAATTAATTTGAGACCCTGAATCGACCAAGGCCTTAACTTCTTTACCATTAAGAGTTACCACCAGGTAACCCAGGGGAGCGGAAAAATGTGTATCTACATCTTCCTAAAACTTTTCAGCATTTTCACAAATATATTCCACCTCTCCAGTGGAAACCCGACGCCTCGTCAAATGCTTCTTTTGCTTTTCAGCAAGCGCCGGACTAATTGTAAATAACTCCCCCAAAGATAAGGGAATCTGCAGTTGATTCACCCTATTCAAAACTGCGTCCATCGCATTAGCTTGACCAGAAACTACTGGCCGCTCATACTGGACCTTTGATTTAACAACCTTGGCCCTGGGTACCTCTTGAGGTCCAACCGAGCCATCTTCACCCCCCATTATAACATCTTCACTTTCTATAACCCTAACTCTGTCACCAGCTTCTTGCACTAATCCTGATCCATCGCTAGTCCTTCTTACACCCTCCATTGGGATGGGACCGCTAAAACTTGGTCTGGGTAGAGACGCCAACGGTACGTCCTCCTCAGAATCTGAATCATCCTCTGGCATAGGCTCACCATTTAAATCAAACTTGCCATAACTAGGGGGGCCCCATATCAGCAATCCCCTTCTGCATTTTATATAATTTTTCCTTAGAGTAAGGGTTCAATTTGTTGGCGGCAGTTTGAGCACTAGAATTCTTGTCCTTAGAGTAAGGGTTCACTTTGTTATTGGCCTTGCCAGGATTAGCCCTCAATTGGCTCTGAATGCTACTCTTCGCCTTAGTAGCAGCTGCTCTTCTAGCAGAATTAACATCGTATTCGCCGGCCATACAGCTACCCTCCACCTGGGCAACCGTCGCCAGCTCTAAACCACCAAAAGAAGTAGAAAATGTGACTTTACTGACCTCTTTCTCCTTGCCCTTGTCAGCTTTACCACCATTACCATTACCATTTTTGCCACTCTTGGCATTAACATCTTCATCTGTCACCTCTTCAAATCTAGCTCTCCTTTCAGCTGTTAAACTTCTTCTGACCAAATCAGAAGGAGACTGTCCATCACTGGGCTTGATGAACGAACCATCAGGAAACTTATAAACTTTACCATCAAATAAAACTCGCCCAGCATCCATATCCTTATCAAGAGCAAAACAAACTGTTGCTCTATGCCCCCTTCTATTACAATAGGAGCACACCTTTGGCTCATTGTAGCCACCTCTATATCCATTACCACCATTACCACCATTTCTCCCATTGCCTGGGAAGTGGTTACCATTATTATTGCCATTATAATTTCGACGTTCATAACCTCTGGACTGATAAGAAGTCGATGTCGACGAAGAAGCGATTGGGGCCTTATTGGCCTTCTGGGTTTCTTGAACAAATATTTTTAATTGTTTCGTTAAATCGGCCAGGTGATCGACCATCTTATTATCTACATTGCCCTCAACTTTAGCAGCAGGTAATCCCATTTGTGCCTTCTTGGCCTCCTGGGCTTTGACCATAATATCGTTGTTTTCGGCCAAAACTTCGCTGACCTTGCTAACATATTGAGTGCATGACTCTTGATATTTGTCCAACGCCAATAACTTTAGATGGGCTTGAATTTTGTCCTTGATAACCTCCAGAGCCGGCAGTTTCTGCTCACCATTAGGCAGTTCCTTCATCAAATCTTTTCTTGAAAGATCCTTCAAGACGTCCATTCGAATATCCCTGCTGCATGCTGTCCAAAACAAATCTTTTGCCTGGTTCTCATGCACTAACTCATCCACCAATATGAGATATTCCACCACTTTATCAAACTGAACACACAGCCTTTTGAAGTCTGCCATAGAAGAAACACCACCTTTTGCTTGCCAGTCTCCAACAATTTTATTGAGGTCCATCATAGTAAACCTAACACCCCATCTATCAATCATAGCTTTAGAAAGCTTAACCCAATCCTTGTCCTTGAATGCCTGCATAGCAATAACCTCTTTTTCCACCTCCCTATCAGCAATAAAAAACCTAACTTGCTTCACCATATCCACATGAGAAGAACCATCAACAGCAGCAGCAGCTTCATACCTTCTAATGAACCATTTAACCTCCTCCCCATCAAACTTTGGGCCATCCCAAGAAACAATTCTAACTGAGGGAGTAAGAGGGTTAGAAGATCCAGAAGCAACAGCAGAAGAAGACATCCCAATAAGTAATGACAAGCGTTAACAATCGATAAAATAACAAGCCTCTTGCAGGCCAATAACAAAAATCCAATTAGAGTTCCAGAAAATAAGCCTCTTGCAGGCTAAGAACGTTCTTGATCCAAGTAAGTCTTTAAAGAAAGCTAGAGAAATTTAACCCCATGTTGGGCGCCAACTATGGTAAGGTAAACTCTTACAGTCGCCTTGCTGTAAGCAGAATCCGGAGGAGATATGTGGATTTAGCTGAAAACCCCGTCCTTCCAATAAAAATAAAAAAATGGGAATTCTAAATCACTAATCTAACCAATCTACTTGGATCTGATTGATGAAAATAATGAAACTCTAAAATATTTAACGCTTATTGAGATTTAATGATTGTGGCTGTTGAGAAAAGAAATACTGATAACAACAATTAAGGTGTACCAGTGAAAGATCTGAAAAGATTGACTTTTATGTTTTTATAATAATTTGAATTTTTATAAGACAGCAATAATCAAGTCCCAGTGACAAAGACCTTTCTAAAGATACCCTGTTTGAAGTGTGATTTAAATTGTTGAGTAGTATTTCTAAAATGTTATATATAAAATATAAAGTTATAAGGGTATTACAATTTATTTAATTTGTTGAGTAATAAAAAATGAGACTGTGGTGGTTAATGATTAAGCTGTATGATGTGTCCCCCCCCTCAATTTCGAGTTTGAGATGCGCTTAAGTATTTCTAGTCATGTGCCTAAGTTTTCCCCTCCAGAGCTTTTCCAGAGTCAATCCGGAGCCCGTATGGAGTCCATACAGAGTCCGTACAGAGTCGAAACGGAGTCCGTACGGAGTCTGTCCGGACTTCCGGACTCAATTAGAACCTTAAAAACTATACTAAAAAATCTAGAAAAATTACACATAATAGAGCTACTTCCCCTTTATATTCCAAACTAATTTTCGTAGTCTGCGCAGCTCTAATTACCCCATGCAAATTCATCAAAGTTAAGTAATTTCTGAAAACGTAAATATTTCTATAAAACTTTAAAATTCATTTAAAAATATAAGCAAAATAGTAAAAATTCTGGAAAAATTTCCCAAGGTTCTTGAGTGACTTGACTTGATACTAATAAACGTTTCAGACCGTAAAAATAAGTTTTCTCCGTAAAATAAATTGTTTTTGTGTAGGCATTCGCTTGTGACCAATTTCTTCATATTTAAAACTCAAATAAATTAAATAAAACCCTTTTATATAAAAATAATAACACCAATCTTGCACGCCTTAATAACTCCATTTACGTACTTAGGTGCCATACTAAACTTTAGGCTACCACAATGTTCAGCAAAGAGTTGCAGTGACAGTTCGCTGCACGTGACAGCACCTAATCTATATCTATATTAAAAGTGCAAACACTTTTCAGTTTTATTATTAATCTTACAAAACAAAACAAAAAAAAAACTTCTGAAGTAGGAGAAATAATGATATCAAAAAATTGATACTATCATTTGACTGAGGAAACATAAAAAATTTCTAACCTTTTGACATTAGCTGAAGGCAAATTGTCTTGATTAGAATAAGAAAATTAATCTTGATCAAAATTATAAAATAGCTCATGGATTATGCTTGCTAGTTTGCAATTTGAAAACACTTCAAATATTACTTAACACCAAATAAACTTTAGAAAAGATGTGGACATGGTAATTTTTATGGCTCAGATATAGTAAATTCAGTGCACAAGAATCTCTACCTTAATATATGTAATCCATTTGTTTAATGAAAAAATAATAATAGTGCAAAATACATTATTACAGGTTATAATATTTGACTTTTTTTTCTAATAAATCATAGCATGGCACTTTTTCCTGTTATTGGTCTTTTGATAGAAATATTTTGTGTTTTTCATGAAGAAAGTGCAGAATATTATTTGAACTTGTCTGAAAATTGATGATATCTGTTTTTTAGAGTTTCAAAGATTTTTCCATTCAAAAATCTGCATCCAAGAAAAAAATTTTGGTTGTAGAGATTTCCCATAAATTATCAGATATTGATAACAAATTATACACCTATATCTAGACATCAAATTTAGCATCAAGAGATTACTCCACAGATTACTCCAGGAAACCTGAAAAACAACTCGCCTACAAGTCCTCATTTTTTCCCCCCTGTGTTAGGGCTAGGTTTATCCAAATCTTATGTTCTTTTGGCTGAAGATTTTTCTGAAGACTATCTTTCATTTCCTATAAATGGATTCGAGCTTGGTTCAGTGGTTGCTAAGATATTGACCTTCAAAGTTGAGCCTTTTTTCTAAATTTCATTTAATTTATTTTATTTTTAGACAAGGATTTGTTTAAGGCTATTCTTTTGGTATGTCTGATAATATATGTTTAATTCTTAAAATCACATCACTCATTTTATTTCCACATGCATCTATTCTTTACTTAAAAAAAGTTTCTCAAGTTCATCACCAAATGACCAAAGCTCCACCTGGCTTGGAATCTTGTCAAGATCTCACACATTTCGGATTTTCATTTCAAATCAATCAAAAATTAATCCACAGAATTAACAAGGTAAAAAAAAGGGTAAATTTAACTAATACAAAACAACTTTTAAAAGCCTGTGAAGAATTTACTCACTTTGGCTGTTCTTTTTTAAATCAATAGGGAGCTGGTCAATAGGATTGATAGGGTATGATAAAAAGGTGAGGTAAAACAAAAAACCTTAAATAGAAAGAAAAAGAAAGAGTATGGGGTGTAATATAGGTTTTAAATTTCAATTTTTATTTCACAAATTAACATTTTATAAGTCATATATGATACTATCCTTACCTAAATTAATGAGTCATCAGCCATGTGTCATATAGCAGTACTCATGAGGAAATTTGTTTTTCTCATGAGGTTCATGTATACATTTGTGTTTGATTTCATTAACTTCAGTCACAGACAATTTTCACTCACAATTTTACTTGAATTGTCATTAATTTAGGTTTTTAAGTTATCTCATAAGACTTTTTTACATGCTAATTTATGCTATGAACATAAATTTTGGCAATCTATGCCCCTACTTCAATAAAGCACAGGGGAGGTTATTGCCATTTTTTTCTTATAAATTTTTTTCTAAATTAGAAAAAAAATGGTGATAGCCACCCCCTGTTATGGTAAATAGCCGGGGTGGGTATTTCCAAAACAATTTTTTTGACATAAATAATTTTTAATTAATTGGCTTGTAACTGAATTTAGGCATTTTCCAACTGAAATTGACTATTTTGAATTTTTCATCATTCTTTCTTTGAATCCTTCTCTTCTCCCTCTCCTCAAATAAAAAATCTTTATCAATTTCTAAAAATTATTCTTCCTTTGCTTGTGAGTGAAACCACTTCTTTTCCTCAAAAAGTAGTTGATGTTCTGCAGTTTTTTCATAATACTCCAACTTCATGATTTTAATTTGCACTTGTTCTTTTTCTGCAACAAGTTTAACTTTAAAGAGTAAGAGAAAAAAATTAAGAAAAACTCTTTAGTAAAAAAAATAAAAAAAAAAACCTTTTTTGCATTTATTAACAATCTCCCCTAATGCATTCTATCAAGAAAACTTTTTAAATAAAATAAAAAAAACTAGTTATCAAAAATTTTAATTAAGCATTCAATTTCCTTAATAGATTTATTAACTTAAACACATTCTCTCAAGAAATCTTTCTTTTTTGAACCATCTTCAACTTGATACTTGAGTTTCATTTGATCCAATAGGAAATTGTACTCAAGAACCTTCTCTACTTTCTTGATCTCGAATTTCTTCTCCTCCAATTCATGTACCCTCTCATCCCTCTTTATAGACAGATTGAATTTATTATCCTCCAAGTCTTGTACCCTCACATCCCTCTGTAAAGAAATGTTGAATTTCTTCTCCTCCAAGTCTCTTTCCCTACCTTCTCTTCATAAAGAGAGCTCATATTGTTTCTCTTGAAAGTTGAGAGTAAATATTGCAACTTCAACTTTAAATAGAGGGAAAAGGAATATTAACAAAAGAAAAGAAAAGCTCACTTAATTATTAAGAGGTAAGCTATCACTTACCAGATTCACATTTCTTCAGAAAATTATCAATGGAAGAAAAAGGAGTTTAGGAAAAACTATCTCTGTTTTGATTTCTTTGACTGTTGAAAATCAAAGTAGTTGATTGTCTTAAATTTTTTTTGAAGGTAAAGCTTTCCTCTTCATAATTGATGCTAGCTTCAGACTCACTTTCTTGAGGATTCTGGACTCATTTGTTAGCCTTTTTATAAATTAAAAAAAATAAACTAATAGAAAAGAAATAAAAAATTACTGGAGTGGGATCATGTTGGTTTATATCACCATAAGGATATATTGGAAAGCTATCTAGATTTGTAGAATTTAGAGCAGGGGAGGCTTGAGTGGAGGAAGAGGATGGGAAAAGATTTGTTTTGACATCATGTTTGGAGATAGAATCTTCACCATCCAACATGTTTTCAGGTTTAACATCAGCTTGCTCTCCAAAAATAGCATCCATCTCTTTAAAGTATGGAAATAGAGATTCAAGTTTATAATCTATGGATTTCATGCCATTACTGATATTGATGTCAGTAATACCAAAAGCAGTAGAAAAAGAAAGAGTCTTTGCCTTATTGTATTTAACTTGGTAATGCTTGAAATGTTCATAAATCTATTTAGGTAAAAGATCAATCCTTCCCTTTGTCTTATTTTGTAATTCATTGGCCATTAGAAGATAGCCATTGAATTTTGATGCAGGGTGCCATCCTACTTTAGTTGCATTCTCAGTACCAAAAAAAGAATCATAATTATTTTTTACTTTTGGCCAGTTGATAAGTATGAGATGATCATATTTTTTTAGCTGAATAGTCTTTGATTTCTCAGCTGAGTGGATGAAAGAGGGAGTAATGGGATTTGAAGAACAACTGGGTGAAGCCTGCCTTTGTGAAGATCTATGACGACAAGGCATGTTGAGATATTTGAAGATGAAAAGGAGAAGAAAAAAACAGATGAAATGGGGAGTGGTTCTGAGAATATAGAATGAATAGACAGGATGAGAGTGTGCAGCAAGGTAGGGAGGCTGGCACATCCAGAAAGTTGTCCAAGATGTGGTTATGAAAAATTGAGGATAAAAATTTCAGATAGAGGTGAACATTGACATGTAAAAGGTCTAATAACCCAATGATTAGCAAAAATAATTGAGGAAGAAATTGGGGTATAATGGTTTTTATCTGCAATTAATTTAATTGTGGATTGCTCAAAATTGATACCCCTTAATAGGGGGTAAAAAAGTTTCAAATCCCTCACTTCAAAATACATCTTTTTTCCACAAAATCAACCATGATTAATTTTAAAAATATGCCATATTGTGCCCCAAAAACACCTTTTTTTTGAGAGTAAATGTCAATTTTTTGGCTTTATATTTTGTTGTGAAATGCCTTTTTAATAATTACAAATTCATAACTTTCATACCCCCTAATATATAGATAAAACATTTAATATTTTAAGAAATTATTCATGAAGATATATTAGGGGGTACCAATTTTAAGGTCTCTAAAAATAGGAATCAGGATTTTCTTTCCAGATCAAACATTATTAATTGCAGAAGATTCTTATTCACTAGCCCTTGGGCTGGTGGATAAAAAATGCACAAAAATGCATTATCCTGCCTCCTATACCCCAATATCCATTCCTAATTCCTGATCCCAAACTCATCACATCCATGATTGACTTCTAAACAAGTCACATGACATATAATTGTGAATTTCATCCTTATGTCTCTCTTCATTCTAGGCCACTTAATTTTTGTGGTGAAAACCTAAGATTTTTTTATCTATCTTTCATCCCCCTGCTCATTTGGTGGTAGATTTCTGTTTCCCTTATCACCTAAACCTTCAAAAAACAATAATTAAACAACTCCCTACTATGCAGAAACTTGAATCAACTAATAATGTTATTGATTTATCTTTAATACTGACTCTGATTCTTACTCTAATTTGTAAACCACTTTAGCTCATATGTAAATTCTTTCCAAAAAGTGTTACATCAATTTAAGGGGGCAAAATCTTGTTCATCATCCTGGATACAATCTTCACTCAATCACTTGGAATGGATATTTTTTTTTGAATATTGAATTAGATTTTAAATTTTTTTATCAAGTCACTTTTTTTTCCCTCATCAACTCAACATGAAGTCACATATTTTTTAAAATTGCATAATTTTTCAGTCATTCTTTTTTTCTTTAATCACTCATATCTGTTTCCTCTTCTCCTCTTACATCCCTCAAATAACTTAAAGTCAACTGTTTTCTCAATTCATCTCTCCATGTAAGTCATTTTCTTCATAGTTACTTATATTTTTGCTAATTATATTTTTTTTTGCTTTTTTTTCTGTTTTTTTCTTTCTTTTTTTTATCTAAAATTTTTTTGTACATAGTTTTTTTTGATCTTTAAGGTAAAATTAATCTTTTTTTTATCTCCATCCCTCCTTGGCATGTCAATACTCCTCCCTTTGCTATTTCACTTTCTTATGGCTCCATGTCATTGAAACACATACACTGCACATTCTTTATGAAGATCCCTTGCTCCATATTCTATTTCCCCCATAATTCCAGCTTCAATCTTTCTCACTCTATTTTTCCCGTCAACTTTTATTAAATGAATAAATCTTGTTAGCTACAATATTGAATGATGTTGGTGATTCTGAGTGAGCCAACCTAATCACAATTGTAACAAAAAGCTAAAATAATGATGAAGAGTGCACATGTATAGCAGATAAATAAGATGATCGAGAATGGTGAGTGGAAGAACAATTGATAATATTTCAATAACATATTTATAGCCTTTTAATAAATAAATAAATCTTTTTAGTTACAAGATTGAATGATGTATGCAATTCTGAGTGAGCCAACCTGTATAGTAAATAATAAATAAGAAAATAAGAAAATTAAATGACAAAATAAAAGACACAGAGAGATTGTAAAGTAATACCTAATCAAAATTTTAACAAAGAGTTAGAATGATGATGAAGAGTGCATGTGTATAGCAGATAAATAAGATGATCGAGAAATTTAAGTGGAAGAAAAATTGATGGGGATTAAAAGAATACGTAAAAGGTATATATATATGTTTTACTGTAACCATTGATAGATTGTTCAAAATCTACATTTCTAAGTTTCTACACATGCTCAGGGATAAGACAACACTATTGGCATAGATGTTTTTGAGAATTATAGAATGTTTATGATAATTTAGGAAGCATCTGGTTTTGAGTCCTGAAAACCTCCCTTTCTGAGAAAATCATCATTGACATTCACAGAAGACAGGTGTCTTTTTAGTTTAATGTGATTAAGTGCTTTGGTCAGCATATCCGCTGGCATTAAATCAGTTGGAATATAAGGAACTTAAAAAATCTGGGTTTTTACTTGTTCTCAAATCCAATGTAGCAGAACATCAATGTGTTTTGTCCTTTCATGGTAGAGAGGATTCCTGTTCAGTGCAATGCATCCCTTTTTATTGTTGTGTATGATTTTTGAAGATTCACTTTGAGATTTTGAGATTTTGATGTCTCAGAGTAAATTTTGTAACCATATTGCTTCCTGACCAGCTTCTACTATAGCCTTTGCTTCAGATTCAGACATGCTGAGTGATACCAAACTTGATTTCTCTTTTTCCAGCTGATTTCACAGTTATTTAATGTGAAGATATAAGCAGTAGTTGAGTGATGTGTCTCTTTACAAGAGCCATGGTCTGAATCACAGTAGCAATTAAATGTTTGAATTTTTGATAATTGTGGTTTAAAGATGATCCCCAGGTTCATCAATCATTTTAAGTACCTGAGAACGTGAATAAAGGAATTCCAATGTGACATCCCTGGCTTATTGAGGAATTGAGAAAGTTGGCTGCATAAAAAAGCAAGGTCTGGTCTAGTGCATTGAACAATATAGTTAAAATGACCTACAGCTGATCTGTAATTGTGTCCAGATTAAATGAATTCTTTGAGATAGTAATCACTGGCTGGTTTCTGTTCATATTTTACATCCATAGGATTTGAAATGGATTTGCAGTCTGTCATGTGATAATTCTGAAGGATGGTTTTGAATATCATTTTTTGTGACAACATAATGGTTGAATTTTCATCATCACAGTTTACTTTAATCCTTAATATCATTTGTGAACACGCCAAATCTTACATTTCAAACTCTTGAGCTATTACGTCTTTCAACCATTGAATTTAAACTCCAAAAATTGAGAAATTGTCCATGTGAACATGTACAAAGCATGATCTGTCTAGATCTTTATGTATGAATATGGCTGGATCAACTGGAATGCAAAGAAAATTATTGTTGGTAAAAGAAAATTTTATGAGTTGATACAAACAACGTGATTCCTGTTTCATGCTTTACAGAGAATTCTTGAGTAAAAAACCAGGGGTTTTAAAATTAGGGGGACTCTCAACCCCTTTTTGGATGCACATATAAATTTTCTCTTCTGGAATACCATTTCAGAATGCGCTTTTTGTGTCAATTTGATGGAATTACCATTTTTCAGTCACTTTAAGAGCTAATAAAAGTTTCAAAGTGGTCAATCTTCCTATAGGGGTAAATATTTCAGTGTAATTGATGTCAAATGTTTGTGAAAATCCCTGTGCACACAATTGGGCTTTTTATCTGCTAATTTCATTATTATGATTCATTTTTATTTTGAAGACCCAAGTGTTGCCAATGGGCTTTATCTTGTCAGGGAATTTGAAAAATTCCTGTAATTTCTTATCTTTGGGAGACTTTAACTCAGCATTTATAGCATCTTTCCAATTTTTGTGATCCTTGGACTGGAGTGCTTTTTTATAATTGGAAGACATGCAATTGGTTTCAGAGATGGGAATAACTGCATGGTATCCATGACCAATGGCAAGATTTGTCTGATGAGAATCCAGTTTTTGTTGACTTTGTGTTTGTCTTCCTTCAATGATGTTGGATGTATCAATTCTTGAAGAAATATTCTGTGGTGCAATGTTACTAGTTTTTTGATACTACCAAAATCTGTTTGATGGTCTAGTGGCTGCTGATTCTGGAACTGGATCTGGCTTGGAGCCACTTTGGCTGGGTACTTCAGTCTAATTATAGGTGTCAGAAGCAGAGGATGTATCATCCAAGTGCTGATAATTATTATCATTTCTATTTTCAGAATTATACTTTTCCTGTATTGCAACTCCATCATTGTCATTTTTGATGGATAAATTTAGCCATGATACCAGTGAACTTGTGTTTTGACTGAATTGAAATACACCCTTGCAAAAAATGACATTGTGAGAGTAAAAAAGATTCTTTGTCACAAGATTTAATAAGGAATAAGAGTTATGTTCCTCATGAAAACCCAGCATACATGCTTTGACAGAATTACTACTGAGATTTCCAGAATGCACCTGCTTATCAATCAGTGCAAAAGCAAGACAACCAAAAGTTTTGATGTTGTTAATATTTGGTTTTTGATTTAATAATTGTTCATATGGTGACAGCATTTTGGGGTTGTATTTGGTTGGAATAAAATTTTCAATATACACAGAAGTGTTAATAGCCTCTCCCCACATGTGAGGTGGCATATTGGCTTTGAAGAGCATGGCTTTTTCCATTTCAACTGTTGTACAATTTCCACTTTCTGAAACCGGGTTTTGTTGCGGTGTGTATGGTGATTTAATAATAATTTTGAAACCCTCATTAATTGATGAGTTAATGAATCTTTTGTTGATAAATTTGCCTCCTCCATCACACAAAAGATTCAGGAGTTTAAAGTTGGTAAAATTTTCTGGATATCTTTTATATCAAAGGAATCTCTCATATGCATTGGATTGGTTTTTTAATAGATATAGGAACCAATATGATGAAAATACATCTGTGAGTTTAAAGTAATATTCATTTCCAGCACTAGTTTTCACTAATATACCACTAAGATCACAATAAACAAATTTGAGGAGTCTGGTTTCAGTGAGAAAATGCCTGGAGAATGGTAGTTTATGCATTTTAGCATTAACACAATGCTCACAAAAGGTAGATAAGTCACTATAAAAGATATTGAGCCCTTTGAGAAGATTCTTTAGATAATCAAAATTCACTTGACCAAGTTGTTCATACCAAGACAATAATTCAGAATTTTTTTATGAGCAATGAGAGCATTATTGGTGTGTATCTGCTTACCATAATCAGCATTAATCTGATAAAGGTTCAAACCTGTGATGAGAGTGCCCAATAAAACTTTGGCTTCTTGATTTTGGATTAGAATTGTGCTTTCAGGTTCTGCCACCATGTGACAACCTTTTTTAAGAAATGGAGCCAAGTTAATTAGATTGCAGCTCATCTTGGGGACGTGACGACACCCAGTGAGCAAGATACACTTGTTTCTGTCATCAACAAGCTTAACGGTGCCTTATCCAATGGCGTATATCATTTCCCCATTACCAACTTTGATGGGTATTTTTGCTCATTGATAAGTAACAAAAAACTTATTTCTAACAAGAATATTTGATGATGCCACAGAATCAAATATAAAATTTGGAGTGTTTAACAGATTGGAAGCAATGGCTGAATATAAATGCAGTATTTCATGTGAGAAATTTGAAAATTCAGTGTTAGATGATTCAGCCTTAGTCTTTGGTTTGAAATTGGGGCATAGCTCTGGGTGAAGAGCCCAGAATTGATACTCTGAGTGAGGGCACTTTGGATTGTGTTTGCCATTTGAGCAATATTCTCTCTTTTTTCTTGAAGTTCCATTATATTTCTTAGTACTGACCATGGCAGTTTCAGTGGATGTATCGAGAAAATCAGCAATCAAACCTAACTTGTTGATAGCAGTTTCCACATTGAGAGGCTCACTTGTGTCTTTTGCTGTGTTGATAATTATGGCTTGGTGAACCTTGAGGGAATCAGGAAGTTTTTCCAGTATAAAATATGGGTAATTTGATCTTTAAAGTTTTGAAAAATAGGTATCAGCTCATTGATGAAGGATTTTAACTCAGTTAGAAAGCCTTGAATGTTGCCTTCAGTACATTTTATAGCACCAAAACAAGTGAATGCAGAAGCCACATTAGTTGGTCCAGTTTCAGAGTAACATTTGGACAACTTTTTCCATAACCCCATGGGATTTTCTCATTTGGTCTCATCAAAAAGAGCATTGAGATTTGTATCATTGAGTTTTTGCACTATGATGTTAGTGGCTTGACAACATTTGGCTCTATAATTTGTTTTGTCCTCATTTTCTGCTGGTGGAGTCACTTTACCTTCAACTAAATCATTGAGTTCACATTGAGAAAGGTAGTAGATCATTTTTATTCTCCAGGTGAGATAATTTGACAAGTTTAGGATTGGGATGTCCTTCAGAAATTGACCTGAGTGATATGTGGACTCCATTGTGGTTGATTGAACAAATCAGACTTTTAATCTGTAAACTTTTAATAAATGATTAAATCTTGTTAGTTACAAGATCAAATGATGTTGACAATTCTGAGGGAGCTAACCTAATAACAATTGTAACAAAGAGTTACAATGATGATGAAGAGTGTGCGTGTATAGCAGATAAATGAGATGATTGAGAAATGTGAGTGGAAGAACAATTGATGAGGAAGAAAAGACTAGATACATGGTATATATAAATGTGTAATGTAAACACTGATAGATTGTTCAAAATCTACATTTCTAAGTTTAAATGCATGCTCAGGGATAAGAAAATACTATTGGCATAGATTTTTTTGACGATTATAGAATGTTCATGATGATTTAGGAAGAATCCTGTTTTCAATCTTGACATTTCCTACCTTTCAATCAAGGTAAGTTTCATCTACTTTTTTAATGCCTATATGATATCTCTTCCCTTCTATGAGAGTTTCATACTTAAATATATGTAGGAAACTTTTCTGGATAAAAGTGGACTTATTTAACTCCTCTTGTTGTCATTTTCATTATCACTTTTCAAGTTTTTGTAAAATTTTGAAAATCAGAGTTTGAATTAGGCTTAGGTATATTTGAATCTAATGAATTTTTAATTGATAATTCTCCTGTAACATATATTTTGTTTCCCACAAATGGATTTAAATTTGGTTCAGTGGTTTCTGAGATGTTGTCCTTTAAAGTTGAGCCTTTTTTCTCATTTTCACTTTTTTTTATTTCATGATTTTATATAAAATGTTAGGGTTAGGTTTATTTGAATAAAGTTTCCTTTTAATTAAAAATTTTCCTGGAGTCTATCTTTCATCTGCTACAAATGGTTTTCAATCTGGTTCAATTTTTGCAGAGATATTTACCTTTAAAGTTGCACAGGGAGAAAAAATCCTGAACTAGACATTGAGCTCAGTTTTTGGTCATAGGGTACACTTCTAGGTCTTTTTTATGGAGTAACCCTGTTTTGAACCATTCAGAGTGACCCTGGTTGGGCTCAGATGTTTGTTGTTTTTCTGACATTGGAATCCCTCCTCCTGGCTCCTTTTCCTCCACTTGTCTCACCACCAGTGAATTTTTAACCTCATATCTGCCTTTCCTCCCCTTCTCACTCCACCTCTCACACCCTCTCATACACTCCTTGTTTAATTTTTCTTGCTTCATCCCATTCCTGATTTCTATTCAAATTCAATTGCCCTCTCAATATCCATCACTTTTCAACTTCCAATTATCCATCAAACTTTTCAATATGAGTTCTAGCAAGTATTCTACTTGATGGTAATCAGAAAGCAGTGTGGATGATGCATGTTTCGCCTATTAACTTCATTTTAGATGAAAGCAATGGCACCTCTTTATTCTTGCTTCCTCATTATTGTCACCTTTTTAACCTCTATTTCATCTTTCTCAACATCACCCCCTCTTGCTCAATGCAACCACCACCTCTCTCTCTTCTCTCAACTCCAGCTCCCCTCCCACTCTTCTTGCTCTCCACCACAGCTACTACCACATCCACCTTCACCTCATATTTTTCAAAATCTCTACCACCACCACCTCTCTCTCACAGCCAGTTACCTTAAAATCAGGGGGAAAAATCATGAGCTTGGTGTCTAGTTGTTGTTTTTTGGACCCATTCAATCCCTGGTTGTCATTCTTTTCAATAAATTGGAGTAACCTTGATAAATGCCAATCCTCCCTTTCATATTCAATCATAATTAGCATCAATTTTGGAATTTAAAAACCTTTTTATTTATCTGCTTTATCATTACAGCTAAATTGAAGATGGTTGGTTCAGGTTTTAACAGGTTTACCTAACTAACCCAGAGTTTTCCCTCATTATTTCATCCTGATAGCTTGTTTCCCACCAAATTTTATGGGTATGTTAAGTAAAATTTTGAAAATCTGAACCAACCCTTTTCAATTTATCTTTACATGTTACTTTATTAGTAATTATCTTTCCCCCCATCTCATTGAATGTAAGCAACTATAACTTTATATTTCCACTCATCTTTCCACTCATCTTTCCACTCAGCACTTTTCCACTTGATCATCACTTCTTCACCTCACCTCTTCCTTGTATTAAGCAACCTCTTAATCTCACTGCCCTTACAAAACACCCTGTTACCTCTTTCTCACAAGCCCACCCAACATCTCTAAGTTTTACTACCCTAAAATAAACACCCCAGCCACCTTTCTCCACTTGTAAAACAGCACAAAAGACCTTACTGTACTTGAAAAAACCTAAACCACCTCCCTCCTCTTTCTCACAGGCCCACCCAATTCCTTCTAATGTTACTATACTCAAAGAACACCCCCACAAATCAACACCACCTCACTGCACTTTCAAAGAAATCCCACTGCCCAGCTCCACCTTCCTTCTCCCAAAAAACAAACTCAGAACACCCTCACTCACCTTTTTGTACTTGAAAAACACCCAAAACACCTATCTCCACTTTCTAAAAAGCCCACTCAATCCTTCCCAATGTTCCTACACTCAAAAAACACCTCCACAACCTTTCTCCACTCATAAACTAGTCCACACTGACCCCACACCACTCCACACCATCTTACTGTACTTTAAAAACACCCCAACCACCTCCATCCTCTTGCTAACAAGCCCACCAAATCCCTTTAATGTTATTATACTGAAAAAAAACCCCACAACTCCACAACACCTTACTGAACTTTCAAATCACTCCCACTACCTTTCTCCACCTCCCTTCTTCCAAAATCAACCTCAGAACACCCTCAACCACCTTTTTATACTAGAAAAACACCCAAATTACTTCTCTCATCATTCTAAAAATCCCACTCAATCATTCCTAATGTTACTACACTTAAAAAAAACCTCCACTAGCTTTCTCCACTCATAAACTAGCCCACCCCACCCCATACCACCTCCTAACTCTTATAAACCAGCCCACAATGCACTTCCCTACCTTACTGCACCTAAAAAAGACCCCTAGTGCCCTAAACCTCTCTCCATCACTTGAAAATTGCCCCAAATTTTCTTCCCACAAGACACTACACCCAATTGTTTCTTCCTCCCATTGAGAGTCACATGGCTCAATAATTTTTCTCTTTTTCCTTGCCATTCACCTCTATTTCACCATGCTCTAACTAAAAAGGATAGAAAATTCAACAGACCATATAAAGAGAAATAAAAATTTACCAACAAATCATTGGATAAAAAAATTCATTACCTAATAAAAGAAAATGATGATCTATGTAATAAACAAGAAATATATGTAAGAATAATCTCAAGAAAAGAAAAAAATATTCTAATCATGTAAAGTAGGTAAAAACATAATGAGAAGAGCTAAAATATGTGCTGAGAAAGGGAGAGAATATTGAACTAGGCCTGGACAGGGTTAGTACTGGAATCACACACAGGGTCATCACAAGAAATAAAGAAAACAACTAGATGTCTACTTGACTAGCTTCTCTTCCTGTGAAAATAGGTATGAGTATCTATCTTTGATTTAATGAAACTTTATCTTCACATAAAGCTTCCACAAAGACCACACATTGAGCACTGAGTATACTGGTTTGCATAGGGTAAAATCTACTTTTGTTTATATTGAATAGGAATTGAGTGTTCGGAACTTGCTAGTGGGTGCACAGTTTTATTTGGTAGAGAGATTCCTTGCACAAATTTTTTTGAGCTGAGATATAAGTATATTTATTTATACATTTAAGTTCATTTATATTAATTTTTTTTAAAAAGTTTTGAAACTGAAAATAATTTCTACCTATTTAAATCTTTAAATTTGAGCTGATGGACAAGGTAATATAAGAAAAATAAAATGAAGAGAAAATATAGTATATCATAATAAGAAAGTTAACAAATAAAGAAGATTTAAATAAAAACTCATGAGAAAAAAGTAAAAAGGAAGATAGAAAAACCCTCATGAAAATTGTGGATGAAGAAAAATGAAAAGGGGGCAGAAGGAGTAAGAAAGGGAGATGTTAATTCCAAGCAAACAAAAAAAGAAATGCTTCTGAAATGGAAACTCCTGCACTCATGCTCTTTGCTCAAAAGGTGAAATTCCATGTTCTTTCACAAAAATTTAACCATGTAAGGAATATTGTAACAAAACTGATATTGAGATACATTTCACACTTTTTTCAACCTTTACAATATGAGAGAGAAATAGATTAGAGAGGAATAATGAGGAAGAAGAGGGTTTCAAAATAAGGAGGGATAACATGTGATACAGAAGACAATAGGCAAATGAAAAATCAGTGAAATAGTAAAAGGTATGTACTGCTAAAAAAGAAATGATGTTTCATCAAGGGAACAGAAAAAACTTGAAAGTTTAGCTTTTATGGAGCTTAAGAAAGAATATCGATAATCAGGAGACTAAAAATTAAAATAGCTGAGGAAGCAGTAAAAAAACAAGTATAAGATATTTAATTTATAGGAAAAATAGCATGAAATGGAAAGTAATAAGGAAAAAAATGGTCAGAAAACATGTACTATATCACAATAAATAATTTATCCAGTTAAGAGGGTGAAATCAAGAATTCATGATAAAAGCAAAAAAGAAAAGAAAAAAACACTCATGAGGATTGAGGAGAAGCAGGATAACTTAAAAAGGGGCAGGAGAAGTAACCATGGGGTATTTTAATTTCAGACAAACAAAATAATAAAGGGGTCTAAAATCATTACTTCTAAAGTCATGCCCTTGGCCCAAAAAGTGACATTCCATGTTTTGTCATAGAAATGCACCCATGAATGGAATAGGGTCCTAAAACTGAACTTGATGTCTAGTTGATGTTTTTCCTCCATGTGAATCCTTTTTTTTCATTTTTTCTCAAGCCATTAAAAAATACTCAAAACTTATTTATCACACCAATTTTTTTTTATCCATATTCACTATTTTTCCAGGCTGAGTTCAATTACAGAGATTTTAATGGCTTGATCAGTCTGTTGTCTAGAAGATTCTTATGGTCCTATTTGACTAATTTAGTACAAATCCCAAATCCAAAAAGTATCAAAATATAACTCAATAGAAGGGTCTCAGTAATTTAATCTCATTCACCACACAATATTTTGGGGGGAATTTCTAGTAAGTCCTAAACTTGAACTTAGATGGAACTCATATGGAACTCAGACTGAACTTATAATGAGCTGATACTGAACTTTACTTTGAACTCATATTGAGCTCTTAACCAATAATGGATGAGTCTGTTCTGGAATAATAGTGAAAGTTTAATGAATAATTTATAGAAATAATGACAAGGGCAGATTAAGAATCTGATCCATTCAAAGAATTGTTTTTATAAAACACAAGTTAATTTTCATTTTGAATTTCACTTGATCATTAAAAAGACTGAAAATTATACTATTTATATAAAAAGCATTACTTTTAACCTCTCTAATGATTTTATTAGTTTTTTTTTTTGTAAAAATATATAATAAGGTCAGTGGTTCTTTTTATTGATAACTCAATTCAACAAAGAATTTGAAGCTTTCATTTTTTAATTTAAACCATATTACCTGATTTTTTTGTATTTTTATTATTTCTGATTATGCAATATAAATATTTTCAGTTCAATGGATTTATTTAACAAACATATTGAACCATCAAAATTCTCAAGTATTTTGTTCTGTGATACTGTGAGAAGACTCATAATGTCAGCCAGGCTGTACCAGGAGTCTAGTAAAATGTTATAATATTTTATTGAACTTAAAAATGGGAAATTTCTATTTCTATTTATGTATTTAAATTAAATTTATATTGAGAAATAAAATTAAGATAACTAAATTATAATAATAAATTAAAATATGAGTTATATAAATTTTATTACTGTATAAATTGTAAATAAAATTAAATAAATAACTAATACATTATATTCTATAGAAATGAGTGCTTTTAATGAATTTAATTATTATAAATTGTTAATTAATTAATATAATATAATATAATATTATAATTTCAAAAATATAAACTAATTAATTAATTAATTATATATAATTATATTATAAACACCTTATAAATCATAAATATTGGGCACTTTTTTGGCCCTTAATTGTGTCAGAAAACTGCTAACTAAGTTAAAACACTTACTTAATAAAGCAATATTGAATTCTACTTTAATTTAGTTATTTCATTAAATTAATTATTTGTTTTAACTCAAAATAGTTATTAAAATATTAAAATATTTTGAAACAATTATTTATTTATGTCTTATACTAACTAAGTTAACCATATTTCTAAAGTAGAATAATTCTTGTTGCTTCATGTAATTTGTTTACCATATTAATTATATTAAAATACTTGTTTTATTTTAAGATGGTTTAATCCTGTTTTTCAATCTACATTAATGCTTTAATTAATTTTAATAACTTGTCTGGAATTAAATTGGTGGTAAAATTGGGCTCTTACTCATATTTGTTATGTGTTCTATGTTTTTCCCATTATATTATTGTTATAGTTGTTTTATTTTTATTTTTTTTATTTATTTTATTCTCATGTATATGTTTTTGTGGCACTTCAGAGGACCCCTCACCTATATAAAGCATTGGTTAATCCCCTTAATAGTTATCACTTACATTATTAATCTTATATTACACTTTATTATTATAATAAATAAAATAAAACTTTTACTACATTGAAAAATTATATTGCAGTGACTTCCCCTTTAAATTAGTTAAAAGAATTATACAGTTATTAGGTTGCTTTAAGAGACTTTTTAATAATATCTAGTTTTGTTGTCTAAAGCAGAGAAAATAAAGAACTTACAAAGTCTTAAAAATCCTATACCAGTTACAAGTCCATAAGAATTCCCATTTTCATCTTTCATTCTTTGTTCCTCCTTCAAATTTCATCATCATCTTCTTCTTCTTCTTCTTCTTCATCTCCTTTTTTCCCTACTTCTTCTAGACAACTGGCTGACAAATAATTAAAAAAATAAAAGATAGAAATATGTTTTCCTAATTTCTGTTTCAATGAAGTCCTCTCATAGCTTCTTTACACTAAGCACTAATAATTAATAAATTGTTTTATTATAAGTTTAGAAAGAAGTATAGTTCTTATACCAGTGGATTTTAATCAATTTTTTTACATTTTTATATGCATGAAGATGATTAAAATTAAAGTAAAATATATTTTTGCTCTTATTTTTGTTCTGTTGAATATTCATCAACTAAGAATTTTTTCAATATAAATTTATCCAATGTAATACATATATGATAATCTGGAGCTTTTCATGATTTATTTCATCAAAATTGCATGTAAATATGATTATTTGGTAGAGTAATTTCAAGAGTTGATATAATAAATCACTACTCAGTAAATTTTTCATATGAAAAAACTGATATTCAAGCTAGATGTAAAACTTTAAGGATAATGAAAAAAAGAAGTATAAAATTATTTCAACTTTAATTTTAGTGCTTCATTATTGCTTCAATGCTGTATTTTGGGATAAATTCAGTGTCAACTTTTGAATAAGCACTATATATTTCACAAAGTGTTTTCATTTTAATGAATGTGCTTCAGATAAAAATTTTGATTGTATTATTGTTCAAGAACTGAATTAAATAGGTAGAAGTGATACTTCTTCATAATTATATTGGTTTCAAATTGAAAAAACTATTATATGATATTTATTTTGTGAAAAAGACACAATAGGTACTTTATATTATTGCAATGTAGCAAAGCAGCAAAGCAGCTGTAAAGGCAATCATATTTTGATTAAAAATAATATTATTCCATATTTATAATGAACAGAAAAAATATTTCAATTCTATGGTGCTGAAAAATAAATTAAGTGAAATTTTTCAGGTACACTTTTTTAGTCTTTAGAATAAAAATTTTGATAGGAGTAATTCACAATTGAACACTTAAACAAAATTCTAAAATTAAATATATGGGTTCAGGATCTATCAATAATTTATTGGAATAATGATATTCATGCTGATTGGTAGATCTTATATGATGTTTCTATTCAATTTCTAAGTGTATGAAAAACAAACCCTTTGATATTTTATTTAAACAGAAGAATTTATAAATCTTCTTGAAATTGGCCTTATCACAAAGCAATACTGGAATGAGCTCTTAATCTTCCATATGGAAAGAACTCATGTCATAATAATATATGATCAACTTAAAATTAGTTTTAATATGATATTTTATCAAAACAATTCTTAATTTGTACTTATTTTCACAAATTCAAAGTATTTAATAAAAATATAATTATTTTTATATTTAAAAATACATAATAAAAATATAATTATTTTTATATTTAAAAATACATAATAAAAATATAATTATTTTTATATTTAAAAATACATAATAAAAATTATAAAAAAGTATTAATTTTTTCATGGCTTAAATGAGCTTGAACCACCCTTTGAAATAGGATTGCATTGAGAGCTCATTTTAATTTTCACCAAAAACATGATAAATATTCTTTTGAAAACATATATAGTCATTGCAATGAATAAAACTAGTAAAAAAAAGGACTTGGAAATTTTTTTCCGTTGCTAAATAGATTATCGTAAATATATTGAGGCAGATATAATATTAAAGTTTCTTAAATTTGCAGTTATTACAGTCAATTATCCAGTTATATATAGTAATCAAAAAAACCGGAAATGAAGATAAATGGTTATATATGTAGATGGATTTTTTCTTCAAACTTTACTTGAATTATTTAATTTAATTCAAAGATATTTTTATCCAACAAAAGTATTTTACTATTAAATTTAAAAATAAATAAAATAAACTCATAAAATACATAAGTTAAATTGTTTAAAATTTCTTTAAATTTTTTGTTTTATTTTTCAACTTTTTGCTACAATTTTCCTATTATATTATTTATTTATATCATGTAGACTTATATCAGGCTGGGGTCAAGTACAGAGTTGTGAGCTAGCTTGAATGGTCAGTTGTCTAGAATATTTTAATGGTCCTATATGAATACTGTATTACAAATCCAATAAGTATTAAAATATAACTCAATATAAGGGTCTCAGTAATTTTAATCTCACTAATTATAAATGGGTTACAATCTAATAGGTGGTAGAAAAATAGATGTAATAAGTCAGATACTATTAAAAGACTTTATAAGTGCTATTGATATGTATTGTAATTTTATTGGTTATATATTTGTTTTTAATGATAAAGAATGCAGAAAACAAGAACAAAACCCTTTCCTATTATACACAATAACTTCCCCAATGAACCCCTTGATTTACCAGCTCTATACATGATTAATGACGCCTCATTCCAACTAATAAACATTTTCAGAAACAAAAAGAGTGACTAATAACATAATTTGAATGATATCACCCACCAAAATCCTGCAGTAATAGGGATAATCCATCAAAAATAAAGAATAAGCAAAAAAGAGAGTATATGCGTGTAATACACTAAAAATATAAGACTAAAAGAGGAAATTAAGGCTAATTATTACTCCATATTAAGGGGGATTAAATTTAGAAATGATGGGGCTAATCATGAAATTATAATATGTGAAATTCCTATTCAAAAATAACCAAAATTGACTGAGAAACCACTCAAAAACCCAAAAAAGGGTGTGAGATGTGGGATAGCTACATGCAGTCCTTGGAAGGTGCTTTCATGGGTAATTCCTTGACTAATTTAGGCAAGTTTAATCATGGTAGTGAATTAAAGGGCCAAGCTTGAGGTTATTAATTGAATTAGTGCATATAATAAGGGTCAATGCATTTGTGATTGAACTAGGACACTAAATAAGCACCTGTCACCTATTTTAGTGTGTTTCCCCACAGTGGGTGTAGAATGTGGGGTAATTATTATATGAAGAAGCTAAATTTGCTAAAAATGAAGCTATTCACACAGGAAAAATGCAGTCAGTATGTGGCCAGTACTCAGAAGCAATTTCTGGCATAAAAAACCCCAAATTTTAAAAGTGTTATTTTTATGCATTTGAGTAGCCAAATCGATAGCCCTAATTAAGACAAATTGATATGTCAAAGCGCATTTTTAATATTATAAAATTTATAGTGCATATAGTCAACTTTAAGTGATTTAAAGTGCATTTCTTGTTTTTAACATAAAATAATGAAAATAACAGCTTTAAGTCTACTTAAAAGTTATGTAGCCTTATATTTTAGGTCCATGAAATCACCCAAATATATTCCAAGTTAATATTAAGTACATAAGACTTATAAAATGTGGATATATGCGTGAATATAAGGTGTTATAATGGCATATTTAGTATTTTATCATAAATTTACTTATGTATACAATTTGTGTACTCTAATTTATTGCTCCCATGTATAGTCCATGTGTTTAACATAACATATAATTACTTTTTACTCAGTTCTGGGGATATCCAGGCTGACAACTTATCAGAAGCATACTGTCAATTCTTGTGTAAAAAAGCAAAATAGTATTTTGTTACCAATTATTTTATTATATTACTTTCTTAGTCTTAAAGTGCATTGTAAAAAAATTTTTAAATAAAGATGTATAAACTATAGGTTTAAGTTCAAAAATATCAATAAAAGATAATTATTAATCATTTTTCATATTGGCAGAATAGATCTGTAGATTGAGGGGGTGGACTCTGATGTTTGCCCAAAGAATAGAGTACACTCTCCATTTTTTGCTACCTCAATTGAAAACCTTGCAATCTCTCCACACAAATTTTTCTACCTTGTCATTTCTGTTAATTCTATTACCACTCCCACCTTTTTATTGCCCTCCTGATATGTTAACTACACCCTCTAAGCTTCAAAATCTAAGTTTAAGCCCTCCACTCTATTTTTGCTTTTAACACAACTCCACCCCTTTTGCTACTATCCTCATTCCTCACCACTCCTTTCTTGCCTCTCCCTATCCTACCCTACCACTTTCAACCTTACCCTATCAATTTTCGCCTCAACTCCACCCCACTCCTTTTATAACTAATTAAAATTCTTTTACTTTCAACCCCTTTTTTTCACTATTCACCCCATAAATTACCTGCCCACCCCAATCCACCCATTCAATATTTATCTGACCCCTATGGCTTTCCAAATCACCCCCTTTTCATCCTATAGATTAAAAGGGGTTAGAAGGGGAGAAAAAGGAGTGATATCAAGAAAGTTGGGGTGGAATGTGGTCAAGAGGGGAATAAATAGTGTGTTAATGGAAGCTAAATAAGTGAGGAGGGGTGTAATGGAATGATTAGGGGTGGAGAAGGGGGAATAACAGTTTGGGATGGGACAGTTCTTGGTAGACTTAAATAAAATGTAAGAGGGAGAAAATTTTAGATGGGAGAAGAATGAGATTTGAAGTTTTTGTGAGGAAAGTACTTGTAAGGAACATTTTGAATCAATGTAAGAACAAAAAATATATAATATATTTTGAGACTTCAAAATCATAATGGCATGAAACATCCCAAAAAAAACTCAAAAATAATTTTCAATATTTATTATACATAAATTATATTCTCATAAAAATTGGAGTTTTTATTCTTTTGATATAATCAAGATCATGAAAAGGTATATTTTTATTTTAATTGGGCCCATTTCCTGTTTTAACTTATATAAATATGGGATGTAAATCAATCTTACAAATTTTTCTATTGACTAAATTTTATTTTAAATTTTTTTAAAGAGTGTTACAACTTCCACAAATGTTTTGAAAATGGATAAATAAATAATATTATTATTGATATAATGAGAATAGGCGTTTAATTCTCAATTTTTTACTGATAAAAATTTAATGAAATATAGAAATTCAATAAATATTTCTTAATGAATAATTTATTAGAGTATTGGATGTTTTATCTATATATTAAGAGGGTGAATACCCTTTAAATTTTTTGAAATCTCATATAATTCAAAGTATCTTATAGTTTCATTAGATTCAAAAAAAGAATTTTTTTTTCAATTTTTCATTTTCTTATGAAGCCACAATGCTAGATTGATAGTGGGGCTCATTTATTTTTTATCTCTTCAACAAATCCTCTAATTCAAGTATAAATATTTTTTGAACTATTAATCAGCTGTGGTTCAATGAAGGTTCAAATAAGTTTCAAGGTGTTTTCAAAGTAAATTCACTATTTCTTCATGGTTTTTTCATCACTGCCTCAATGTGTGCTCAATTAGATATAAATAATGGTTCAAGGTTGTGGACTTGCTAGCAAGTCCACCCCCCATATTGCATGGTGCTTAATGATAAATGGTTTACAGTTTACAGTTGGAAGAAAAATGGAAATAATATTTCAAAAATTATTCAAAGATTTTTAATAGTAATAATGAAATGCATTGTAACTGTAATGGGTTTATGTCATTTTATGCTAGTATATAAGTATTATTTAATAGTAAATATTAATGTTCAAAATACTTATTAATAAATGATTTAGTGATTAAACCTCAGGGGAAGACTAATAAACTAGTTATTCTCAATTTAAACTCACAATACTTGGATGTTATGTGTGCTAGTGGTGGAAAATAGAATAATAAAATATAGTTATAGCTTACATAAAGATAATATCAATTTATAAAGGCTCTAAAATATATTTATATATGATAATAATTGTGTTATAGTGTTTATTTGTTTGTAGTAAGTAAGTGATATCTAATAACCGTCAAAATCCTCCCTTGCTTATACCAAAATCCACTGGAGTGCACAGACCTTCAATGCAGATGATGTCACTGCTATCCCCGGCAATTACAGCACTGTGAGTGCCCATCACCTCCCCATGGCTTCCACTTCAAGCAGTTTCAACACCCAGACCTCCAGTAAGGACCCTCCATCACAATTAATGACACCACAGACCCATACCATAACCAGAATAGACTGATAAAAACAGATACCATAAAGAAACAGGTAAAATAACTCACCCAAAGAGGTTAAAATGAAACCCAAAGCATATAAAGGAGCCAAATTAACTTTCCAAGCTCCTAATAACATCCCCAAGCATCCACATTAACCAAGTAATCCTATCCCAACTCATTAATCTGTGAAAATCCATCCAAGGAAGCAGATTAAGTTGTCAAAACTGGATATATGTGCCTGAAATAAGTGTATATGCTTGTGTAGGTATTGTGAGTCCACTGGATACGTCTATATGACCTAAAATAAGCATACAAATAAAGGTTATAGACTATTAAGAGGTTACACCCCACTTATAGACCTGAGTATACATAATATAACTACATATTTCACTGAATATGAGGTTTATGTATAGATATAAGCTTATGTATGTCTATAATTACTTAATATCACTTAAGATAAGTATATTATGACTCCATTAACACCTTAATAGTTATTATTAGGCTATGGATAAGATATTTAAACTACTATAAGTCATATAATAGTGTAATAAATATATATATATGTATTATAACCATATATATAAGTATTTTAACCATATATATAAGTATTTTAACCATATTTTTAAGTAATAAGATTAATTTAATTAAGGAAATATTATTTTAAACATAAGAATTACCCAGTCTTTGAGATTCCTAGGCTGAAAGTTTATGCTATAATTGCAATGATAAAGAATCTAGAAAATAAGACCAAAAACTCCCTCCTTTTATACCCAATAATTCCCCAATGTATTCCCCTGGTTTACAAAATCATATACATGGCCCATGACACCTCAATCTAGCTAGTACACATTCCCATCAATCTAAGTTGTAAGCAATAACACAAATAGAATAATATCAAACACCAAAATCATGAAATAATAGGGAAAATCCAATAAAATAACAGAATAAACCCAAAAGAGAGTATATGAGTGTAATTCCTAAAAAAAGACTAAAAAGGGAAAGGATAGCACTAAATATAACACATAATTGAGGGGGATCAACAGTAGAAATTAAATAGCCATTATACTAAAATAATACATGAAATCCCCATCCAAATATGACCAACATTTATTGAGAAACCATTTAGAAACCTAAAATAATATGGGAAATGTATACTAGCTGAATTCAGTCTTTTGGAAGGCCCTTGAATAGGTAAATACTTGACTAAATAGGCAATTTTAGGCGTGGTAGTGAATTATAGGCACCAATATTGAGGTTATTAATGGAATAAGTGCATATAATGAGTTCAATGCACCAATAATGAAATTAGAATGGTGAATAAGAACCTGATGCTGTAGAAAGACTCTTACAGTTGCCCTGCTGTAAGCAGAATCTAAGGGAGTTGGATAAACCTAAGAGAACCCTGTCCCTTAAGTAAAATAAAAGTTCTAAATTAACTAAGCTAAAGCATCTACCTGAGATTAAAAGAAAAGTTGAACAGCTGAAAGGAACAGTTTAGAAATGTTGAATTTGTGTTCTTCAAGGTTAGATGAAGAAATTCAACAGTAAATTTTTACTAGAAAAATTATCTAAATGATAGACTTAAATGTTTTTATGAAGCTTTTATTTAAGTGAGCAGATGTCAAAATTGAGTCCCAGATGTTGAGACCTTTACAATGATACCCTATAAGTGTATGTTTAAGAGTTGTTGAGTAATATTTATGAAGTGTTATATAAAAGTGTTATTTTATAAGGGTTTTACAAAATATATAATGTTATGTAAAATAAAGTGGCTGTTGTTAATATGTGTTGTTATTAAGACCTAGGAAGGCAGACTGCTACTAGTGCTAATGCTAGCCTTAACAGGACTGAATTTTCTGGGTACAGCTGTGAGACAAAATAGACTGACTATTTTGGGACTACCAACAGTGAGGGAAGGCAAGACTTACTATTCTACTTTTAGAAGTGAGAAAAGAGAGTAATTAGGTTACTACAAAAGTTTTCCAATGAGGAGCACTCCACAGCACTTGCCCCCTATAACCTCCTTATGCAATACCCACTCCTCTTCCTCTTTACAATGCATAGTGCCCATAGCTCTCCTCCTCCACACCTTGCAACCAAATCCTAACATTACCCCCTCTTTTACCCCTCCTTCCCCCTGCCCTCCTTCTCAAACTCCTAAAATTTTCCCTTTGCATTCATCAAATTCTCCACCAGTCCACAAGGCCTATCTCCAACCCCATAGCCTTTCCAATGCACCAAGTACTGAACCTTTCCCCTGTACATCCTCTTAGTAACAATCTTTTCCACCTCAAATTCCTCTTCATTTTCCACCTGTATTGCCACTGGTGGCTCTTGTGGGTGTCCTGGAGTTGTATCTTCTTTTTCTTCTGTGAGAAATGAAATGTTGAAAACTGGGTGTACTTGCATCATTGAGATTGGTAACTCCAGTTCATAAGCAGAGTCAGATACCTTCAGCTTGACTTTAGACTTTCCCATTCTCTTGTGATCTAATTTAGTGCTGGGGCCCAATGTAGAAAAGAAATGTGAGATTATTCAAAGCTTTTCACCTACTTGTAGTGTGGAATGTTGGGTCTTTCCTTGATCATGATAAAGTTTCATCTCTTTCTAGGGTAACTTAAGCGCTTCCTCCATTTATTGATGTATACTCAGTATTTTCTGAATCCGCTCTTTGGCTTCTAGGACTTGTAACATGGATGGGGTACTAATTGAGAATGTTGGGTGATATCCATAGTTAGCATAGAATGGGGACATTCCTGTTTCAGCATGTTTCCAGCTATTGTACAATAATTCAGCAAGTGGTAATAGCTGTACCCAATCATCTTGCTAATAGTAAATAAAGTGGTGTAGGTATTTTTTAATTTCCTTGCTCACTATCTTGGATTTTCCAAAAGTTTGTAGATGACATACTGTTGAAAATGTAGACTTAATGTTAAGTTTCTCATAAATTTCTTTCAACAACTTAGAGTTAAAAGTACTTCCCCTATCTGATATTATAATTTCAGGTAATCCATGTAATTTACAAACATTTGCCACAATTAAGTCTGAAATACCCTCTGATGTGACTTTTGTAGTGGTTGGGACAAAGTGCACCATCCTGTTGTAATGGTCAACTAATGTGAGGATCACATTATTTCCTTGTTACTTGGGTAACTCCACTATAAGATTGTAGGAGAGCTCCTTCCATGGCTGCTTAGAAATTTTCAGTGGGGTCAATGGTGTAGTGGTTTGACTGACATTGTTTCTCTGGCAAGAGTCACATGCCACTACATAGCGCTAGATGTATTCCTTCATAGAATTCCATTAAAAGTTGCAATTTACCAACTCCACAGTCTTCAGTGGTCCTGGGTTTCCTGCCATTGGGGAATAATGTCTTGATTTGACTACCTGCCTTTTGAGTTCTTCATCATTAGGCACCACTATACTCCTATTCAAATACAGTGTTTCCCCTTCCAGATGATACTCCTTTAATCCTTTTCTTACCAATACCCCCTTTGATAACAGTGGCTTCACCAAGTCCTGCACTCCCTCATCTTTTTTCTGCTCCCTCCTTATCCTTTCCAATAACTCCTCATTGGATAACTCCACCTCATCTAGGATTGCCCCTTCTTTAAGATCCTCCTTCAATAAAGTATTTCAAAAAGTATGTAGCTGGTCCAGTGCTGGGCGCAAGTCAAGAAATTGTGATAGCACATTGGGTTTTCCACTTTTCTTGCCTGGTCTGAAAGTAACAACAAAATTAATGATACTCAGCAGTTCTTCCCAGCGTTCTTTTTGGTGCATCAACTTTTTTGTGGTTAGGAAGGCTTCTAAGGTTTTATGATCTGTATAAATAATAACTTGTAACCAATGAGGCCCTTCTTCCATATAGTGGATCCAGGTGCATACCGTCTCTACTAGTGCCAATAACTCCTTATTTTATATTTCATAGTTTAGCTCAGTGCCTAGCAGTGTTTGTCATAAATATTCTACTGGGTGCAAGACATGTTCAACGTTTTATTGGGATAATGCTGCACCCAGTGAAAAATCTTAACAGTCACATTCTAGAACAAATGGCTTTAAGAAATCAGGGATCACAACAATAGGGGCTGTCACAAATTGTCTTTTCAGATATTCAAATGCATCTTTTTGGCTATTGGTCCAGGTAAATTTGGCTTCTTTTTTTGTGAGGTCATGTAATGGTTGGCAGATGTGGTAGTAATTTTCAATAAAACAGAGGTAAAAATTTATAAAGCCTAAATTTGACTGGAGCTCCTTTACTGACACTGGTTTTGGCCATTCTGTTACTGCCTTTACTTTTTCCTGGTCCATTTGCACCCTATCCATTGAGATAATCATACCTAGGTAGGGGATTTCACTTTCTGAGAAGACACATTTCTCTGGTCTTAACAATACTTGGGCTTGTTCCAAACACTTCTAACAGTCCTTCCCAAGTAGTTCCTCAATTAATCTGGAGTAAATAAAGATGAAATCTAGATACAATGCCACATCTATCCCTATTCTATCTCTGAAGATTCTACTTGTGAAGTGTTTAAAAGTGGCAGGCACATTAAACAGACCAAATGGCATTACCAATAATTCAAAATGACCAATTTTAGTGCAAAATTCCAGTTTATGCTCATCTCCTTCTTTTACACGTATGTTGTGTTAGCCTTTCCTGAGATCTAGGGATGTAAAAATTTCTGCACCCTGAAGAATTTCAATCAAATCGCTAGTCAGTGGAAAGGGTTATCTTTTCTTAAATTTTAATGTATTTAATCTTCTGAAATACATACATGGTCTCAGATACCCATCTTTTCTTCCTGAAAATATCACAGGTGCTGTCCAGGGAGATTTTGATTCTCTGATGAAACCATTCTTTAAATTTTCATCAATCATCTCTTTTAGCACTTTTAATTTCAAAGTTGACAATGGGATTATGTGACTAAATTTAGGAGTGGTTCCAGGTATCAGGTCAATGGAAAAGTTGTACTTTCCGTGGGGTGGTAGAGTTTTGACTCCTCCATCTTTGAACAGTGGTAAGAATTCCCAATAGGCTTCATGAACCATTTATTTGAGGCTTATTGTTAGATTTGAGAATGGTGCCTTATTGGCAATCTTTGCAGATATGTTCCAAGCTTTTGCATCACATTTCAGTTTCTCCTCCTCCTTCAAAACCCCCTCCAAGCCCTGAAACTTAGCATAAAGAGAAAGTGTCAGTTCTTGCGGAAAGTCTACTGATGATAATAAAACACCAGGAGACTCACTGGGAAGGGCCTCTGACCCCTGAAGGGGCCAGGGTATAAATTCTTTTTATTCCCCATTTACCCTTTAATCTTCTATCTTCCCCCATCCTTTTTGTTTCTACTCCTTTCCTTTGTGCACTTAATTTTTATTCTGTTCCTCTTTGGCTCTCCCCTTTGGTGACCCATCCCCAGTCTGCTGCTTAGAATCAAAAGGAAGTATCAGTTTTGGAGGCAAGTCTAATGATGATAAAAAAACATCATGAGACTCACTGGGATAGGCCCCTGGCCCTTTAAGGGGCCAGGGCGCCAATACTTTAGTGCCAGGAATCCATTTCCTTCCCATCTGAAATATCTTTTCCCTCCAATCAATTTTCAGGTCTTATTTGTACAGCCAAGTAATACCCAGTACCATGTCATACTGGTCCTTCAGGTTTGTCACATATGCCTTGCACTGAGACTCCCTTCTATAACACAAGAACCTGCAAAAACGTTTCTCTCTTACTTCTCCTCCCCCACCTGGGGATCTGTCAAACTTAATTTGATGCCTAGGGTGGTCCAACTTTTATTTTTTATTTTTATTTTGATGTTAGAACTTGTTAGAAATAAAATATTCTGTGACACCACAGTTAAGCAGGGCCTTTAAATTTGTTGTGAAATCAAGGGTCATTAAAAGAAAGTTCAGTATAATACAATTATCATTCACTTCAAGTGGCTTACATGCTGATAATTCTTCTACTAAAAACTCCTTATCTTTTCCCTCTAATCTGTTCAAGGAGGGCACAAACTTCACTCAAAAGCGCTATCCTTTACCTGCACCTTTCCCCCTCTATTCTCCACCTCACTAACCCTTAATTTCCCCCTACACTCCCTTGATAAATGACCATTGCCCCCACATTGGAGGCACAGCCCTCTGCTCATGTGTCTCTGGTACTCCTCATTTGATAACCTTTTCCTCCCACTAGTGCCACATGCATTTTCTGCATCAATATCCATGGTTTTTGGGTCCCTTGTACTAGCCCCACTCAATGAGACATAGCTGCGCCATGGAAAAGCACCACTCTAACCATCCATTCATTGATGCGTGAACTCGTTGTCAACTTGGATGGCAAGTTCCATGAGTGTTTGGAGGATGGTTGGACAAGGGTGACTGATTGGGGAATTTCTTATTTTTTTAATAGCTTATTCCTAAATTAAAACATGAGCTCTCTTCTCCCCATGTTTTGATGTATCTGGCATGGCCCCAGAGTTCAGACACATACTCAGCAACCGGTTTTATTTGTTGCAACTGATTGAGTCCATGCTCCAAGGTTGTGGACACATCTGGGTTGCCAAAGACTAATTCAAAAGCCACCATGAACTGATGGAAGGTTGTTGCCACACAATAGTTTTCAAGGAGCTCCTTGGTGTACGGCCTTTCCCAGAATTCTGCCTCATCTGTGAGATATAATATTTTAAACCCAATTTTTGCTTGCTTGGCTGAGAACTGATGTCCATTGAGCAGGACATAGAGGTTTTCCTGAGACACATACTGATCTTCCTGGGGACCTTGTTTTCCATAAAATATGGCTGGGATTATTATATCTTTGGGCCTTTAACATGTGGCACTGGTGTTGTAGGTGGTGCCTGTGCCTGGAATTCAGTGGCTTCCAGCTCTGCTTCAGTGGGGCCACAATATGAGGGCCTTTCCTCCACTAAATGTTCCATGAGTCTGGATTTTTTTTCCTGAAAGAATGCCATTTGTTCTTTCATTTCAGCAAGGCTTTCTGCATCATGTTACCTGAGGGATTCATTGTTCTTTAGTAGTGTACCAATTAAGATCAGACAAAATTTTAAGACCTAGTAAGGCAGACTACTACTAGCTCTAATTCTAGCCTTAACAGGACTGACTATGCTGGGTACAGTTGTGAGACAAACTAGAATGACTATGTTGGGACTACCAACAGTGAGGGAAGGCAGGACTGTCTATTCTACTTGTAGCAGTAAGACAAGAGAGTACTTAGGTTAATATATAAGTTTTCCAATGAGGAGCTCTCCATAGCACTTGCCCCATATAACCCCCTTATGCGATACCCACTCCTCTGCCTCTTTACAATGCATAGCACCCATAGTGCTCCTTCTCCCCATCATGCAGCCAAATCCTAAAAGTTGTTCTGATCAATTATTGTTAGATTGGCTCCCTAGATGTCCCTTTAAATTTTGAGTCTACAGGCTTTATTTTCATAGTTAAGTCACATGCCCTACTTTCCCCATCCAGAGCATCCTGAAGCTCATCTGGAGTATCCAGGGGTTTGTATGGAGCTTTTACATAATTATAGACTTAATTAGAACCTTAAAGCCTAAATAAAAATCTACAAAAATTAAAGATGATAGAGCTACCTCTCCTCTACATTTCCAAATTACTTTTTTAGTCCATGCAGCCCTATTCATCAAATTAAATATTATCAAAGTTAAGTAAACTGTGAAAAATCAAAAATGATCATAAATTATTTATAAAATTATTAAAAGTTTAAGAAAAATAGTAAAAATTCTCAGGAAATTTTGTAAAGGTTCTTGAGACCCCTTAATTTCATTTCCATATGACTTTTAGCCTATACTTAAATTTTATGGCCATTAAATAATTGTTTCATCTTGACTTGTATAATTGACCCATTTATGCAATAAAAACATCCATTCTTTTAAAATATAAATTATATAAGATTAGATTGGCCTTTCTAATATTGAAAATAAGCATCATAAATCTATCTAAAAATATTTCTGAGTGCCATACTAAACTTTAGACTACCACACATCTTATTTTAGCTTTTTTTGCCATAGTGGGCATACAATGTGGGGTATTTATAGTGTGAAAGTTCTAACTTTGCTAAAAATGAAGCTATTCACATGGTGAAAATGCAGGCAGTATTTTGCCAGTACACAGAAGTCATTTTGGGTATAAAAAACATCAAATCTAAAAAGGGTTATTTTTATGCATTTTAGTAGCCAAATGAATTTTTCTAATTAAGACAACTTGATCTGTCAAGGCGCATTTTCAATATTATTAAATTTATAGCCCATATATTTAACTTTTAAGTGTTTTAAAGTGCATTTCTTATTTTTCCCATAAAAAATGAAAACAACAGCTTTAAGTATACTTAAAAATTATTTAGCCTTATGCATAAGGCTCTTAAGATTACCCTAACATGTTCCAACTTAATATTAAGTACATAAAATTTATAAAATGTGAATATATGCATGTATGTAAGGTATTATAATGGCATATATTGTATTTAATCATTAATTTTACTTGTGCATACATCTTGTATACTTTTTTTTATTGCTCCCATATGTAGTACATGTGATTAACATAATTTATTAAAAAAATTTACTCATTCCTTAAAATATCCAAGCTGACACTTTTACACTACTTACTGACAGACTGACTGACTGGCTAGGTGCACATTCCAAGTCTCCATGACTAAAATATGTTAAGAAACCACAAGAAAAAAAGTGATCTCTAAAGATATATAAGTAATCATATTCACTTCTTCTTATTTTTTTTATTTGTGTGTGTGTGTGTGTCAAGTGATTGATTAAGAACATTGAATGACATGGATATATCACCACAAAAAAACACCTGGAACCTGTTAATAGGTGCCAATTCTTCAATCCATTTTTGACACAAGAATAACTCATATTTGATGGCACACAAGCTAGCATGCTCAGTGTTCAGTGCACGTTCCTACCAGAAGAATTGCAGCTGAGCTAGAACTGAATCAAATTAAAGATAGGTATTGGCACCTGTAATCAGGTGCCCAAATTTTTTTTCTGGTATATATATATATATTTGTATATATAATTTTTAGAGCAGTTGAGGTTGATGTTTCATGACTTGAAAAGTCCCAAAAAAGAATTTAATTTGATCATCATCATATTTATAATCATCTATCTATCTATATATATATATATATATAACAACAATAACAAGGTAAATTTATCAAAAAGAGACTGCATAGTTGGAGGGTATAGTTGAGGATGTGAAAATTGAATGATGAAATAATCGAGGAACAAAAAATTATATACTTATAATTTATTTATTTTATTGTTATTATTAACATAGAAGCTAGATGTTCTATTTAAGAGAGCATGCCACCCTATTGAGAGGTGTGTATCTCTAACTTACATGCATTTTACATATCATAAGAGTTACATGACTGAAATAATGTATTCTCATACTCCTCATACACTAAAATTTTTACTAAAATTGAACTTTTACACTCCTTATTAATCCTTGCTAATAAAAAATCTCAATTTCCTCACCACTATTCTTCTTACTCACCCACTCACTCACTCACTTAATTCCTTTTCCTCACCACACACTCAACACAAAAAATGAATCTCATTTAAAAACATAACACAACATTCTCAAAGAATTTATTCCTTTTCAAGTAGGAACGAACCTTTTTTTGGGGGGTGGGCACCTCTTTTCCATAGTTTATTTATTTATTTATTTTTTCATTAATCACCACAGAAAATTTCGGGGGGGTATTGCTAGTGATACCCCTTGCTAAACTCCTTTGAGCCACTAATCTATGCCTGAATTATGCACACATCATCACCTTGGAGGAAATTGTTTTGCCTTACATTTAGTCAGATATTTTTCACAAATTGAGCTGAAGATAAACCTACATTGATCACCGTTTGATATTTCAAAATCCTAATTTGATCATGAGTTGAGCTCCCTTTGAGCTCACTGTAATCTAAAATATGCTTTTGCATATCCAATATGTCAAATATTCACTTTCAAAAAGATTCGTAATGAATTTCACATGGAATATCAGAACCAAAACCAGTAATTTTGAGTCAATGGCTCCTCAACATGATTAATCTACAATAAAATACCATCAAAACTTAATCTGATTACTGAAAACTTTTGGTAAAATGACTAATATAATATTCCATTTCTCAATTTCAAATTCAATATATAAATCCTCGTTTCAAACGTGAATTTTGTAGATTCCTTGCCTTGCTATATTATGAGAAATATTTGAGGTATTGTACACCTTTGTAAATATGGTTTTGTGCTGCTAGAAATTATTTCTGTTTGAAGTCAACTTTATTGAAGCTTGATTCCAGAATGATACATATTTTATAACTATTTTGAGATAAAAGTCACTAATAATGAAGTTAGCCTTTTATCTGTCCTTTATTAAACCTCACTTAATCCTACTTAAATCCAAATTGACCCACAAAAACCTTATTCAAGATATTTTTTAGCCCGGGTTTATTCAAGATTGGAGCAAAATATTATTTTACATATCCAATATGCCTATTGATTAAATTTCTTCAAGCTTACTTAAAATTCACATTAACCTTAACTTTCACTGGAAATATCAAACACAAATCTTGAAAATATAGTATATAAAATCAAAATAAATCTAAAATAGTATGCTTAAAACCAAATTTTTTTTCTGGATTTATTGAAACAAAAAATTGTTAATTTGTGAAAATAGAAAAAATACTATCCATCCTGAATTTAGAATTTATTTTTAAAATTTAATGCCCCCTCACTTTCAAGTTTATCATGTATTTCGAAAATTATATTTTTAATAATTTAGTGAATAGTACACCTGAGATATAAACCTTTGGGATATCAAAAACTAAAACATCAGCAAATTGAAATGTTTTTTATTGATATGAATAGAAATAATGATTGAAAAACACCATTAGAGAAAGTTTGATTTTGAATAATAGGCATAATTTCTCATGTAAATTTCAATAAAAATACTTATTATTCTTGCGTACGTTGTAGTGGATACATTTAAGCTCAAAAAGAATTAAAATTGGCAAAATAAGACTTCTATAATTCATATTCAAAAATGAAATCACCCTTCATTATCAACCTGTAAACTATTTTAAATTAAATAATTTCAAAGTCAGTATATACTGATGTTATTTTTGTTTCTAAAAAAATTTATTATATAGATTAATAGTCATAAACAGTTGACATAGATGTTAATTTTATATAAGCAATCATTAATGCATAAAATGATAAAACTATCTTCTATGTAAAAAGTGATGTAGGAAAAAAATAATATTATATTTTTGATGCACTATCAATAAAATTGAAGATAGAGCATATCAAAAGTTCAAACTTAATTTCAGTTTTGATATCATCATTTTATTTTATTTTCCTTGAGTAGAAAACAGATTCTAAATCTCTATATAATATTAAATCCCATTAGTTTGTAGATTTCAACATTTGAAACTATGAAATAAATATTTATGAAAGAATTTTACAATATCTGCCCTTCTAAAAACTCATAAATCCAACTTCAAATCTTCTAACCTTCACAAGTAACCACAATGCATTCTAAAAATACTCTATATTTAAATAATTAAAGGTAAATAAAATTATTTTTTTATTTCTTATTTCAATTTTTGATAAACAATATATATATATAATTGATTAAAAATCCTAAGAGGGAACTTAATAGTGGTTTTGGCATTAGATATATAGAATCAACTTTCAAAAAATTTGTTTGGAATAAATCACAAAGACAAAAAGGATATATATTGATGAAAGAATACTGATTTAGGTTCTCTTAGAATTTTATTAGCCATTTTTATGGAATATCAATCCATGTTTATTATTCTTTATGATATTATCATAGAATTTTTCCTTTTTTAATATAATGATTTTCTATTGTGTGGTATGTAGGTTAAGATAAGTTTGAAAGATTTATTGAAGATATATATACCAGAGACAGTATAATCTGTAGATTTATAACTATAACTTACTTTTCTGATGTTTTACATCATAAGTAAATAACTATAGTCCCTGGAAATAAGTCCTTGTGAATTTCAAAATTTTTGTTATTCTTAAAATCATTACTCAAATAAACTGAAAATTTCTTCAATCATTTATTGAAAGAAGGAGTTTAAAAATCTTATTTTGTAGTTATAAAAGTTTGAGTTATTTTTCATTTTCAAATATAATGAACACTTGTTAATTTTAACTTAAAAACTAGTGATTATAGCAAAGTAATACTGGAACAATCAGATAAAAAGGGTGGAATAAAGTCATAGCACAACAGGAAATGATACAAAATCGTTGATTTTTGGCTCACAAAAATCAACATATTTTTGACATATTTTGCCACCTTTAGATAATGTTTAGTGAATTTTAACATTATTATAACAAACAAGCTTAACAATGTTTTTGATTTTTTTAACAAAAATAAATATTAGGGGGTGTCAGTTCTGGCAAATCCGCACTAACAAATCGGCACTTAAATTTGACCAAATCCACACTTAAATAAGTGCGGATTTCCAAAACACACTAGCCCCAATACTGGTGGATTTCAAAATGAAATAAGTCACTTATTTCACTCAAATCCGCACTTTCTCAACCAAAAGTGCTGATTTCACCATCAAGTCCCATTTCACTGATTTGTCAGCATCATCCCATTCATACGCAGCACTCCACAGCATAACACTTCATAACTCAAAACATCGTACATCACTTACATCTTCATATCATATCATATAAGAGTTATGCCTTCCTCACTTTCAAATTGTGATAAATTACATAAAGCAATGACTTTCATGGCTCTTGAACTGCTCTTGGACTCTGATTGCAATTCTGATTCTGATCTAGAAGAAGATTTTGTCTTTTTATCAAAAATGGCCACGAAACGTTACCTTCTTCCCAGAAAGCCTCAAGTACTTCATACCCCCAAGTACACTATCCAAACACTTCTTAAACTATCTACACCCAGTTTTAGAGAGCTGTTCAGGACTTCTCAGGAATTTTTCCTTAAATTGCTTGAGCTTATTCAGGATCATCCCATATTTCACAATAATTCTCAAAAAGAACAACAACATCCTTCAATTCAATTGGCCATCACACTATGTCATTTGGGTTCAAATGGTAATGGAGCCGCTTTGAAACGTTTAGAAAATGTCTTTGATTTAGGGTATGGTTCAGTAAACACTTATACCAAACAATGTATCACTGCCATCAACTCCTTGTAATCTCAACTTCTCACCTGGCCAACAAAAGAAGAGCGACTTGAATCATCTCAGGTTATGCAAGCAGAGGGCTTCCCAGGATGTATTGGTTTTGTTGATGGTACTGCTATTCCTTTGAGCCAGAAACCTGCTCAAGATGGAAACAATTACTTTCACATTCTTGTCAAAAATTTTCACCAAAATATTTACAAGTCAAAAAAATTCTATATCTGTTTTGAAAAATTGGCAATACTCACCCCTGCATTTTATTGAAGCAAGGGGTGGATATCACCAAAATTTTTCTAAGTCATCAATTTCACATGTCAGATTTGAAAATTTGGCAATACCCCCCCCCCTGCATTTTATTGAAGTAAGTGGTGGAAGTCATCTAAATTTAATATAATTACGTAAATTATTAAATAAATATCTAATATATATCAATTTCCCTAGTTTAAAGTAATGACAATCCCTTAAGCCAAAATGCAGATCAAATCTAGAAACAAAAGTTTGGGACTTTCCACAAGTATAGGCTAGAGGAACCCCATGAAACAAATAAATGTTATCATGATTACCATTAATACAACACAAGGTCGTGGGCCCATTACTTTAGTTGAGGAAATTGATACATAAAAAATATTTATTAAAAATTTACGAAAAAATATAAAATTTTCGATGACAACTCTAATCCCCATACTTTTTGGATCTAAATAAAGTTTTTTTAAATAGATTAACTTTACCTTCTTTCATTACCTTATTGATTCTTTGAATCAACTTATGACTGATTTGAAATGAGCAACCAAAATATGTTAAATGTTGACAGGATTCCAAACCAGGAAGAGCTTTGGTCGTTTGATGATTATCCTTAGAAGAATTCCAAATAGTTTCGATGATACCATTTCCCAAACCAAAATCAATGATGCACCGGTGGTCTGGAAAATTTAAACCATGTCATTTGATTTTAGCTGGAGATGGTATTGATTGGCCAGTAATTGGTTTGATGTATGAGAATATACCAAAAGTAAGAAAATTGGTGTCCTTGGTATCAGTGTGAATTTTATTGTGAAATCCAGAATGAGTGATAATAACATTAGAAAATAAAAGATATTCGTGGCTGATATCTTCCCATTCGGAGTCACACCAATTCGGTATTCCAACTTTGGTTGCAAGTTCATGATTTTTTTCAAATGCTTTATTACAGTGCTTTTTGAGTCGAAGAGCAAGAAAAGAGTTAAAGGAAGGTAGAGTGTCCCATAAGCAAAAATCTTCATCTTTTTGAGCTTTAGTGATATTCTTGAGCAACAAATACATGCCTATATAATTGAAATGCCTAGATAATAATCATATAAGAGTTTCAGAATCCTTATCCTCTAAGTATGCAATATAAAAATGTGAAATAAGACAAGTGAAATTCGGAAAAAAGACTCAACTTCAAAGGTCAAAATCTCAGCAACCACTGAACCTAATTCAAACCTGTTTGAGGGAAATGAAAGATATGCTTTAGTAGAATCTTCAGTTAAAGGAAATGTGATTTAAATAAACCTAACCCTAATTTTTTACATAAAAAAATGAAATAAAAATTTAAATTGGGAAAAAAAAGGCTCAACTTTAACATTCAATATCTCAGCAACCACTGAATCAAATTCAAATCTGTTTGTGGGAAATGAAAGGTAGCCTTCAGGAGAATCTTCAGTAAAAATAACATTAGATTTGAATAAACATAACCCTAATTCCGAGTCTGATTTTCAAAATTTTACAAAAACTTGAAAAGTGGTAATGAAGATGAGATCAAAAGGAGTTTTATAAGTTCACTGTTATCCAGATAAGAGTCATACATATATTTAAGTATGAACTTTTCATAAATGGAATGAGATATCATATAGGCATGAAAAAAAGGAGATGAAACTTACCTTGATTGAAAAGTAGGAAAAATAGAGTGAGAAAGATTGATGTTAGAATTGTGGGGAAATTGAATATGGAGTAAGTGAAATGCATAAAGAATGTGCAATGTATGTGTTTCAATGAAATGGAGCCAAAAAAAAGTGAAATAAGGGAAAGGGGGGATAATGACCATGCCAAGGAGGGATGAAGAGTAGGGTGATGGAGCTAAAAAAGAAAGTAAAGAGGGAGAGAAAAAAAAGGTTAATTATACCATTGAAATCCAAAATAACCACTTACAAAAAAAATTTAGATAATAAAAAAAAATAAACAGAAAAAAACAAAAAAAATTATAATTAGTAATCAAAAAATCAAAAAAAAAGAATAAAGTGACTTACCTGGAGAGATGAGATGACAAAATGAATGAAACCAAATTGTTTGAGGGATGTTGGAGGAGAATAGGAAAAGGATATGAGGGATGAATGAAAAAAAAAATCACTGACAAAATATGCGATTTGAGAAAATATGCGATTTCATGTTGAGCTGGTGAAAGAAAACCAATGAGCCATCCAAAAAAAAAAAAATTCACCGTAAATTCCAAAAAAAATGAATATGCAACAAACCAAAATACCAACCCAAGTGAATGAAGTACACAAAGAGGACATTTGGAGAGTACAAAATGGTATGGGAAAGAAAGGGATGATGTGGCCAACATGTGGTTTTGAAAAAAAAATCACGAAAAAAGTGCTGATTTGAGGTCAGAACTGACACCCATAGAAAAAAGATTAAGAAGTAGAAGAAATAAGTAAAAAAGAATGTAAACATGCCTGGTCAAAATATTGAAAATGTCAGGAAGGGGTGTGTGCCGAGGATTGATGGGTAGGTAGCGAGGAAGGTCAGTGTGTCACATGTGACAGGGATGGGGTAAGAAAGGAAGGGATGTTTTGTGGCCAAAATGTGGTTGTGAAAAAAAAAGGGAAAAAAGTGCTGATTTGAGGTCATAACTGACACCCTTTTTTGAAATAAGTGACTTTTTTGCAAAATTTAAGTGCTGATTTGGTTTGAAATCCGCACTTAAGTTAAGTGCGGATTTGCCAGAACTGACACCCCCTATTGTTAGATCATTTTTTTAAATAATATGACTTATTTTTATGCTTTATCTACAATAGTTTGTAGTTTTGTTCTCAGAAATCACATATTTTGATATTCTATTTTTGAAGTTTTTAAAAGAGTTCATTGCATTAAAGTTTTGTATCAATTTTACATTAAAACATCATATTTTAAATCTAAAGATTTAGTTTTGTAATAATATATATTTTTATGTTAATTGACTCATTATTTTTGGATTGATAAATTATGTTAAAATTGGGATTGCTTATTTCTAGTGAGTGTACATCATAGTTGGTTTTCAAATCAAAGATTAATAAATGTTGAAATTTTGTAAAATTCTAAATAACTTTTAAACCTTTTTGATTTAAATAATTTTTAATTTTAAGTAATCATTCTATAAGTAGAACACAATTAAAATCAGATAACGGTACATTGCTTTAAATTCCTAATACTAAAATTCTATTCTACTTAAAACAATGTAAACTAAATCTTGGTATCTCATATAAGAAACTCACAATTTTCAAAAATCATATTTCCAGCTTTTTAAGCATGATACACATTAAAATATATTTTTAGAATAATTTCCTAACTAGTTTCAAATACAAGAAAACAATGACCTCAATTAATTTTAATATTTAAACCATTCTGATGAATGAATTTCACAATCCTCTAAGTAACATATGGTTACCATTTATACACGTATGCATGATTGCTCCTTTTGTTAAATTTTAGCTGAATCTAAAAAGAAAATCTTATGTTGAATATCAGCTATAGACAAACTTCTTATATTAGAAGCTAATATTTCATATGAGAAATTTATTGTTGAGTTTGTGAAACATTAATAAGTGTCAGGAATTATAATTGAGCCATTTATTCAAGTAAATAAAAAAGGATGACCTTCTAAATATTTCATATATATATATATATATATAATAAAAATTAATTATATAGTAGCATTTAACCATGGTTTTATACTAATGTCATATAAAAAAAGGGATTGAACTAAAAATTTCAGTACAGAAAATAAAAATAAGATAAGTTAATTTTCTTGTTTATATTTTCATATTTTTGAAAAGGCTTACTTAAGAGAGAAAATTATTTGGTTTTAGAGTACAAGAATTTCTAGATAAAAATCTTCACAATATAGTTTGACCCTCTCAAAAAGAAAATTCTAAAAATTTTACTATCACATTTTATATATTTGTTAAGTAATAGAAAATGGAGTAGTGTCTTTGAAAATGAAGCTTTAGAAAATAAAATAAATGATTTAACTTAATATTAAAATTTTTGAAACAATAAGTCATGTATTAAAAGAAAATTATATATCTTACAATCAAGATAGCAGTATTAATTAAGCAACTCTAACCACTTTGGAAAGAAAACAAGAAAAAAATAATTAGTAAAATGCATAAGTTATCTTTTCAAATTTAAGGATACTTTATAGCTCTACCTGTAAACTAGCCTTAAAGCAGTTTTATATATAACATGTGGAAATTCATACATAGTACCCTTGCATCATGAGAGCAGAATAAAAATTATGTAGTCTTATTTTATTAATTTTTAATAGTATTTTTATTTTTGGCTTTTTCATTAGTATAACTATATATTTTTTAACTTTTTTGTTTTTCAGAACATAAGTTCAAAGCTGCCCATTACTACTTCAAGTTGAAGCTCCATATGATGTAATAAATGAATTATATATTATAATGAATTTTTCTAGAGACTTTTCAAAAATGGTGATTAAGAATACTTATTATAATTTTTTTTAATTTTTATTATTATTCTATCTTTTGTAAGGAGATGGCCATATCTCAATTTAATTAGTTTTTCCTCAGAAAAATTTATTTTTGATCTAAATAAAATTGCATCACTATAAACTAGATGTTATTATAAAATTTTACCAATTTTTTTATCTGTGCATAGCTGAAATTATGTATAAATTAAAGTGTTTCAACATAGTATTACTATTATCCCACCATTAATTTTACATTTAGATTTCATTATAATTGTAAAAGAAGTTTTTCAATAATATTAATAATACCTTAATATTTAATAATTTAGTTACTTAGTAGATTTTTTTTTCCTTTTTTTTATATGAGGCTTATTATATAACCACCACTCTTAAATTTTTTTCATTTTGAAGTCTGATAATTTAAATTTTCAATTAACTACCCAAATTATATCAAAAACATTCAAAATTATATTTTATTAATGTACTCCTTTTGATGAACTTATCATTTCTTATAGGTTATTCTTCAACTATTTATTGTAATTAATTACCTACTCATTTATGGTCTGTTATTGTTGTTAATTACATCCAGACAGAATAAGGATACTCTCATATAATATTTGAGTTTTAAATCAAAAACTAAATACTGGTGGCTGGTATTAAATATGAAGTTGTTATAACTAAGTTGACCAATAATTAATGATTAAATGGCATTGTATATTACAAATTTCATTGAATGTATATAAAAATAACTCTCAAGAAAAATATATAAGATATACATATAACCATTGAATATCAAAAATGAATTACTTATCAACATTGTCTTTTTTTAATGATTTTCAAATTTACTTAACGAGACATTAATATTATCACTTCAAATTTTATATCAAATATAAAAATATTATTATTTCAATTTTAATTATTTTACAAAAAATTTGAGTTACAAAGTAATTTAATTCAGTATTTAATGAATGTTTTTGAAAAATATTTACAAAAATAGTAATAACCCCTCACAAAAAAAAATATAATTTTTTTCCTTAAAATTTGCACAGTATTTCTAGCCTTAAAATATTGGTATTTCTCTAAAAAAAATATTTTTTATATAAATTTAAGCTTTTTTTCATTATTTATTTACAAAATGTCAAATTTATAATTTATTTTACCTTACTAAAAAATTTAGTTGAAAATTTAATTTTGGATTTCCAAAAAATTAACTTAAAAGTCAAAAATTAAAAAACAAAATTATAAATATAATTATGAGAAAGGGGTAAATTAAATTTATGATATTGATATAAAAAAGTTTCATATATTTTATGGTGTTTGAAATTTAAATTTAATGTATTACAAAAAGTATTATTAAATAACCAAGCCAAGTGAAATTGGCTTGGGTTTTTGGTATCACTAGCACTTATTTTTTCTCTTATATTCACATTTTAATTTTTTTTTTTTGGTTTTTTTCTACATTTCTCATTTTTTTTGTGATTTTTAATGTTTTTATGACCAAAGATTGTTTCAAACAACTTTGGTCTAACTTGTCTCTCACTTCCCCACCAGATTCCACCTGGTGGGGAAAATCCCTTTCATTTTAGAAACCAAAGTCCCTTGCAGGGACTTTGGGCGCTCTGTGTGCATCGCACAGCCAGTTTTTTCTGGCTGTGCAATTCATTGCATGCAGCACATGCAGCTGATTTCAAGTCAGCTGCATGAAATATGGAAGCGAGTGTGCAATGCACGTTGCATACATATTTGGCCACCTCCCAGCCTAGTAAATTGGCTGGGAGGGTGGCAAATATAAAAGCGAGTTACGCTTCCAGCCAGGGAAAACCTGGCTGGAAGTACTAAATTGAAATGTAAGGGACCCAAGACAATTTCAAAGGCTTGGGTCATAAATTAAGGTTTCCAAAAAGCAGCCAGTAGTAATCTGGCTGCAATAAAAAGTAAGTTTTCTAATTAAATTACATAAATAAATAAAAATTTCTTCAAATAAGATATACAACTTTCTGCAGCCAGTTAGAAACGGCCTTCTATTGTTACACATCGAAACAAAATCAAATGTTGCTTTCAGCAACAATGGCCATGTTTTGATATTTTGAGCCAAGTAAAATCAGGAAAAGGTCAAGGCAAAAAAATTGCACAATTAAAAATCTACCAATTTAATATGGTGGGGAGGTTCATATTTTAGAAATAGGTGGTGCACATTATAGTTCCCTTTAAAAAAATTTGAAAATGAAATAATTTTGACGCAATGTAAATTTAAATGTGATGAGTGTATGTTTTTTAGCTACATGAAATACAGTAGCTAGAATTATGTGGCTTCAATTTTTTTAGATGTGAAATTAATCATTCCACAATCCTTCATCTGTACAACATGCAGCCAAGTAAATTCTAGCTGGAATTAGTATATGCATAGGAAAAAAAGATCATGCTGTGTACAGTTCCTTGGCAACATTATTCTTGGAATTTAGATGAAGTTTATCATATGACTGGGAGAGCTGCATTTTTTTGAAAAAGAGATCAGTGAAAATTCATGATATCCACATCTGTTTTCCACCAAATTTATTGTTCCTTTCACTGTCTCACTTAATTTTTTCAAAAGTTATCAATCATATTTTTTCTTTATCCTTTTGAATTATAGGTACTATTTTCTTGACCTTATTGGATTACCAGTAAGCAAATTTTTCTTGCTAATGCATTTCATATCATTTTGGTTTGCTACTCTTTTTTACACTTTTGACAAGTCAATCTAATGATTCTAATTCTCAATTTATTTTTAAGGTATCTTTTACTGTACCCTTTCAAATCACTATTAAAAAATTATTTTTCAGTTAACTTAAAGTTTTTTTATTTGTTTGTCAATTTACTTTTCTTTATTCCTTACCAGAAATGTTCAATTTATTTATCTAACTATTTATTTTTAAAACAGTGATTATAAAGTAAACTTTATAATTAATTTTGATCAATAAGCTACAAATGAAAGAAGATTTTTTAGACACGTAAGTTCATGTTTTGTTTATCATTTTTCTATATTTATTTAATACTATCTCAACAATTATATTATTAATATGAAAAGTAAAACATCATCTTGTACTTGCTGAAAGCATACAGGATAATGTTTTGCTTTTCATAATAATAATTAGATTGTTTTTACTTTACCTTTAATTTATTGATTTTTTAGTTGTTTCAAAGTCTTGTACTTGCTGAAAGCATACAAGACAATTCTACAATTTAAAAATTAATAATTTATTGAATTAAAACTTTCCAAGTCAATATATTGTTCAGAACAAGATTTTTCATTTTATATATGTGGATATGATAATTCTGTAAATTTTTAAATATTACTAGTGTATTGGAGTTATACTTTCATTATATTATTAATATTAAGTGTAGAGCCAAATCTTATACTTGCTGAATGCATACAGGATAAAGTTATACTCTTTATATGTATACTTTAATAAAGTATACCTTTGAAACCCTTTCTTAATATTTGAAATAAAGAAAAAATATATAAATTTACTAATATGTAGATATTCTAATTTTATATTTCTAATATTGAAGATATGATAAAGTTAAAATTATCATTGGCTGATAACTGAAATTCTGTTACTATTTTCTAATTTTTAATTTTTTTTCTATTTTAAATCAAAATTGAATTCTCTCAGGATCAAACCATCAATGAGTAGCAATTTGAAAATAAAATTGCCGGGGAAGAACTCTAACAATAGGTGGGAGAAAGACATTGCTACTGGAATGAAGCTTGTAAACGCTCTTGAAATGGATACAAACAGGAAGAAGCCACATTTCTATGCACAATCTTATGTAAATAATATGACAGATTGCATTAATTATTAAAAAAAATTTCCTGGTTGTAGTATATATAAACCAAAAGGTGTCTTAATACCTAATGTTCTTGTGCAGACTTTTGAAATTCATGAGCTCAAACAAGTAGATGTGTTAGAAGCTATGATGCAATGCATTAAGGATCTTTCTTACTGCAAACATGTAATTAAAAATAATGGTTATCATTGAAGAGCTGGTGGTTTTGGAAAATTTTTTGGGGGTGGCTTTATTTTAGATAGGAAGAAATCTTTATATATTCGTAAGTATCACTTTTTTTAATTTAAATACTGAATTTTTGAATGCCTTTCCTTGCAGATGAATACACTGATGATATTGTACACACGGATGAATATAAAAAAATGAAGAGGATTAAAATGTACTTTGAATATTTTTTTAAAAAAATATCATATGTAAAGTACAATTAGGCAAATAATCTTTGTGCAAACTTGGTATTCCTGGATTTTCAAAAGTTTCTAATGAAGAAGAGGGTGTACCATTTGCTAGTAATTTATCTTGGACTTCTGGAGCAAATGGTAATGGGTTCTCCAATGAGGTTCATCTTGATAAGGATGCAAGTGAGTATACTTTAGGAATATTTTTCCCTAAAGATACAGAAAACAATACCATTCATATGAAGTACAACAAGACTCAACCACAACAAACAGGTGGAGAACTTATGTTTCCTGAAATTTGAAGTAACATCAACTTTGAAGCAACTAATGGAATAACAGTGACATTATGGCCTGCAAATCAACTGAGGCATTTTACCTCAAGATTTCATGAAATTCCTGGTTTCATGAGGATAGGTTCTTCTATTCAAATCAGAACAAGACTTTTTCATGCTATAGAAAAGCTTAATGTTTTTGATATTGATATTTCAGAATACTTGGAAATCAAAGAAGAAAAATATAGGTTTGAATATTTGATTAGTGCGTTGAGAGATTTTTTGAAAAGAGATGACTTAATAGAGGAAGAAATAGAATCAGCAAAGTATTATTTATCTAATGTTAAGACAAATCTAAAAAATTTAGATATTAAAATATTTAAAATTTATATCATATATACACAACTTAATTCAAAATTAAACATGATAAATACTGGGAGTAGCTGTAAAATTTTAAGTTGTGATGATTATAGAATTATCTATTTTTTTATTTGTGAAATAGAATAATTTTTTTTTCATAATATTATAAGAAAATTTGATTTACTTTTGAGGAAATATTTAAGTTGTGAAATCTTTTAATGTCATTTTTATTAAATTGGTAGCAAAGGTTCTAAAATAAAAAAACTATAATAAAGAATTTGAAATATATTAACCATAAAAATATGCTTTTAATGCTACCGAATTAATTGTATAGTATTTTAGGTCAAACAGGCTTATTAATAAAAAAGTTAATAATAAAGAGTTGATAAAAGAATTTTGAATCAATAATAGATTAAATTGTATTTTTTTAAAATACACTCATTTAATTATTCAAGTTGTTCTACTTCTTATTAAAAATTTTATAATCAATGAAAAAATTTGTAAAAATTAATAGATTATTCAATATTAAAGGTAAATTAAAAAAACTAGAGCAGTTATCATATTTTTATATAAACAATAAAATATTTAAGAGTTTAATACAAGTATTTGAAATCATATAAGTAGATTTCAAATTCTTTGTTATTTCTGGACTTACAATAATTTTTTTTAATAATTAATTTAGAAAATCATGTCAAAGGTTTTTTAATAAATTTCAAAGATGGTCACATGTTTGAGGTATTTGAAGGAAAATAACTTGAATTATACAAGATAAATCATATACACAGAACTTTATCTATTTACATGTTGGAATATTAATTTATTGAAAGGCTATGTTTAGAAAAAAAAAGGTGATACTGGCTGAATGGAGCTCCAGTAATTAATAAAATCTGCAGGAATAGCCCAAGCAATTCCTGGAGGACTTGGGGTATCAAATTTTAAAGGAAATGGATCACACTTCCCTATAAAAGGTTTTATTAATGTTAAAATATAGTTATTTAAATTTTTCCAAATTATTTCTTCCATCAAATGATTTTTTTTCATGTAAATTAAGAAACTTAATTTTCTGATATCACCTCCAAACAATCAGCTTCTGAAGCCAATCTATGACCTTGAGAGCTCAGAAATAAACCACAGACACCATTGATAATATAGAATGTGAAAGATTGATATCGGTGGTGGGAGTATTCAGAATTTATTTTGTTTAGTGCAGCCTTTTGTTTCTGTTCCATTATAGTAAGTTGAGTATTTTTGTTTTTCTGACTTGATTGTTGAGCTTCACTAGTCTTTCCACTTGATATTTTTGCAGCACAATATTTTGGTTTAAGAATGATAATTGACATAATTATATCAATGACAATTTTGCTTATTTGAAGAAGAGTTGAGATTGATATATCACAGGTTTGAAGTGCAGTGGGACCAACTTCTAAGCCATCAGGAATTGGCCTCTTCAGATTTGAAAGGTGAGCTAGAAGCTGAAGACCACGTTCAATTGGAAAATCTGAGTTAATTTTTTGATGTGATGGAAGCTGGCTGAATTCATGTGTCATCAGATGAAGTGAAGATGATATAAGAGATACCCATGAAGAACAGCAGTGATCACTTGGGATCATTAATCTCATGAGCATTTGGATAAGATTGGATTCAGGGTGATCTGTTTTCTTTGTTGAGGAAAGAATTTCAGTATTTAAACCATCAGGATCACATAAATCTTGAATTTTTTTGAAATCAATATTATCAAGTACCCATAGCTGTGAGCTATAAATCTCTAAAAAAATATCTGCTACAAAAGGAAAAAAATAAAATAAAAGAAAAAATTTAAGACTAAAAATTATGGTAACTTACATAACTCAGTAATTTTTGAAAGCCAATCTTCTCCACATGTTTTTTCCCAATGAAAAGTTAACATTGGAATATTTAACATTGGTTCTTGGGAAGAAGTACAAGAGCGTAATTTGAGAAGAGTAACAATTTCCAACCACGACCTAAGGAATTTTTCTGTGCTGATTCTACCCTTATAAAATTTATGAATTATACAGAATTCCTCCTGCAAATCAGAGTCTTTTTAGAACTGAGGGTGAATAAGTTAGAGGTTTGTTTGGAATCTTGATTGGAGTTGATTTCAATGGTTGAGAAGCTTTCAAAGAGGTCAAAGTAGGTAATTTAGGAGGTAATGAGTATTGCTTCTAAGAAATTAAGCTATTCTGTGATGAGCTTTTTGCATCATCATCTCTTGAAGAAGATTTTAAAGTTTGCTTGTTTTGATGAGCAAGAATAGCTTCATATTCTGACAGTTCATCATTGCTATTTTCATCGCTCTTTTCATCATCTTCATCAGGGAGAGGGCGTTTATGGATGGAACAATCTACACTAGGTGAGTTTCTTGTACAAAGTATCAAAAGAAAGATAAAAAGTATAATATGTAAGCAATAAAAGAGATATATGATAGAATTTAAAAGATAAAAGAATAACAATAAAAAAAATGAAACAAGAATATACTCATTACTAAAGCCTTTGCTTTTTTTTTGAGATTTATTATTTGATACATCGGAAAAATCATTAGCAGAAGCCGGTTTAATACATCAAACAAAAGTGGAGCCTTAGGATAATTTCTTTTTCTGGAGCGGATAACAGGTGTTTCAATATTTTCCTTAGAAGTTGAAGCATGAGTTGAAGCTGATGGTTCATCTGTCTCATCATCATCCCTAATGACAATGACATCATCAGGAGGAATCACACCCTCCTTGTAAGCTACAAATATATATGAAGAAAAGTAAAATTTTTAATAATCTTATCTACTAATTTAAAAGGAGAAAAAAAAAGTGAAGAACATACATTTTTCAAGTTTTTTCACATATTGGAGTAAGTCGTTACAAGGGTTAGATAAATATGAAGGAGAAGTATTATTGTTAAGGATCTTGACAAGTTCTTCCGTTTTATCTCTAGCCAATTCAATTAAATTGTGATACTGAACTCTTTTTATTTCCAGCCTCTCATTGCTAAGTACAGGAGGGTTAGGTGCCATGCCATGTGGCAGACATGGTGCAAGCTCAAAAGCTTCAAAGAGAGTATCAATCTGAGAGTGGGATAGAAAACATTTGGGCGCTGGTAAATCAATTTTTTGAAAAAAAAGAAGTGAAATATATAAATGAAGAGAGAGGAACATGATACACATACAAAGTGGAGGTGTAGGATTTTGAATACTAGACATATTGATTAATGAATATTAAAAAAAAGTATTGATATCAAAAAATTATGATGTAATATGATGAATAATTATAAGAAACTCTATACTAGAAAATAGAAGTTGATAATTTAATAGGATAAAAAATTGAATAAGATTAAAATTAAAGTGAGGATGAAAGAAACAGAAAACATTAAGAGGGGGATTATATATTATTGGAGCTTTTTTTAACATGTATTATTCATAGTGGGGTAAACTAAGTAACATGCTATATCACAATATATTTATATTGAAGCAAAATTTGATGTAGCTAACAGAAAATACTAGGAGTTCTTTGGGGACTTTTAGTGTGAAAAACAAATAATAACAAATGTATATCCCATTTGCAAATTTCCACAGGTAAATACAAATTTTTTTAAATTAGCATTTACTCCTAAACAATGGAGATACACTTAATTGGTATATTATATGAAAAAAAGGATAATGCTTTAAAACTATTTGTTAAATTTACTTTCAGATGAAAATGAGATATTCATGAATATACTGATATGCCTCACCAAACAAGAAATGAATTATAAATATAAAATTTGTAACATTAGAATTTAAGATAAGAACTTGTTTTTAAGTGACAGGAGGAGTGTTGGGCTAGGGTGTGGGCCCAGTGACCAAACCATTGATAAACTTGGATACAACTTAGGGAAAAAAAATTGAATAGTTTTATTTTACAATATATCTTAGTCTGCACAAGATATTGCATTGTTGTCCCTAACTATACCAATATTGTTACTTTTCAAAAGTTATAGGACTACTAAGTTGATAAAATATTATTATGAATCACCCAATGAAATACCTTAAGCAACATTCAAAATTATTATAACATTAATATTCAATTTGAGATTTGGATTAGCTAACTTTTTGCAACTTACCACTGTTTTGATTAAAATAATAAAGCTTGAAAAAAATTGTTGAGATAACCTAGAAATGGGTGCAAGAAAATGATGAAACATATGACTTGAAACTTAACTCATACACTATTGATAAACTTCATGGATCCTGATTAATTTCTATTTAAATTAATTTTGAGACTGGAATATTGAATTTTAGCTATGACCAAGTAATGTAAGTGCCATGGTTTTTATTCAATATATTCACCTGGGAAATCTGGGGTTGAACTGCTAGCAGTTCCCTCTATTTGAAACTATCAGGAATTTGTCGGGAAACTGTTGGGAAACCATCCTGAAACTGTCAGAAATATGTTTTTAAATCTGATGAAAAAACATTGAAAAAATAAACTGTCACAGATTGAATCCAGAACAATCCCTCCTTGAGCAGAGCTTAGGAACCACATTGAACATCAGTTAATCTCAGGTTTGGCAAAAGGTTGAACAACATCACTTAGCATACCTTAATATTCAAATATTAAACTTGAATATATGTTGCGTGTATGAGATAGATGCATATGCATTTGAATTTGCATGGTGGATACTTATTGCATATTAAAAATTGATGTGAAATGCCTATCTAAAGTGTATGCATAATGACTATGAAGAATAAATATGCATACAAAATATGCATACAAAATATGCATAAAAAATGTGCATAAAAAATATGCATATTGAATATGCATCAAAAATATGCATTAAAAATTTGCATATTGAATATGCAAAAAAAAGGTGCATATATGTATATGAATAAAATATATTAATATGCATATAAATCTGTATAATGAATATGCTTATTCATATCCATAAATATGCATAATGATTGAAAAATGCAAAAAATGATGCTTAACAAGTATATTTTATGCATAAATAGAAATATGCAATATGAATTCATATTGCATACAGATAACACTGGCAAACCAACTTGACCAAAACTCATACTAAATTTTCATTCTGGACTAAAGGTGTGAGGGAAGGAAGAAAAACAGTCCGACGTTAGAAAAATGCAACATGCACTCATTTTGTAGCAGAGCAAATGAGAAGTGCTGAATTATGGTTGGTGCCCATAATATAGTATGAAATCATAACTTTATTTAAATGTTTTCAATATTGAAAAGACTTTAGGTCAGTTGGTATGGATCTAGCTGTGCCAGGGTCTAATCTAATTATTTTAACAATTTCTTAATAATTAATGGGTTTTAATACAAAAACAGGTTGTATTTTATGTGGAATATTGGATATGATAAGGTCTTTTGTAAAAAAAACTTATATTGTTCAAAAATATTCCTGAATGAGATGTGGGATAATCACTACAAAAAATTGTAGTACTGTGGGCAATAAAATATATGCACAAGCAGTAAAGAAAGGACTGAGTGAACCCTTTTTGTGCAGTGGGAAGATGGGGTGAAGCCCACCAGAGGCACTAAACTTGGACTATAATTTCTTTTTTGTAAAAATAAAAAAAAATCCACTTGAGCTTTACCAAAACTTCAGGATGACAATTTTTCCACATCAAACAACTTCTAGTACAATTATTGAAGAAAAATTCATTTTCATTGCAATAGAGAGAATTGATCACATCAGACTGCATGTGACAAAAAGTGTCCAGCACAAGTTTGGCCGAACTTGTGCTGGACACTTTTATGATGGAGAGTAGCTAGGGTGGAATTTTTCTTCAGTTCATCTGGTATTTCTTATAAACATGTCCACTGGTATTTGATCTTTGTGCCTCACTCATATTTATCATTTGATTGATTTTTTGTCACCATTATGTTATTAATATCATAAGTATAGCAAAAACTCGTGTGCCCAATGTATACCAGGTGATGTTACACCTTTTATAATATTATTAAATAAAGGTAAAAAAATATGAAAATGATTTGTTTTACAAAAAATAAATTGATATACAAAAGCCATATGAGGGATAAAAAGGTAAAATTAAAGAAGCAAATATGAAATAAAAAATTAAAATAAAATTACTGCTATCAAGAGCAAGTAGACATGTTGGGGTGAACGCTCACCAGTGGCACTAAACTTGGACTATAATTGCTTTCTTGAAAAACAAAAAAGTGCCAATCTGAGGCTTAACAAAATTTCAGCAGAACCATTTAGCCATATCAAACAACTTCTAGTGCAATGATTGAGAGAGAATCGATCACACCAGACTGCATGTGGCCAAAAGTGTCCAGCACAAGTTTGGCCAAACTTGTGCTGGACACATTTATGATGGAGAGTAGCTAGAGTAGAATTTTTCTTCAGTTAATCTGGTATTTCTTATAAACATGTCCATTGGTACTTGATCTTTGTGCCTCACTCATATATATCATTTGATTAATTTATTGTCACCATTATATTAGGGGGTATCAATGTTGACCGATCCGCAATTAAATTAATTGCGGATAAAAATCCTTATACCCCAATTATCTTCCGCAATTATTTTTGCTAATAATTGGGTTATTAGAGACTTTACGTGTCAATGTTCACCTCTTATCCGACATTTATTTACTCAATTTTCCATAACCACATCTTGGACAACTTTCTGGATATCCCAGCCTTCTACCTTGCTGCGCACTTCCATTCTCATCCCATCCTGTTCATTCTATCCGCTCAGAATTTCTCCCCATTTCATCTATTTGATTCTTCTCCTTTTCATCTCGCTATCTCATCTGCTTGTTTCTGCTCCTTTTCATCTTCATTTATAATAACATGCCTCGTCATCCTAGATCTTCTCAAAGGCAGCTATCACCCAGTTGTTCTTCAATTCCCACTACTTCCTCTTTTCCCCGCTCAGCCAAGAAATCAAAGACTGTTCAATTAAAAAAAGATGAACATCTCATTCTTATCAACTGGCTGAAAACCAAATCTAACTATGATTCTTGTTTTGGTACTGAGTATGCAACTAAAGTAGGACGGCCCCCCACATCAAAAGTTAATGGCTATCTTCTAATGGCAAATGAATTACGCAATAAGACCAAGGGAAGGATTGATCTTTTGCCTAAACAGATGTCTGAACGCTTCAAGCATTATCGAGCAAAATACAAGAAGGCAAAGGCTCTTTCATCTTCCACTGGTATTGGGGTTACTGACATTGATATAACTAAGGGTATAAAATCCATAGACAATAAACTTGATTCTTTATGTCCTTACTTTAAAGAGATGGTTTCAATTTTTGGAGAGAAAGCCGATGTTAATCCTGTAAACATGTTGGATGGAGAAGATCCTATCTCCGAACATGATGTCGAAGCAAATCTTTTCCCATCCTCTTCCTCCACTCAAGCCTCCCCGTTTCTAAATTCTAAGAATCTAGATAGCTTTGCTATTGATCCTATTGGCGATTTAACCCAACCCAATCTAACTCAGGTCTGTTTCTTTTATCTTATCAATTCTATTTTTTTATTTACTTATCTTTTTCTTATTTCTTAAAAGGCTGATGAACAAACCCAGGATCCTCAATCAACTGAGTCTGAAGCTAGTGACAATGATGAGGAGGAAAATGCTACGTTGAACAAAAAGAGAAGGGCTTCAACTAGTCTAAATTTCCTCTCCCAAAGAAGACGAAAAAGTGATACTTCATCACAAACACCTTTTTCTTCGATGGAACAGTTTTTAGAGAAACGTGATGCTGGTAAGTGATATCATACCTCTTATTACTTTACTCTTCTTTTCTTCTACTTTATGTTAATTTTTATTCTCACTCTAGAACAAGTGGAAATTGCTAAAGAGACACTGAGCTTTGAAAAGAAGAAATACAAGCTCTCTTTAAGGAGGGATGACAGAGTACAAGATTTGGAAGAGAGGAAGTATGAGCTCTCCTTACGGAAGGATGATCGGATCCAAGATTTGGAGGGGAAGAAGTTTGAGCTCTCTTTACAGAAGGATGGTAGGGCCCAAGATTTGGAGGAGAAGAAGTTTGAGTTAACTCTTAGTATTAAAAAATCCAAAAATAAGGAAAAAACACTCGAGCATCAAAACTTAATGGAACAGATGAAGTATAAGCATGATCTCCAAGAAAATTCTAAAAAGAAAGATTTCTTGATTGAATGCATTAAAGCAAACAAATCTGTTGAAGAAATAGAACGTTTAATGAAATTTTTTGTTGACTAGTTTCTTTTATTTCTTTCACACTTCATGTGTTCATATTTATTTGTACATAAATTTTACAATTATTTTCTGTATTATACATACAATGGGGCTGGGAGGATAGTGAAAGGCATGGGGAAAGAAGACAAGCATGTGTTGATAGAATTGAAAGGGATGGAGATTGGTGCAAACAGAGTGTGAAAATAGGAGGATGAACTCTGTTCTTCGGGCGAAGAACAGAGTTCACTTCCATAAAATATTGAAAGCAATGGAGATTGGTGCAAACAGAGTGTGAAAATAGGAGGATGAACTCTGTTTTTCGGGCGAAGAACAGAGTTCACTTCCATAAAATATTGAAAGCGATGGAGATTGGTGCAAACAGAGTGTGAAAATAGGAGGATGAACTCTGTTCTTCGGGCGAAGAACAGAGTTCACTTCCATAAAATATTAGCTGAAACATAGTTTTCAATTCTGTAAAAACAGTTGTAAGTAATAGAAAAAGTCACTGATTTTTTTTATATTTAATCTGAAATTTTTTAATAAAATTATTGTATTTAAGAATTGCAATATTGTCAATCAATTTTTATTGATAAACTTAATTTAATAAAGTATTATTTAAATAAGTTGCTTCAAAAAATACTTTGCATTGAGTAGACTCATGGAATGATTTTTTCTGGCTTCCATTCAGTTATCCTCACACTTTCACAATGTTTTCAATATAGATCCATTATTATTTGTGTGATACTTCAAGTGAAAGTTCAGTATTACTTCAGTCTGAGTTCCATCTGATTTCCATCTGACTTCAAGTTGCGGACTTGCTAACAAGTCCACCCCCCATATTGCGTGGTGTCTGTTTAAAGGAGGATATAATGATTAGGTAGGGGGGTAAAGTGAGTAGAAGGGGGGGAAGGGGGGGTGTTTGAGGCGCCTAAAGAGAGGGAAAGGGGGGGTTTGATGTGGGTAAAGAGAGGTGAAGGGGGGGTTGAGGCGCCAAAAGAGAGGTGAAGGGGGGGTTTGAGGGACATAAAGAGAGGGGAAGGGGGGAGTATTGAAGCACCTAAAAAGAGGGGAAAGGGGGTGATGAGGGACCTAAAGAGGGGGGAAAGGGGGGATTTGAGGCAGCTAAAAAGGGGGTAAAAAGGGGGTCAGAGACAGGTAAAGAGAGGGAAAAAGGGGGGCCTTGAGGATCATAAAGAGAGGTGAAGGAGAGAAAAAAAAACAAAAAAATAAAAAGATAAAAAAGAGAAAAAAGCAAAACAAAAATTAGTTTACCCTAGAACAAAAATAATAGAAGCACTTACAAAAAAAACAAAAAAACCAAAAAAAAAAGCAAAAAAAAAGCAAAAAAAAAGCAAAAAAAAAGCAAAAAAAAAGCAAAAAAAAAGCAAAAAAAAAAAATCATGATTAGCAAATAAAAAACCATGAAAAAAGAAAAAAAATGACCTACCTGGTGAGTTGAGTTGAGAAAATAAATGCAACCAAAATATTTGAGGGATGTTTGAGGAGAATAGGAAAAGGATATGAGTGATGAATGAAAAAAAAAATCACTGACAAAATATGCGATATAAGAAAATATGCGATTTCATGTTGAGGAAGTGAAAGAAAACCAATGAGCAATCCAAAAAAAAGATATTCACCGTAAATTCAAAAAAAAAAAGAATATGCAACAAACCAAAATACAAAACCAAGTGATTAAAGTACACAAAGAGGACATTTGGAAAGTATGAAAACATAAAAATTAAAAATTAAAAGGGTGAAGAGAAATGTTGAAGAGTAATTGGCATTATAATGGGGCGTATGCCGGTTGATTGAATGATTTGTGAATCAAGGGAGGGGAGTGCCAGTGGTGGTTCAGGATCCTCTTCTTCATAAAGATCATTCCACTCATCCTTTAAATCAGCTAGAATATTGTGGAGTATTACGCAAGTCAAGATCCAATAATTTGCAGTTTTGATCTCCAATTTTTTTTGAAATTGGATTCTTAGCTCCCGAAGACTAGAAAATCGTCCCTTTAAAATACCTATAGCATGTTCAATTCGTACTCTTGATTGTGCAAGGTGATAATTAAATTTAGTTTTGGGGTCATTTTCTGAAGTTGCACCACAGAAAGCAGGTATAATGTACTTTCCACTTGCATATGCTGAGTCTGCAAGGAGGTACTGAGATTCGTCAAAGTATGATTCAGGGGATTGAGAAATCCTCATTCTTTGGAAGACAGAAGAGTCATGACATGATCCAGGGCAGCCACTGTGAAAAGCAATAAATTTTTTATTGACATCGCATACAAGTTGAACGGCAATAGAGTATCTAGAAAGAAGATAAAAAGTTAGATTGTGAAAGATGAGAACTTGGAGAAGATTTTGAAGAAACCTTTTTTTGCGATCAAAATAATGGTTGCCATCATGAGCAGGCTTTTGACTCAAAGGGATGGTTGTGCCATCAACAAAACCTATACAGCCAGGGAAACCTTCAGCTTGCATTACTTGAGAGGATTCAAGTTGCTGTTCTGGAGTTGGCCAAGCAAGAGTTTGAGACTTGAGGGAAAGGATAGCAATCATACAGCGCTTGGTGTATAATATCACAGTACCATATCCTATGTTAAAGAGATTATCCAAACGTCTTACGGCAGCACCATTTCTATTTGAGCCAAAGCGACATAGAGCAACAGCAAGTTGGATGGCAGGATTATGCTGTTTGTTATGAGAATTGTTATGGAAGATAGGATGATCGGAGATGAGTTGATAAAGTTTGAAGAAAGAATCTGGAGAAGTTCTAAAAAGTTGTGTGAAGTTTAAATGAGGAATGTTGAGAATGGAGGCCAGATCATATCGGGGATCATGATAAAGATTTGGCCCCCTGGTGATGATGTAACCCTTTTTGGAAAGAAAACACATATAAGCTAAAGCATCTTCCAAATCAGAGTCAGATTTATAGTAAAGAACTAAAAGAAAAGTGATAGCATTCATTGTTGAGTGAAGTAGCTTCCTAGTAGAGAGGTGTTTCATTGTTGCCGGTGGAAGGGTTAAGTGATGAGGGAAGTGGGAATTCACCGCCAAATGTGCAGTTGGGGTGTGTAGATAGAAAAAAAACTTAAGTGTTCGCCACCAAAATTAAGTAGCATAGAGTGAGGAAATACTTAAGGATGGCATCAGCAATTATAAGTCATGTGACTTTCTTAAAAATCCATCATGGATGAGATGAGTTTGGGATCAGGAATTAGGAATGGAAATTGGGGTATAAGAGGCGGGATAATGCATTATCGTGGATTTCTTATCCACTAGCTCTGGGGCTAGTGGATAAGAATCTTCCGCAATTAATAATGTCTGATCCTGGGAAAAAAAATTCCTGATCCCTAATTGCGGATCCCTGAACATTGATACCCCCTATTATTAATATTATAAGTATAGAAAAAACTCATGTGCCAAATGCATACCAGGTGATGTTACACCTTTTATAATATTATGAAATAAAAGTAAAAAAATATGAAAATGATTTGCTTTACAATAATTTAAATAGATATTTAAAAAAAAGAAAAATAAAAAAGTAAAATTAATCTCAAAGAGATCAATTATGAAAAACAAATTACTAGTAAAATTCTTGCTCTCAAGAGCCAGTAGAAGTGTTGAAACAAATGGGAGCCATCAGGGCTAAATTTTAATAAGTGACCTTTTTTTATAAAGATAAAAAATTATACACCTGAGGTTGGGAAGAACGACAGGTGGATGATTCAGCTAAACAAAACTACTTGTAGTGAAGTTTAATAAAAAAATGTTTTTTTGTTGCCATAGAGAGAATTGATCCCATCTGACTGCACGTGACCAAAAGTGTCCAGCACAAGTTTGGCCGAACTTGTGTTGGACACTTTTATGATGGAGAGTAGCTTGGGTGGAAATTTTCTTCAGTTCCTTCATCTTGTATTTCTCATAAACATGTCTACTGGTATTTGATCAGTCTGTATCTTTCATATTTATCATCCAATTAATATTTTATCACCATTATATTATTAATGTTATTAGTATAGCAAAAACTTGTGTGTCAAATGCATACCATGTGAAGTTATAGCTTCAATAATTTTTTAAAATAGATGTAAACAAATATGGAAAGGATCAGTTTTACAAAAATTAAATAGAAATTTAAAAGTAAAAAGAGGAACAAAAGAGTAAAATAAAAGTCAAAGAGTTCAAATATGAAAAAATACTAGTAAAATTCCTGCTATCAAGAGCCAGCAGAGGTGTTAAAGCAAATGGGAGCCATCAGGGCTCATATGTAATAAGTGAGCTTTTCTTTAAAGATAAAAAATTATACACCTGATATTGGGCAGAACAGCAGGTGGATGATTCAGCTAAACCAGACTACTTCTAGTGAAATTTGATAAAATAAATTTTTTGTTTCCATACAGAGAATTGATCCCATCTGACTGCACATGACCAAAAGTGTCCAGCACAAGTTTGGCTGAACTTGTGCTTGACACTTCTATGATGGAGAGTGTCTGGGGTAGAATTTTTCTTAAGTTCATCTGGTATTGCTTACAAACATGTCTACTGGTATTTTATCTTTGTGCCTCACACATACATATTTTTTGATTAATTTTTTGTCTTAATTATATTATTAATTATATAAGTATAGCAAAAAATCGTGTGCCAAATGCATACTGAGTGATGTTACACATTTTATAATATTATTAAAAAAATGTATAAAAATATTAAAATAATTTGTTTTAAAATTTATTAATTGATATCCAAGAGCAATATGAGGAATAAAAAATTAATTTAAAGCGATCAAATATGAAAAAAGAAATCCAAGTATAATTGCTAATATTAAAGGCCAGTAGAGATGTTGAAGCAAATGAGAGCTGTCAGGGATAAATTATACTTAATTGATTGTTTTTTAAAGATAAAAAATTGTGTACCTGTGGTTTGGATGAAATCTAGGTGGATAATTCAGCTATATCAAACTACATCTAGTGAAGTTTCTTATCAAATAATTTTTTTCATTTCCATAGAGAGAATTGATCCCATCTGACTGCACCTGACCAAAAGTGTCCAGCACAAGTTCGGCCGAACTTGTGCTGGACACTTTTATGATGGAGAGTAGCTAGGGTGCAGGTCTTCTTCAGTGCAACTTTTATTTTTTTAAAACATGTCAAATGGTATTTGATCTTTCTGTGTTATTCATATTTTATTATCTGATTAATTTTTTGTCATTAGAATTTTATTAATTTTGTTAGTACAGAAAAAACTTGTGCACCAAATGCATGCCATGTTATATTACACCTTTTATAATATTATTAAAAAATGTTAAAAAAATATGAAAATGATTTCTTTTCCAAAATTATAAATTAATATCCAAATGTAACATGAGTGATAAAAAAGTAAAGTAAAAGAGATAAAATATGAAAAAGAAAAATTCAAGAAAAATTCCTGCCTTCAAGAGCCAGTAGAGGTGTTGAAACAAATGGGTGCCATCAGGGCTAAATTTGATAAAATTTAATTTTTTTTAAAGATAAAAAATTTTTCACCTGAGTTTTGGAAAAACTCAAGGTGGATAATTCAGCCATACCAAACTACTTCTAATGTAATTATTTAGCATTTTTTTTAATTTAATTTCCACAGAGAGAATTGATCCCATCTGACTGCACCTGAACAAAAGTGTCCAGCACAAGTTCGGCCAAACTTGTGCTGGACACTTTTATGATGGAGAGTAGCTAGGGTGGAAGTGTTTCTCAGTACATCAGTTTTTTGTTTTTCACATTTCTATTGGGGTTTTAATTTTTTTTTATCATTCATATTTATCTTATAATTAATTTTTTGTCACCATATACATTATTAATGCTTCTAGTATAGCAAAAACCTGCATGCCAAATGCAAAATTGGTGATTTTACACCTTTAATAGTATTATTATATAAAGTTAAAAAAATATGAATATGTTTAGTTTTTAAAAAAATAAATTTATATTTTAAATTAAAAAGAGTAATAGAAAAGTAAAATGAAAATAAATGGGATCAAATACAAAATAAAAAATACAAGTAAAATTTTACTATCAAGAGCCAGAAGTGGTGTTGGGACAGTTGGGGACCCCTAGGTCAAGACTTGGTCTAAACTTACTTTTATGTATAGCTAAAAAATTTTGAGCTGAGGTTTGGACAGACTTCCAGGGGACAATTTTACAATATTAAACATTCTTTACTTCAATAATTGAGTGAAATATCATTTTCATTGCCATAGAGAGAATTTATCTTATATGACTTCATGCAACCAAAAGTGTCCAGCACAAGTTCGGCCAAAATTGTGCTGGACACTTTTCACCAGGTCAAAAGTTAGAAGACTTGCAGTAAAGTGGTTGTTTAGTACCTGTGGTCTACCCTGAGTCAAATCTGTGTTGGAACTTTGGTGGGACAATTTTTCATCATGACACATAGCTCATAGCTGAATCATTAGGACCAATTTGAATTCTTCATATAGTGCTTTTTGCATAATTTCCAACAGGCAATAGATCATACTTTGGTGTCTAAAAGGCATATATTGAATTCATAATGGATATTACAAATTTTATTAATAGGCACCAGCTATACTACTTAATGACATTATACAGACAGCATCAGAAAAAACACCACCAAAGCCACTTGGATTGAGAGTTCTTGAAGCATGTCCAATAATATCTTTATGAGTAACATTAACATTTTTAGACCATCTATTTTAGCACCAAAACATTTTAAATCCTGCTTTTGAGAAAGAATTTTCTATTTTTTTTTCAATAGCATCATACAATCCAACTAGAATAAATGTTTGATATGCAAACTTCTTTGACTCCCACATTCTTAACACCACTCCAACCTTGTTGCCTTTTGATAATTTGATCTCAATATTCCCATTCCCTGGTTTTTTTGAGTATAGTGAGAAGTATTTACCACCAAGGTTAAAGTATTGGAGATCAGTAATTTTAGATGGAAGAAATTCTAAACTACCAGTCAATTTATCTTTTTCAAAAATATTTGAAGAACACTTTTCACCATCAATCTTGTTTAAATAATCCAGCCATAAAACATATTCTTCATGAAGTAGTTTAACAGATGATTTTGAAGTCTTTTTTTTTCTATATCAAAAACATCTTTCATTCTGTTTTTAAATCAATTGTCATTCCTCTCAAGAAGAGATTGAAGCTTCCCAGTCAAGATGAACATTTTCATAAAGGTTTTGTCCATTTCATCTAAAATAAAAAATATTAAAGTAAATAATTATGAGGAACAAAAAGAATATAGGAGCACATACTTTTTTTATTATTGTATGAGATAGATCCCAACATTTCATTTATATGCTCATGAGCCCAAGCTTCTGATGATGGTGCTGGCCCAAATCGTCGCAGAACTTCAGGAAAATGTTGGACTAAGTGGAAATTAGGCTTGATGTCAATATGTGGCCAAAATTCTTTAAGACATTTCATATACTCTTTCAGATGATCTTGAAGAGATACAATTTGTTCTTTATTTATTTCAAGGGAAGTTAAAAGTTTGATTATCAATACCAAAAGGGAAAGACACTTTATCAAATTCTTCTCTCAACATTCAGAATTTTCTATATTCCAAACTGGGAGAAAAGAAACCACATAATAATTTTTTTTAAAACAAGTCATTCTGCTGCCTTAAGATTTGTTGAAGTGTCCCCTACATGGTTTTGAACACACTTTAACCATGAGGTAATGAGTGTATGGCAAATAAAATTTTGAACAATAATTGATTCACTAGGCCTTAGAATAAAAACAGAATTTAAATCATTTGGTTTCACAGCTGATCCCAATTTCATTTTAGGTCTAAAACGGGCAGATATTTCCTGAAATATGGACTTTAAAGAAGATATTTATTAGGTAAAATTATATCTAATGATGAGTCAGCTTAGCTTAATTGAACTATCTACCTCAGAACTAGATTTTTCTTTTTCTGTGCTGGGTCTAACACCCAAAAGATTAGCACTCTTGATGGCCCAACCATTTTTACAGCTTCCTCTACCTTATCCCAGCAAATTTCTTCATAAGATAGTTTTGGCTTGATTTTTTTTCTCAGTGTTGGTACCACTTTACAAACTGAACTTTCTTTTCTCTACTTTTACTTGAATCATGAGAAGAAGAGTTTCAGGGGAAAGATTTTATTTTTTAAAAAAAAATCCCTTTTGTGTGAATTCTGCATTTGAGTGTGAACCTTTCTATTTCTCTGTATTTTATATTAGTAGTTTTTTCTGATCTCATGTTGTTTTCTATTGTTTTGGATAGTATAATTTGTCATATAATCAAGAACCTTCCTGTTGTTCCAATTTTCACAATCCAAATATTTTTCTATCTATTTTATTTAACCCTTCAATTTATCCCACCTGTCCACTTCTTCCCCCTTGGCCACATCAGAAAGTCCTTGCACTTTGTGCGGATAATAAATTATTTTCTCCAAGTTCTTTCCTTTTATTTTCTGTTTTATTTTCTTCTTACTCTAATAATTCTAACCACAGCAGCTCATAATTGGGTACCTTATAGTTTTATCACATGCTTTGTCGCAGTTACTTTTTTTTGTAAGGTGCACTGTTTCTTATTGACTTGCTTTCATGTATGTTTATTTTTTATTTATATCCAAATATTTTTCTCTCTATTCTCTTTATCCCTTCCATTTCTCTCTCCTCTCCAATGTTCCCTCCCTTGCTTCATCTGACAGTCATGGGTGGAATAGAGTCCTTTTCCAGTTTTACCACCCACTTTGTTGTAGTTACTTAATTTTGTAGGATTCACAGTTGCTAAATGACCTTTCTTTAGCCTTCTTTTGTGCTAAATCCTCTTAATAAATTTTTTTATAGGATAGTAAGGTCTGATAGTAAATAAGGAATAAGGGGAGATAGAAGATAAATGATTTTTTTGATTGAATATATCTTGTACAGGACAGCCCATATGAATTTATGTGTTATAGTCAGGAAGAAGAATAATTATGTTGAAGAGTGATTCAAGTGACTGGGAGATAGTGTCTAGAAAATGAGAAAGATAGAAAATCAAAATATCAATTAGCAGTTGACAGTTGGTATCCTCTTGGGGTAATAATTTAGCTTCAAACCATATATAAGGGTATTTTGAAATTAGTGTGGAAATGTTTATCAAAGTTAATATTAGGTGAATTTGCCCTATCCCTGATATTATGTTTTTTATGAGAGGGATAAAGTGAAAAAGGTTGCTCTACCAAACCTGGGGATCTGCTGAAGTCATATATGTGAGATTGAAGTAAGCCGATTTGGATGAGAGAAGTAGTATAATATTATGCAATATTAAAAAGAAATAAAGTTTGAGAGGGAAGAAGATAATGCAGGAGGAAATCAGTATTTATACAAGACAAGAAATATTTCTTGGCCATGTAAGTCACATTATATAAATAATGACTGGATTTACCATGATGAGTAAAACTGTGTAAAACTCTGTAAGCTAAGATAAACCACCAGAAATTATTTCAGCAATATATATTTCCCAAATTAAATTTTGTCCATATATTAAAACTACAAGATATCCATGTTAACAACTGAAAATTTGAAAAATTAATGAATTTTTGATTCATGTATAATTGGAAATACACCTGTAAACAATATGAATAAAACTTTTCTTAAAAAATAAAATCGTAGTTTGAGAAAAATTATAACACTAGAAACAAATTAATCTTCTGCTGTTACAAGAAAAGAGACCAGCTTTCTGACTAAAGAAATCTGCTTATGGGCAAAGAAATACATCCATTTATAGTTCCATGCTACTGATAACCTGTATGGTCACAAATAGAAAGGGCACTGAGCGCCTGAACTATGCCCTTACTTTTAATACATATTTTAAAATCCTGCACAAAGTTAAGTTAAAATAAAAATGGATCCCAACCAAAGTATATAAAAAATATGGTATTTAACATGCCTTGTAATTTTAATTGATGGCTTTTGAAAGTCCATAGCACAGGTTCAACAGCTTATAGTCAAAAAAGTGTTGGTAAATTTACTAGCTCATGTATATCTAATAAATTAATGTATTTATAATACACAATATTAAATTTAAATTTTCCCCTATATTTTTCTAAAGTGCATTTTAAAAATTAAAACCACAATTAAATTCAATGTCTTTGTGTTACAGTAAAAATAACACAGTACAAATAAATATTCAAATTTACATATTTACAAACCAATTCATCAACTAGAAGAGATGTAGAGTTGTTCCCTGGGGCGCCCCACCCAGCCCCCCTGCAGACAGACACTGGGCCTTACACAATAATTTTCAAGTGCTACTTAGTTAATTCAAATTTTTGGCTCTTACTTAGCATATTTTTATCATATACTCTGAAGTTTTGCATAAAATGATGTTTTTAAATAAATCACTTGAAATTTTTCACAAAAGTTTAACTTGAATTTACCACATCTCACAAAAAAGACAAAACTTATTAAATATAAATGAAGAAAGCTCCATAAAATGGGAAACAACATTCATTTTATCTGAATATAAGTTACACCCAATGATCCTAATTTTATTGGAAACCAAATTATTCTGATAGTGTATCACAAAATGAGGAAAAATAAAGCCTCATGTTTGAAACATTTTACACTCACCCAAATTACTCTACTAATTGAAATATCATTGACAAATATTGTTGCTCACCCTATTATGAAAACAGGAAATGTAATGCCAATTCAAAAGGGAAAATGAGACAACATGATTCCTTATGATATGAATATGTACCCACATAAACTCAACTGCTGAATGATCACAATTTAATGATAGGATCTATCAATTTCAATGATGAGGAAAAAAGATGGAATCTGATAATCGAAGTGATTAGAAAAAAAATGTAGGGAGCAGGAGTAGATATTTTGCATCTGCAACAGAATTACACGTGGAAAAATTTCTCATGATGCAGTGCACATCTAGTAACATAAATTTAGCAGCTGCACTGGAAAATATGTCACCCAGTTCAGCTCATTACTTGCGCTTAATAACAATAATTATTTATGTATCTTGATATAATTGGTCAATCAAAGGATTAATATTTCCTAATGCTTTGAAATATATTTTGACTTACTTCATTTTTTTCACAGAAAAAAATGAGGCAGCATGATGCTGCATTTTTTCCAATACATGCTAGCTCAGATATTCAGAGAAAAGGTAGCATTCAAATGTTTTTTTGGAACACAATAGTACATACAAGAATATGCGCCATGTCATCTTTTAATGGGGAAGAACATTTCCACCTTTCAAAAGAAAATTGAGTCTTTGCATATAGATGATGCAAAATTTGTCCTCATCTTATGCTTTTTGCCAATTTAATTGTAAGGAGAATTGAATTTTGCTACATGCATACATGAGGCGACATGTCGCCTCATGTATGCATGTAAGTAATACCATTAATTTCTCACTATAAAATACAAGAAGAGGAAATGGAAAACTAGAGAAAAATGAGAAAATGTAATTGCATACATGAGGCGACATGTCGCCTCATGTATGCAAAAGCAAGAGTGCTTGGACATTTCATTTCCGATCCCTCTCCCTGAACTTTTACTATTGCATACATGAGGCGACATGTCACCTCATGTATGCAATTACATTCCTTGATCAATTTGAAATTTTTTTGACTCTCCTTGTATTATTTATTAAGAAGATACAGCTATTACCTACATGCATACATGAGGCGACATGTTGTCTCATGTATGCAATTAACAAGTGCTGTAAATAAATTGGTAAGTATTTGAATAGGAGCTCATGTAATTGTATACATGAGGTGACATGTCACCTCATGTATGCAATAGAAAGAGCATAGAAGATAAAATGCAGTAGTGTCATTTTTCTGTCCCCCCCTGGTATTGCATACATGAGGCAACATGTCGCCTCATGTATGCAACTACATGAGCTCTGATTCAAATAATGACCAATTTTTTTACAGCACTTGTTTATTGCATAAATGAGGCAACATGTCTCCTCATGTATGCATGTAGGTAATAGCTGTAACTTCTCAATAAATAATGCAAGGAGAGACAAAAAAATTTCAAATTGATCAAGGAATGTAATTGCATACATGAGGCGACATGTCGCCTCATGTATGCAATAGTAAAAGTTCAGGGAGAGGGATCGGAAATGAAATGTCCAAGCACTCTTGCTTTTGCATACATGAGGCGACATGTCGCCTCATGTATGCAATTACATTTTCTCATTTTTCTCTAGTTTTCCATTTCCTCTTCTTGTATTTTATAGTGAGCAATTAATGGTATTACTTACATGCATACATGAGGCGACATGTCGCCTCATTTATGCATGTAGAAAAATTCAATTCCCCTTACAATTAACTTAGAACACTTGAACTACCACTTTCAAGTTGATAGGATGTCACTACATTGAACTAAGAAAGACCCGATTTTACAAGTTATTGTTCTGTTTTTCCACATATCTTATTCATTGGCAACAAAAATTTTCCCCTTCATTTTACAAGCATCATCTTTGAAAAGTTTTACACCACAATTACCAGAAACCCATTTTGAAATAACCAAAAATATAAAAGATTGACCAATTTTCCTGTTTATCTTTTGGCATCTGGAGATGTAAGATGCACTCGGTAAAAAATTTGAGTTCCATATCTTTGGGGATTGTTTTTCTGCACAATTTTCCAAGGTGTAGACATGAAGATATCCCTATTGGAGACAATCAACCTGTAAAAAGAATAGTATATGGAGCACGAATAAAAGCTTCATTTAAATCTGTAAGGAGGTACCTTAGTTGTCTTGCTGAGATGAACAGTCATAGTCTATGAACTGACCTAGGTGTTTATGAATTGTAAAAATGAATGTGAGACAATTTTAGATGGGCAAAAGGATAGGTGAGGATTTCTGTGTGTTGCACTTTAGAGTATTAAAACAAATATTGGCGGAGATATGAGAGGCTAAAAGTGATAGATGTATAGTATACCAAATTTAACAGGTGACTGGGCCAAAACACATGAGGGGTGGCTCATAGTAAAGAACTTGATATTATAGTTAAACATACAACATGAATTGCCCATGTTCTTCAGACAAGATTTGGGACACATTTTAATTATGTTGCTACACGTGAAAATGGGAACCAAAGAGTACCCCTTCCAAGGATGGTTAGTTCTTGTATTAGATAGATTATGTACTTGGTTGAAATGTAGATTAGCCTGGAAACTTAACATCTGTCTTCTCCTTGGTTCATTCCAGGATGACAAACAATGTCGTATCTACCAGTTAGTATTTGTTTAGTAATAAAAACATGTTTCATTCCACAACAGTGACTGATGTTTTCTCTACAGTGTAAGTAAAAAGAATTGATATTTATTAATTAATGAGGAATAAAGATTAATTTACAAGAGCTTTAAGTAGGACAGCTAAATCAAGATTAACTACTCACCAAGATATTGTAGAGGGACAAACTTGAACTCCTACCACCATTTTTGTCTAGTCACATGACTTATTCCCAATTCATCTGTTCTCCATACACAAGTCTCTCCTTATCTCATACCTTTCATTTCCTTTGATGAGCTTTAGCTCTGCTATTATTCAATTTTATAAATTACAGGTTTTAGTGTAATAAGAACTAGTGCATTCTTTTTTTACCTTTGTTTTTAGAAACTTGAAAGTATAATTCTATCTTTAGATTGAGACTATAAATTATCTACAATTAAAAAGTGACCAATTCATTTTAAAAATTCAAATTTTCTGCAAGAATTCAATTTTAAAATATGATAAAATTATGAATATTACATTAGTTCATCTAGGAAAATTATAAATGATTAAATTCAAACAAAAGTTTCTTAAAAAAACCAGGGTATGAGAACTTTCAACTTGCTTTCATTGATTTTTGTCCTGGGAAAATCTGTGATGACAACCTTCAGAAAGAAAATTAAGAAAATTTATTTCATGGGCCTGGAATAAAAGCTGTAAAGGTATTTAGTATGATCAATGTCTTTCCTGAAAAATTAATCTAATTTAGAAACGAGGCACAATTTTTAAAAATCACTCAAGATAAAATCAGAGTAAAGCTTCAACAATAAGCAGTGAGATGTAATTTCTCTATTTTCTTCAGTTCAGTGACACTACCAGTTTTTTTCAGGCATTTAATTAATTTAAGCTCAAAAAGTCCTTCAAAAGTTACTTCTGATGCTACTTTAAGATACCTGAAAACCCACTTGACTGCAAGTCGTCTAACTTTTGACCTGGTGTTTATAATTGAGAGTAGGCATACAGCAAATCTTCTTAAACTCAAAAGGGATTTCTTATAAAAATTTCCACTGGTATTTGATCTTTCTGTGTCATTTAAATTTAACATTTGATTAATTTTTTGTAATCATTATATTATTAACGTTATTACTATAGTAATAATTTGTGTGAAAAATGCATACCAGGTGGTGTTCCACCTTTAATCATATATTATTAAATAAAGTTATAAGAGTATGAAAATTATTTATTTTAAAAATTATAAATTGATATCCAAAGCAATATGAGCAATAAAAAAGTAAAATAAAAGGGATAAAATAAGAAAAAAAAATCTAAGGAAAATTCCCACTATCAATAACAAGTAGAGGTGTTAGATCAAATGTGCACCAACAGGGCTAAACTTGGACTATATTTTCTTTTTTTTTAAACCAAAGAAAGTGTCCTGATGAGTTTTGAAAAATCCTCAGGAGGACATTTTGGCAATATCAAACTACTTATTGTGCAATGATTAAGCAAAATGTCATTTTCATTTCCATAGAGTAAATTTATCCCATCTGACTGCATGCAACCAAAAGTGTCCAGCACAAGTTCTGCTGAACTTATGCTGGACACTTTTATGATAATGAGTATCTAGGGTGCAGGTCTTCTTCAGTTCATCAGGTATTCCTTATAAACAAATCCACTTGTATATTATCTTTCTGTGTCATTCATATTTATCATTTGATTCATTGTTTTTCACAATTATACTATTAATGTTATTAGTATTGAAAAAAATTATAAGCCAAATTCATACTGGGAGATGCTACATCTTTAATAATCTTATTAAATATAAGTAAAAAAAATATGAAAAGTACTAGTTTTACAATAAATAAATTGATATTTGAAAGCAAAAAGAGGAATAAAAAAGTAAAATAAAAGTGATTAAATATGAAATTAAACATTCAAATAAAATTTCTGCCATCAAAGAAAATTTGAGTTTTCAGACCAAAATTGCAACACCAGTTCTAGATTTGGAATATATTTTTATTTTTTTTAAATTAATAAAAGTGTCCACCTGAGGTTTTCAAAAAAATTAAGAGGATAGTATAGCAGTATAAAACTACTTCTTGTGCAATGATTGAGCGAAAATTCATTTTAACTTCCATTGAGTAAATTTATCCCATCTGGCTGCATGCAACCAATAGTGTCCAGCAAAAGCTCAGCTGAACTTGTTCTGGACACTTTTATGATGGAGAGTAGCTAGGGTGCAAGTCTTCTTCAGTTAATCTTGTATTCATTTTAAAAATGTCTATGGGTATTTGATCTTTCTGTGTCATCCATATTTATTATTTGATTATTTTTTAGTCACCATTATATTATTAATTTTTTTAGTATAGAAAAAACATGTGTACTGAATGTACACTGTTTGATTTTACAACTTTAATAATATTATATAATAAATGTAAAACAATGTGAAAGTTATCAGTTTTACCAAAATAAAATTGATATTTAAAAGCTAAAGGATAAATTAAAGGGTAAAATTAAAATTAAAGAGATCAAACATGAAATAAAGATATTAAGTATAATTTCTGCTATCATGAGCCAGTAGAGGCTTCAGAAAAAATGGGCACCATCATAGATTAACATGGATCAAATTTACTTTTTAACAAAGTAAAAAAATGTCTACCTTAGGTTTGGACAAACTTCCGGGGGACAATTTTTCCATATAAAACTACTTTCAGTACAATGGTGGAGTGATCATTCAGTCTCATTTCCATAAAAAGAATTGTTTGCATCTGACGGCATGCAACCAAAAGCGTCCAGCACAAGTTTGGCCAAACTTGTGCTGGACACTTTTATCATGGAGAGTAGCCAGGGTGAAAGTCATTTTAAATCATCTGGAATTTCTTATAAACATGTCCACTGTTATTAAATCTTTGTGCCTCACTCATATTGATCAATTGATTAATTTTTTGTCACTATTATATTATTAATATTATCAGTATAGCAAAAACTTGTGTGCCAAATGAATACTGGGTGATGTTACACCTTTTATAATATTGTTAAATAAAGGTAAAAAAATATGAAAATGATTTATTTTACAAAAAATAAACTTCTATTCAAAAGCAATATGAGAGGAATAAAGAAAAATAAAAGAAATCAAAGATGAAAATCAAAATTCAAGTTAAATTCCTGCCATAAACAGAAAAAAGAGATGTTGAACCAAATTAGCACAATCAGGGCTAAACTTGCACTAAATTTTCTTTTTTGTAAAAATAAAAAAAAAATCCACTTGAGCTTTACCAAAACTTCAACATGAAAATTTCGCCATATAAAACTACTTCTAGTGTAATTTTTTATCAAAAATTTATCTTCATTTCCATAGAGAGAATTGCTGCCATCTGACTGCACCTGACCATAAGTGTCCAGCACAAGTTTGGCCGAACTTGTGCTGGACACTTTTATGATGGAGAGTAGCTAGGGTAGAATTTTTCTTCAGTTCATCTAGTATTTCTTACAAACATGTCTACTAGTAGTTTATCTTTGTTCCTCACTCATAAATATCATTTGATTAATTTTTGCTTGCCATTATATTATTAATTTTATAAGTATAGAAAAAACTCATGTGCCAAATGCATACCAGGTGATGTTATGCCATTTATAATATTATTAAATAAATGTATAAAAATATGAAAATATTTTATTTTAAAAATTATTAATTGATATCCAAAAGCAATATTAGGAATAAAAAATTAAGTTAAAGGGATCAAATATGAAAAAAGAAATCCAAGTAATATTCCTACTATCAAAGGCCAGTAGAGGTGTTGAAGCAAATGAGAGCCATCAGGGATAAATTGTACTAAATTGACTTTTTTTTAAAGATAAAAAATTGTTCACCTGTGGTTTGGATGAACTCTAGGTAGAACTTTTGGCTATATAAAACTACTTCTAGTGAAGTTTTTTATCAAATAATTTTTTTCATTGCCATAGCAAGAATTGATCTCATATGACTGCACCTGACCAAAAGTGTCCAGAACAAGTTTGGCCGAACTTGTGCTGGACACTTTTTTTATGGTGAGTATCTAGGGTGCAGCTCTTCTTCAGTGCAACTGGTATTTTTTTAAAACATATCCAATGGTATTTGATCTTTCTGTTTTATTAATATTTTATCATTTGATCAATTTTTTGTTGCCAGTATATTATTATTTTTATTAGTATAGCAAAAAAACATGTGCCAAATGCTTACAGGGTGATGTTAAACCTTTAATAATTTTATTAAATACAGGTAAAAAATTATGAAAATGATTTGCTTTACATAAAATTAATTGATATCTAAAAGAAAAAAAAGGGATAAAATAAAATAGGTTGAATAAAAGGGATTTTATATGAAATTTAAAATTCAAGCTAAATGCCTACTTTCAAGGCTCAGAAGAGGTGTTGGATAAAATAGGCATCATCAGGAATAAAATTGTACTTAATTTGATTTTTTGAAAAACTAAATGAAGTTTTCAACTGATTTTTTTCCAATATTTAGTGGGACACTTTGTCTATATAAAATTACTTCTAGTACCATGATTTACCAAATTAAATCCTCATTTCCATATGCAGAATTGATCCCATATGGCTGGGCCAGGCAAAAGGTGTCAACCACAAGTTTGAGAATTCTTCTGGTGGACACTTTTAGTATGGACAGTAGTAGGGTGCAAGTCTTCTTTAGTTAATCTAGTATTCCTCATAAACATTTCCAACTTATTTTTGGCCAAACATCAGGCGGAAAGTTTGTCCATATCAAATTACTTCTAATGCCATGATTGACTAAAAATTGATTCTCATTGCCATATAGAGAGTTGATCCCATATGACTGGATCTGGCAAAAGTGTCACCACAAAATTTGATAAACTTAAGTTTGAAAATTTTATGATGGAAAGTAACTTCAAGTCTTCTTCATTTCATCAAGTAATCCTCATAAAAATTTCCACCTGTATTTTGGCCAAACTTCAGGTGGACACTTTGTCCATATTAAATTAATTCTAGTTCCATGTTGATAAAAAACTGATACTTATTGCCATATATAGATATTAAACCCATCAGACTGTGCCTTTCCAAAAGTGTCTACCTGAATTATGGATAAACCTCAGTTGGACACTTTTATGATTCAGAGTAGCTAGGGCAAAAGTATTCTTCAGTTAATTTGGTATTCATAATAAATTTATCCTCTTGAAGTTTTGCCTAACTTCAGGTGGACAATTTCGGAAAGCACCAGTTAGTCACTATCCATCAAAAAAGTGTTCACCAAAATTTTGGCTAAGCTTGTGGTGGACCCCTTTGATCAGCCAAAGTCAGATGAGATCAACTCTTTAGATGGAAATGAGGATGATGTTTTGGTCAATCATGGAAATAGAAGTAGTTTGATGTGGCCAAATTACCCCCCTGAAGGTCAGAAAAACCTCACAAGGACACTTTTTAGCAGGGAGTAACTGAGAAAAATCCATTTATCAGAAGGAAAATATTTTATTGGATAGATGCTAAGGTTTCATACTTGTGTATTATGGTCAGTATTAATTTTGAAAGTGTCTGTCCAAGCAATTTCATTTCCCATCATGACACATTTTTTTATAAATGTTTCAAACTGTGTGATACAGTATTAAGGTGTCACATAGTATAATTAAGTTCTATTAAGTGCCCTCCTATGATACCTAAATTTATAATTTAATATCTTACATAATAATTTTTTTTATATAAATTCATCAATATTTTATTTTATTATCAAATTTAATAGAGCAAGTATCCTGAATTATTATATATGCATAAGCTTAGGTTAGATCAATTTGTGCTCAATTTGTGCTCAACAGAGGGCCAAAATCATGTTCTGGAGGATCAACTTGTGCATAATTTGGAATCAGTTGATTTTCTGTCTATAGTCAATCTGAGAATAAATGTAAATCTAACTCTAATTTACTTATGTTTATAAAGTAATCATAAACCTGGCATAATTAAGGGACACTCTAAATTTCAAGAGAGGGGATTGCTAGAAATTCAACCCTAGATTTCCCGTAGTGATTGGTGTTGAATTTAATTTTGACAGGAATTAACAAGTATCATATGGCACCATGCATGGAGCCCTGACAGAAACCACAAAATTTATGAGGCAAAAAACCTCATAATTTCAATAGATATTAATGTAGACCCCTGAATATTGAATACAAGGCATTTCACATGGACTACACAGACATAGATAAAATTCAACATGAATGGCTTAAAATTAATTTTGATCAAAATTAACCAAGGCATTAAAACATAAATTTTTATATGGTGTACTTTATCAAACCAGTTAATCCAACTTCTTAGCTTACCTATACTTATTGGAATTTTATGCATATTTTATGTCCATATTAATTTTGATCAAAATTAATGTTGACTAATACATAGTGAATACATGCTATGCCACTTACACTTGCCAGGCATAGCTACCATTAAATATGCCAGTATCAAAAATTAATTCCGATCAAAATTAATAAGCATGATAATCATGAATTTCTGGAGTCATCTGCTTTTTTTTATGCATGGTGCCTTTCCAACATTAATTTAAATCAAAATTACTTTTGATACTGTCATATTGCATGTAGCTTTGCTTAGAAAGTGTAAGTGGCAGTGTGTGTTCATTATGTATTGGTCAACATTAATTTTGATCAAATTTAATATTAACATTTGCATATTGAACCCAAGCCAGCAAACAACCCAAAAGATTTTTCATAAAACTGCCCATAAATTTTGATTGAAATTAAGGCTGACCATATACATATTGAATGGTAGTTATATCTGGTCTGAGTAAGTGGAGATAGCTTATATTCAATATGTATTGGTCAAAATTAATTTTGATAAAAATTAATGAGCATTTTGATCATAAACTTTTTCAGTCAGTTAGTTGTTTCAATGCATAATGGCATGCCAACATTAATTTTGATCAAAATTAATGTTGAAATGATATAATTCTTTTTTGCATGTCATGTATAGGACAGCAAATATTCTTAAGTATTGAAATTTACTATACATGTTGAGGGTAAATATAATATTTACATATCCATATTAATTTCAATAAAAATTAATGTTGAGAAATACATAATAAATAGTAAATATGCCTGGCTAGTGTAAGTGGCATAGCTTTTATTCAATCTGCATTTGGGAACATTGATTTTGATTGATATTAAGGTTCATAATTATCATCAATTTATGCAGTCAGTTGCTTACTGTTATGCATGGTAACATGTCAACATTAATTTTAATTAAAAGTGAATTTGACATGCCACCAAGCATTTTTCTGTAAGATGAAAAGTAGGGCCCTCTATTCTTAAGTAAACATGTTACAATGCATATTGAGCATGTATATATCATCTACACATTAATATTAATTTCAATCAGAATTAATGTTGACCAATACACATTGAACACAAGCTTTACAACTTACACACACCAGATCTAACTACCATTCAATATGTATATAGTCAACCCTAATTTCAATCGAAATTAATGAACAGTTTTATGAAGAATTTTTTGGGTTGTTTGCTAGTTTTGATTCAATATGCAAATGTCAATATTAAATTTGATCAAAATTAATGTTGACCAATACATAATGAATACACACTATGCCACTTACACTTTCCAAGCATAGCTACATGCAATATGACAGTATCAAAAGTAATTTTGATTTAAATTAATGTTGGAAAGGAACCATGCATAAAAATAAGCAGTTGACTCCAGAAATTCATTATTATCATGCTTATTAATTTTGATTGGAATTAATTTTTGATACTGGCATATTTAATGGTATCTATTCCTAACAAGTGTAAGTGGCATAGCGTGTATCCACTATGTATTGGTCAACATTAATTTTGATCAAAATTAATATGGATACATAAATGTGACATAAAGAGGTATGGACCATCAATTTGTTGAGAATACATTTTTATATTTCATACATTATTTGTTTTTCTAAAATAAAATGTTACTCTTTCTCAATATCACCTTATAACATTTACCAAGCTGCTTTGAAAAATAACAGAATACATAAAATTCAATATAAGATAGTTATATTACACAGAAGATCATTGTTATACCCAAGTTATGATGATGTTGATGCTGTATTAATTTATTTCCAAATCTTTAACAGATCAATATCAGCTCCAAACCCAAGTGACTCATGCTCATTCACAGATAATCCTGCCAAAAATGTTGCTGAATAGAAATTCTTGGGGAGGTATTTGGGAACATTGAATAGACCATCTTGTGAAACTGTCCTTTCTGATGACTGTGAATATTTTTTGATGCCGAATTTCTTTGAGCTAGTGTATGGGCTAAGTCCTTTGTCATATTATCCATTTTTAAACAAATCATTGAGTTCAGGATTTTGCCATCCAGGAATAGCTCGTATTTGTGCAGTTGGGGCTGGTGGTGGGCCTTCCTCAATATCAGAGATGCACCTAGTACCATGAAAAAGCTCAACAAAACCTGGCACATCACTGCAGAGATCTCTTGCTAACTTGTAGTGTGCACTAGCAATCTGAATTCCAACTTAATCAGCTTCATAATAACAAAAAGCAAAGTTAAATAAAGAACTTACCTTGGTACGATAACGTTTTACTTGTGCCCTTGCCCTCTTTTCCATCTTTTTTCTTTCCACCCTTTCCTCTTCTTGCCCAAACAACCTTATCATCTCCTTCCCCTTATTAACTACCCATTTCTCAATAACACATTGAGTGAACTGAAGCTTTGACTGATCAATTGTATTCAAGGTTGTGAGCCACCTGGTACAGTGGTCGTATACTATGCTTCCCATGACTTGATTCCATGTTGATTCAGAAAAATCCATGCAAGTCTAATCAAAGGCAAATTTCCAAAAAAAAATTTCTTGCAATTCACGCTCTAATCTTCTTTTGACAGAAAGTGGGATAGGTGCTCCTCCTTTTAGTCCTTGAGGCTCAGGTGCTAGAAAAAGTTTGGGTAGTCAAATTTTGGATTGCCAGAAGGCTAGAGAATTGGCTATCAGAAATTGTCAAGCAGTTGCAGAATTGGTACGGTTAGAATATTGGACTTGGGTTAGGACAGTTTTAATTGGTTCCAAGCTTTCCAATTTTCAATCTCCAAAGTGTTGGGCTCGCAGGATATTTTGCTTTTTGTGTTGGTCCCCCAAGAAAATACTTCAGAAAGTGGTAAATATTTCTATTTAGACTGTCCAAGCTCCTGGGAACATCATTCCTTCTAAGTAAGCCTCTTAAAGCTGTCACCGGATGACCTACGCACAAGGTCGAGGATGTTCCTGTAAGTGAGATCAGGGATTTTAGAAACTTCTTCGAAGCACAGAGGAATGATTCGAGGAAATGATTCAAAGGTTACTCGAAGTAATAGCTATAGGTTCAAGGTTTGTTCGAGAAGAATTATAAACTAGTTCCAAGGTAATAATAATTCTTAAAATCTCACAAAGGGTTGGAAACTCAATAATCAAAGATTTAGGATTTAGAAATGAATATTGAGAAAGTAAAAGAAAGATACAATAACAATGATTTAACTTTTAAGGATTTACCACTATTAATGTAAATACGATATTATAATTTAATTCTAAGGAATATCGAACCAAATACCCAACTCCTTTTATATCCTTTGTTCCTCCTCGCATTGACCTCCCTTCCATCGCAGCATTCCCATTCCATTGACCATTACTAACATACACTTAGACCCTCTCCACTAAATATCCCTCCATGCTCAATTTACCCCTTTTAATTAATTAACAAAAACTTTAATGAAAAAAACTACTACTATACTATTTCGTTGATCCTAGCGCTGTGCGTCGCTTATTGAAAAGGACTAAGGTACCCTATTGGGAGATTGACTAATTTAGATTTAGAGTTTAGGCTAGCGCAGTTAAATAGTAAGTACACAAAGGAAAATCGCAGTTGCTATGGAGAATTGCTTTCTGCGCTTCGAGTATAGATTTAGGACTTTATATTATTGATTTATTGAGTTAATTTCGCCTCGAGTGTCACGTGGCACGTGACAGATGCCCGGGTATAAAAAATGCGAACTCCGTTGAGCTTGAGCCATCTTCCCACACCAATTTCCCTTGTCTAATACTTTTTTCCCTCATCTCTCAATTATTTATTTTATAATGAACTGCCCTACTCCCACACCCACGCCTCCACACCCTAAAGCGGATGGGGGAATAATCACACGACAGTTTTCACAGACTTGCACGGCTTGTGAAAGCATGGAATATTTCTGTGTCGAAAGTAAGGCAACTCGAGGCCCTCACCAGAAATGCGAGTTTTGCCGTTGGCGGCGAGTGGCGTGTGATGCGTTGACAAAGAACGCAGAAATCGAAAAACGATTTACAAAAACAAAATTTTGGGTAGTTCAGAAGACCAAAGAGGTGGTTGAAGACATTTGGGATGTCTTGATCAAAGATGAACAATCGGTGGGGGAAAATGATAAGGAGATGAACAACGAGATCTCAACCTGGGTAACCCAGGCCACGAGTTTGAAGCGAGGTGTCGAGGAAGAGGTCGACGAATTGGTGGAGGAGGATGAAGATGAAGTCCCTGTTCCAGGGCAGGCACCCAAGAAACGACGGGTGGTCATCGAGGACGATGAGGAAGAGAGGGAGGCAGAAGTCGAAGTGGCGCCCAGGTTATTTCTGGAGCCTGATCCCATCTTCGAGGTAAGTTTTAATTGTTTTATTTCAAGGATGAAGTTACTGATGAGTCTTGTTTTAGACATCGAATAACCTGGAAGAGCCGATTGCGGAGCCTGCGCCGGTTATACCAACTGAGGCAAACCCTCCAGCCACGGAAGTAGTTGAAGAGCCCGAAGACACCCTGGACCAGGTGTGGTCGAAGAAACCTCGTCAAGGTCGACAAGTAAGGTTCGCGGAAGAACTATGTGGGGAGGTCGACGCTATGATGGACGCTGCTTCCTTCGACGTGGCAGAGGAGCTATTGGAGATGGGAGAGGTAGTTCCGGTAGGAGAGGAGGAGGTATTTGAGAAATGCAGGAAGGAAATAAGGGTAGTTTTGGAGAAAATGAAAAGATTGGTTCGAGAGAAGTTAAAAGAAAAGATTTGAAAAGAAAAGGAGATGTAAAGAAGTAGAGAAAAAAAAATTGTATTTTAATTTAATTTTATTTTTATTTTATTTATTATTAGTATTATTATTTTTATTATTATTGTAGGTGAATGTTGTTAATTTTATAAGATTTGAGAGAGAGAGAAAAAGAAAAGAAAAAAAAAAGAAAAAAGAAGTTTCAAATAAAAAAATTTTAGAATTTGAAAGAGGAATTTTAAAGAAAGAAAAAAAAAGGTTGTTTTAATTGAAGGAAGTTTTAGTGTTTTAAAAAGGAAAATTTTTATGTAAGAAAAAAGGGAGAAAAAAAAAAGAAACGGTTTTGTGATTGAGATGAGTTTGTTAAATTGAGGATTTTTAAAATTTTATTTTATTTTATTTTTTTTTTTTAAGAAATTTTAGTTGAAAAGAGAGGAAGAAGAAAGAAAAAAAAACAGAATTTAGAATTTAAGAGAATTGAAAAGAAGATTTATTTGTTTCGAAGAATTATTATAGGGAGATTCAGGGGTTGAAGTTAAGTTCGAGGAAATGGTCGTGTCGTACAAGATTTGATGATTCGAAGGAAAGAAAGTTTTTAAAAGAGAGAATAAAATTTTTTGGAAGAGAAATTTTTAAAGAGAATTTTAAATTTAAGAAAAGAATGTATTTAAAGAATTGAAAAGAAAAGAAAGAAAATATTTAGAGAGATTTATTTTTTTTATTTTTTTATTTATGTTTTATTCTATTTATTTTATTTTATTTAATTTTAATTTTGATTTTATTTTATTTTATTTTATTGTATTTAATTTTAATTTTGATTTTAATTTAATTTATTTTATTGTATTTAATTTTAATTTTGATTTTAATTTTAGTTGGTTTTGGAGGAAATTTTATAGAAAGAAAAGAAGAGAGAAAGAAGAAAACAAGGCTAAAAAAAATTTAAGAGGTGTTTTAGATTTTAAAGAAAGAAAGAAAAAGAAAAGAAAATTTTAGATAAAGAAATTTTAAGGTTTTGGTTTTAAAGGATATTTCAAATGAAATGATTTTAGGAGTTCAGGAGCATTAGAAACATTGATGGCTGGTTCCCAGGATGTTTTGTCTGAGTCATTGAGGAAGCCTTCCCATTCCACGAGGTATTGAAGTTTCCCCTTGCGTATTCTTGAATCAAGGATACGACTTACTTCCCACTCTAGATGATCTTCTACTTCGACCGGTTCCGGAGGGGGTTGGTTCTTGCCCGGGTATATTTCTCGAGCCAGTTCCAGGAGAGATACATGGAAAACAGGGTGAATCGCCTGCCATTTAGGAGGTAACTTGAGTCGAAATGCAGTTTTAGAGACTTCAGAGTCGATTTCGAACGGTCCCAAGCGCTTTTCAGCCAGTTTCTTTGATGGTCTTGTTGTTTGAATGTTTCGTGCGTCAAGCCATACTTTGTCGCCTGGTTTAAAGGAAGGAGCAGATTGTTGATGTTTGTCGGCCTGTTCCTTGTATCTTCAAATCGCTGATTCCAAATTTGTTCTAAGTTCTTCTTGGATTCGTGATATAGTTCGAAGATAATGTTCCGTAGGATGATTAGTTCCTACATGAATTGAGTTGAATCAAGGATGTCATCCATAAATGGTTTCGAAGGGAGATTGTCGTGTCGAAGAATGAGTCGAGTTATTATAAGCAAATTTGGCCAATGGTAGCCATGTGGTTCAATCGTCTTGTTGGTAACTAACATACATTCGAAGATATTGTTCGAGGATTTGGTTAACTCTTTCTGTTTGACCATCAGTTTCAGGGTGATAGGCCGTGGAGAGATTCCTCATGATATTGAGTTGTCGACACAGTTGGGTCCAGAATGTGGATAAAAACAATGAGCCTCTATCTGAAATAATATCATTTGGTAAGCCGTGTTTAGAAAATACATATTCTAGAAACAATTTTGACAAATCTTCTGCTGTAGCAGTAGTATTGGTTTTAATAAAAATAGACATTTTTGAAAATCTATCTACTATTACTAATATAGCATCAAAATCATTAGAAATAGGAAGTTGAGAAATGAAATCCATCGATAAAGATTTCCAAGGTTTAGAGGGAATAGGAAGTGGTTGAAGCAATCCATGCTTCCGGTGACGGGGAGCCTTATTCCTATTACATTTGTAACAAGCTTTTATATAGGCCTTGATTTCCTTGGTCATACCTGGCCAGAAGAAATCCCTTGCTATTAACTGGTAGGTTTTATCAACCCCAAAATGACCAGCTAACGGAGAATCATGTCGACTGTTGAAGATCCATAATTTTACCTCATTGTTGTTGGGTATGACTACTCTACCTTCGAAGACTAATAGACCTGATTCAATACTAAATCTTTTGGCCCCTTTCTTCAAGAGTATTTTGTCTTTTAACCCTAACCAATAATCGTCCTTCGACTGAGCTTCGAGGATGTTGGATAGTGGATTTCGAAAAGATTGAATTGTCATCGAATTAAGTTGATGAGTCGTTAAAATTTGATTCGTTGAAGATTGATTGCACATTTGCTGGGTTCTTGTCAGCAAATGCATCCCCCCGCTGTGGGTAAACGTCGTCCCGACGTGACAAGATATCTGGGACAATGCAGTTTTTTCCTGGGCGATAGGAGATAGAGAAAGAAAATTCAGACAAAAATTCAGCCCACCTGGCTTAACGCCTGGTTAACACTTTAGAAGACATGAAGTATTTCAAAGCATTATGATCTGTTAAAATTTGAAAAGGACTATATAGGCTGAGAAGAAAAGAACGCCATTTTTTAAGACAATGGATAATAGCTAAAAGCTCTTTGTCATGAATTTCATAATTTAATTCCGCGGCTATGAGTTTGCGTGACTCAAAAGCAACAGGATGAAACAAATTTGTTTCAGGATTTAATTGGGAGATGACCCCTGCAATAGCATAATCGCTCACATCTGTCTCAACTATTGTCGAGGCCGAAGGATCAAAATGTCGAAGAATTGGGGCTGTGGTGAACGCCGTTTTTAGTGCTTCGAATTCCTTTTGTGCTGTAGAAGTAAAAACAAAAGGAATATCTTTTCTAAGAAGAGAAGTAAGATTGGAAATAGTTTTAGAGTAATCTTTAATAAATCTTCTATAGAAGTTTGCAAAACCCAAAAATCCTTGGAGTGATTTAATGTTTTTGGGCTCAGGCCATTCCAGGATTTTCTGGACTTTTTTGTCATCCATGACTAAACCGTCAGTGGACAACGTAAAACCCAAAAAATCAATTGATTTGAGGTGGAATTCGCATTTATTATGCTTGGCGTAGAGACCATGATCTTGAAGAAGATTTAGGACCTGTCGAACATGATGAATATGTTCATCCAGTGTTTTCAAGAATATTAAAATATCATCTAAATAGACGACTACAAATTGTTCAACAACATCTTGAAAGATGTCATTGACAAAAGTTTGAAAAGTAGATGGTGCGTTACATAATCCAAAAGGCATAACTAAATATTCAAAACTACCAAATCTAGTGCGCATTGCAGTCAGTGGTTCATGACCTTCCGCAATGCGAATAAGATTTTAAGCGCCTCTAAGATCAATTTTAGAAAAGAAATTAGCACCATTGAAAAGGGTAAGAAGTAATGACATAGGAGGAACAGGATATGCATTCTTCTTTGTGACTGTGTTGAGCTTTCTATAGTCAACACACAACCTAAGACTACCGTCCTTCTTTTTTACAAAGAGGACAGGGGAGCCGTTTGGAGATTTACTGGCTCTGATGAAACCTTTGGCTACATTCTCTGCAATGTAGTCTCGAAGAACTTGAGATTCGTCCTTTGATAAAGAATAGACAGGACCTGCCGGAGGTACTGGGCCTATTAACTCTATTTGATGGTTGTAGGGTCGATGAGGTGGTAACTTATTGGCCTTGCGGATTGAGAAAACATCGAGGAAATCGTGGTAGACTTCCGGTAGAGTTGATTTGATGGCTTCAACGTTTATTTGGTCATCCTCTTCATCTTCGAGAGAATCTGTGGAGGTGATACCTGTATTGAGAGAGCATAATTCGATTACTTCGAGGCAATTTAAATCCTCTTCGAGTGAAGTCATCGAGCTAGAAGGGTTAGCCAATTGCTCATTTAAAGAAGGTACAGATGCTTGCAAGTCATCTGGCAGAGATTTGTCCTCTAGCAGGACGTTGTCAGGCGGGTTGTTTAACTCCCTATTGACCTGCATTGAAGAATCAGAAATATACTTAGAGCGTGGGGTGATCAATCCCCTAGTCCAATCAATTTCGGGATTCCAATGCGTTAAAAAGTCATGGCCAAGAATGGTATCGTCCATCCTTGGGGCGTCCAAGACTGATAATTCCCACTCGAAGGGGGGAAAATTCGGAAAGTTGAAAACCCATAAAACTTTCTTACTTACCCAATATTTGGGTTCCTCTGATTCGACCAAATAGATGGGAGTTCGATCAATATCTGTAAATGTTAGTTGAAGCTTCTCGGCAAAAGATAAACTAACAAAAGAAATTGAAGCTCCAGAGTCTATAAGACAACTGAAGGGGATATCCTCCTTAAAAAGAATGAATCTCAAGCGGTTTAAAGCAACTCCAGTCCTTAAGAAATGGAGGTTCTGTGCACTGGGAGAGATAAGATAGTTTGCTTTGCACACAAGTAAACTATCTACTAGTTTTTTGACTTCGAACTAGTACCTTCTCTTTCCTTCAACTTTACACGGTCTTCCAACTTGTGCTTACCCCCACAATACATACATAACCCATTATCTGCTCTTCTCTTCCTCTCAGCTTCTTTAAGTTCCCCTTTAGGATCCAGTACTTTGCTGATATCGCCTGGGGTCGAGCCTTTTGGTCGAGGTTTATCCTTTCCCTTATTGGGTTTGGATTGAGTCGAGGAGGATTGATTTGGTCGTGGGTGTGAAGAAGGTCCCGATTTAAAATTTAGGCCTTGAGATTTGTTGGCATATCGACAATGTTGAAGTCGTCCTTGATAAACGCCGTCAAGTTCGAGGGTTCGATCCATTAAGTCCGTTAAAGTAGTCATCTTCTGACCGTGAAGATTTAATTGATCTAGAATCCTCGAAGTAAGTCCTTTCCTGAAATGATACTTAAGGGCAGCATCATTCCAACCTACTTGAGTTTGAAGTGCTCTTAAGTTCGAGATATATTCAGAGGCTTTACCATTATCACTCATGCTAAGAAAATCAAGTTCAATTTCTGTGTTGTCCGTTTCATTAGGGTCCCCAAACAACGTAAAAAGTTGGTCCTCAAATTTTTCCCAATTATTGATAAGTAAGTGGGTTTCTGTCAAAGAAAGCATGAGTAGATAAGGTTCGAACCATCTTGCTGCTTTCCCGGCTAGGAATGAAGAAGCGTAAACAACCTTTGATCGGTCGCTGTTAAAGGTTCGAGGGTCATTATGGAACAGTAGCTTGCAGGTTTGCAAGAAGGGTCGCAATCTGTCGGGGTGATCTCCGTTGAATTTGTCAGGAGATTTCATAGAAAGAGTTTTGAACTTAGATCCCTCTGAAGACATTGGATTTGAAAGGGTTTTCATGAAAAGTCTCATGAAATCTTCCAGAGAGTTAGATGGTCCAGGTTCTGAGGATTGGCCAGAAGGTTGATTGGCAGGGGCGGATGGTGCCTCGTGCATTGTATCCTCTCCTTCTTCTTCATCACTAGAATCCTCAAAATCTTGTGGAATGTCTTCTACAGATTGAACTGAATGTTGCCCTTCCCTAAGGTTGAGTGGTTCCAAAGAGTGAGTGTGAGAAACAGACCTTGTGGCTGTTGGCCTGCCTCTAGCGCGAGCTCTAGTAGTAGCGCCCGTAGGAGGAGTGCGTTGAACAGGTGCCATTTAAAATTTTAGAAACACCTAAAAGGACGTAGTAGTGCAAAGAATGAGAACTACGGAGAATTAAATTATACTGTCACCGGACGACCTACGCACAAGGTCGAGGATGTTCCTGTAAGTGAGATCAGGGATTTTAGAAACTTCTTCGAAGCACAGAGGAATGATTCGAGGAAATGATTCAAAGGTTACTCGAAGTAATAGCTATAGGTTCAAGGTTTGTTCGAGAAGAATTATAAACTAGTTCCAAGGTAATAATAATTCTTAAAATCTCACAAAGGGTTGGAAACTCAATAATCAAAGATTTAGGATTTAGAAATGAATATTGAGAAAGTAAAAGAAAGATACAATAACAATGATTCAACTTTTAAGGATTTACCACTATTAATGTAAATACGATATTATAATTTAATTCTAAGGAATATCGAACCAAATACCCAACTCCTTTTATATCCTTTGTTCCTCCTCGCATTGACCTCCCTTCCATTGCAGCATTCCCATTCCACTGACCATTACTAACATACACTTAGACCCTCTCCACTAAATATCCGTCCATGCTCAATTTACCCCTTTTAATTAATTAACAAAAACTTTAATGAAAAAAACTACTACTATACTATTTCGTTGATCCTAGCGCTGTGCGTCGCTTATTGAAAAGGACTAAGGTACCCTATTGGGAGATTGACTAATTTAGATTTAGAGTTTAGGCTAGCGCAGTTAAATAGTAAGTACACAAAGGAAAATCGCAGTTGCTATGGAGAATTGCTTTCTGCGCTTCGAGTATAGATTTAGGACTTGATATTATTGATTTATTGAGTTAATTTCGCCTCGAGTGTCACGTGGCGCGTGACAAAAGCCCTTAACCCCTGTTCTAGTTCATTAGACTCTGCTGAATTGAGTCTGTGGTAATCACTGATACCCATAATGATTGAGGGATTCACTAACAATTCAAATAAGTTAATTAAATTGTTTATTTTTAAATAAAAGAATACACTAAAAATTTTACTTACCAGCTCCACTTGTGCTTGCTCCTTGGTTAGGCTGAGCAGATGATGATTGGTGTCCAAAAAATTCCCTCAATACTTCACTAGTCTAATCTCTTCCTAGCTAATCCGCATGCTGATCAACACTTTCAGGAGCAGAAGGATGATTGAGATTAAAATTTACGGCTCTGCATGAGACTCTTGGCCTGGATTGGGATTAGGTGGTGGGTTAGGATTAGGCAGTACAGATTGAGATGAATCTGGAGGTGGATCAGCAGCGGGTGGTGGTGGAGTATGTCCAGTATTAGTATGTTGAGGTGGAAAAAAAATCAAAATCAGTTGGGTCAACAGACATCCCTTCAAAATTATCATCCATAATTAACTGTAATGAAAGAAAATAAAAGAAAAATAATCAGTCTTTAAAATTTATACCTATCAAAGTTAAAGTAAAAAAGGATACTATGTTTATAGTCTTGTTAATGTGTATGTTCTCTTGGGGAAAAATAAAGTTAATAATATATAGCTATCAGCTAAATTAAGATGGTAAAATTATTTATAGTAGATTAATGAGCAAGAAGATTATTCATTAAATGAAAATTTTATCATATTTCTCATTATTATTATTTTCTTTCTTTCATTCTTACATTTAAGATAAAAATGACTCATTGAAAGCATGAGTTCTCTCGCATTAAAAGAAAACAATGTAATTTTTCACTGATTTAAGATAAGGTTAGTTGGATGCATTGCATTTTTAATCAAGCATTGAAATATTTCTTTTACCATTTACAAACATCACCAATCCTACAAATTTCCCCAATCCCAAATCAACACAAAGATGTTAGTCAACAGAAAACAAATTTGGTTAATTTTTTCACTCACTACTGTCTGCAGTCTAATGGCAGTGACAACCTTGTCTTTGATTCCAAACATTCCTTTTTTGTGCTTGAAAGTAGCTAGATGTCCAATTATTGCATCTTTCTTAATCACAATTTGAGTTGCTTTGGCTACTCTTACTAACCAACAATGCACTTGTGGGAAAAGCTCATAGGGATCCTTTGATGTTTCTTCTTGGAAGAGCTCCTTGAAAGGACTTACTATTAAATAGATTTGATAATTCTCTTCCTTTGACCTGAAAAGATCATCAATTTTCCCAAGCTGGCTCAATTTTCCATAGTATAATTCAATTGTTGAATTAGCAATGTGTTGATGGTAACTAGTAAACCTCTTTCCATGTATCAATATGCTTGCTACCTTTTCAACTACCCAATATTCACTTTTCTGTGATGGTGTCAAAGCATGTCTTGAAGTTTCTTTTCCCATTTGTGCCCTTACCCATTTAGTAAATAGTGCCATACTTAGATGGATCCATTTGTTTTGTTTATTGAGATCAATATGGATTTTTTTAGTCTCACATTGATCATTATCTTCAGCTTCACCAAGATCTAATACCCAAGACTTCCGATACCAATGTTTGAGCATTGTTAGTGGTATCTCTCCTGTGGTCAATATTAATAAATTAGCACAGCTGAGTTTTTGAATCATTGATTACAAACATTACATACATGGATGGTGATTGTTTGGAATTTTAGATAATATATGATTCACCCCCTCTGTAGACAAAGTAGCTGTACCAGATGGTGGACCAAGATGCTTTATCATATAAGGATAATGTTGAGTGATATGCAGATTTGGCTTTGCATTAATATTCTTCCAACCCTCTTCTAGGCACTCACAATACTCTAACAGAAATTGATCTAGATCTTTAAGCTCATTAGTCTGTACATTTTTTAATGTCAAAAAATTGGTGAGTGAGAATAATGTTACAAGTGACTTGAGAAGATAATATTCTCTTTGTTTTTCAGCTGAGGAAGCTGAAGATTCAATTTCTTTAAAGTTTACAAACCAAAGGGCTATTAGCAACGAAGGGAAGTAGAGAGTATACAGCATGTGCCATTCTGCTGCCTTGAGGGATCCTGCCTTTTAAGATCCTACTGATTTTGGAACTTGTGTTAGCCAGGAAGGCCTTCTTACTTGATCAATCATCTTCCATACAACCTGTAGCTCTGCTGCTGTGATACGTGGATTACTACTACCTTCATTTTCTTTCTCCATACCTTTCCTTTTATTTTCTTCATCTCTAGCTTTCTCATTTGATGAGTGAGATCCTTTACTCTGTGATTTGCATATGCTCCGTTGCCTTAAGTTATACAATGAATTCCTACTGCCACTTCTGTGAGACTTTAATGAGGCCAAATTGCTATGTGGAGGGATAAATTTGGAGCTGGATGACCTACTCTGGCTTCTTGATTGATTTGATCCCAATCCTTCACTATCTAGTCCATGATGACTTGATGACTGTCTTTAACTTGTAAGTGTTTGCCGCTTATGCTGTCTTGTGTATCCTGTATCATTATCATCATTATTTTTTGTGCTTAAGCTACTTCTACATTTTTTAGAATTTTTGTGCAGTGAAGTATCAGAAAAGAAATTGTCATCTTCTTCTCTTACATGCCAATTTTTATCCTTTTCCAGCTTTCTTTCTAGATCTTTTGCTGCATTTTGGATTCGAAAATAGCTTAGACTGTGATCTTTTAGGTTGCCAAGCATATGTGAATGCATAACACCAATTGAGAAATATTCAGTTGGACGCCAATATTCAAGGTTATTCAGCTCACTCCATTGTAACCCATGATTCTGAACAGTTGATACACGCTCCCAATTTGACTTAGAATTTTTCCACTTTGTTGCCTAGAACATATGATCCTCATGATTCCATAATGAAAAATTTCCCACATTCTTTTCACTAATTTAATCTTTAGAGATATTACAGAAAGAGCAGAACATTCTTGCAGAGTGACTAAAAAAGCCAGCCAATTTTTGTATTGCAGGAATGTCACCTATCAAAGAGAAAAACGCAACTCTTAATTTCCGGCCTCGTGGATAGAGATGCGTCTTTTCAATCAATATACCATCCCATAGAGTTTGTAGATCATTAACCAGAAGTTTTAGAATGTGATTAAGCTGTTCACTTGTGGGTTCTGTTGGTCAAGGTATAATAGCATACAAAAAAGATTTTCCATTTTGTATCTATCTTCTTGAGGTAGGTTCATACACACCATCATAATATTGCCTACAGACTTCTGATGACCTCCAATCCTATTACCACCAGGCTTAAGCCATTCAAAATATATAGTATACATTAAGTTGCCTGAATTTATTGTATATTCATCATCATTTCAACCCAGAGATGGAGTGGTAATGGGAAAGTGTTTCCAAATTGAACCATCACAAACATCCTTCATCAAATCACACTCTACATTGTCTGCCACAGGGGTTTTCTTCTCAATCAGATGCTCAAATTTGAGCTGTTTGATCTTTTCCTTAAGCCAGTGGATAAAAGATTGTTGATAAAATGTTTTAAGAGATAAGTATTTTACATGTTCTTGATGTTCCCTCATCAAATACAGCCTTTCATCACATTTAACTACAATTTTTCCTTCTCCAAACATTTTTAAATAGCAATTTGATGATGAAAAAAAAGGTTGATTGCAACAAAGTATAGATGGTTGAGATTCAGAGTTATACTCATAAAGAGAAAAGCATTTAGGACAGAATTTTTTAGTGACAAATGATTGATAGAGCTTTAATCGACTAAAAACTGTATCTATTGAGTGTGGGATCAGGCGGACAATTCTATCAGAATCCAGTCTTCCACTATCACCTAGAATGCTGAGCTTCTTAATTTCTTCATCCAAAAATTGAGTAAAACCTTCTTTGCTCAAATGATGAATCAGAGAAAGCTTTGCTGCCTGCCACATAATTATTTGGCTATACCATTCCCCAAGATTTGAGTTTCTAGAGACTGTTGAAGATACTTTTGCCCCCGATAGCGACTGCCCCTATATAATAAATCATCTAAACATAATAAAGACTTTTATTCTCACTTTGAGCTATAGATATACAGCTTACTGTTTCTGTGGAGCTGGAACTTTCAATGTTAAGTGGATTGTTGGAAGAAATAACCATCTGGGCCTTCCTATTTCTTTCCTCTTGATGTTTTGCATAAGAATTAGAGCTTTTGAAAGCTATACCAACTTCAAAGGACCCAGAAGAAGTTTGATACTTTCTATTGACACATCCAAGCTCTTGAAATTTACATACATGAAAAAATGGAGGCATTGAAATTGTGATAAATGTAGTAATAAGTTAGCTGATGGAAGTTACCGATTGAAGGTATTCCTTTTTTTTATGGCACTAGCTAATATAAGCTATTTTTTTATCAAAAGAATATGATGGAATATGTGTTGAAATTATTTAAGTTTAAATGTTTACTTTTTAAACAGATAAATAATATATTAATTAAAAGCTATGCAGTCTACTTTATTGGTATTCTGTATACTCTCTGCATTTGTACAACAATGCATGCATGTTTATCAGAATATTTTCTATCATAGAAAAAATTCTATTGTACACACAAGCATCTTAACTATTTTTCTATCAAATGCCTTCTGAGTTATATCTAACTACCTTTTAATTATTCGATTTTAGTAAAAAAATTTTGTTATGGACTATAAGAATAGTAATCTATATTTTTAACATAATTATTTAAAAAATTACCCCAAAAATCAAAGTTAAACCCAAAAATAAGGTTAATATTTTGTAAAAAACAATCACAAACATATTTCCTTCACTTTGAAAATTTGTCTGTACTAGGTAGAATTTTCCATAAAGAAATAATCAAAAATACTCAAATAATAGATGCTACAAAAGTGTAAACCTTAAAGCATTAGAAAAAATCTGAAACCTTGTATAAATTTTCACACATAAATGTGATGAAGTGCTACTCTAGTCTATTTATTCAGGTTGAGAAAAATTACTCAATGGAATATGTATTACTATCATATTGGACCAAAAATAATTTTTGGTAGTCAAAAAATGAACACAGCCTCACATTTATCAAATTATTTTTGTGGAAAAATTTTTTGAAAAGAAAAAAAATCCTTTTCTCAAATGAGTCCAATTTTATCACATAATCATTCTCTTCCTTTTGTACCATTCCTTTTTAGTTCAAATTGCATATAAAAATATAATTTATGCATATTATAATGCCATAAAGTTGAAATATTTCTTATTCTTAATTTTTATGATACTTCTCCTTAAATCAACTTTGATCATAAAGTTTTGAAGCTCCACAATTTATCCTTCCTCTTTGTTTAATTTTATTGAACACTTTCTTAATCTAATTGTTTATGAAGCCTAGTAGCTCTTACTTTCCTCATGGAAAACTGCCCGAAAACACACAAGCACTTAATAGAATTTTTAATGAGACTTTGCCTCTATTCAATTCTCACTTTTGTAGATCTATACACAATTTTTGTCCTTCACTTTTTGATATGTCACCAGAGTCAAATGGATGGAACCAAAACCCTACTGAAGAGCAATTAGACATATTTTCATCATTTGACATGAATTCTTGCAACATTGCCTTTGAACTACCTCATCCAGAATCAAATTCAGCTGTTTTGGAAAAGTTTCCACCAATTTTCCATGAATCTTTTATTGACCACCCTGGCATGTGCGGTTTCCCAGGGTCAACTTTTTCTTGGAACCTAGATTGGTTTGAAAAATGGAACCAAGTCTTGGCAAATATTCTCATTAAACACTGGGACAATGCCTTAAAAACCAATAATTTGATTGCATATCCAATTGACTCAACTCAAATTAGCTTCTCAAATCAAATGGGAGTTCTTCACTGTTGTTTTTTAGATCATTCTGATAAATTAAGACTTGGGAAGGATTCTGATAGCTCTCAAGAAATAATCAAAGTGAGAAAGCATAAATATAGAATAAAAAAAAGTATGAAAATCCCCTATTTTTTCAACAATTTTTATTTATGACCTTTATTTCAAATAACAATGATTCTTAGAATTCAGCTAACCAAACTAAACCTCTTAAACAACTTCCACATTGTTAAACTTATCACAACCTTTTCACAAACATCAAGTGTTGTTCAGACGCTGAAATTGATAATGATGGATCTTTAAGACGTATCTTAATGCATTGGAGGTCTGAAGATTTTTCTAAAGTTGCACAATATCTTGATCAACAACACTTTGATATAAAAGATACTTTGACCTACTCTGTAAGTGTGCTAAAGGACTTAGCCTTGTACAAAAGAATCAGTTTGGTTTCAACATTATCACCTAACCTTAATCCTTCTCATGTCCCCCGGGGTTTGCCAAATGACTGTGATTCTCCCTTATATCTTGCATCTCTAAATCCTCAACAACTCAGACTTTTAAATCCTCAAAATCCCATAAGTTTACCTGCTCTCCTTGAAATTCTTGCTTCCTCTAATGTGAGTGATTGACAAACTCCCTTAATAATAGTTTTGCACACTCATACTCCTCATTTCCACTGTTTGTGACACTTAGCCTTGAAAAAAAAAACATAATTTTAACGATTACTATTATCATTAAAATTTATAGAATCTTAATTTGGCTTACAATGTTAGCTACGTTTTTTATCTTTGAATCTTATACATGCTGAATTCTATACTTCCATGCACAAATTAATTCAAAACATTTACTTCATTTTGCTTCCCCATTCTATACGGCCGATCAACAGCCTGCTGCTCAACTGCTGGATTCCAATTTGGCTCCTATTTCAACATTGAACATATAAAAAATGTAATATTTTTGTTCTTAATATGAAATATAAGACATTGAGCTCACCATTATATGTACATTTTGAGCACACTTGAGATCTATACCCACTCCTGCAGCATGAATTGTTCCAACCAAAACTTGGCAATTTTTATTAAAATGGAATTCTTGCATATGTTTGTCTCGCTTTGTCCTGCTGAGTTCACCCATAAGCTGGGTATACCTAATTATGTGGTCATCTAGAGCCATTTTTATTCTATTTTGAAATATTAGAAAATTTTTTTTAATAAGCCAGCACAGTTTTGTAAAACAATTCATTATAGAATCACTAACATCTGCAAAAAGTCTGCAAAGTTGGAGAATATAACAGCTTTTGGAAAATTTATACCCCTTTCACCAGACAAAAAGTTTTTCAAGTGGCCTATAAGATGAAAAATCTTTGCGGAATTCTTCCAGGTGAAATCAAAAGTTGGAGTTTCATCCAGATTTTTGTAGATTGGATGGTTGCAGAATTTTCTTAAAATCATCAGCTCTCTAAGAAATTCAGATGAGTCCCAAGAGAGGTCAGTGCTTCTGGAGGGCCCATATTGCTCAGTGGATCCTTCTTGAAGCACATCAAGTTTAGACCTCCATGGATCTGCTAATTGAACTGATATCCCCCTTTGAATCTTTTATGAAAGAGACAAAATTGCATCTTTTGTTCTACGTAGGCTTATGACTTTCATTAAGTGATTGATTGATTTAATAGAATTAGCCTTTCCTTTTTGCAAACCTGGAAAACTGATATTCTTCCATAACCAGTTTTCCTGCCACTTTTCAATTCTAAGAAAAAATATGAGACTTTGAAGGTCAGTGGGCCTGTTCTGAAGTGGAGTTCCAGTCAAGCATAGTTGGTGTTGGGATTCCAAGTCAAATATTGTTTGAGCCCTCTGCGAGTAAGGATTTTTAATGTAACTAAAAGAATATTTATAAAAGTTGATTATAAAAATTAAGTTTTAAGTTTTAGATATAGAAATGGGCACTAACTGAGCTTCATTTAAAACAACTCTATATCAAAAGAGCTTTTGAGTCACCAGTATCTTTTTTTGGCTTTGATTTTTTGAAATTGTTGGGCTAGCTGTTTCATAGGTTGTTAAAACAATAGCAGTGCCCTTTAGCTCATTGACATTAGTATTTTGAAAATTCTTCCCATAAAGAACCTTGAAAGGAAGCGCATTATCTTCAAAGTGCACACTTATTTCATTGATCCAATTCAATAGTGTTGCCGGTGGGCATATAATCAGTGTGGCTGAGCTCCAATTAATACCTTCTTGATTTTCCAATACCTGGAATTGTCTTGCTTCACTTTGAGTTGCACTTATAAGGGAAATAGTTGACAGCGTCTTTCCCAAACCCATATCATCAGCAAGTATTGACCCGTTTCTTTCAGGGGTTAATTGATTGTTAGGAAACTGAACTTTATAGTCATCAATTCAGTTCTAAGACAATGGTTGTCCTGGTGCCTCCACATGATATCCAACTTTTCCTTTAACATTTTTTCATTGTCAATCATAAAATTTATTGCTTGAAGTTGATGTGTTTTGAGAACTGTTTTGATTCCTTGGATAAGTTGATAAGCTTTCCAATCTTGAGTACTCTGAGATGTTTGGAAAGAGCCTTCAAAAATTACATGGGGGATATTAAAAAAGATAGTGGAGTTGTAGTTCAGGAATGGACATAAATCTATTTGAGCAGAAGAAAATGCTTCTTTAGCAAGACTGATTAGTGTACTTGAAGAAAAGAGGCATCCCCAAAGTTGATACTGATTACCAAATACTGGAACCAAGTAAGCATGAAAATAGAATGGCTTCATAGGATTCAAAGCACTTCTTTGGTTTAAATGGTGAGATCCAGACCCAATGTCACCCAATAGTGGTCCAATGTGCTGACTCTGCACTTGAGAAAGATTACTGACAAGAGTATGTTTTCTTTCTTCAAATAGTCCAAAAATATGAACATTCAAATGGCCTCGCTGTAAAATTGTGGGGGTTGGTGAGTTTTGAAATCTTGAAATTACACTCATATAAATTTTTTCAATCATTATTGAGAACTGTCCAACACATATGGGACTTTACATATTCTGTAAGAATAGTATCTGGAGATAGTGGTTGTTAAAAGATGAATTGAACCAAAAAATGAATAATCAGTTTTGAATAAAATGAGAAAATAACTTTTTAGCATACACTACGCTAAGATCATAATTCTTTCACATGTATTATTATTATCTTTTTAAAAATATTGGAAGTAAATGAATGATAACTGAAATAAATAATATGGATGAAAAATAAATCTTGAGCCTATAGAGTAAATTTGGGTTTGTGGAAGAAGAAAAATTTTCTTAATAAAAATGTGCTTTATTGTTACATTATAATCACAAAATAGAATAATTTCACTCTTATTACACTTATTTATGTTTCTGTCTAATAGTAAAATGCTTTAGATGGCAGTTCAAAATCTAAATTGAAACTACTACCTAGAGCAATGTCTTGATACTAACATACTTTTTGTAAGTCTTTGGACAGACACTTATGGTGATCTAAAAAATATTAAAATTTATTTTAATTGTATGTTTTATCAAATATCTATGTGGTCCAATGTAATAATTGAGATACTACAGTTTAACCTTCTGGTACCAACTTGGCAAGAAAATATCCGTAAATTTTTTTAGACCGAATATCAAATTTTGCTTTCCACAAAATGGGGAAGTGAATATTATGATATGTTAAGTGATATGTTCAAGCTTTTCTCAATCTGTTCTCAGCTAAAGATCAAAGTAATCACTAAGCTCCAAGAGATCTGTGATTGAGTTGGGTTAAATCTAGGTCTAACTGATTACCAAATCTTTGTCCAATTGATTTAAATCTGGTTTCACAATGAATTCCCAACAGCTTTCCAACTACTTCCCAGCATTTTTAAATGAGGGGTATTGATAGCAATACCCCCCCCCAAATTTTCTGTGGTGAATCTTAGGAGGTACTGAATAAAAATGTTATCTAGCACAGGGAGGGGGAATGCTAAACTAGATCTTCTAGTTCAGTTCTGTGACCCTATTGCATTACTAGGTGCATTTTTGTGACAAACCATTTAATGTCACTTTTTGGGCCCACCTTTTTTTTGGCCTTTGGAAGAGGATGAAGATGGTCTGGTGTGGGCATGCTTGTAAGAGAATGGAAAAGCTGGTTCAAATAGAATTTTTTGATGAATCCATGAGCCAAGGAGATGTCAATATCAGAAAATCAAAAATAAAAATAAAGTCCCTGGCAACCAAAAACTGAACTAGACATCTCATTCATGGATTTTTCCCCCCCTCCCCCCCCCCCCCCCCCTGCCTGTGTAGGGCTATATATAAACCTTGTAATTTGTCAAATACATCTGATTTTGGGTCACTAAGTGGAAAAAAATGGCTTTGCCTTTATATATATATATATAGTGTGTGTGGCATGACTGAAATGGGGGGGGACAACAACAAAGGTTGAAGATTAAAAAATATGGGAGACAAGTAAGATAAATTGGTTAATAAGTAAAAAGAAAGAAGAAAAAACCCTACTTGATGCCATGGCTCATATTATATATATATGCATATGTACAGTGCCCAGCCAACTATAACCAATAGTCAATATATATCAATAAATTGCTCAATTTATATAAGATTGTGCTTAAACTTGAAAACCTGATTCTGTAGCTTCTTATTTTGGTTTCTCAAAAAACATATCATAATTTATTTGCATGTATATTTTAAATTTAGAATTTTTGAAAAAGCAAAAAAAAATAAAATAAAATTGGCATCACCCAACTAATAAGATGAAAAATTCAAAATTTTCACCATTTAACACCCTCCTCCTCTTGATAAATCAAAGGAGCAAAAAAAAATTGGAATTTTTTTTTTTTGAAAAATAAGAAAAAATTACTTTTTTCACCATCAACAGGATTCACCTCCTTTTTTAAGTAAACTTCATTCTATTCATCATAGAGGCCACCAAACCTATCAAGTAGTTTTCAGGTATGTCCTCCAAAGCTTTTTGAATGGCTTCACAAAGCTCTTCAAGCAGTTTAGTCTGATAATCTTGATAAATGTTATGTTTGATCTGGGCCCACCAATTCTCTATTGGGTTCAGATCTGGTGAATGTATTGGACAATCTGGTAGTTTTTGCAATCCAACACCTTTTTGATAGATACAGGCAATCTTAGAAGTGTGGACAGGTGTGTTGTCTCCCATTAGCATCAAATTAAGCTTGGGATCTTCATTGTTGAGCTAGGAGATTAAGTTGAATTCATAAACGTTGCAAATAAAATCTTCTGCTGAGAGTTGTTTTGGAGGCAGAAACACCAAAGGGACTTTTTTTTCCACTAAAAAAGCCACCCAAAAAAATATTATGGAAGAGTGGCTTCTTTGGAAAGTGGGTTGAAGGCAAGATTTCTTGAAATTTTCATCCTTCTTTATCCAAACCTTAACCTGGAATGATACCTTCACTAGCTCAAAGGAGGACTCATATAACCATATTATTCTCTTCCACTCATCAACACTCAAGTGCTGATACTTTCTTGAAAATTTAAGTCTCTCCACTTGCTTTTTCTTGTTGATAAAAAGTTTTTTAATGCTACTCAGTTGAAAGTCCCCAAATCACGGGCTCTTTGACTGACCGTATGAACAGATATTAGTGTTGTGAGGTTATTTTCAATCACCCTAAGATAAGCTTTATTATTTTACCTGAAAAGTAGCAGTGCAGTTTGAAGAGGTCACAGAGGTTGGTTTTGTGTGGGTGGCATGATTTTGGTCAATTTTTGGCTGTCCCAATGTAGTGATACTTTTTCACAATATTGTGCACAAGTAGAGTAAGGAATCCCAACATTTTGGGCAACATATGTTATGTTATTGAGCCTAGCTTCCAAGCCCATTATCTCAGACCTTTTTTAGGTGTGATTTGAGGCCTTTGGGCATGAGCTGGAGACATATTCCAAACAAGCTGCCATAAAATTGAGAGTATTTTTTGGACAGTTAACAAAGAAAGAAAGAAAGAAAGAAAGAAAAATAATGATACTACTTAAAAAGCTTACCAGATTAAAAACCAAGAGGGAAGAAACCAGATAAAAAACCTATAGTGAAATAAGAAGGCAGATGGTCAAAAATGATGAAGATATTTGAATGGGGCAAAAAAAAATTCCATAAAATAATCCAAAAAAATTATTGGCCAGGAACTGTACAATATAGAAGTTTTAGCACAAGGGAAAGCTAAACACAGGTCAATCAGCAACTGTGCATCTTACAAAAACAAGTAACTACAACAAAGTGTGTGCTTAAACTGAACAAAAGTGTCAGTGTATCTAGTATATAAGTATGATTTAATAGTATTTATTAATGATCCTACTACTTATTTATAAATTATTTAGTGATTAAACCTCATTGGAATACTAAGAAAATAGTTGTACTCAAATAAAGCTCACAATAATTGGATTTAAATGCATGCTAGTGGTGGAAAATAGATAAATAGAATATAGTTATAGCTTATTAAATGATAATTTAAATTTATAAAGGCTTTATAATATATTTCTAAATGATAATAATTTTTTTATAATTTTTATTTGAATTCAAGTAAGTAAGTGATGTCTAATAACTGCCAAAATCCTCCCTTACTTATACCAAAATCCACTGGAGTGCACAGACCATCAATCCCGATGATGTCACTGCTATCCCCAGAAATTACAGCACTGTGAGGGCCAATCAACTCCCCATGGCGTCCACTTTGAGCAGATTCAACACCCAGACCTCCAGTAAGGACCCTTCATCACAATTAATAATAACACAGGCCCATACGATAAATAGAAAATCCAGATAAAAGCGGTTACCATAAAGAAACAGGTAAAATAACTCATCCAAAGAGAATATAATGAAACCCAAATCATATAAAGGAAACAAATGAAATGTACAAGCTTCCAATAACATCCCCAAGCATCCATATTAACCCAGCAATGACCTCCCAACCCATAAATCCATGAATATCCATCCAAGGAAGCAGATTAAGTTGCCTAAACTGAGTATATGCGCCTGAAATAGATGTATATGCTTCTGTAGGAGTTGTTAGCCCACTTGATATGTCCATATGTCCTAACATAAGCAGAAAAACAAAGTTTATAGGCTATTAAGAGGCTAAACACTACTTATATACCTAAATATACATAATATACTGCATATTTCATTGAATATGAGATTTATGTATACATATAAGCTTATGTATGTTAATAATTACTTAATATCACTTAAGATAAATAATTTATGAATCTATTAAGACCTCAATAAGTATTTTAAGGCTATTGATAAGCTATTTAAGCTACTATAATTTATATAATAGAGTAATAATTATATATATATGTAATATAATCATATATATTATTATTTTAACCTTTTTTTAAGATATAATCTTAATGTAATTAACGTTATCTTATTTTAACCTTATTTTTAAGATATAAGCTGAATGTAATTAAGGTTATTTTATTTTAAGTATAAGAAATACTCAGTCCTAGGGATATCTAGGCTGACACTCCCTCACCCAAAAAAAACAAAAAAAATGTTAAGACATTTTAATTAAAAGTAAAGAGTGAAATAGAAAAATAATTTTTTAAATTTTTTTTTATAATTGTCACACGCCACGTGACACTCGATGAAAAAGTAGCTCATTAAATCAATACTAAAGGGTTCAGATCCATACTTGAAGCGCAGAAATCAACTCTCCATAGCAACTGTGACTTTCTTTTGTGTACTCACTATTCAATTGCGCTAGCCTAAAACTCTAAATCTAAATTGGTCAATCTCTCAATAGTGTGTCTTAGTCTTTTTTCCAATAAGCGACGCACAGCGCAATAGTTAATATAATAGTACATTAAAAGGTTCATGAAATGTCTGTGGGTTATTAAGGGGTAGTGAGCATGGACGGAATGGTTAGTGAAGGATTAAGGGGGGTTGACGGATGTTATTGAGGAGGGTCCAAGTGTAACAGATATATTTTAAATGGTTCGTGGTGTGCGGAATGGTGGATGAGTATGAGGTCAATTCAAGGAGGAGTAAAGGATATAAAAGGGGCTGGGTTTTTGGTTCGACATTCTTTAGAATTAAATTATAAAACGTATTTATAGTTAATAGTGATAAAACTCTAAGTGAAAATCATTATTATTGTATCTTTCTTTATTTTATCAATAATCATATCTAAATCCTAAATCTTTGATTTTTGAGTTTCCAACCCTTCGTGAGATCTTAAGAATTTTAATATTACCGTTCAATTATATTAGAATCCTTCTCGAACATAACTCGAAGCAGTAGTTCTTCCTTCGTGTCATCTTCGAATCACTTCCTCAAACTATCCCTCTGTGCTTCGAAGAAGTATCTGAACCTTTTATCTCACTTGCAGGAACATCTTCGACCTTGTGCGTAGGTCTTCAGGTGACAGTATAATTAAATTCTCCGTAGTTCTCATTCTTTGCACTACTACGTCTCTTTTCAGGTGTTTTCTCTAAATTCTTAAAATGGCACCTGTTCAACGCACTCCTCCTACAGGCGCTACTACTAGAGCTTGCGCCAGAGGCAGGCCAACAGCCACTTGGACTGTTTCCCGCATTCACTCCTTGGAGCCACTCGACCTTAGGGAACGGCAACATTCAGTCCAATCGGTAGAAGAAATCCCACAAGATTTCGATGATTCTAGTGATGATGAAGAAGGAGAGGATACAATGCACGAGGCACCATCTGCCCCTGCTAACCACCCTTCTGGTCAACCTTCAGAACCTGGACTATCCGATTCTCTGGAAGATTTCATGAGACTTTTCATGAAGACCCTTTCAAATTCAACGTCTTCAGAGGGATCTAAATTCAAAACTCCTTCTATGAAATCTCCTGATAAATTCGATGGAGAAAATCTAGACAGATTGCGACCTTCTTGAAAACCTGCAAGCTCCTGTTCCATAATGACCCTCAAACCTTCAATAACGACTGATCGAAAGTTGTTTATGCTTCTTCATTCCTGGCCGGAAAAGCAGCAAGATTGTTCGAACTTTATCTTCTCATGCTCTCTTCAACCGAAACCCACTTACTTATTAATATTTGGGAAAATTTCGAAGACCAACTTTTTACGTTGTTTGGTGACCCTAATGAAACTGACAACGCAGAAATTGAACTTGATTTCCTTTGCATGAGTGATAATGGGAAAGCCTCTGAATATATCTCGAACTTAAGAGCGCTTCAAACTCGAGTAGGTTGGAATGATGCTGCCCTTAAGTATAATTTCAAAAAAGGACTTCCTTCGAGGATTCAGGATCAGTTAAATCTTCACGGTCAGAAGATGACTACTTTAACAGATTTAATGGATCAAACCCTCGAACTTGACGGCGTTTACCAAGGATGACTTCAACATCGTCAATACGCCAACAAATCTCAAGGCTTAAATTTCAAATCGGGACCTTCTTCCCACCCACAAAAAACTCAATCAAAACCTATTAAGGGAAAAAAAAACCTTGACCAAAAAGCTCGACCCTTGGCGATATCAGTAAAGTTCTGGATCCTAAAGGGGAACTTAAAGAAGCTGAGAGGAAGAGGCGGACAGATAATGGGTTATGTATGTATTGTGGGGGTAAGCACAAGCTGGAAGATTGTGTAAAGTTGAAGGAAAGAGAAGGTACTAGTTCGAAGCCAAAAAACTAGTAGATAGTTTACTTGTGTGCAAAGCAAACTATCTTATATCTCCCAGTGCACAGAATCTCCATGTCTTAAGGGCTGGAGTTGCCTTAAACCACTTGAGATTCATTCTTTTTAAGGAGGATATCCCCTTCAGTTGTCTTATAGACTCTGGATCTTCAATTTCTTTTGTCAGTTCATCTTTTTCCGAGAAGTTACAGCTGACATTTACAGATATCAATCGAACTCCAATTTATTTATTCGAATCAGAGGAACCCAAATATTGGGTCAGTAAGAAAGTTTTATGGGTTTTCAACTTTCCAAATTTTCCCCCCTTCAAGTGGGAACTTACAGTCTTGGACGCCCCAAGGATGGAAGATACCATTCTTGGCCATGACTTTTTAACGCATTGGAATCCTGAAATTGACTGGACACGGGGATTGATAACCCCACTGACTAAGTATATTTCTAATTCTTCAATGCATGTCAATAGGGAGTTAAACAACCCGCCTGACAATGTCCTGCTAGAGGACAAACCTCTGCCAGATGACTTGCAAGCATCTGATCTTTCTTTAAATGAGCAATTGGCTAACCCTTCTAGCTCAATGACTTCACTCAAAGAGGATTTAAATTACTCGAATTATGCTCTCTCAATTCTGGTCTTCCCTCAACAGATTCTCTCGAAGATGATGAGGACGACCAAATTGACTTTGAAGCCATTAAATCAACTCTAAAAGAAATCTATCATGATTTCCTCGATATTTTTTCAATCTGCAAGGCCAATAAGTTACCACCTCATCGACCCTACGACCATCAGATAGAGTTAATAGGCCCAGTACCTCCGGCAGGTCCTGTCTATTCTTTATCAAAGGACGAATCTCAAGTTCTTCAAGACTACATTGCAGAGAATGTAGCAAAAGGTTTCATCAAAGCCAGTAAATCTCCAACCGGCTTCCCTGTCCTCTTTGTAAAAAAGAAGGATGGTAGTCTTAGGTTGTGTGTTGACTATAGAAAGCTCAACACAGTCACTAAGAAGAATGCATATCCTGTTCCTCCTATGTCATTGCTTCTTACCCTTTTTAATGGTGCTAATTTCTTTTCTAAAATTGATCTTAGAGGCGCTTACAATTTTATTCGCATTGCGGAAGGTCATGAACCACTGACTGCAATGCGCACTAGATTTGGTAGTTTTGAATATTTAGTTATGCCTTTTGGATTGTGTAACGCACCATCTACTTTTCAAACTTTTGTCAATGACATCTTTCAAGATGTTGTCAAACAATTTGTTTTTGTCTATTTAGATGATATTTTAATTTTCTCAAAGACACTGGATGAACATATTCATCATGTTCGACAGGTTTTAAATCGGCTTCAAGATCATGGACTCTACGCCAAGCATAATAAATGCAAATTCCATCTTAAATCTATTGATTTTTTGGGTTTTAAATTATCCACTGATGGTTTAGTCATGGACAACAAAAAAGTTCAAAAGGTCCATGAATGGCCTGAGCTCAAATCCGTTAAATCCCTCCAAGGATTTTTGGGTTTTGAAAATTTCTATAGAAGATTTATTAAAGATTACTCTAAAACTATTTCCAATCTTACTTCTCTTCTTAGTAAAGATATTCCTTTTGTTTTTACTTCTACAGTGCAAAAGGAATTCGAAGCATTGAAGATGGCGTTCACCACAGCTCCAATTCTTCGACACTTTGATCCTACTGCTTCGACAATAGTCGAGACAGATGCGAGCGATTATGCTATCGCAGGGGTCATTTCTCAATTGAATCCCGAAACAAAACTGTTTCATCCTGTTGCTTTTGAGTCACACAAACTCATTGCAGCAGAGTTAGATTATGAAATTCATGACAAAGAGCTTTTAGCTATTATTCATTGTCTTAAAAAATGGTGCTCTTTTCTTCTCAGCCTAGATAGTCCTTTTCAAATTTTAACTGACCATAATGCTTTGAAGTACTTTATGTCTTCAAAAGTGTTAACCAGGCGTCAAGCCAGGTGGGCTGAATTTCTGTCTGAATTTCCCTTTTCTATTTCCTATTGCCCAGGTAAGAACTGCATTGTCCCAGATATCTTGTCACGTCGGGACGATGTTTACCCACAGCGGGGGGAGGCATTTGCTGACAAAAATCCAGCAAATGTGAAATCAATCTTCAACGAATCAATGTTAAAGACTCATCAACTTAATTTAATGACAATTCAATCGTTTCAAAATCCACTATCCAACATCCTTGAAGCTCAGTCAAAGGATGATTATTGTTTAGGGTTAAAAGACAAAATACTCTCAAAGCAAGGGGCCAAAAGATTTAGTATTGAATCAGGTCTATTAGTCTTTGAAGGTAGAGTAGTCATACCCGACAACAATGAGATAAAATTATGGATTTTCAACAGTTTACATGATTCTCCATTAGCTGGTCATTTTGGTGTTGATAAAACCTACCAGTTAATAGCGAGGGATTTTTTCTGGCCAGGTATGACCAGGGAAATCAAGGCCTATATAAAAGCTTGTTACAAATGTAATAGGAATAAGGCTCCCCGTCACCGGAAGTATGGTTGCTTCAACCACTTCCTATTCCCTCTAAACCTTGGGAATCTTTATCGATGGATTTTATTTCTCAACTTCCTCTTTCTAATAATTTTGATGCTATATTAGTAATAGTAGATAGATTTTCAAAAATGTCTATTTTCATTAAAACCACTACTACTGCTACTGCAGAAGATATGTCAAAATTGTTTCTAGAATATGTATTTTCCAAACACAGCTTACCTAATGATATTATTTCAGATAGAAGCTCATTGTTTGTATACACATTCTGGACTCAACTGTGTCAACAACTCAATATCACAAGGAACCTCTCCACAGACTATCATCCCGAAACCGATGGGCAAACAGAAAGGGTCAACCAAATCCTCGAACAATACCTTTGAATGTATGTCAGTTACCAACAAGACGATTGGACCACATGGCTACCATTTGCCGAATTTACTTATAATAACTCGACTCATTCTTCGACACAACAATCTCCTTTTGAAACAGTTTATGGAAGGCATCCTCGATTCAATTCAATCCATGTAGGAACTAATCATCCTGAGGAACATTATCTTTGAACTATATCACCACTCCAAGAGGAACTTAAATCAAATCTGGGATTAGTGGTTCGAAGCTACAAGGAAAAGGCTGACAAAAATCGACAAACTGCTCCTCCTTTTAAACCAGGTGACAAAGTATGGCTCAACGCCGGGAACATTTGAACGACTCAGCCATCAAAGAAACTGGCTGAAAAACGCTTGGGGCCATTCGAAATCGACTCTGAAGTCTCTAAAACTGCATTTCGACTCAAGCTACCTCTTAAATGGCGAGCCATTCACCCTGTTTTTCACGTATCTCTCCTGGAACTGGTTTGAGAAACATACCCGGACAAGAACCAACCTCCTCCGGAACCGGTCAAAGTAGAAGACCATCTAGAGTGGGAAGTAAGCCGTATCCTTGATTCAAGAATGCGCAAGGGGAAACTTCAATACCTCGTGGAATGGGAAGGGTTCCTCAATGACTCAGACAAAACATCCTGGGAACCAGCCATCAATGTTTCTAACGCCCCTGAACTCTTAAAATCTTTTCATCTTAAATACTCTTTAAAACCAAAACCTTAAACCTCTCTTTTTTTCTTTTCTCTGTTTTTTTTTAAAAAATCTAAAACATTTTTATTTCTAAAAAATTCTTTTGTTTTCTTCTTTATTCTTTCTCTTTTCAAAATGTTTCAATCTTCTTTTAAAATAAAATTAAATTAAATTAAATTAAATTAAATAAAATTAAATTAAATTAAAATAAAATAAAGTCAAATAAAGTAAAAATAAAAATAAAATAAAATTTTTCTTCTCAATTTTCTATATACATTTTTTTTTTAAATTTTATTTTCCTCAAACTATCAAAATTCTTCACGAACATTACACAACCATCTTTCTCGAACTTCACTTTAACTTCTAAATCACCTTTTTAAATTCTTCGAAACAAATTACTTCTTTCTTCAAAATCCTCTTAGAAATTTTATTTTGTCTCTTTTTTTTTTTTTCTTTCTTTTCTTTTTTCAAATAACTAAAATTACTCAAATCTTCAATTAACAAACTTAAATAACAATTTTTTTTCCTAAATTATCTCAATCAATTATTTCTTTCTTATTTCTTTCTTCTTACTTAATTCTTTTCTTTTTGAACTTAAAACAAAAAACTCCTTCAATCAACTATTCTTTCTTTTTTTTTCTTCATTTAAACTTCTTCTTTCAAAATCTTAAAACAAAATTCTATTTAAATCTTTTTTTTTCTATTTTTCCTTCTTTCTCTCAAAATCTTATATAAAAAATAATAAAATAAAATAAAAAAATAAAAATAAAATTCTAAATAAAATAACAAAGTAAAATAATTAAATACAAATTGTTTTTACATTCTTTTTCTTCTTTTCTCTTTTATCTTCTCCCAAACCAATCCCTTCATCTTCTCCAAAATTTCCCTTATCTCCTTTCTACATTTCTCAAAGTTCTCCCCCTCTCCTACCGGAATCAATTCCCTAAGTTCAAGTAACTCCTCAACTACGTCAAAGGAAGCGGCATCGACAATGTTATCAATCTTGCCGCTCAATTCTTCAATATATCTTTCTCGTCGAACCTGACGAGGTTTCTTCAACCATACTTGATCAAGGGTTTCTTTTTTTTCCTCCCTCGCGGTAACAGTTGGTAATCTATCCTCCACTGCCACTTCCACCGTAATGGGCCCCACAAGGGTCGCTTCCACATTCAAAGCTTCTGTTGTAGGGGCCTTGATGATGACGTCTGAATTCTAAAAACAGAATCATTAGTAATTAAATTTATAAATTATAAAAGGGTGAACTTACGTCGAATATTGGGTCAGGCTCCAAAAATAATCTAGGAGTGACCTTCTCTGCCACCTCCCTTTCCTCTTTGTCATCTTTGATGACCACCCGTCGTTTCTTCGGGGTTTTCCTCAAGATGTGAATTTCTTCCTCCTCTTCGACCAATTCGTCAACTTCCTCCTCGACGACCCCCCTCTTGTTCTCAGACCTAGCCACCCAGATGTTCACATCATCTTCAACTTCTTCCTCATTTTCCCCCGCCAATTGATTGTCCCCAATGGACACATCCCAGATGTCCTCCACTACTTCTTTCGTTTTAGGGATCACCCAATACTTTGTCTTAGTAAACCGACTAGATACTCAACTCCCTTTTCTTTTGTAAGGTGTCTCTTTTTAAGTATCTTTTCATTTCCTGCCTTTTCAACTATTTCTTCAGGTTGCTGTTTATGCCCTCCTGATCTTCTTGCAAATAGAGCAGTATCATTAGAGTGGTATGGTTTTATAAGAGAAATAGGAAATACTGGATGTTTTCTATCATATGGCGCATATAGAATAACCTCAACAGCATTATTACCAACCATCTTTTTAACTAAAAATGGTCCAATGAATGGATCCTTCAATTTAACATTACCTTTAAAATTGAAATGTAGTGTAGAAATAAGGACTTCATCACCCTCTTTGAACATTTGTTCTTTATGGGCTTTATCCCATCTTTTCTTTTCATACTCAAACACCTTATTTATACATTCTTGAGCATGTTTTTTGCATAATTCTTGCATCTGAGGAAAAGATTTAGTACCTGAATGGATATCCAATCTAGGTAATTTATTAAGAGTTTTAGCAGGGGTATTAGGTACATAACCCAACCATAACTCAAATGGCTTTTTGCCAGTGACAGAATGTACTGTACTATTGTATGCAAATTCTAAACCTGGGATAAGGGTTACCCAATCATGCGTGAATTTGTCATTGTCTTTAAATTTAAGACCAAATGTACAATATCATCTTATCATATCTTCTAAAGTCTGTATCATTCTTTCTGCTAGCCCATCAGTTTGTGGATGGTGTGCTGTAGAAAGTTTTAATTGACACCCTGAAACATCCATAAGTGATGTCCAGAACTCAAAAGTAAATTTAGGATCTCTGTCAGAATCTATTGCTCTGGGGAAAGCTGCTATATTTAACATTTGTGTCCACCATAAAAAATCTAATTTCTTTGCAGAAACCTCTTTGTGGGTAGGAATAAATTTACACATCTTTGTAAATCTATCTACAATTACCCAGCAGGATTTATAACTCTTATGCCCTGCTATTGGCAAACCTGTTACAAAGTCCATGTTAATTATTTCCTAAGTAGCTTTTGGTTTCTCAATTTGTTTTAAAAAACCAGCTCTTTTTCCTTTTAACCCTTTAGATTTTTGACAAGAATCACATGTCTCAACATATTTTTGAACATCTTCATACATGTTAATCCACCAAGCTGTGTTTTTTACTCTTGTTAATGTTTTATGGTAGTCAAAATGACCTGCTAATATATCATCATGAAATATTCTTAACATTAACTCCATCATTGAAGGGGAAATTACAATTACATTACTTAATTTTTTCCTGTAATATATTAAAACAATCCTCAATGGAAAATTTTCCTTTTTCTAATGCCTCTTTATACTTATTTGGTAATGTTTTTATTAAAACATTAATTGAAGCATTAGATGGATCATTTAATATTGTAGTGAGTTTTCTCAAGTCAGGATCTGAAGCATACATGTCAAGAATTGATTGAATAAATTCATCCACAAGATCTACAATATAAATGCCATAAATGTTAATAATCTCTGACTCAGGAACTTAAGCAGGATTATCATCATTATTAGGCAGAGGTACTCTAGATAAAAAATCTACATTAGAGTGTAAGGTTCCTGATCTATGTGTAATAGTCATCTGTCCTCTTTATTCTTGTACAGCTAATTGCCATCTAAACATGTGTCTATTATGAGTTTTCATGTTTAAGAGTGACTTAACTGCACTAAAGTCAGTTATTAACTCAAATTTTTGGTCTTCAAGGTAATAATGTAGCTTCTCAAGAGCCCATACTACTGCCAAAAATTCAAGTTGAGTAGCACCATATTTTAATTCACTACTTCTTAGAGTACGTGAAATATAGCAAATTACTACTTCTGACATTTTTCCTTCAATAGGTTGTTTTTGATGCCAAGCAGCACCCAGACCAATAAAACTTGCATATGTATATAATACAAAAGGCAATTGGAAATCTGGTAATCCCAAGATAGGAACTGTCATTAAACATTCTTTCAACTTATCAAAAGCCTGTTGTCTTTCATTATTCCAAATGAAAGTTTCTGATTTCTTTATCAGTGTGGTCAATGGTGCAGCAATTAATTAGTAGTTTTTTATATATTGTCTATATTATAACCACACATACCAAGAAAAGATTGTACATCTTTTACATTTTGAGAAATGCCAATATTCGTTATTGCAGCCACCTTATTTTGGTCTACACATATTTTTAAGCCAGATACAATATGACCAAGCACTTTTAAAGATTCAAACCCAAATTTACATTTTTTCAATCCAAGGGTAATTTTTATTTCATCCATTTTTTGAAATACCTTCTTTAAATGGATTAAGTGTTCATCATATGTCTTATAGAACACTATAATGTCATCAATGTATACCATTAATCATCTCTCAATCATTTCATTATGGAATGTTATATCCATTAACTTCTGAAATACTGATGGAGCATTTTTTGGTCCAAATTGCATCCTGACATATTTATAAATTCCCATGTGTATTTTTATCAATAAAAAGTTCTGTGAATTCTTTTAAAAAGGAATTTGGTTGTACCCTTTATTTCCATCTAAGCAACTTATATACTTAGCACCTTTAAGGGTAGCATGTATAGAGGCAATCCTTGGAAAGGGATAAATATCATCCACTGTAAATGTATTTAATGCTCTATAATCACTGCACAGTCTTGCTTTATCTTGTTCATAAGAAATTAGCACTGGTGATATTACACAATATTTTGGTGTAGTTTCAACCTTTTCAAGAATGTTCATTTTTAATAACATCTTAATATTATCTTCTATCTCTTTCCTCTTTATTGGTGAAGCAGGATATGGTTTATTTTTAAGACTAGCAGGAATATTATCCATATCACAGGTTAAACTAATCTTCATTTCATGATCTTTTACAAGGCCAAGTTTGTTTGTACCATGTGCAAAAGCCATTGTAAATGCTTTAATTATGTCCAAAATATTACTTTTTCTCAGCTTTACTTATCTGAGTGCCAAATGATGCTTTTGAAATTTCTGTTTCCAGAAGTTCTATCTCATTGGATTCTCTTCCTTTTCATGGAATATTTGTTACTGACTCAATGTGTAAGACTGTGTTAAAAGTATTTATTTTTAAAATTTCCTTTTACCATTCATGCCAATTTTAAAATTGTTATTAGCAGGGTCTAATTTCACACCAAACTTAGTCAGAACATCATTTTCAATGATAAAACAGTTATCAAAGTTAGTATTATCCATTACTACAAAGTCACAAGTTACTCTAACATAACCATGTTGATGTTTAAAGAAAACAGCAGCTTTGTATCTACCAATGGGGTGTAGTACTGATCCAAAACCTCTCCAATTTTTACTTTGAAGGGGTTCAAGCTTAGACTTATATTCACTATCAATTTTCTGTAATGCATTAGTAGAAACAACAGAACCAGAAGCTCCTGTGTCCAATACTATATTAACATTTTCACCAGAAATGATAGCTGGAACCATGATAGGTGTCATTTTAAAGTTATCAGCTTGTATATCTTTAATGATTTCAGCATCCTCAAAATTCAATAAAGATTCATTTGAGTCCATATTTAATATTGTATTTTCAAAGATGGAAAAATCATCTTCCAACATACAGACTTCATGTTCATCACTATATGAGATATTACTGTCATAATCACTTGAGTCTTTACTTTTCTCTGTTTCAATTTCAGATTCATGTTGATTTTCAACAATATTTATATACTTCTCACATTTGTTACCTTTAACCCAAGGTTTTTTACACTTATAACAAGTATTTGTTTCATACTTTTTAGGTACTACAGGTGCAGTAGGTTTTTTCTGCTTCTCCTGAAGTGGTTTTGGATTCTGATTTTTCACAGGTTCATTTTTTTTATAAGTGGTGTTCCTTGCTTCATAATTATGGTTTAATAATATTTCATTACAAAGATTAATAAATTCAGAATATTCATTAACCATTATTGTTCTAGCTACAACAATTTCTCTGAAAGATATAGGTAATTTATATATTATCTTATCTTTCCATAATTTAAAATCCATGTTAGGCTCAATGGCTTTTAATATTTTAACTAAATTCATTAAAAATACCATAGGTTTGTCACCATTCAATGGATTGTACCTAGTTTTCTCATAAAGTCTCTGCTGAGTGAGTCTGAATTTAGAACCTCCAAATTGTTTTTCAATTAGTTGTTTCCATTCAGTCCAAGAGTAATCTTTACCCTCACTCAATACAGCTTCAAACCATACTAAATCAACATCCTTAAATAAAGAGATAAATTTTGATGTTATTTCTTCATCTGGTAACTTATATGAGAATTTCAAATTGTCAATTTTTTGAATAAAATGTTTCCAATCAGAGCTGGCTTCCCCATCATAAGTTGGGTACTGATCAATCTTTTGCCAGTTCTTCTGATTGGATTTTATTTCACTAATCTTAGGTAAATTCAACAACTCATTTACTCTTGATAAATGGTCTTGTATTTCCTCCTGTAGGGATTTGTGACTTACATTTTCAGATTTGACACTACCACCAGATGGTTTTAGTTGTGGTATTATAGGGAAGTAATGAGATTCACTTTTGCCAATGAAAGGATTATTATTATACTGAGTATACTTATGATTATCCTGGTTCATTAGTAGATTGGCAGTTTCAATCTCCACTTTAGTCAATCTTTTTAGTAGCTCAGAGACACTTTAATTTGTCTGGGCAAAAGATAACTTAGTTCTTGATTAAGTTTTCAATAAATGTGCTTCATATAGCTTTTCTAACTCACAGAATTTGTTTGAAAGTTCACTATATTTATTACTCAATGAATCATACTTTAGAGTTAGAGCCAAATGTTCATTCTCTAATTCTTTATTACATGTTTCCAGTTGAGAAATATTTAATGTCAAGGATGAAATTGTATCACTGGTGAGCTTAACTGTCTGTTCCACACAACCAGTCATTCTATTCCACAATGCTGAAACAATTATATGGAAATTTAGATTATTGTTAAAATACTCCATGTCTTCCTTCTCAATTCTCTCACTCTCTTGTGAACTTCTCATCTCACTAGTAAGTGGTGGCAACTGGGGATTAAATGTATTATAAATAGTACTGTTATTATTAAAAAAAGACAAGTCAGGTGTATCTACATCAAAACCTAATTTTCTTAAGTCCTCCTCTATTTTCTGCACAGATTTGACATCAATAATATTACCTAAATTGTTATTTAATCAGTATTGTGTTCAATCTGAGAGGTTAATCTACTTACCACAGGATTTGTGTGAGCCCTGATTTTTGGCGCCTTTGTTTTTCTTTGTAGGGGTGAACTGAGGAAGTCTGATGAGGAGGAGGAACTTTGTTTCAGTTGTGACTGGACCATTGTTGATGGAACCAATCCCACTTCCATTTGTCTACCATTATTTTCTCCTGGGAGTGATGTGACCCTCCTGGGGTAGGGGGTTGCTGACTTGGCTGGCCTCCCTTTAGCTCTGCCAATGATTGGTTCATCTTCTGGAATCCTAACTTGCAATTGTTCTGTAACCACTCTACCTCCTTGAGCATGAGAGAATTTGATTCCTCCAACTTCAAGACCTGTTTTGAAAGATGGGATAGTTGATCCTGCAGAGGAGGAGACGTCTTTTTTATGGTAATCTTTTTTAAGAGGGCGTCTTTTTCCTCTATACTCATTTGCTCTGCCTGGGGGTATGACTGACCTTCCATGGTTATGTCCTGGAGCAATGTTTTTGTTAGCTTTAGACCTGGTATTATAAGCAGGCTTTTCACTTACATTGTCTTGAGGAGCACTCATATTGATAAGAATAACAATATATCACGTCTACAGAAAGGAAAACCTATTGTAATTAGTAGATTAAAAGTATTAGCAATTTTATTACTAATAAAAAAGCACTGGAGCTTACCATGAATTTAAATCTTTATTTACTTAAATAAAATGTAATAAAAATTTGAAAAAATCTGTTACAAAAAATATAAAAAGTTTAACTAGACCTTTATAAGGGTTAATAAATAGCTTACCAAGCTATAACCAAATACCAATTTAATTGGGTGTTATATTGGTGACCAAATACCAAGTGAAATTGGGTTTATATTGGGTACAGTTACTACTGTAAATACCTAATTTTTATTATAAACAATTAGTACAATTATTATAAGGGCTCTTTTACGCAATCACTGAGTTATTATGACCCACTAATGTGCAAAAGACCCAAATATTAGGTTTTTTTGAGCTATATTTAAAGTAAAAATTACATCCCAAGGCTTATATCTAATAATCTATAATAATCAAGAAAGACCCCCAATTGTCAGTGTATCTAGTATATAAGTATGATTTAATAGTATTTATTAATGGTCCTAGTACTTATTTATAAATGATTCAGTAATTAAACCTCAGGGGAAGACTAATAAAATAGTTGTACTCAAACAAAACTCACAATACTTGGATTTAAATGTGTGCTAGTGGTGGAAAATAGATAAATAGAATATAGTTATAGCTTATTAAATTATAATTTCAATTTATAAAGGCTTTATAATATATTTCTAAATGATAATAATTGTGTTATAATGTTTATTTGAATTGTAGTAAGTAAGTGATGTCTAATAACTGCCAAAATCCTCCCTTACTTATACCAAAATCCACTGGAGTGCACAGACCTTCAATCCAGATGATGTCACTGCTATCCCCGGAAATTACAGAAATATGAGGGCCAATCACCTTTCCATGGCGTCCACTTCAAGAAGATTCAACATCCAGACCTCCATTAAGGACCCTTAATCACAATTAATAATAACACAGACCCATACCATAAATAGAAAATCCAGATAAAAGCGGATACCATAAAGAAACAGGTAAAATAACTCATTCAAAGAGAATATAATGAAACCAAAATCATATAAAGGAAACAAATTAAATATCCAAGCCGCCAATAACATCCCCAAGCATCCATATTAACCCAGCAATGACCTCCCAACCCTTAAATCCATGAATATCCATCCAAGGAAGCAGATTAAGTTGTCCAAACTGAGTGTATGCACCTGAAATAGATGTATATGCTTCTGTAGGTGTTGTTAGTCCACTGGATACATCCATATGACCTAAAATAAGCAGAAAAACAAAGGTTATAGGCTATTCAGAGGCTAAAACCCACTTATATACCTATATATACATAATATACTGTATATTTCACTGAATATGAGATTTATGTATACATATGAGCTTATGTATGTCAATAATTACTTAATATCGCTTAAGATAAAGAATTTATGACTCTATTAAGACCTTAATAAGTATTATTAGGCTATTTACAAGCTATTTAAACTACTATAATTTATATAATAGAGTAATAATTATATATATATGTAATATAATCATATATATTATTATTTTAACCTTATTTTTAAGATATAAGCTTAATGTACTTAAGGTTATCTTATTTTAAGTATAAGAAATAATCAGTCCTAGAGATATCTAGGCTGAAAAAAAGACTCTATTCTCTTCACACAGTGCAATGACTTTCAGAAGCAGCCAAAGGGAAAGCAGGGGACAGGAAGAAGAAATGGAGGGAGAAAAGAGAATAGAAAGAGAAAAAATTTGGATAGGGAAAACAGAAACAGAAAGCAGAGGCTTGATTATATTACAAATTCCACCATCCAAAAAAATAGAAACCAACTCAACATCAAAAGAAACAACTAAACTAAAATACAGAAACAGAAAACAAAACAAAACTGTCAAGGACACAATTCCCACAACATGAAAAGTTGACATCCCAAGCACAGAAATATGTCCTCAAGGTCCAGATCAAGGAATATGACTCCAGGTGGGAAAAAATAGTTGTCCTCAATGCTGGAGCTTGTATCTTGATGATTCCTTGGGACAGGAAAAGACAATATGATAATGGAGAAGAGCTGAAAGAAGAAATGAATCAGGTTTTAGATGCAGAAATTTTTTCCTTCCTTTTAATACTAGACCCATGAGTTTGAGAAGATGAGACAGCTTGACTTTTTCAAGTGATTTTATGAGGAGATCATAAATCATGTGTTCTATAGAGATGTGTTGAAGCTGAAAGTGATTTTTGTTGAGAATGTCAGTTATCCAGAAGATTTGAGTGTCAGCATGTTTGGATCTTTGATGGTATCTGAGTAAATCCTTGCATTGAGAGATGGAACTGGAATTATCTGCAAGGATTAAAGATGAAGGTAATTTTGGAAATCTTAAAAGAAGTGAGTAGTTTTTTCATCCAATATTCTTCACATCCAGTGTCAAAAATTCCTCTGAATTCAGCTTCAGTGCTTTAAATGGTGACAACTCGTTGCTTTTCACAGCTCCAGGGAACAGCTCCTCTATTTAGAATAACAAAATACCCTCCATTTGAGCACTTAGTGGCAGGATATGCAGATTAATCTGTGCCTGAATAGATGAGAGGATAAAGAGATAGATAATTGGAAATGGGACATTTTTCTCCAAAAGTGAGAGAAGATGATGAAGTGGCACAGAGATATCTGAAGGTGTGTTTGATTCCTGATTCAATGAGGCGTTTAGATAATACACCAACAGCAAAAGAAAGATCTGGTCTGGTGACAAAAGATATATTATTAAGAGCACTAATTGCAGAGCGGTAATTGATCTTAAGGGCATTGAGTTCAGCAATATCTTCACTAGTGGATTTAACTCGGTAATCACTTGGATAAAGGGGAGTGAGACAGGGATTTTAATTCACTTTATTTTAGTTGGAGAGAGATTTTTCAGCATATGAAACTTGTGATAAGAAAATAGTCCATTCTTTTCTGTTCCTGTTAAGGTGCACACTCAAAATACAAGTGGCAGAACCAAGATCATCCATTTCAAATTCAGTTTTGATTTTGTCTTTGAACCAGAGAAAGTGATTTCCAGTAATGACCATGTCATCTACATGAAAATAAATGATGCAGATTTGTGATTTGTTTCTCCATAAATATACACATTGAACACATTTAGCAGGAGAGAAATTAGGTTTTTAAAGAAACTCATTGATGCGTGAATTTCAGCAGTAGGGAACCTGTTTAATGCCATAAAGAGGATGCAATAGTTGATAGACTTTAACTTCATTTTCAGAATCTAAGCTTCCTTCAGTTTTCTTCATGTAAAAAGTTTTATTGATATTCCCCTGAAAAAAATCAGCCACCACATCCATTTTATGAACATTCCAGTCAAAGTGAGCTACAAGTGAAAGAATGGTCCTGAGAGAGGTAATTCAACTGTTGGGTGCAAAAGATTCATGAGAATATATTCCAAGTATTTGAGCACACCCTTTTGCTACACAATGGGCTTTGAACTTTGAAAAATCACCATCAGCATCAGGTTTAACCCTGAAAACCCACCTAAAACCAATTAGAGTGGCTTGTTCAGGCCTGGTGACAGATTTACAGGGGTTACAATGCTGATGTGCTTGATGCTCCTGTTTCACAGCCTCTTCCCATTCTTCTGAGTACTTGGAATAAATTTCTTGCTTATAAAACTAGGGTTCATGAATTTTGTGAGCCAATAGAAATTCTTCCAATGAGATGGCAAAAACTTTTTCTGCAAATATACCAAGAGGATTAGGAGAATCAGCGTAAGAATTCTGTATATAGTGATCATAGTGAATTTGACACAAAGTTTCAGGAGTTGAGGTTTCAGCTGATGAAATATCTGAATCAGGGGGAGAATGTGAGGGTGGAACATAATCAGGATCAGCTGGATTGTCTGGATCAATTGATGAATATGATGGATCAGATTGGTTGGAGACTTCTTCATCAGGGACCAAACTGACATTAATTGATAGCAATTCTGTTAAGTGACCAGGTGAAGGACAAAGCATTGAATTTGAAGGTGTGCCAGACATATGAGGTTTAGAAGGAAAAAAGGAGGAATCCGTTTCAGAGCTGGAATCATCAGGATTTTTTTCTTAGGATGGGATAGAAGTAGGAGATCTTTATGAAAAAGAAGAGGAAGGATAAATGGGAATACCAGGTGTTAACATGGATTGGGTGTTTCAAGTGGCCTCAGGGACTTGTTTCATGAGTTGTGACAGCTGTACACAGTTAGAAATACATGAGACAAAAGAGAAAAAGAATTCATTAAATGCCACAAATTTGGCAATAACTACTTTCTTGAGTTCCTAATCCCAAACACAGTAATTTGTTGTTCCTTTTTTATGTCCCAGCATGTCACACTATCTGGAATTAGCTGAAAACTTACCAGGACATTGAAGTTTATAAAGAAAATCCTAACAAGAACAAACAAAAGTTTTAAGGTATGAAACTCTAGGTTTGAATTTATTCCAGGCTTCAAAGGGAGTTGATTTGTTGGAGAGAGCCTGGGTTGGTGATCCGTTTTCAAGATAAACTGCTGTTTTTACTGCTTCAGACCAAAGTTCAATTGGGGAATTTGAGTGAAACATCATTTTCTTGGATTTTTCAGTGGTGATATGTTTTCCTCTCTCAGATATTTGGTTTTGCTGAGGATTGTAGGGAGCTGTCACTTGAAGAGAAATTCCATGTTTTTTGAGAAAGTTAGTAAGACCAGTGTTAATGTATTCACCACCACCATCAAAAACTAACCTTTTAATCTTAAAACCAGTTTTCAGCTCAACTGATGCCTTACATTCTAGAAAATACTTAAACAATCAATCTTTGGAAGAGCTGAGATAGACATGGTGGTATGAAGTGGCCTTATCCATGAACTTAAGATAATACTGGGAACCATCAAAGGAAGGAGGTTTAATCTTTACAGATAAATCTGTGTGGATGACTTCAAGAGGATTTTTGGCAACAGGAAAATGGCCAGGAAAGGAAGTATGGGTTTGTTTACTCAAAAGACATGTTTCAAAGAATTTTATTTTAGAGTCAGAAAAACTAGAACTAGATAAATCAGATTCCATTCCATTAAAAATTTTTTGATTTTATGGAGCATGAGTATGTCCTAGTCTGTTGTGCCAGAGAGTTAGAGATTTTGTTGAAGTTTTGGCATTGAGGGCTGAAGAGTTAGAGAAAGACATTCATTTTGCATTAACAGAAACTTCAAACAAAGAATTGGAAATGAATCCTCCCATCACCACACAATATGAGGGGTTGACTTGCTAGCAAGTCCGCAACCTTGAACCAAAACTCACCACAGATTGAACACACATTGAGCTATTGACAAAGGAACCATACAATCAGGGATAAAAACCACTCAGAAGAAAAGTTTTAGGTGGGTGTTCAAGTAGAGTTCAGTATGGGTTTAATATGAGTTCAGTCTGAGTTCCATCTGAGCTCCATCTGAGTTCAGGTTGGGGACTTTCTAGCGAGTCCACCCCCCATATTGGATAGTGCATTTAATTCTTTCCATTTTTTGAAATGATGAAATTGGTGACTGGATTGATGGGAGCAGTAATAAGAAGGCAGCTGGTTTTCCACAGGCATTCAAGAGAGATGAGATTCCTGAAAATATCAGGAACATACAGGGCTTCAGCTAAATAAACATTCCCTTTCAGTCCTTCTGATGTAGACACTGTTCCTTGGATGGTGGAAACAATGTATTTTACAACACTCCAGCAAGTTGAATTTGAACATTGGCTGGCTGAAAAGTGAGCAAACTGTCTCTGTTGTTAAACATGTGATATCTGGAACCAGAATCAATGATTGGAGGAATATTGACAGAATGAGCATCCATAGATGCAGAGACATAGGAGATTTAAACAGAATTTTCTTACCCAAGAGGATGAGAAATGGCTTCAAAGAGAAATTCAATTCATCATCAGATGGAAAACCCCAGGCAGAATTGGCTGCAGGTGTGGGTGATTCTTCTTTTGGAGTAACTGGTTCATTTTTAGCAGTTTTATCCTTAAAAGAAGAAGAAGAAGAAGAATTGGCCTGGTTTTTCTTGGGAAAGAGTGCAGGGTGTTGAGAAAAACAATGATTGTCATGGTCTTCAACATTTTGGCCAAGAACAGAGCAGGAAAATTTTCTTGTGTGTCTTGGATTTGAATGACTTTGAGGGTTTATGAGAGGCAGTATGAGAATTGGAAGTTGAAACAAAGTTTTGAAACTCATCAGCAGCATAATTCAGAAAGAAGGATAAAACATTTTCCAGGCACAGATTGTCAATTTCTTGTCTGTATCTGGTAAGAAACCCATGCCAATGTTTGAAGGAAGGTGGGAGAGTAGCAGGAAAGAGATAAATGAGAACATCCTGGGGAATAATGAGTCCAGAGAGGATCATATGGAAGTTGATGTTTTTAAATGTGTCCAAATGAGCTTTGGTGTCTCCTACTTTGTGAAGAAAAAGTGTAACCATGGATAAGAAATAAAAGATTCTTGATCCAAGTTAATTGTTAGCATGCCTACATGCCAATGCTATTCATGTGGTGTAAAAAGTGTGGCATGTATGCACTCAGATATTTTTTCGCTTCATCAACTCTGGTTTTAATCTCATACTTACACCTGGTGTCATTTTTAATCCATTGTAAAAGTTCATATTTAGTTCAGAATCAGCAGGAGAACTATCATTGAAAGGTAAAGGAGCAGGAAAATTTCCAGAAACCAAGCCAAAGAGATCCAGAACTTCAAAGTGAAGGCACATGGTGCTCTCCCAAGAATAATTGGATTCATCAGTGAGATAAGGAATCATTGCTTTACTGGAATCCTAATTGGAGACCAAGATTACTTCAAGTCAACAGCAGAGATTGGAGAAAAGGAGTATGTAATAAGATTAGTGATCCAAAAATCTGTGAAAAAGGCTGTTTTATTTTTCATCAAGCAGTTCTGTTGCAATTATACTTGAATAAGGCTCCTTAGGCAACTGGACCCATAACCTGTAGGAGTTTTAGCACAGGGGAAAGCTAAACACAGTTCAAATCAATAACTGTTGCACCTTACAACAATAAGTAAATACACCAAGTCTGGTTCTAAAATTAAAAAAAAGACTCTATTCTTACTAAAAATTGTAATGACTACCAGAAAAAGCCAAAGGGAAAAGATAAGGATAAGAAGAAATAATAAAGGGGTCAAACAGAATAGAAAGAAATTTATTTAAAGGATATAAACATACTTAAACACAGGTCAAATCAGAAACTTTTGCATCTTAGAACAACAAATAACTACAAAAAAGAATGTTATAAATTGTATAAAAAATAACTCTATTCGCCTTAGACAGTGTAATGACTTTCAGAATAAGGCAAAAGGGGGATGCAAAGGACAGGAAGAAACAATAAAGGGAGCAAAAAGAAAAGAAAGAAAATAATATTTTAGATTGATTTCAAGAATATAAAAAATACTTAAACACAAGTCAAATCAGAATCTGCGCACCTTGAAACAATAAGTAACTACAACAAAGCATGTGCAAAAAATGAAAAAAAGACTCTATTCTCCTTACACAGTGTAATGACTATCAGAAGCAGTTAATATGGAAAATGCAAAGGATAGGAAGAAACAATAAAGGGAAAGAATAGAATAGAATAGAAAAGAAAGATTTGTATTTATTTCAAGAATATAAACATACCTAAACACAATTCAAATCAGTAACTGTTGCACCTTACAACAACAAGTAACTAAAATAAATTGGGTGCCAAAACTGTAAAAAAATAAGACTCTGATCCCCTTACACAGCATAATGACTATCAGAAGTAACCAATGGAGAAATGAAAAGGACAGTATGAAACAATAAAGGTAGAAAAGATGATAGAAAAAAAAATAGTTTAGATTGATTTCAAGAATATAAAAAATACTTGAACACAAGTCAAATCAGAATCTGTGCACCTTGAAACAACAAGTAACTACAACAAAGCATGTGCAAAACTGAAAAAATGACTCTATTCTCCTTACATAGTGTAATAACTATCAGAATCAGGTAAAAGAGGAAATGCAAAGAATAGGAAGAAACAATAAAGAGAAAAAAGAGAAAAGAAAAGAAAAAAAAATTTACATTTATTTCAAGAATATAAACAAACATACCTAGCCACAAGTTCAATCAGTAACTTTTATACCTTACAATAATAAGGAACTACACCAAATCCAGTGCTAAAACCAAAAAAAAGACTCTATTATCTTTACAAAGTGTAATAACAATCAGAATCAGGCAAAAAATGGGAAACGCAAAGGGACAAAAAAGAAACATTAAAGGGAACAAATAGAAAAGTAAGAAAAAATATAATTGGATGTATTTCAAGAATATAAACAGACTTACCTAAACACAAGTCAAATCAGTAACTTTTACACCTTACACAATAAGAAGAAGGAACTACACCAACGCATATGCTAAAACCAAAAAAAAAAAAAAAGACTCTATTCTATTTACAAAGTGCAATAACGAGCAGAATCAAGCAAAAAAGGGGAAATGCAAAGGGACAAAACAGAAACAATAAAGGGAGCAAAAAGAATAGAAAAGAAAAAATATATTTGTACTTATTTCAAGAATATAAACTAACATACCTAACCACAAGTTCAATCAGTAACTTTTATACCTTTCAATAATAAGTAACTACACCAAGGTTGGTTCTAAAACTGTAAAAAAAAAAAAGGAATCTATTCTCCTTACACAGTGTAACAACAATAAGAATCATGCAAAAAAAAAGGGGGGGAACGCAAAGGGACAAAAAAGAAATAATAAAAGGGTGGAAAAAGAGAATAGAAAAGAAAAGAAAAGAAAGATTTTGGATGTATTTCAAGAATATAAACAAACTTACCTAAAAACAATTCAAGATAGTAACTTTTACACCTTACACAATAAGAACAAGGAACTAAACCAATGCATATGCTAAAACCAAAAAAAAAGAATCTATTCTCCTTACACACTTTAATAACTATCAGAATCATTCAAAAAAGGGGGAATGCAAAGGGACAAAAAAGTGATAATAAAAGGGAGAAAAAAGAATAGAAAGAAAAAAGATTTAAATCTATTTCAAGAATATAAAAACACCTAAATACAAGTCTAATAAGTAGCTTTTACACCTTACAATAATAAGGAACTACATAAAAACATGTGCTAAAACCTTTAAAAAAGAAAAAGACTTTATTCTCTTTACACAGTGTAACAACAATCAGAATCATGCAAAAAAAAGGGGGTGAACGCAAAGGGACAAAAAAGAAATAATAAAAGGGTGAAGAAAGATAATAGAAAAGAAAAAATAGATTTGAACTTATTTCAAGAATATAAACAAACATACCTAACCACAAGTTCAATCAGTAACTTTTATACCTTTCAATAATAAGTAACTACACCAAAGCATGTTCTAAAACTTTAAAAAAAAAGAATCTATTCTCTTTACACAGTGTAACAACAATCAGAATCATGCAAAAAAAAGGGGAGGAAAGGCAAAGGGACAAAAAAGAAATAATAAAAGGGAGGAAAAAGAGATAATAAAAGGGAGCAAAAAGAATAGAAAGAATAACAGATATAAATTTATTTCAAGAATATAAGCATACCTAAACACAAGTCTAATCTGTAGTTTTACACCTTACAATAATAAGGAACTACATCAAAACATGTGCTAAAACCTTTAAAAAAGAAAAAAACTCTATTCTTTTTACACAGTGTAACAACAATCAAAATCATGCAAAAAAAGGGGGGAAACGCAAAGGGACAAAAAAGAGATAATAAAAGTAAGCAAAAAGAATAGAAAGAATAAAAGATTTAAATTTATTTCAAGAGTAGAAGCATACCTAAACACAAGTCTAATCAGTAACTTTTACACCTTACAATAATAAGGAACTACATCAAAACATGTGCTAAAACCTTTAAAAAAGAAAAAGACTTTATTCTCTTTACACAGTGTAACAATAATCAGAATCATGCAAAAAAAAAGGGGGGAACGCAAAGGGACAAAAAAGAAATAATAAAAGGGTGAAAAAAGAGAATAGAAAAGAAAAAATAGATTTGTACTTATTTCAAAAATATAAACAAACATACCTAACCACATGTTCAATCAGTAACTTTTATACCTTCAATAATAAGTAACTACACCAAAGCATGTTCTAAAACTGGAAAATAAAAATCTATTCTTTTTACACAGTGTAACAACAATCAGAACCATGCAAAAAAAAGGGGGGGAAAGGCAAAGGGACAAAAAATAATTAATAAAAGAGAGCAAAAAAAAGATAATAAAAGGGAGCAAAAAGAATATAAAGAATAAAAGATTTAAATTTATTTCACAAATATAAACATGCCTAAACAAAAGTCTAATTAGTAACTTTCACACCTTACAATAATAAGGAACTACATCAAAACATGTGCTAAAACCTTTAAAAAAGAAAAAGACTCTATTCTCTTTACACAGTGTAACAACAATCAGAATCCTGCAAAAAAAAAGGGGGGGAAACACAAAGGGACAAAATAGAAATAATAAAAGGGTGGAAAAAGAGAATAGAAAAGAAAAGAAAAAAAAGATTTTGGATGTATTTCAAGAATATAAACAAACTTACCTAAACACAAGTCAAATCAGTAACTTTTACACCTTACACAATAAGAAGAAGGAACTACACCAACACATATGCTAAAACCAAAAAAAAAAAAAAAAAAAGACTCTATTCTCTTTACAAAGTGTAATAGCAATCAGAATCACACAAAAAAGGGGAAACGCAAAGGGACAAAAAAGAAACAATAAAGGGAGCAAAAAGAATAGAATAGAAAAAAATAGATTTGTACTTATTTCAAGAATATAAACATACTTAAACACAAGTTAAATCAGTAACTGTTGCAACTTAAAATAATAAGAAACTACACCAAAGCATGTGCTAAAACTGTTAAAAAAAGACTCTATTTTCCTTACACATTGTAATAACTATCAGAATCATGCAAAAAGGGGAAACGCAAAGGGACAAAAATAAAATAAAAAAAGGGTGGAAAAAGAGAATAGAAAAGAAAAAATAGATTTGTACTTATTTAAAGAATATAAACAAACATATCTAACCACAAGTTCAATCAGTAACTTTTATACCTTTCAATAATAAGTAACTACACCAAGGAATGTTCTAAAACTGTAAAAAAAAAGAATCTATTCTCCTTACACAGTGTAACAACAATCAGAATCATGCAAAAAAAAGGGAGGAAAGGCAAAGGGACAAAAAAGAAATAATAAGAGGGTGGAAAAAGAGAATATAAAAGAAGAGAAAAAAAGATTTCGGATGTATTTCAAGAATATAAACAAACTTACCTAAACACAAGTCAAATCATTAACTTTTACACCTTACACAATAAGAAGAAGGAACTACACCAATGCATATGCTAAAACCAAAAAAAAAAAAAAAGAATCCATTCTCCTTACACAGTTTAATAACTATCAGAATCATTCAAAAAAGGGGAAATGCACAGGGACAAAAAAGTGATAATAAAAGGGAGCAAAAAGAATAGAAAGAAAAAAGATTTTAATTTATTTCAAGAATATAAACATACCTAAACACAAGTCTAATCAGTAACTTTTACACCTTACAATAATAAGGAACTACATTAAAACATGTGCTAAAACTGTAAAAAAAAGACTCTATTCTCCTTACACATTGTAATAACTATCAGAATCACGCAAAAAAGGGGAAACGCAATGGGAAAAAAATAAAATAATAAAAGGGTAGAAAAAGAGAATAGAAAAGAAAAATAGATTTGTATTTATTTCAATAATATTAACATACTTAAACACAAGTTAAATCAGTAACTTTCACACCTTACAATAATAAGTAACTACACCAAACCATGTGCTAAAACTGTAAAAAAAGACTTTATTCTTTTTTACACATTGTAAAAACTATCAGAATCACGCAAAAAAGGGGAAACCCAAAGGTACAGAAATAAAATATTAAAAGGGTGAAAAAAGAGAATAGAAAAGGAAAAAAAAAAATTTGATGTATTTCAAGAATATAAACAAACTTACCTAAACACAATTTCAATCAATAACTTTTATAACTTACACAATAAGAAGGAACTACACCAACGCATATGCTAAAACCAAAAAATAAAAAAATAAAAATAAATAAATAAAATAAGACTCTATTCTTTTTTTAACTCATTTTAATAACAATCAGAATCACACAAAAAAAAAAAAAAAAAAAAAAAAAAAAAAGGGAAATGCAATGGGACAAAAATATAATAATAAAAGGGTGGAAAAATAGAATAGAAAAAAAAAATAGATTTTTATTTATTTCAAGAATATAAACAAACATACCTAACCAAAAGTTCAATCAGTAACTTTTAAACCTTACACAACAAAAAGTATCTACACCAAAACATGTGCTAAAACTAAAAAAAAAAAAAAAAAAAAAAAAAAGAATCTATTCTCCTTACACATTTTAATAACTTTCAGAATCATGCAAAAAAGGGGAAATGCAAGGGGCAGGAATAAAAAATTAGGGTTGAAAAGAGAATAGAAAAGAAAAAATAGATTTGAATTTATTTCAAGAATATAAGCAAACATACCTAACCACAAGTTCAATCAGTAACTGTTACACCTTACACAATAATAAGGAGCTACACCAAAGCATGTTCTAAAACTGTAAAAAAAAAAAAAAAAAAAATAGAATCTATTCTCCTTATACAGTGTAACAACAATCAGAATCATGCAAAAAATAAATAAAAAAATAAATAAAAAAAGGGGGAAATGGCAAAGGGACACAAAAGAAATAATTTCTTGCTCTTTGACTTAAAAAACTCTTCAATAAAGCTTTTGTAAAAAAAATCCCAAACTTGCTATGAGACTTGGAATACCAAATTGGTGTGATTCTGAATGGGAAGATATTAGCAGTGATTATCTAATTTTTTCAAATGTTATAATCACTTATTCTGGATTTCATAACTGAATTCACACTGACTCAAATGATGTGAATTACCTTACTTATGGAATTTTCTCATATATTAATCCTATCAATGGACAACCTATTCTGTCACCTGCTAAAATTAAAGGACATGGATTATATTTCCTGGATCATAGATGTGTAATCAATTTTGGATTAGGAAATGGAATCCTTGAAACAGTTTGGAATTCTTCTTACAATAATCACCAAACCACAAAGGCTCCTCCAGGTTTGGAATCTTGTCAAGACTTCATGCATTTTGGTTGCTCTTTCCAGATCAGCCAAAAGTTAATCCAACAAATAAACAAGTTAAAAAAAGAAGAAAAAGGTAATAAATTTAACAATTATTTAGGTAGATCTAAAAAGTATGGGGATTTGTAGAGTCACCAAATATTTAATATTCTTCCATAAATTTTTAATAAATAAATCTGATATGTCACTTTACCAAATTAAAGTAATGAGCCAATGACCTTGGGTTGTATAAAAGGTAATCATTACAACATTAATTTTTTTTTCATGGGGTTCCTCTAGCCTATACCTGTGGAAAGTCCCAAACTTAGTTTCTAGACTTGATCTGCATTATGGCATGAGGGATTGTCATTACTTTAAAAGTAGTAGATTTGATGTCAGCCTAGATATCCCTAGGAGTGAGTATTTCTTATACTTAAAGTAAGATAAACTTAAGTAAATTAAGCTTATATCTTAAAAATAAGGTTAAAATAATAATATATATGATTATATTACATATATATATAATTATTACTCTATTATATAAATTATAGTAGTTTAAATAGCTTATCCATAGCCTAATAATACTTATTAAGGTGTTAATGGAGTCATAATATACTTATCTTAAGTGATATGAAGTAATTATTGACATACATAAGCTTATATGTGTACATAAATCTCATATTCAGTGAAATATGCAGTATATTATGTATATTTAGGTCTATAAGTGGGTTCTAGCCTCTTAATAGCCTATAACCTTTGTTTTTCTGCTTATTTTAGGTCATATGGACGAAATCAGTGGACTCACAATGCCTACAGAAGCATAGACATCTATATCAGGCGCATACACTCAGTTTGGACAACTTAATCTGCTTCCTTGGATGGTTATTCACGGATTTATGGGTTGGGAGGTCATTTCTGGGTTAATGTGGATGTTTGGGGATTTTATTGGGGGCTTGGACATTTTATTTTTTTCCTTTTTATGCTTTGGGTTTCATTAAATCTCTTTTTTATTGCTTATTTTATCTGTTTCTTTATGGTATCCGCTTTTATCTGGATTTTCTATTTGTGGTATAGATCTGTGTTATCATTAATTGTGATGGAAGGTCCTTACTGGAGGTCTGGGTGTTGAATCTTCTTGAGGTGGACGCCATGGGGAGGTGATGGTCCCTCACAGTGCTGTAATTGCCAGGATAGCAGTGACATCATCTGGATTGAAGGTCTGTGCACTCCAGGGGATTTGGGTATAAGTAAGGAGGGATTTTGATGGTTATTTATCATCAATTACTTACTACAATTCAATAAAACACTTCAATACAATTATTAACATTTAGAAATATATTATAAAGCCTTTTATAAGTTGATATTATCATTATATAAGCTATAATTATATTCTATTTATCTATTTTCCACCACTAAGCACGCATTTCAATCCAAGTATTGTGAGTTTAAATTGAGTACATCTATTTAATTAGTCTTCCCCTGAGGTTTAATCACTAAATCATTTATCAATAAGTAGTAGGACCATAAATAAACACTATTATATCATACTTATATACTAGACTATACTGACATTTGACATATCTTATTTATATATTAATTAATTTATGTAATTAAATTAAATTTTGGTGACTTTCACCCTTTACTTCAATAAAAAGCAGGGGAGGGTATTGCCAAATTTTTAAATCTGACATGTGAAATTGATGACTTGGAAAAATTTGGTGGTGCCCACCACCCCTTGTTTCAATAAAATTCAAGGGGAGGTATTGTCAAATTTTTAAAAAAAGATATAGAATTTTAATGACTTGGCAGTATTTAGATAAGCAAACTTATTGACTTGAAAGTAAAGATAGAAAAATGGTATTATATTTTCCATTGTTTATTAAAAAAAAAAAAAAAGTATAAGCAAACTTATTGACTTGAATGTAAAGATAGAAAAATTGTATGATATTTTTTTGAAAATTTGTCAAAAAAAAAATAGTACTATATTCAAGACCTTTTATAAGTCAGCATATAAGAAAATATTACTAAAAAGAAATCAAACAAAAATTAATTTAACTAGAAAAAACAATTTATCGATTGAAAAGGTCAAGCAATTTTTCAATGTCCTCATAAGATTAATCATTTTTTACACATTCCATAATGAAATCTTTTTTTTAAAACTTTCTTGTTTTTCCAATTCACAAGTAGCCATTTCTCTTTGAAATTGACAGTCATTTACTCTTTCCATCTGCTCTGCCTCAAAAAAAAAAAAAAAATTTCTTCCAAATCTAAGGCTTGCTGATCTTTCCTTTAGCAAATGATCAAACTTCATCTTCTCAAAGTCAAGGGCATTTTTTGCAATAGTTGATTTTGCTGAGAAAATTAAATAGAAATAAATAAATAAATAAGTTAATGAATAAGATAGATTGTCAACAAATCTTACTTATATCTTTTTTTTTTCAAAATAATCCTCAAGGGAGCCAATTGAACTTGTTGAAGTATTACCACATTTTAAAAGATGGTTCAAGTTCATTGAAGTTGAGGGTTGTTTCTTTAGTTTGAAGTTTGAAAATGAGGCTTCAAGAAGTTCTCCTAAAGCAACTTCTAAAGTGGGATTCACATTTCCAGAATTGAGATTATTTAATGGAGTTTGAGTTTGAGTAGGAGGAGACTAGAAAGAAAGAGAAATTTAGAGAAGAATTGAAGAAAAAAGAAAAAGTAAACATACATTTAAATTTTGGGGCTCTGAGGATTCAGATCTGCTGTGATATAATTGTTCTGCTTGATAGTTGGGATCATCTTCTGCTGAACTATGGTTAGAAGGTCGAGGGGATTGATCTCCTTCAAGTAAAGGTGTGTCAGGAGGATTATAGGAAGGTTTGGTTCCAGAGGGTATATCCTTAGTAGTATTGCGTAGAAACCAAGGGTTTACATCAACTCAGGAGCCAAAAAGATTATCTGTTTACTCATAGAAAGGACACATGACATTGAGCTTTTTTGGAAACAGTAGTAATTCCAATCTCCAAATCATCATTGTCAATACCAAAGCCAGATTAATTTTCAGCATGATGAGCCTTTTTATATTTTGATTGATAACTCTTAAATCTCTCCTTCATTTGTTTAGGATTGACATTGATTCTCCCCCTTTTTTTCTTCCTTACTTCATTGGCCATCAATAAGTAGCTATTAACCTTTGAAGAAGGTGGATGTCCAATATGAGTGGACATTTCACATCCAAAACATGCTTCAAAATTTGATTTTATTTTAAGGAAGTTGATTATGATGAAATAATCATCCTTTTTAAGCTGACCTGAACATGACTTTGATTTTTCAGGTGTAGGGCTTGCTTTACAAGGAGACTTTTGTGACAAATCAGATTTTTGAGTTACCTTTTGAGATTTGAAATGTCTGGGAGGCATTATAAAACTGGTACATAACAAGAAAAGAGATTAAGAGGTAGAAGAAAATAGGTAAAAAAGAATGTAAATGTCGGTCAGTCGTCTAGAAGAGGTAAGGAAAATAGGAGAAAAGGAGGAGAGAAGGAGGAGGACAAGGGAAAATAAAGAAATAAATCAAAATAATATATATTTAATTTATTTGAGAGGGAAACAACGGTGAGCAACTTTGAGAGGTGACAAAAACTTAGATTTTATTAACAATAATATTTTTAAATGTAAGGGTTCTGCGCGGCAAACAATTTTAATTACTATCAGACTTAAAACAACCTTTAATTTGTTATATAGACTTTTAATTAGATTTGTATTACTAATAAAAAAATATAAACGTAATAAAATAGTTATTTAATTTGTTGAGTGTGTAATAAGTGATGAGGCTACAGGGGATTATCCAAGGCCCTTTTATAGACAATGGGTCCTCTGAAGCACTACTATATTTGTAAATACAATGATTAGAATGGAATAAAACAAATATATCAAAAGAGTAAATGAAACATAACAATATAGAGAAAAACATGAAACAAATAATTAAAACCCCAATTAAGAATCCAATTTCCCCGCCATTAATTCCCAAATCAGTAAGTGAAAATAGTGAATAACTAAACAAGATTGGAACATAGGAACTATGAGAAATATAATTCCAAACAGATGGTACAATCTGATTAAAGGATATTTTAAGTGAAACAAAAAATACTTTGACGCAACAAAACATGTAATTAATCTCAATTTACTATAAATTAATTTATTTGTTTTTTCTAACACAATTAAGGGTCAAAAGAAGCGTCATTAATTATTTTTTAGTATTATATGAGAGGTGTTATTTAATATATAAATTTAAATAATTAATTTAAATATATTATAAGTCAATTTTACACTTATTATAATATATGTTTCTTCAATTAATTAAATATAAATTTATAATTATTAAATACATAAAAAGGCGCCATTATTTGTAGAATATATTATATTATGTTCAATTTAACTGTATATAAAAATATATATAACCAATAAATTTAATGTAACACTTGTATATAATAAAATACTTATATAATTTCATTATGCAATAAAATATTAAGTTATATTCATTAAATACAATTCTTACCCACTCTTTAAGGTTTTATAAGTTAAATATCATTTACTGGACTCCTGGAATAGCCTGGCTGACACTCCCTCACTCTAAAAAAAACAATAAAAAAATGCTAAGATTTTTTCTTTTTGTATTTTTTCAACAGAGCAGGCAGATTTGAAATTTCCTTGCCAGGTATCCATGCATCATGTTCAGATGATTTGTTCTTATATCTCAATAAATATTCAGTACCTCTTTCAGAAGTGATAATTCTATCATTGAGAATTTTATCAATTTCTGCTGTTTCTGTGACTTCCTGAGGGTTCTTCTTAGGTCTTCCTCTTCTTTTTGGAAATAAGTCACTGTTGGAAGTATAAGGTTTAAGCAAAGAAATGGGAAAGACAGGATGTTTCCTATCATATGGAGAATACAATACAACTTCTACTGCATTATCACCAACCATTCTTTTAACAACAAATGGTCCTACAAAAGGATCTTTTAATTTGTGGTTACCTTGTAAATTGAAATGTACAGTAGAGATCAACACTTCATCACCCTTGTTAAATGTGTATTCTTTATGGGATTTATCCCATCTTTTCTTTTCATATTCAAATGCTTTATCAATACAACTCTGAGCATGTTTTCTGCATAGCTGTTGCATTTGCATAAAAGATTTTACACCAGGGTGTAGTTCCAACTTAGGTAATTTATTATTGAGAATCTGAGCAGGAGTGTTTGGGACATAACCTAACCAAAGCTCAAAAGGCTTTTTCTCAGTGACAGAATGAACAGTGCTATTATATGCAAATTCAAGACCAGGCAAAAGAGTGACCCAATCATGAGTAAATCTTTCATTGTCTTTATATTCTAAACCAAAGGCACAATAACTTCTAATCATATCTTCCAGAGTTTGAATCATTCTTTCAGCTAGACCATCAGTCTGAGGATGGTGAGCTGTAGACAATTTTAACTCACAGCCACAAATATCCATCAAAGAGGTCCAAAACTCAGAAGTGAATTTTGGATCCCTATCAGAGATAATGGCTTTTGGAAAACCAATAATATTAAAAATGTATGACCACCATAAGAAAGCTAATTCTTTGGTGGATACATCTTTGTGGGTTGAAATAAATTTGCACATTTTTGTGAATCTATCCACTATTACCCAACAAGAGTTAAAGCTGTCTTTACCTGCAACAGGAAGACCAGTGACAAAATCCATATTAATGATTTGCTAGGGAGCACTAGGTGCTTCAATATGTTGTAATAACCCTGCTCTCTTACCTGTTAACCTTTTAGATTTTTGGCAGGAATCACAAGATTCAACATATAATTTTGTGTCTTCAGACATATTAGCCCTCCATGCAGTGTTTTTGATTCTAATCAATGTTTTTTCAAGATCAAAATGACCAGCTAATATGTCATCATGACAAAGTTTGAGGATAGTTTCTTTCATTGAAGGAGGAATAACAATTACATTGGTAAGCTTCCTTCTATAATATATATAACCATCTTCAATAGAAAACTTTCCTTTATTTAAAGCATTTTGGTACTTTGCAGGAAGAGTTTTTATTAATGCTTGAATTGAAGCATTCTTAGGATCATTCAAAATAGTAACTAATTTATTTAAGTCAGAATCTTTATCATATGAATCCAGTATTAACTGTAATAACTCTTCTTCCATATCAACTATAAATATACCATGTATATGAACAGTATCATCTTCAGGTACATAAGCAGGATTGGAGTCATTATTTGGCAGAGGCAATCTGGAGAGCATATCAACATTAGAGTGAACATTTCCAGCTCTATGGATAATAGTCATCCTTCCTCTGTATTCTTGAACAGCAAGTTGCCACCTGAACATATGTCTGTTAGGTGTTTTGAGGTTTAAGAGAGATTTCACAGCACTACAGTCAGTTACCAACTCAAATTTTTGGTCATCCAAGTAGTAATGAAGTTTCTCAAGAGCCCAAACAACTGCTAAGCACTCCAATTGAGTGGCACCATATTTCAATTCACTATTTCTTAAGGTTCTTGAAATATAACAAATTACAACCTCTGAGGATTTATCATTAATAATTTGCTTTTGGTGAAGGGCAGCACCCAGACCAATAAAGCTAGCATCTGTACAAAGTACAAATGGCTTGTTAAAATCTGGAAGAGCCAATATAGGGGCTGTCATTAAGCAACTTTTCAATGTATTAAAAGCTTTCTGACAGTCATTATTCCAGAGAAAAGCAACATCTTTTCTGGTTAGTTTTGTAAGAGGCAAGGCTATGACCTGATAATTTTTAATATATTGTCTATAATAGCCACACATACCCAAAAAACTTTGGATTTCTCTTACAGAAGTTGGTGCTTTCACATTTTGAATGGCAGCAACTTTATTATGGTCTACACAAATTTGTAAGCCTGACACAACATGGCCAAGGACTTTCAAAGATTGAAAACCAAATTTACACTTTTTTAAAGATAAGGTCATATTGATTTCATCCATTTTTTGGAAAACTCTATTCAAGTGAATCATATGTTCATCAAAAGTTTTAGAAAAAACAATAATATCATCAATATAAACCATGAGCCAACCTTCAATAATTTCTTGATGGAAAGTGTTATCCATGACTTTCTGGAAAACTGAAGGAGCATTTTTAGGGCCAAATGGCATCCTAACATACTTATATATTCCCATATGAGTAGCAATAAGCAAAAAATTTTGAGAATTTTTCTCAACTGGAACTTGATGTTAACCTTTATTACCATCCAGAAAACTAATAAATTTTGCACCTTGCAAGGTAGCATGTATTGAATTAATTCTGGGTAAAGGATAAATATCATCAACAGTATAAGTATTTAAAGCTCTGTAATCTCCACATAATCTAGCTTTATCTTTTTCATATGAAATCAAGACTGGGGAGATGACACAATATTTGGGGGTGACATCCACTTTCTCAATGATATTCCATGTCAATAATGTTTCAATATTATCTTCAATATCTTTTCTTTTTGATGGAGAAGCAGGATATGGTTTTTTCTTAAGGGAAGGAGGAATATCACTCAAATTACAGGATAAGGTAATTTTCATCTCTTCCTGAACAATTCCCAAGACATGAGAACCATGAGCAAAAGCCATAGGGAAAGAGGTAATAGAGGCAACAATAGAATCCTTTTGTTCACTAGTCAACTGATCACCAAAAGAAGCGGTATTTATTTCATGTAATAAATCATCCATTTCAGTTGTTGTTCTACCTTTACATTGGGTCAGTGAGTTACAAGATTTCAACAAATGCCCAGAAGGTCTAGGAGAAGAAATTTTGAATTTTCTTTTCCCATTCATTCCTAAGGTAAAGCAATTATTTGCTGGGTCCAGTTTCACACCAAACATGGTTAAAATATCATTTCCCATAATAAACCAATTGCTCAAATTATCATTTTTCATGACAACAAACTCACAAATAGCTCTGACAAAACCACCATTATATTTGAAGAATACAGAGGTTTTGTATTTGCCAATAGGAAATAAGGTAGAACCATACCCTCTCCATTTTTCAGAAGTTATAGGTAATAATTTACTCAAATATTCCCTATCCACTGAAGCCAAAGCTTTTTCAGATACTACACTTCCTCCAGCACCAGAATCAAGAACTACATCAACATTTTTACCATTAATGATAACAGGTGCCTTTAAAGGGGATATAGGAATAGAATTGTTAGTAATATCTTTAATTATCTCAGCATTTTCTACTGAAGATAAATTCAATACACAATCTTCAGATATATTATTTAAATAATGGACATCATGTTCCAACATTAAAACATCTTTAACAGATTCATTGTCATAGGAGATATTACTTTCACAGTCACTGGAAGAATTATTGACATCAAGTTCAACTTCATCAGTGTCTTCATTTTGTTCAACAAGATGAATTTTCTTGTCACAAACATGACCCTTCTGCCATGGTTTGTTACATTTATAACAAGTATTTGTTGCATATTTTTTAGGTGCAACTGGGGCAGAGGGTTTACCAGATTTTTCTGGGAGCTTTATAGAAGGTTTATTCTGATCATTATAAGATTTACTAAGGTAATTCTTTGGTTCATATCTATGGTTGAGTAGTACTTCATTACAGATATTAATGAAAGAAGAATTTTCTCTTACATGCTCAGTTCTAGCAACAATCAAATCCCTAGGTGAATTTGGCAATTTATACAATATTTTATCTCTCCAAATATCATAATCCATCTTTGGATCAATTGCTCTAAGGATTTTAGTTATTTTCATCAGAAAAACAATGGGCTTTTCAACAGAGGAGGATACATATCTAGTATTCTCATACAGTCTCTGCTGAGCTAACCTGAATTTTGAACCACCAAACTGATTCTCAATCAAGGATTTCCAATCATTCCATGTATAATGATTGTTATCTAAGAGGACAGATTCATACCACATCAAGGCTACATTGGAAAATAAAGAAATTAGCTTAGAAACAATTTCCTCATCAGGTAGTTTATAAGATCTCTTTAAATTATCAATTCTTTGGATAAAGTGTTGCCAATCAGAGGAAGAATCACCATCAAAGGTAGGATATTGGTCTAACTTAGGCCAATTTTTCTGACTACTGGGATGGTCCACTTTTTGGTTTGAATTATTCATTATTAATAATTCCTGAAGTTTAGCCAGGTTTTCAGAAATTTCATTATTTACAGAAACAGCTGGTGCATGACCATCACAAGATTTTTTGCTAGTAGCAAAAGATTTTACAGACTCATTGTCAGTTTTTTTCATGGTTGAAATATGAGGAAGAAAGGATGGACTTTGCTCAGGTTTTTTCCCTTTATTTTTATGCAGCTTATTTACAGAAATCTCATTTAATTCATTATTGGTGGTTAAGGTTGAGAACTTTTCCTGTAGGTCAGACACATAGTTTCTTATTCTTGGAATTTCAGACATCTGGTCATTTACTTTTGCAAGAGTTAGAACATTTCTGTCCTCAGAAACTGAGTGTTTGGTACTTAGTGCATGGAAATCATTTTTTAGCTTCTTAAACTCATTTTGCAGAGATTTTATTTCATTCTTGAATGAATAATTTTCCTCAATAAGGGGTTTCAATTCACTCAAGGTCTTATGTAGACTGATATTTCTATCTGAGATAGCTCTATGGTCACTTCATATTTGTTTTTGTTGACTAAGAATAATATTCAAGGTTTCTTTGATTTTTAAATAAGCTGTATCTTGTACAGAAGAACTCACTTTACATTGCAAGTGTAAATTATTTAATCTATCATTTTCATGGATTAACACATCTCTCACATGTTTGTCTTTCACAATATTAAAATCAAGGGTATCTTTCAATATTTCCTCAGAAGTTTTCTCAATTAAGGTATAGATTTCAGGGGGAACAGAATCATTTTTAATTGCAAGAGAGGGATTAATTAAAGATGTAGAAGTTAAATGTAAAGGTTCATCAAATGACAATTTGCTAATTACATCAATAGGGCTACTAGTTACAGGAAGCTGTCTTTTAACAGGTTTAACTGTTCTTTCACCATGTTCAATAATATTACCTGCAGAAAAAGATTTATTAGAAAACATACCCAAGTGACTATCAACCAAATTACTTACCATGGCAGAGGAGGAAACTTCCCCTGGGACTGGGTTTGGGATTGTGCTTGGGCCTTCTTTCTCCTGCCTTGTTGGTAGGGATGAGGAGGTGGATGGAAATAGGGTGTTCTGGATGGGCCAGGCTGATGATGAGGAGGGTGTTGCACATTCTGTTGGTAGTGACTCATTAGATAATCCCATTTCCATTGCTCTACTTCCATAGTATTTGGATTTTGGATGGTTGAGCTGGGTGGCTGTGAAGGTTGAGCCTGAAACTGAGGCTGATTGGGAGGCAACTGAGGAGGGGCCTGGGCCTGAATCTGGTTCCTGAGTTCTTGGACCTGATCCCACAATGTGTCTACCTTTGCTTTGTACGTCATATTTTCTGTCTTCAACTCTTTTATATGACTGGATAGGTTGCTGATTTGTTGTGGCAGAGGAAGCTTTTTTATTTTGAAGCCTTTTGGAAGACCTTCTTGAGGCACTAGAGGCTTTACTTCCTTCTGTGGTACTGGGGGAAGGGGGTTTGGTTTGTTTGCATTTCCTGTCATTTCCACATCCTGCAGTATGTGAATTCTTTGTGTTAGTGTAAGATTTTTTATGACCAACTTTAGAAGAACTTACATTGTCAGCATCATAGTCAATTTCTATTTCATCCACTTGCATGTTATCCATTTTTTCTGCCAAATTGTTGGACATACTAGTGGGAAGATTTTAATTTACTTATTATTTATTAAAAAAATAATAAAGGTTAGTCAATAATTGCTCCAAATAATAATAAAAAATTTTATTAATTAAATTATAGAAAAAATAATTTTCAATATAAAGTAATAATTAAAAAAAATTAATTTTAAAAAAATGGATTGCAAGGTTAAATTGGGAATAACAATCAAGTTAATTCAACCAATTAATTACCAATATTAAATATGGCAATATATTTGGGACTAAGCACAATGTACTTTTAAGTCAACCAAAATTAACAATAATTAATAATAATAAAAAATTAAATTAATAATTCAATTTGTATTAATAAAAAATGTCAATTCTTCTAGGACT